>CM066578.1:30545767-31745767 GCA_033816785.1 Picus viridis | reverse complement strand
GTCTAGAAGATTTGAACCGTGGCTTCTTCCTCAGTTTGCCTGTCTTTCCTGCAGAAAGAAGGATCACCTAAGAGCTTTCCAGGTTTGTATTGTTTTCTTCTCATTCAGTATAACATCAAATTTCAGCCCTTCCCTGTCCTCCTTGGGTGTCTTGAGCTGCTGGCCTTCTGCAAGGATGCTCCTGCATCAAGTGTTCAGAAAGATCCAATACTTTGACTCTTGGACCATGAGAGCAGTTTTTATTGACCATTGAGTCACAGAATCAGCCTGAACTGTCAGGAGACTGTGGGAATTGTTGAAATCAGACATCAAAGCAGGTTTTTATCACCCTCACCTCCAGGACATTTTCACTAGAGGAACTTAGGCAGTTTTCAGGTATTGGTGGAAGCCATTACGCAGCAGAATGAGTATCTGGGAATAGGATTTCTTAGGAGGTCACTGTGGAGGTGGTGGCTATGTCAGTAGCACCATTTTTGACCTCAGGTATTACAGCTGATATGGTAATGAACAGGGACTTCTCTTCCATGCTAATAAAGCTTTTTTTGGGTTGTCACAAAGAGAGATGCATTATGAGGTTTCTTGATGGACACTATTTCCTGTGCTATGGATGTTTTGGTGCAGGGGATATTCCAAACTTGATATATTTGTACATGTGCTTGGGAATAGGAGAGACAAATGTTGATTCAGGAGCCTTTCAGTAGTTCAATATGCTTTTTATGAACTCAGTCAAACAGACAGTATTTTAATTTATACATGATCCTGAGATTACTGCAGGAGCAAGCAAAAATAAAACATGGAAAATGGGGAAGAAACGTTCAGGTTACCTATCTGGTCTTACTAGCTGCTGAAGAATTGGCCCAAAAACAGGTTAGTAAAAATATGGACTAAAAAGGTAGGAAAAGAAAATAGGAACTTTTCAGTTGTTCCACAGTGGTATTTCCTTTACTTAAAAAGGTTTTGTCAGTGAAAATATTTTAAAAAAATTTTCATAATTAATAGGTCAGGCTTGATGTGAAGGAACTTTAACCAGTTTCTACATTTTCTACCTATGGATGTTTTGAATGAGGGAAAGCCTATTCCACCCATGTTGCTTTTGGAAAAATGACAATTCTAAAGCTTTGTGGATCATTAAAAAGGATCACTTCTTCCATCAGCTCCTCTCCCCTGCCCATTACTTGTTGCAAATGTAGAAGGTGAAGAAAAATAAGGCCTATCCTAACGAAAAGACACACACGAGGGGGACCTTAAACTGGGAAATGCTGTTTGAATATAACAGGGAACAGAGGTCATTGCACATTTCAGTCCTGAATAATTTACTTTACCTAGAAAAATGAATCATAATTGGGCAGATGAGTGGAGCAACATGATAATTACATGCCTGATCTGATCACACTCATTCTGTTGTGTATTTTGTCTTGCACACTGTGTACACACAAATAATAAGATAATGGGGATAATTATGACCTAAAGAGTCATGTTTTGTGGGCACAACATGGAAAGATCTTTGATGCTAATGAATAACCCAAATAATTTCCTACTTTGCCAAATACATCTTGACATTTTGAAAATTCAAGTTTGCATTCTTTGACAGTCACAGTACTGGACACTAGATAAATAATGCATGAATCAGTGATGTTATTTAGACATGTAAAATAGATTAGGCTATGGAGGGAAAATAGCTATCAATTAATACTGTCAGTGCTCCACTGCATTCAAATAATACTAGCTGGAAAGATCTTCCAGCTGTCTCTTGTATGAGTTACAACCCTGCGTTGAGAGCTTCTGGAGTAGGTGTCCCTGTAATTCTCTGCTTTCAGTGCCTCAGATATACTGGAGTATGATACAGACAGTGTAATAGTGGCCTGTCTACCTGTCTCTCTGAAACTTTGTAAAAATTTCATTGCTGTACTGAAGGTTTTGTACTCAGCTGGTGAGCAGACCTGCTGTTTGTTAATAACAGTATCACTTGTCAGATCTCTGATGTGTGTTTTCTTCATTGCTTATCCTGTTGATTGTGTCTCTGGCCTTTTGTCATTGCAGAGTATTTTGCTCTCTGATCTCTGACATTTAGGACACTTCCTTGTGTAGCTGTCATCAATCTTATTAACTTCTCTGTGGGGTTTTTTTCATATAAAAATATATAGTTTTCCCTTGACTAAATTTGAGAATGGAAAGGAAAGTATGTGGATTAAATCCCTAGCTTGAATCTTGGGTTCAGCTCCCATCACTGCCATCCTCCATGTTTGAGGTGTGTTTTGGGTGTGAATTTCCATATACATCCACTTCTGGTCTGCTGCAGTGCGAGGCGAATTAAATCAGTTTGCTAGAAGGCTCTTGATTTGCCACAGCTTTTTTTCTCTCTACGTAGTCTGGGGAGCATTGGCAGAACTTGCCTGTACCTCTTGACAGCCCATTGTATAACTACACGGAGGCCTCCTGTTCACATAGATGTTTCCAAAAGGCAGTGAAAGGCATGCAGGAGAATAAAATCATATCATCACACTGACTACAGATGCACAAGCCTACCTATTTTTTTTTGTTACTGGAAAAAGTGTTCAGGCTGAGTGGCATAGGACAAATTGTTCAGGTGGTGTTTTTGTGGCTTTTCCTTTATTTGATAGTGAAAGACAGTATGATTTTAACTCACATTACCAGGGGGTAATTAAGGCCTACATGCCATAAAGGAACAGCAAGTTTCTGGGAAAATGTTCAAAGAGGCAAGCCAGGGTGCCAATGCACAGTGTTATTGACGGGAATGAGTAACTGCTCCTGTTCATGCTTGTAGCTTCTGCTAACCATTTACATTCAAGAGGAGAGCTGGCTCACGTTTACCACCATGCCACAGCACACTCCTGAGCAGTTAGGTTGATGTAGTCATGCTTTTATTTCAGACCCTTGTTTACCACAGGACGTTTTGGGGGTGTGTGCATGAAGGCACCTGTAATAGACCTGTATTTGGTCATTCCCAGAAAAGAACAGATGCATTAGGACTTATGTTGTAACATTGTAACAAAGGATGAGGAAAAGGCAGAGGTACTTAACACCTTCTTTACCTCAATTTTTACTAGCAGGACAGAACGTCTTCCAGACAGCTGGCCTGCAGGGCTGGCAGAAGGAGCCAGGGAGCAGCATAGTTTTCCTCTGTTCCAGGATGGGAGAGTTAGAGATCTTCTCAGCCGCTTGGACCCCCATAAGTCCATGGGACCGGATGGGATCCATCCTAGGGTGCTGAGGGAGCTGGCGGATGAGCTGTCCAAGCCACTCTCCATCATTTTTCAGCAGTCCTGGCTCACTGGAGAGGTCCCAGAAGACTGGAAGCTGGCCAACGTGGTGCCCATCCATAAGAAGGGCCAGTTGGATGAGCCAGGGAATTATAGGCCTGTCAGCCTGACCTCAGTGCCAGGCAAGATTATGGAACGGGTCATCTCGAGTGCGATCACACAGCACTTACAGGATGGCCAGGGGCTCAGGCCTAGCCAGCATGGATTTAGGAGGGGCAGGTCCTGTCTGACCAACCTGATCTCCTTCTATGATCAGGTGACCCGCCTGGTGGATGTGGGGAGGCCTGTGGATGTGGTCTACCTGGACCTCAGCAAGGCCTTTGACACCGTTCCCCACAGCAATCTCCTGGCCAAGCTGGCAGCCCATGGCTTGGACAGGAGCACACTGCGTTGGGTTAGGAACTGGCTGGAGGGCCGAGCCCAGAGAGTGGTGGTGAATGGTGCCACATCCAGCTGGCGGCCTGTCAGTAGTGGTGTGCCCCAGGGATCAGTACTGGGCCCCATGCTCTTCAACATCTTTATTGATGATCTGGATGAGGGCATTGAGTCCATCATCAGTAAATTTGCGGACGACACCAAGTTGGGGGCAGGAGTTGATCTGCTGGAGGGCAGAGAGGCTTTGCAGAGGGACCTCGACAGGCTGGACAGATGGGCAGAGTCCAATGGCATGAGATTGAACACATCCAAGTGCTGGGTTCTGCACATTGGCCACAACAACCCCAGGCAGTGCTACAGGCTGGGGTCAGAGTGGCTGGAGAGCGGCCAGGCAGAGAGGGACCTGGGGGTACTGGTTGATGGGAAGCTGAACATGAGCCAGCAGTGTGCTCAGACAGCCAAGAGGGCCAACCGCATCCTGGCCTGCATTAGGAATAGTATGGCCAGCAGGAGCAGGGAGGTCATTGTGCCCCTGTACTCTGCTTTGGTTAGGCCACACCTTGAGTCCTGTGTCCAGTTCTGGGCCCCTCAGTTTAAGAAGGACATTGAGGCACTTGAACGTGTCCAGAGAAGGGCAACAAGGCTGTTGAGAGGCCTTGAGCACAAGCCCTATGAGGAGAGGCTGAGGGAGCTGGGGCTGTTTAGCCTGGAGAAGAAGAGGCTCAGGGGCGACCTCATTGCTCTCTACAACTACCTGAAAGGTGGTTGTAGCCAGGAAGGGGTTGGCCTCTTCTCCTGGAAGCCAGCACCAGAACAAGGGGACACAGTCTCAAGCTGTGCCAGGGGAAGTTTAGGCTCGAGGTGAGGAGAAAGTTCTTCACCGAGAGAGTGATTTGTCATTGGAATGGGCTGCCCGGGGAGGTGGTTGAGTCTCCGTCCCTGGAGGTGTTCAAGAGGGGACTGGATGTGGCACTTGGTGCTATGGTCTAGTCGTGAGGCTTGTGGATACAGGTTGGACTCGATGATCTTCGAGGTCTCTTCCAACCTTGGTAATACTGCAATACGTGCATAGAAATGAAGCAGAATAGTTCTTTTTTAAAATTATTTTTTTTTTTTTTCAACAGAAACTTATTTAGACATTGTTTAAACTGATGCTTCTGCTGAAAAATTTATTTGGTTAAACCTTTTTTTTGTCCGTTTGGATTACTGTTTGTAGTAAAAATGTTATTAAACTCTTTCATTAATACGCACTCTCGGGACCTGAAGTTAAAACAACATTGGCCTTCCCAGGTTTTGCTGTTCTGCTTCCAAAACAAAACAGTAATAATTCCTCATATGGCATGAAGAATATTTATCTCAATAAGATTTGTTTTCACAGTTCTTATATAAGCAGTCATTTTGAATAAAATTGTTTGGAAATTGTATTTCAATGTGGAGGAGAAGCAATAACAATTCATGCAAAGCAGCACAATGTTTTGAAATCTGTATTAGCCACACAGAAGCTGGAAGGGAAGAAAAATGTTTTTCATCTGATTTTTGTTTTGTTTTAAATTGTCCATAAGTAAAATTAAATTACAATTAATTGTAAAATAAGAAAAGACTTAGAAAAAACATTTCATTATCACAGAATCACAGAATCACAAAGGTCGGAAGAGACCTCAAAGATCATCAAGTCCAACCTGTCACCACAGACCTCATGACTAAACCATGGCACCAAGTGCCACATCCAGTCCCCTCTTGAACACCTCCAGGGACAGTGACTCCACCACCTTCCTGGGCACCACCTCCCTCTGCCTGTGAGCCAGTTCCAGAAAACTCAAGGAACTCTCTCTTATGTTATAGGTTGAAGTCAAAAGATTAAAACAAAAAATGCAAGGAAAAGCTGAGTCATTACTGATGAACTAGATAATAACTGTTTCTCTATTTTCCATTACAGCTAGAGACTCTATCACATCTCCTTCCCCAGAGCTCTCTTCTACTCTGAAAATACAAGCCACTTTTTGTGTTCAATTGATCAAAATTATCATGCTAAAGATGAAACATTTATTCTTAACTAACATTTATATTTGAAGGCTTCTGCTTCGGATCCAGTTCAGAAATAGAGCACGTGTTTTTAAACAGCTTCTCTCTTTTTTTTTTTTCAACAATAACATCTGGGCTAAGAAAGGATGCTATCTATTCACAAAGTTTGTCTTCAAATATTTAATGTTTTGGGGAAAATTAGATTTTTCTTTTTGATGTTCTCTATAATAGTCCAAACTCTTTCCTGACTGACTGTTCAAAAGTAGTCTGAACTCTTTCTCTTTCTCTCTTTTGGAAATAAATCTATTTATTTATTAGCATAACAGTGTATGCTACACTATTAATGCTCAGCTTGTTGAGACAAGAATCATGAGAAAGAAAACCTGGACTTGTGACAGGTCAAATATAATCTTTAGAGTAAGGAGGGCAAGATCAGCAAGGAAACACATTATCTATGATCTACAGTAAACTTGTATGTAAGTGCCACAGTTATAACCATTTGACTTTTATGTTTCAAGACCTATTTCTTATTGAGATTATGGTATTTCTTTTCTCAGGTGGCTGGAGATCCCCTAGCCTCACACAAGCTTGGCAAAGATGGAACTCCATGTGAGTGATGGAGTCATCCCTTGAAGATGCAATGTCTTCCCATACAAAACCTTTGTTGAGAAAGTCCTATCAGCAAGTGCAGGGCACATGAATTTCCAAGGCACAAATATACCCCATGGACCCCACTGCTTCGGGCTTATCTGCACATCACACTTACCTGTGCAAATCAAGCTGTATGTGTCGCTGTCTCTTTGGCTGAAAATGTAGCCAGGAAAGGTGCAGGAACTGTAGATGCAGTTGCTATAGAAACACACATATATTTCATGTCATTGTCCAACTTTCATTCTCATTTTCAAAAATACAGCTATTTACATTTTAAGGTAGAATCATGGAATCATAGAATCATAGAATGGTCTGGGTTGGAAGTGACCTCTGAAAGTCATCTAGTCCAACCCACTCTGCAGTCAGCGGGGGCATCCTCAACTAGATCAGGCTGCCCAGAGCCCTGTTGAGCCTCACTTTGAATATCTCCAGGGAAGGAGCCCCAACCACCTCCCCAGGCAACCTGTTCCAGTCTTCCACTACCCTCATGGTAAAGAACTTGTTCTGAATATCTGATCTAAGTCTACTGTTCTCTAGTTTGAAGCCATTGCCCCTTGTCCTATCACTACAGGTCTTTGTAAACAGTCCCTCTCCATCCCTTTTGCGAGCCCCCTTTAGGTACTGGAAGCTGCTATTAGGTCTCCCTGGAGCCTTCTCTTTTCCAGGCAGAACAATCCCAGGTCCCTCAGCCTGTCTTTGTAGCAGAGGTGTTCCAATGCCCTGATCAGTTTTGTGGACCTCCTCTAGAACCACCCGATCAGGTCCATGTCCTTCCTGTATTGAGGGCTCCAGACCTGGATGCAGTACTTCAGGTGAGGTTTCACCAGAGCGAAGCGGCATAATCACCACACTCGATCTGCTGGCCATGTATCTTTTGATGCAGCCTAGGATGTGATTTCCCTTCTGGGCTGCAAGCACGCACTGTCTGCTCATGTCCAGCTTCTCATCCGTTAGCACCCCCAAGTCCTTTCCCGCAGGGCTGCTTTCTATCACTTCATCCCCCAGTCTGTATTGATAGAGAAAATAGAATTTTGGATACAAGGGATTATTTCTATGTGATATAGAAGCAGAGGAAGAAGCAGCATGGCAGACACTTCACAGGTTCAAATCCAGAGGCTCTGTGTGAGCTGGAAATAGGCTGTGATGAAATTCAAGATTTTTAGGGTTTTTTTGGAAGAAAGAATATATGAAAAATTCAACAAAATATTCTCTAGCTTCACAGAAATCTGTTACCTGTTACAGAACATTCAGTGCCAAATTTTTTATTGTTGCTGATGACTTATACAAAACCAAAGACTTCTTTCTTAAAAAAATATGTTCTTGCTATTCTGATAAGAAGTTAACTTTAAAAGTTATATATCTTGTAATTTTTAGGTATGTATTTTTGCTGCATAAAAAATCACTTCAGGTATATCTCTTCTTTTTCACTTTATCGATCTCCTTAATTTATTTAAAAATTCACTTTTTTTCCACTCCATTCTTCCCAAGCTACCTTGGTTTGCTGTGCAGTAAGAATGTATATTATGTTCTTAGTGAAGCTATTTAATCAATGTAATTTGCCTAAAAGCCTTTTTCCTCATATATGCATTGTTAGAGGTTTTAATGTATTGCTCTACATTTCTTTTAAAAATAAACAAGTGAAGAAAGTTTAGGTCTGATCCTGCACTGTGTACTAAGATGATTGGTAATTTAGGTGAAGAAAGCAAGCAAGACCTAGGAATAACATCATCATCAATTATACCTAAGTTACGCTTTTTAACTTTACCTGTTGTTAGCTCCTTTAAGGAGTGCTCTTAAAACCAAATTTGTCAAGTGTGAATATCAAAGTGGGAGTGCCGTGATTAAGAGACGGGACTCAGCCTGATGCAGGCTAGGTGTCCAGTTTATTACACAAAATCCGTCTTTATAAAAGCTTATACAATACAAAAAAGCAGCCTACTACTGGAACAGGGACTCCGTTCTAACAATCTGGTGTGTCTCAAGTCTTACACACTCCAGTCATAACAACCATTCGTCATCAAATGTATGCCCTCCTCCAACCACACTGCTGGACTGTAATTTACAAGCCATCAAGGCCAACACTATCCTCTCTTATCAGGCCAGCAGTGCTTGGAGCTTGGCTCTCCAAGATTTAACCCTTCATGGGAGAACCTGGAAGAGGTAGGGTGAGCAGCACATAGCTATTGCCCAAATACCATGTGGAAGCAATGAATCAGTCAAAATATGTTGTAAGGCATTTTGATGCCAATGTGCTGCCTGAAGTGGCAAAGAGGACTGCTTGCAGCCAGAGGCTTCTCCTTTACAGCAATATTTAACATAGCCACCAAAACCTAATTTTGAAACTTAAGGAAGAGCAAATGTTCTGTTAGCCATATCAGATAATTTGGGGTTGTTTTCACTACTATGAAAGATAGATAAACTTCCTTTATTCATTATGGCTACTTTCAAACTTTTTGGCTGATTACATTCAGACAGTGTCTACCTGTGCCTGAGAAAGGCTGAGAAATGGAGAGAATTAGGGTTTGTCAAGCTCATACAAGAAAAGGTTCCCAGCAACATTGCAAACAGGTGGGGAAAAAAATCAGAGAGAACTGGAGTAAGAAATTGAAGAAAATGAGAGTGAACAGGGGAGAACAATAGTATCTGATGGTAGCTGATTCACTGTATGGATGCTGCTCTATCTGTAGGTTGAACCTCTGTCGGCTTTGGTGCTTTTCCCAGTGGTGGATGTCAAGGGCTCTTATGATGGAGCTTATGACGAGAAGAGGGACTTCTGGCAAAAGTTAAAAAAATAGTGCTGAGGGCAGAACAAGTTAGATTGTGATTTACTGAAACACAGTCAGAAAGAGGGAAAAGTGGGAAACTCAGGGCTCTATTAAATCTCTTGGATAAAAGCTGTAAAACTTCTTATGTCTTTAAAGTGTAGAAAAATGTGAGATTCTTAAACCACCACAGATTATTTTGTTAAACTTTTGACTTGTTCATGTGGGTGGTGTGAATTTCTTTGTAACAATGAAAGGAGAAATCATAATGATGCAGTGGGCTAAACTGTCCCACAGTGACTTTGTGCTTAATGCTGGTGGAAGAGAAGTGGAACTCCAGGCATGATACGTAAAAAACATCCTAATGCAGTTTGCATGTATAAGTGTGGTTTCTAGGAGTCTTTCTGCAGCATGTAGTACAGGCATCTCTGCAGGAAGAAGGAAATTGCATATACAACTTAATCACAGTTTATGTTACTGGAAAGACAAATGAACACTCATATTTTGTGAAATGTTTTCTTGTCGAGTCTTCAGCCTTTGTACAATCAGTACGTTTTGTTATGTGACTTTAATTAACATGAACATCTGAATGTATCACTTAGGTTAGGAAATAATTATTAGTAGTAATTCCACTTCTTCATTTATGCATGAGTGCCCCAAAAGAAGGTGCAGAGGAGCTCTGAATCACAAGTGTCTGTAATTGCTCTATCTACTTTCATATGAGCTTTCAACAAGCACTCAGTTTCTGGCACTATAAGTTGTCTTGTCTTTAAACTATTAAAAAAGAACACACTCAGGAGAAGGTCAGCTCATAGTAAAATATTTAGCAAAAAATCCTAGTGGTGGTGAAATATTATATGATGGAAGAACACATTAAGATTCAGACTAACAGTATCTTTGAGTTCTTCTGCCATTTTGTCCCTGAAATGACTACAGCTAAGCACTTTCTCCCTCATCAAATTAATGGCTCAGACATGTATCTATAGAGCCTATCCTATGAGTGAAGTGCTCTTTCAATAGAATGACAATCCTATTTTTATTAAGCTTTCAGGTTTTATGATTTTGAACTTTTCCTGTTTGTGTGACTGTGAGGTAGAGGGCCTGCCGCAATTTATAAGTGGAATTTTGCAATGAACATATCTGCTCATGAAAATATTTTGCAAACACCAATGGAACAGGGCTGCATGGACTGCTTTACAGAAGGGACTGGCAAGCTTCCACCTGTGCTGCCTAATTACTGGGGTAGAACAGCAAGGTATTGCAAAAGTCTGCAATAACCCTGGATAAGTCTCTTTTAAAACCAAGTTAATGCTTGTTAGAGGCGATTTGTGCTCACAATATGGCTATTAAAAGGAAGCATAATTGCTTGTGGTTATGGAAGTCGTGAGAATTTTTTACTGGAAAGAGGGGAATGCTGTTTCCAGTGTACACTCCACATTTCAAAGTTCAGAGGTTTCATTTGCATGGCTAATGTTTCATGTTTTGTGTGGTATATCCATTGTATTCTGTCAGTAAGCTGTATGGGTGGATAGAATAGAATAGAATAGAATTACCAAGGTTGGAAGAGACCTTGAAGATCATCGAGTCCAACCTGTAACCATAACCTCACAACTAGACCATGGCACCAAGTGCCACATCCAGTCCCCTCCTGAACGCCTCCAGGGACGGAGACTCAACCAGGTTGATAGGTTGTGCTTGAAGTATTTCTCTGATTAATGAAGAGAGCTTGGAATGGTTTCTTGTCTGTATATGGACTTCACTGGAAGCTACGCTCGTAGGAAAGCTGTAGAACATAATATGTAAATCACTTACAGATCTGTTGGGCCAGAAGGCAGTGTGTAAGTACAGGCTCATCATAGCTGTTCAATATGTATATATATATATATATATATACACACACATATATATATATATTGATTAAACCACTGACCCACACAAGAATAGAACCACAGAACTGAAATAATGCCTCTCAAGCTAAGCTACTTAACTAAGGTTACACTTATTTTGATAGATCTGAAAGGCCAATATATCTTGCCTAACAAAGGTTAGGTAAGTTATTCCTGAATTTTAATACCCTTTCTACAATCTATTGAAAAAAAAATGATTCAGTCAAAAATTGTTTTCTAAATTTTCCTCTATAGGTCATTCCCAAATACTCTCATTTCATTCCTTGCTATTCATTACCTAAGATGTGCTGATTAAGTAATGTACTATGTTATTTATTAGGGTCATAAAGAATATTTTTGTTACTTGTCTTACTCAAAGACAAACCTAACATGCTAACTTGTCAGACCTTGCTTTCATTTATTGTTCTGTAATATTCATAGTCACTAATTGGAAAGTCAGTGATTTTGCTAACAAATGTTTATCTGGAAAGTTAACAGAAAATCAGCTCAGTAGCAGTTCATTTGTCCAGTTTACACAGGCAAACACTTCCCCTCATATTCCTTTGTTTAACATGTCTTTATCTGCAATATTATTCTGTAGTGTAGCTACTGAAATTACTTTGAAAAAATTTCCTTTTAGTAATTCTTAAACATGAAAACAGATGAAAGACCCTTCAGAGCAAAAAAAGAATGTAAGGAATATGACTAATCAGAGTGATTTAATGGTCCCTTATTAAACAGCAGTACAGAACAGGTATTTTAATTGTCAGTTGGAAATGCTTTCTGTGAGATTATATATATATGCACCCACGTAGGCACAGAAGAGATGCAGAAAGACTTAGGGGGAACTGTTGAAAAATGTTGTTATAAACTTTTCTAGATTAAGTTATGTTGTTACAGATATGATATTCCATCCCAGTGTAATCATAATTCGAGGACCTCTTTAACCCACCAGAAATTATTTATCTAGAGGGTTCCCTTAATAAAAAACACATCATAATCTGCTTTTAGAGACAGAGACTTAGAACATCTGCCTTTGAAAAATATTTAGGTCTTGGAAATACTAGCAACTTAATATGAGCAGTCAGTGAGTGCAGTCCGTAATGAAAATGTTAATGTGATTCTAGAATGTCTAAATAGGTAAGCAGTGAGGTGATTTTTTATGTCAACATAAAGCAATGCTGAGACTAGAATACTGAGTGCAATCCTACTGTTGCCACTATAAAAGGACTTGGAAAAATTGGAGGCAAGGCAGAAAAGAAAAAGAGCTGCATAGTTCTGAGAGCCAGGTAAAATGCCTCTTCAGTACAGAGCTTTCAATACAATAGAATACAATAGAATGCAATAGAATAAACCAGGTTGGAAGAGACCTTCAAGATCATCACGTCCAACCCATCAACCAATCCAACCCACCTAAACAAGTAAACCATGGCACCAAGCACCCCATCAAGTCTCCTCCTGAACACCTCCAATGATGGTGACTCCACCACCTCCACGGGCAGTCCATTCTAAGGGCAGTGAATTGCAATTTCTTCTTTGGGATGCATAAATATTTTAGCTAAAAGTATGAGGACCTGTAAGAGATTAAATATTGCCTCTCTTGATGTGAATCGATGAAGATAAAATCACCTTTGCTAGTGGACAACAGAAATGTGTAATGAGCAGACGCCACTGGATAACAACTCTCTGAAGTGTGCACAGAGAAGATCATCTCTACCCGGGAAAGGGAGGATGGTGAACAGGATGGACTAATACAATGGATTCACCACCTGGAATGATAAGCCCCTGATGTGTATTGTGTGTATGGGTAGGTAAAACACAAAGGAGGAGACTGAGGGCCCCACGCTCTGCAGGACTCCTGTAAGCACACAAGGAATACACAAGAGCATTCCCTGGGGACAATACTTGGACACATACCTGAAAAAAACTGTGAATAAAAAAACTATATAAAAGACCTGAGTGATGCCTGCTCAGGAGGAGAAGAATGCAGAAGACACCATGCAGCCTGGAAGCAGTTCAGGAACCCTCTCTTCACCTCTACCAGCAAAGTGGTGCCCTAAGTTTGGCCTGCTGTAACTCCTGAGAAGAGAAAAGACATCTTTACTAAAGACACCACATGTTGGAGGCTGCTCAGAGAAGGACTTGCACTTGGACTTTGGGATCTCTCCATCCCCTTCTTCAGGGCAGAAAGCATAAGCCAACAAGGATGCAACAGCACCCTTTCACAGGCTCAAATTGTCTTGGGGTGGGGGTGTGTGGTAATATATTTCCTTTCCTTCTCTCTCCATTTTTCCCACTCTCTCTCTCCCTTCTTCTCTTCCTTTTTTCTCTTCCTTCTTCTCTTCCATCTGTTAATAAATAGCCTTGCTGTTGATATTTTGACCTCATTTGTGCCTCTAATTTTGTAACAAGGGAATATTCAAAAAGAACCAAGTCTCTTTCCCACTCTGGACCGAGACATTAGTAATGGTGTAGTCAGCAGGATTCCCCTGTGACCTACAACAGCACACTAGGAACTCATGGCTGGAGTCTGCAACCTGAGCAACTCAAAAGTAGAAATGAGAAACCCATTTTTGACCATGACAATGTTGAGCAGCTAAAGTGAAGGACCAAGGAGAATGCTAAAGTTGTGTTGGTATACAATACAGTTTCTGATGAAAGCTATTAGCTGGAGAACAACTCTGAGCACAATACTTAAGATAAGGAAAAGTGATTGCAGTGAAATTTAAAATACATGCATCTTAGATTATACTGACTTTGAAATAAAGACCTCTCTGAATCAAAGCTGCTTACAGAAATATCATCCTGTGGTAGAGACCGATACCTTGGTCGCTATAATTTGTTTGCTTTAGCTTCTTAATCAACCAGTTATTAGTGAGTCTCATGTATTTTATTATGAGAAATGTGAAACAAATAAAGTGTTCTCCCATTAATCTACACTTTACAGAACTTGAGGAAAATCTTTTTCTATGCTCCTTTCATATGGGAGGCAGCTTGTTAATAACAGAAGCTCATCTATCAATGAGAAAAGAATGTTAATTATCTGTAAAAATGCTGCAGGTCAAAACTTTAGTTATAACTGTATGACAGTGAACAACAGGTCACTAATTACTTTCCTCTACAGTAGTTTTACACAAAGCAATAACTTGGACCAAATTAAAAGTCATTCAGCTGCCCATGGGTGGAGAAGATACAGACACTTTGGTTCATCATTGTTGTACAAAGAAGCTGTAGTTTAGCTGCTGTGCAAGCAATTGAACCTTGCAAGCATCCCAAGTGTCTCCAATAAGAGCTACATAACAATGAAGAAACTAACAAGTACTGTGTCCAGTTCTGGGCCCCTCAGTTTAGGAAAGATTTTTTTGTTGCTGGAACATGTCCAGAGAAGGGCAACAAAGCTGGTGAGGGGTTGGGAGCACAAGCCTTATGAGGAGAGGCTGAGGGAGCTGGGGTTGCTTAGCCTGGAGAAGAGGAGGCTCAGAGGAGACCTTATTGCTCTCTACAACTACCTGACGGGTGGTTGTAGCCAGGTGGGGATTGGTCTCTTCTCCCAGGCAACCACCAACAGAACAAGAGGACACAGTCTCAAGCTGCACCTGGGGAAGTTTAGGCTGGATGCTAGGAAGAAATTCTTCTCAGAAAGACTGACTGGCCATTGGAATGGGCTGCCCAGGGAGGTGGTGGAGTCACCATCACTGGAAGTGTTTAAGAAGAGACTGGATGGGATACTTAGTGCCATGGTTTAGTTCATTAGATGGTGTTGGCTGATAGGTTGGACTCGATGATGTCTGAGGTCTTTTCCAACCTGGTCTGGTCTGGTCTGGTCTGGTCTGGTCTATTCTATTCTATTCTATTCTATTCTATTCTATTCTATTCTATTCTATTCTATTCTATTCTATTCTATTCTATTCTATTCTACCCCAAAAATTCCTGGAACAAAGATGGTTATATAGGGAAAATGCTCACATTCCCTTGGGCACTGATAAGAAAGAGCACTTCCCAACACCACTGGCTGTCCATCGCATTACCGCTGGCTTCACTAACTGTAGGTTTTATTCCAAGCACACTACAAAATCTTAGTGTTGAAGATAAGTGTAGCCTATCAGGGGCTCCATTTCCAAAGTATAATTAACTGTCCACCAGTAAGGCTGTAAAATGCCCCAGAGAGTGCATAATGCTAGATGTCACACCAAGATATTTCAATCCAGTTTCCCTGGTTTTGAAAGTTTTGGCCAGACCTGTGACAATACTCATAGAAGCTGGAGCAATTGGTAAGGTTGTTTTATAGTGCTTCAACCGCTCACTGGATTCTGAATCAGAGAACTTTCTTTTTCTCTGAAAAAACACAAAACAACAAACAACCAACCCACCCACCCCCGCAAATCCACAAACAAAAATCCCAACCCACCCAACCCATAACCACACACACAAAAATGAACCACCCCAAACAAACAAAAACCCCAAAAAAGCCAACAAAAAAACCCCCACAAACACCGAACCCAAGTAAATGAACCCAGCCAAACAAACAGAAATACTTATTATTAGACAGATTACACATCTGTAGATAGCCTTCACGAACAAATGATGGCTTTATACAGAGAAACCTTTTTGGGGAAAGCAGTTAAATGTCTTGCAAGTCTTACAAAGTATCACAGTATCACAGTATCGCTAAGGTTGGAAGAGACCTTGAAGATCATCGAGTCCAACCTGTCACCACAGACCCCATGACTAGACCATGGCACCAAGTGCCACGTCCAATCCCCCTTGAACACCTCCAGGGATGGTGACCCCACCACCTCCCCAGGCAGCCCATTCCAATGGCAAATGACTCTCTTGGTGAAGAACTTTCTCACCTCGAGCCTAAACTTCCCCTGGCGCAGCTTGAGACTGTGTCCCCTTGTTCTGGTGCTGGTTGCTAGAGAGAAGAGGCCAACCCCTTCCTGGCTACAACCACCCTTCAGGTAGTTGTAGAGAGCAATGAGGTCACCCCTGAGCCTCTTCTTCTCCAGGCTAAACAATCCCAGCTCCCTCAGCCTCTCCTCATAGGGCTTGTGCTCAGGGCCTCTCCCCAGCCTTGTTGCCCTTCTCTGGACACGTTCAAGTGTCTCGATGTCCTTCTTAAACTGAGAGGCCCAGAACTGGACAGAAGTAGAATAGCAACTCGTCTTCCCTCAATAAGATGAGAAGGAAGAAACTCTGCTAGTGCTTTTCTTAGTTTGCAGCATAGAGCTTGGTTTCTTAATGTCAACAATTTATGAAATGGAAGCAAGCCTCTTAATCACTGACAATGTTTCAATTTATTATGCAGTGTGTAGAAAACATCTGTGAAGATTATCATCACTGGCTTTGAAAATTCCTGTTATAACGTAAGCTGCACAATTACCTCTTGAGGTGATAAAGTGCTCAAGAACCCATTATTCCTGGAAACTGCATCTGAAGAGTCTTTGATTTTCCAGAAGATTTTCTCCCATCTCATAAAATTTCTTTATTAGGAGATCAATTAGCATTTATCACCTGTGTCCTATCATGATACTTTCGAGACTCATCTATTTGAAGGCTAATGGCCACCATTATGGAACCTTAATGACAGAAAACAGGTCACTGCAGTAGTAGACACAGTACAGTACAATGCAAGTATCAATGTGCAACGTTGTTATGTAAATAAGCACTGTATAGTACCTTTCAAATACACTTTAAAGGATGTTGGAAGACATTTCAGAAGCTGAAAGAGTTGAGAAGAAATTACTGTAATAACAGGCACGAGTTCTAAATGCAATGTCTCAAAAATACCTAGATGCCAGTGTCTCACAAAAGCACTAGCAGGTTGTCTGGGTAATGTTCTTAAGAAAAAGACCAGGAGGATAAGTGTTACATATCTCAAATAAGCATGATTATCTTAAAGAGACTACTGACTGATTCTAAGAGGATGTTCAGAGAAATCTTACTGAAGAATATCAATGTCAAAGCTTTCTACAAAATAATTCTGCAAAAACTACAAGGGACAGAATGCTTTCAAGCACTTTTTTATAGGGCATTTTGTCCCCAAGTGGAATTTAGCTGAATGTAGTGTCACATTTCAAATTGGATCCACAGGAACCTAATTAATATGACATAGTGTTTTGACAGCAGTTTTGATCTAAGAGACTGAGCAGCTGTTTTCACCCAGATTCACTGAGGAACCATAAGTGAAAAACAGCAATTACATTTAAGAAATGTACAACTGCTCTTATCCAGCTTTCTTCAGTCAGTGCATGAGCTAAACTAGTCATGTGCTAGCTGTTTGCTATTGACATTTTGCAATGTTCAAAGGGAAAGTCTTGACATTCTAAAGCTCAAAAGGATCGAGATGAACTTCAGCATGTGTTTATGTAGTTTAAAACTCCAAGAAGTCAATTCTAGAAGCAAAACAGACATATGTTTTACTGTTTTTCTGTAAGGTGATAGATAACTCATGGTACTACTACTTCTTGAGCAGCTGGCTGTTGGGGAATCAGAATCACAGAAGGGGTTGGGGCAGAAGGGACTTTGAAAGATCATCTATCCACTTGTGCCATGGGTAGGGACATTTCTCACCAGTCAGGTTGCTCAAAGCCCCATCCAACTTGACCTTGAACACTCCCCACAATGAGGTATCTGCAGCTTCTCTGGGCAGCCTATTCCATTGCCTTACTACCTTGATCATAAAAAAATTTAAAATATTCCTTGTGGATAAATGAAATCTATCCTCATACTTTCAAAATATTACCCCTTGTCCTATCACCAGAAGGCCTGGTAAAAAGTCTCTCTCCACCTTTCTTATAAGCTCATGTTATGTACTGAGAGGCCACAGTAAGCTCTCCCCAGATCCTTCTCCTCTCCAGACTGAACAATCCCAACTTTTCTTCAACAGGAGAGGTGTTCCAGCCCTCTGACTAGTTTGGGAACACAGCATGTTCTTTTTCTTCTTCTATTTTCCCCTTTTTTGCTACTTTTCTGTCCTTTGCCTTTGTTCTTCTCCTGCACTGACAGATTGTTTAGGCTATTGCAGTGGTGCAGTGGGGGAGGTAAGGCAGTGAAGCCCTCAGGTTGCAGAGTTTTGTACAGGGGGTTAGAGCTACTGAAAATGGGTTTAGCTGGATTATTGTCTAGTTTTATATGTAAATATATTTTTGTATATGTTTATTATCCTTCATACCTCTTGTATTTATTTAGTGTGCTTTTGTATTTAGTGTGCTTTTGCATTTAGGTAATGTTATTTTTTTTAAACAATAATTTCATTATACTTCCAAATTCTGTGTAACTTTGGTACTTTACTCCTTGAGGTAAATTTCCAAACTCTGTGTAGTGCAAGCCCACTACAGGAACAAAATAGCTAAGTTGAAAGACGAACCTGTCAACTTGCAAGTATAGTCATAGTCTCACTAGAGTCTGAATTGGTGCATGCACTCATGCTTTCCTACTGTGTAGCTGAAATAGCTTTAAACAGCCAGTATGGTCTGTAGTGATGGAGTACTGATTCCACTACCGTAGCACGTACTGAAAACAAGAAAAAAATGTGAAGGAAAACCCTCATCTTGAAAATGCATATCTGTTTAATCAGACATTTACAAGAACAGATTATTTGTTTGTGTTGGGTTTTTGTTTGTTTCTAGTTTAAAGGAAGTTTGACAAAATATTTTCTGTCTTTGCATCTTTCAGTGAAATCCTTTTTTCCACCGTTACTTCTCTAGATAGAGAATGGTGCAGAGCATCAGGATAAAATCAAATAATGATAGTCATGAAACCCCAAAGTCACTGGGCCACTCATTTATCATGAAAACCATTGTGTCTTAACATATTCCTCAGCTCACCTTTCAGACAAGTACTCACCTTTCAGACAAGAAAACAAGTATGAAGCAGAGCTGAATTCTAGTGCCTAAACCTGTCATGTCCATCACTAAGACTGTGTTGTCAAGTTCAGTGCAAATGAAAAAGGCCAGGTCTTGAGCTGACAGGAGTCAGCAAAAATTCTGCTGAATGTGAATGTGGGGTGCTGCCTTACAATAGCTAAGGAAATTGTTTGAATGGGGTTTACATATTAGTCTGATTTGCAGACAAGGCAGAGAGAGCATTTCACTTCAACCCAAGCATATTGGCTTGCACAGCTGTGGTGTTTTTATGTTTGTTTGGTTTGTTTTGGTGGTGTGGCTTTTTGTTTGTTTGGGGTTTTTTTTTTTGTGTTTGGGGTTGTTTTTTTTCCTTTTTTCTTTTCCTTCTGAGTGCCCTTATGGCTCATACCCAAAGTGTAGCCACTGTCTGACCAGACCAGGCATTTTATTGAAACAACTTCCAGACTGTGTAACTCATGTTCTTATGTCTTGCTCTTGGTGATTTACCACAATAGCAGACAAGAACTGAGTGAAAAAGGAATTGTGTGGAGAGAGATAGGAGGCACTACAATGACCAGATGCTTTCTCTAGACTGTACTTTTGTCTGCAAATGCCTCTGCTTGTGTTGTCAGTAGCGATATGCAGCTGGGGAAAATTTTTCCACAGCTTGCTGCTTATATGCTGGTGGCACTCTGATTTTGCCATTGAATTAGGGAATACTATTTTAAAACTGATAGTCTACATTCTTTCCTCATTTCAGTTTTCCCTGGGTGGTTTGAGGATGCTTGCTTGGGCCACCTCTGTGGTAATACCACAAGGTGGAGCATGCTGTCGTTGCCATACTGCACTGTTTCAGGGCAAATCAGAGCACCTGAAATGTTCAACATGCTGCAGTGTAAACATTCAGAAGACTTCACTAGTCTGAAAGTAGTCACTGTGCACCTCCTCATGCTTCTCAACTGGAGTCACCATCTGGTGGAGTCACCATCCCTGGAGGTGTTCAAGAGGGTGTTGGACGTGGCACTTGGTGCCATGGTTTAATAGTCATGAGGTCTTGGGTGACAGGTTGGACTTGATGATCTTTGATGTCTTTTCCAACCTTATTTATTCTATGATCTTAGGATGCCTACTTCACTCTCTGCCCCAGCCAGCACTTGGTTGAGTGGGGTGTGCTATACAGTATGATGGTAAATTACAAGGATCAGGCAACTGCTTGTTTCCAGTGACCAACACAAACCACCTGCTTCACAAGACTTATTATTTATAGCAGTTAACTGTTTGAGCTGACACTATAAGCTGCAGGTTTTAAATAGCAAGCAGTCTTTTCCTCTCTTTGGAATATTTAAGGCTGTACTGGAAACTGCAATAGGGTACAAGAAGTAGCTACCCTGTGATCCAGCTGTCGTGGTGCATGAGATTGTAGCGGTGTTCCTAGTGTTCCAAGGATGTAGGGCCAAGTTTCATTGCCATGTTATTTTCTGTCCTGCAAGATAGCAGGGCTGACACAGAGAATAAAATTAAACTGGGATGTTGTTTCATTTTGTTCACAGTAAAAGCCTATATCTTGTTCTGCAACAGCTGAAAATTAAGTAACTAACTCAGGAGTATGTGTAGTCAAATGATCATCTTAAATACATCACATCCTGGCCCTCCAGCACATGGGAAATGTCCATGTTGACCTCCTCTCATCTCTGTCCTCAAATCCCAGTTGCACTGGCTTGTACGTGATAGAATACACATTTCTCCACAGCTCCATTTGAAACATTAATGCATATAGAGTGCTGATTTACCCTGGAGGGAGTGGGGATAGGTGATTAGTGTCTGCTGTGATGAGTGTGCAGCCAGATGCTTTCTGAAAACAGACTTACTTGGGGGTGTAAGCTATGCCTCATTCATGGAGTAGCCCGAGATATGATGCTTTGCATTATGCCTCTTGTTTAGGCCAATGGTCCACCTTTGCCCATACTTCTTTTACTGTCCAAATGGACATTTTGCGGCAATTCTCTCATGATACCTGGAGAAAGAGAGGGAACAGGGTGAACTGAGGAGGAACAGAAGTGGAAAAAAAGAAGGAAAGGGGAAAGAATGAGCTAACTGAGTGATGGGTAGTTTGTCTGGCAGAGCCCTGAGCACAGTCTGCCCAGTATTCTGCTTAAATCTGATTTCTGACTGCCGCTTTTGTGGTTATGCTCTATGATTAGAGTGTATTTGTGAGAATGCTAGCAGACCTTAACCTACAATAGCTGCTGAACATGAGAGATCCACTGAAAATGAGAGTACCCTTAACTTTGATAGATGCCTTGCCACCTTAGTAAATTACCTCTGTCTTCATTTCTAACTTACTTTTACCTGTCACCCTGTCTGTGGAGCACTCAGTGATTTGTGACCTTCTTGCTGTTCTGCTGAGGTCTCTAGTCTTGTCTTTCAAATCATTGTCTAAACTGCTTAATTTTCTGTGTGTTATCTCTTCCTTACCTTTCCTCTTCTTTTTTTGAAGAAAACTGCTCTTATTTGTGCAAATAAATAATACATTTATTAAGGAAAGAAAGAAATAAGCCTCTGCTAAAGCACCTGGGCTATACCCCGAACCTGCAACATTTTAGTGGGGCAATCTCATTTACTTATCTGTGATTATTATTATTTTTTTAGATTCTCATTCAAATTTCTTAGTATCCTCTAGTTACAGTTGTACTTCTGAACTGAACACTGTAATGCACTCAGTCCTACTTGGAGACCATTACTTCTGAAAAACGGGACTCCTTCCCAGCTGTTCAAAAGACAAATTCTGCCTCCTTCTGAGGAGTAACACGTACATTCATCATAAATGAATTTAAATTGATTGCTTTGTCTTCAATAGCAATATCTAAAATAATGAACATCAAACAGGAATATCGACTGCCTTTAAGGAAAAGATGAATCTTGGATTCACATTAGACTCAGTGAATGGATTTATTTACCAAAATAGCATAGCATCAAAGTAAAAAGTACAGGACTCATGACAAAGTGCAAAAAGCAGTGATCTGGATATGTACAGGAGAAACTTGCCTGTGATGAGCATATTTTGTATGCTTCACTATTTAATGTCGATTCCATATATTCATAGGGAACCATAAGATTGGTCAGAAAATTCACAGAAAGATGTGGGGGCTACATGAATTAAGTAAAGCATGTCAGATTTCTGTGTAAAATTCTCAATCAGGTTTCAAAAACTCTATTTGCTGCCTGGGAGCTAAATTGAAGCATTTGTTCCAGTGATTAGTTCTAGTGACTAGATACAGTTTGTTTCACCAACCTTGGGCTATAAGGTCCTGAAGGGTCTGGATCCATGGGAGAATAATGTAAGGCACTGGGACTTCATGCCAGGATATTGAATGCATCAGAAAGGACAATAGGATTCCATAAGAAGATCACATCTGTCAGAATTTCTACAAGACTAAGACTGCCTCTGGCTGTGATTTGCTTTTTATGGGAAAAGGCATGTGTATGCTTTAGGCTGACTCTTTAAAGTGGTTTCAACATATCTGCCTTTAAATCTTTAAATTGTCCAAGAAGGCCAATGGCATCCTGGCCTGCATCAGAAATAGTGTGGCCAGCAGGAGCAGGGAAGTCATTCTGCCCCTGTACTCAGCACTCGAACATGTCCAGAGAAGGGCAACGAGCTAGGGTTGTTTAGCCTTGAGAAGAGGAGGCTCAGGGAAGACCTTATTGCTCTCTACATCTACCTGAAGGGAGCTTATAGCCAGGTGGGGGTTGGTCTCTTCTCCCAGGAAACCAGCACCAGAACAAGAGGACATAGTCTCAAGCTGTGCCAGGGGAAGTTTAGGCTCAAGGTGAGGAGAAAGTTCTTCACAGAAAGAGTAATTGACCACTGGAATGTGCTGCCCAGGGAGGCAGTGAAGTCCCCGTCCCTGGAGGTGATTTGACATGGCACTTGAAGCTCTGGTTTAGTTGCCACCTGGGCACGCGGCTGGTACATGTTCAACCAGCTGTCAACCAGTACCCCCAGGTTCCTTCCTGCCTGGCTGCTCTCCAGCAGCTCCGACACCCATATAGTTAAAGCCACAAGCGTCTCGTCGTGTCGACATCTGGTGGACAAGCCGCGGAATTGCGGTTCTGTTCCTTTAATCAAAATTAATTCTGTAAATATTCTAATTGGCTTCAAATTACACATACTAAACCATTTATGGGATATGTCTCACAATCATGCACTAGAATATGTATATAAAATAGTGATTAATGGGTTACTAATATTTTAATAATAAAATTAATCTTCATAATTCAAATTTCATATGCATAAATTAATAACATCTTCATCACACTGGTTAGGCCACACCTTGAGTACTGTGTCCAATTCTGGGATCCTCATTTAAGAAGGACATTGTGACACTTGAACAAATCCAGAGAAGGTCAACGAGGCTGGTGAGAGGTCTCAAGTACAAGCCCTGTGAGGAGAGGCTGAGGGGGGTGGGTTTTTTTGCCGGGAGAAGAGGAGGCTCAGGGGAGACCTTATTGCTGTCTACAACATGGGGTGCCAATTAATATTTTAATGTGGTGGGTAGAAATTCAGCCCCCCCCAACATTAACTTTGCCAGACCAGACCAGTTAGAAGCAAATGAATGCTGTATTTACAGGCAAAACTACACTCTACAATGGAATGCAATGAATATGTACAAAATATACATATTTACAATATTTACAGATATTTACAATTAATAAACAGCACAAGAACCCTGCTGGTCAAAAGACCAGGGGCTTGTGAGAGCAGGCTGTGTTAACCCAGGACACTGAAATGTTAAAAAAGACTGGTTAAGATAAAAATTGCACTGACCAAAAGAAAGTGCTTTTTAGATTAGTAGAGTGGCAGAGTATGGTATCTCAAAACAGTGGGTCATTTCAAAGATACAGTATATCATTTGTGAGGAAGGTGAGTAGTGTAACCCATCTGGAGAAGGCAAAGTAATTTGGAAAACAGTGGCAATTGCAAATGATCCCTCTTACAATTCTTTGGATTTCCCTGGGCCAGTTCTAACTGACTGATTCTAAAATCCAAAGACCATTGGAGGTCTTTGCAGGAAGCATGAGACTGGCTTCCTTTTTCAAATTCCAGGTCTGCTCAATGACAGACTGAGGCGAACTGTGCATCCCTTCATGTATGTGTAGGAATTTTCACCTGTATGAAGCGGTCTGTGTTCTGCCAGAACCAGGAATGCTATGCCAGTTGACTACAGCTTCTTCGTACATTTATATGCAAAAGTGAGATCAATAGAGTATAATAAGCAACCTTCATCCCTGAATGGATGCAGCAATCAACTTCCAAATGTATACCACACCAAGTACTCACAGGCATTAAAAGGCTGACAAAAGAGATAGCATGACACCGTAGGTCATTCAGCTTTCATAAATAAGCAAAATACCCATAAATGATGGTTGTTGGTCAGGGCAAAGCAGTCAGTCAAGGTCTAACTGCTAGAAACAGCAATTTATCACTTGATGAGTTGGCCTTGATCACCTGATGAAGCTGATGAGGCAATCATCTGACAAGGTTATGAAAGATTGTCTTCCTCCTTCAGTAAACCCATAGTCTGGAACAGCAGGAGGAGAGCATCAGAGTTGATAGAGAGGCTTCAGATAGCCTTCATTTGGTGAAGTGTCTCCAGAGTGGGTGGAAAAGAGACAGGCAGAAAGGTCAGAGATGTGTTTATCTGCAATTTTGCTGTCATCTGCTCTTTACTGTCTCTCATAAGGGAAAGAATAGCTTTTCAGAAATTCTATGCAAAACTTATTTGGGTGATATGCTTTGTTTTCTGTGCATGGCTGAGGAGATAACCTGTGACCACAGTACTTTGAATCTTATACCATGGATTCCCAAGTATTAATGAAGGACCGTACATAACCCATGGAGATTTGGAGATCAAGCAGGAAGAGCTCCTCGTGTATGCAAGCTAAGATAGTTCCATATGGCTATAAGGTTTGATTCTTCTAATAAATAAACCCAATTTTTTATTCTGGTAGAATGTCCTTAGCCTTTGAAAACTTTGCACTTGTTCATAAGCAATTCCAATTGCTTCTTACCTACACTCAAACTCCTGCCAATGTCTTCTGTCCTGTTAAATAAGGAGGATCCAATAGGATTGCTGGATTGGGATTTAGACTCAATGGGAGAATGCATTTGTGTTTTTCAATGGAAAGAGTGCTTGGTTTGGGCTGCTTTCCTGACAGTCAGCTGGTTATAAATATAGGGCCTCTTTCAAATGGAAACCAGGAGGTCTATCTTGAAATAAGGGTGGCCGCGGCAGTTTATATCCCTTTGTGGAAACTGAGTTGTTTCAGCCCAGATTCAACTTCATATTAACAGCACTGAAAGCAAAATTAAAGTTTAGTTTAGATTACTAAGACAGAAGCACTTGTAACTATCCCTGAATAAAATACTGTGCTGAAGAGATACCAGTAACTCTGCAGCTGTGAAAGAGCAAAGACAAAACTGCTGCAGCAGCTGTCCCATTGATCAGCTTGTATTTATTCAAAACTGTGGAAATCTGACATTTATTACAAAAATAACCATTTCCCGGTTCATTCGCAATTACATGGGGGAGCTGGATAAACTTTGCAGTGTGTGCTTGTAAGTAAACCTCCTTTTACCCCTAGAGTGAAGCATTTCTAGTAAGTCATTAATTTAAGATTAAGTTTTATGTCTTGAAAATATTGCAACTTTGCAGTTCCCAGACCATTAAATCCATATCCTGGGTTATTTCCACATTTGTCTCATTTACTTAACCATTCACCATTTTGGATCCAGACCACTTTATTTGTTTCGGGATCAGTACCTTTTCTAACTTTTTTCTACAATGAAAATTGGCTTCTTAACTCCCATGCAAAGAAAGATAGGTTGCGTTTTTGAGCAGAGGCACTGAGGAAAAGTTGCAGGGTCTCAGGACTGAAAAATAGTCTTGTTATTGCAAACAGAATTTTCATTAACTTTCCTTGGCACAGAGGTATATGTCTGTCACCAGCCACCTTTCCTGTTCTTTCTGCTTATTGCTTGCAACTTTTCCTCTCATGTGTGACTTTCCCCCTGCACCCTCAGAAAATCTGTTTCAAAATAATTCTTTATCTCCCAAACATGACTGGTTTCTGTTACCCACCGGGCTGTGCTATGTATTGCTCTGTCCACCTTTTCTACTCTTGTTTTTTTTGCACGAAGAACCGTATTGGTCCAGGGTTGAAAGGGGAGGGTAGGGTTGCCAAGTACAGTGGTTTTTCTTTTATCTTTCTGGCCAGAATTCCTTCTTAAACATTTCTTTCTGCCCTATACATTTCACTTTGTACCAGGAAAGTACAGGTTGTATCATGGTGAAGACATATTAACATGTGTCCAGGCTGTGCGATGATGAAGACATTAACATATGTCCAGTGACCTACAAGAGCTGACCAGGAATGTACTTTCCCACAGTGCTAAAGGAACAGCCCTTTCCCTATTAGTAATGCCTGTGTGCTTTTGTGCTCAGACTTGTGCACTTCCAATTTTCATCTTTTTCCAAAGTCTGTGTTACAAAGAGGGCAGTGATTCATCACAGATTTTGAGAATTTTTATTTTTTTTTCCTTCTCCAGGCAACTATGCCTTAACCTAAAATATGTTTGTGCATGAGGATATAAATATGTCTGACAGGAGAACCCACAGCTGGTTTGTACAACTGAGGGGCAGGTCTCATTGAAATGAATAGGGCTCTGGTATTCAGCATCTCTTTTTTTTTTTTTTTTTTCTCTTTGCAATTTAGTGTTTATATCCAAATATTATGACTTTTTTTCTTTCTTTCTTTTTCTTTGTTTCAAAAGCTTTAGTCTGTTTCTAGCTCAGCTGAAGTTCAAAACCATTGAGCTACTCCTTTTATAATTTTAACTTTTTGTTCCTGTAACTCAAGGATAATGATCAGCTGTTTCAAAGACTGCATACGTTTTTGTGTGTGACAGTGCAGAAAATGTTTCTATTCTGTCAATTCCACCACCATCTGCTTATCTGGAAAATAAAAACCAGCTCTCAAATGCATTAAGAAATGATGAAAAGACTTTTAATCAGTCATTTATCCTTTTTCATACAAAGTACCGTCAGATCAGTGTGTTTACTCTTGAAGGGCATCCTAATGTATGAAGTCTTAAAGCTGATGATGCAAATTCTGTCCAATATCAGTGCAATACATACACTGCAATAATAATGAAACAAAAATATATGTGCAACATTATGTGAGAGATAGTTCACTTTGCTCTTAATAAGTAGGCATGCTATAGACATAGAGAATTTTGTTCATAATAGGTTCTGGGATGTATACACATTTCTTAGCGTTTAATATGGAACACTGTTTTCATGGACAGGATTTTCAAGGCTGAAGATAGCCATATAGAATGAGATACTATAGCTAAAAGACAACAAAGGTTACTGTGTAATCAGAAGCCCTGTTCTCCATATTTATATGAAATACCTATTTTGTAGAAAGCCAATTTGTTGACCTACCATTTTCAGTCTTTCCAGACTAAATTGTGCTACAAGCTATTTAACTCTGCTCATCCGGGAATAACTCAAACCTAACTTTATTTTCCCTCTGCAAAACTACTTCTCTTTTGCTCTGCATTGCCCCCTCATGCTGTTGTTGACTTGGAGATATTTCTTGCTTTGCATTTTTTTCATTTATCCCTAAAATATATTTCCTTTCATTTGTTGTTGTGACTGGCTCTCTATTGTGCTATTTCTGCCTTGCTTAAACTCACTTCCCTTTTTATTCTTATCTGATTATTTTGGTGTCCAGTTCTTGAATCAATAAAGACTTCCTTTACTGTCTACCTGGCTAGTTCTTTTAGTTTGAAATTTCTTGAATATTTTTACTCCAAATGAATTCATTTATGATGTCCAGTTTCCTGGTTTACTCCAAATGTATTTCTTTTGTGTATTCTTCAGCCTTAGTTCAACTTTGATTTTGTAAAACAGTGTGTGTAGAGTCTGTGTGGTAAAATCTGGTACGTGAGGTGTGTCAGTCCAGAGGAATCAGGAAACATTGTAGTTGTGGTTTGTCTGAAATTGTTGGTTCCGGGTGCATGTGGCAGATTCAGGGCCAGACAAAGACATCATGCATACTTTACAGGACATGCCCATATCCTGATTTCATAGAATCATAGAATCAATAAGGTTGGAAAAGACCTCAGAGATCAAGTCCAACCTGTCACCCAACACCTCATGACTAACTAAACCATGGCTTCAAGTGCCATGTCCAATCCTGTTTTGAACACCTCCAGGCACAGTGACTCCACCACCTCCCTGGACAGCCTATTCCAATGGCAAATAACTCTTTCTGTGAAAAACTTTCTCCTCACCTCGAGCCTAAATTTCCCCTGGTGCAGCTTGAGACTGTGTCCTCTTTTTCTGGTGCTGGTTGCCTGGGAGAAGAGACCAACCCCCACCTGTCTACAAGACTCCCCTGAATCTCCTCTTCTCCAGGCTAAACAACCCCAGCTCCCTCAGCTTCTCTTCACAGGGCTTGTGCTCGAGACCTCTCACCAGATGTTGCTTGTCTCTGGACACATTCAAGTGTCTCAATATCCTTCTTAAATTGAGGACCCCAGAACTGGATGCAATATTCAATATGTGACCTAACCTGCACTGAGTACAGGGGCAGAATGACTTCCCTGCTCCTGCTGGCCACACTATTTCTGATGCAGGCCAGGATGCCACTGGCCTTCTTGGCCAGCTGGGCACACTGCTGGCCCATGTTCAGTCAGCTGTCAACCAGTACCCCCAGGTCCCTTTCTGCCTGACCACTCTTCAGCCACTCTGACCCCAGCCTGTAGTGCTGCATGGAGTTGTTGTGGCCAATGTGCAGCACCCGGCACTTGGACTTGTTAAATGCCATCCTGTTGGACTCTGCCCATCTGTCCAGCCTGTCAAGTTCTCTCTGGAGAGCCCTTCTACCCTCTAATAGATTAACACCTGCCCCCAACTTGGTGTTGTCTGCAAACTTACTAATGGTGGACTCAATCCCCTTGTCCAAATCATCAATAAAGATATTGAATAGGATTCCTCTTCTGCTCCTGCATTTGTGCCCTGTAATATTCTTCAGACTTGGAGCAGAGGTGCAGAACAGTTGTGTGTTCATGAACAGCATGTCTGCTTGCTTTGAAAGTGCATAGAAGAATTCCCATGCATGCGCATTTGATGACTAACTTCTTCATATGTCTCCATCTGTGTGAGATTCAGAGTCTGTGTAAGTCTTTAAAGGCAGAAAAATAGCAGCAAGTTCAAAACTGGAGCCTGAGGTGCTGTTGAATAAAATGCCATGTGAGTACCACAGCTGATCATTTTTCTGTATGGTTGTCTGGCATATAGCAGTCTGGTGAATTCTGTCACTTTCTGTCGACTTTGAGAGCAGATGTTGGAAACACGAAGCCTTACAAATATTTCCAGATCTAAGTCAACAACAGTAAACCTTCCATAAACCTGGTTACACTGTTAAGAGGAGCTGTGCATGATCCCAAGCTACTTGAAAGCTGTGTGACCATTTTTTTTTTCTGAAATACTAGTGCATGCCTAAGCTTGTCTGCTCATTGTAAAGCTTGTGTTTGGTGACTTACTGTCATCCTTCTGTCTTTCTGTGAGAAGTGGAATACCTTCATCAGCCCAGAATATTTGCTGTCATTCATGCCACCTCACTTTGCACTTTTTCAGTATCCACATAGAAACTACACATTGAACACAATTTTAGGAGAAGGAAAAAATGGTAAACAAAAGAAATCAAACTGAGCTGCAAAGGCTGTTTTCGTGTCACTAGCAAATGTTTATGGGAACAAGGTGAAAGGAAGTGTGTGACAGATTTGGTTCCAAGATCCATTCGTAGAGAATAAGCAGTTTACCCTGTCCTTGAGCTGCAGCTGTAATCACAACTATAAATAACTGTTTAAAAATCAATTCTAGGCAAATCTCACATATCTCACTGTGGAAAGGAAGCAAAACACTCTTTTGCATTTCTACTGTGTGTGGGAACATAACTGAAATACGAACAAGTAAGTGCTCTATAACACTTCATCTTGTTGATCTGAAAGGGTCTGAGTTCTTTGGCCTGGTGTGTCACCCAAAAGAAAATCTACTGCCACAAATAAGATAAACCAAAGATAAATGGAGATCTCACCAAGGCTTCCAAGTGTCTGAGGGATGCTTGAAGTGTGTGTAAGAAGAATAAAAAAATCAAGGGGCATAAAGCACACAAGCAGGTGTTCTGCAGTACCAAAGAGAAGGAATAAAATGTGTTTATAACTTGGCTTTCGACCCAAGTCAGAAAAGAGCTCATAGCAGTGATGCATATCAGACATGATGAAAGGACTTCAGAGAATGTCTTAAAGATCATAGCTCTTTTTAAAGATGAAGAAAATATGGCATCTTAAGGCATGTAATCTAGGTTCACTGGGAAATCCATCCCTTTAATGTTTCCTCCTCTTAATAAAATGCAGTTTTTAATAAATAACATTGGGACTGTGAATTTCTAGTGCCTCCTAACTACTCGTAAAGTAGAAAAAGCATAAGTGTGTGCATGATACAGATTTCTGCAAATAAGACACTTGGACCGGTTTAAGGACTGACATGAATTTATACAGTCTTCTATTTGGAGTGTTGTTTAAGTGAAATGGTGAAGTAGAACATGCAGCTGCCAACAAGCTGAGGTTCTTATCTGACAGGCAATACAATATGTATGGATTAATTTCCTATAAATATTTTTTGTAGCTCTTTCAGCTAGGCTGTTTATAAATTAATCAGATTTTAGAGAAAGACTCTAGAGTTCAAGTACTACATGTTCTGTTCTAAATACATTTCAGTAAGAGGTCTGGGTCTGAAAAAAAGGAAATTGAAAACCACCTGACATTTCCTATCATAGATGCTTTATTTGCATTTACTGGTCATCTTAACCTTCAAGTTCTTGCCATGCACAGGGCCTGTGGAAAATGCCTTCTCTTTTTCACTGTTAGATGTCTGCATTCTGGGTTGCCAGCAACGAAGGCAGTCAGACTCTTGGATGTTTGTGCTTGAAGGACAGAGGCAGTGGATATAACCTGGAATTTTCCTTTTTTTCCTTCACTTTGCTTTACATGGCAGTGAGATGCTCTGTCCTTGGGTCTTATAAAAAGTATGACTGTAGAGGATCTTGTACATCCTATAGACCCCCTATAAGCAGGAGAATAGAATCATAGAATCAATAAGATTGGAAAAGACCTGAGAGATCATCAAGTCCTACCTATCACCCAACACCTCCTGACTAACTAAACCATGGCTTCAAGTGCCACGTCCAATCCCTTTCTGCTGGCTTCTCTCCAGCTACTCCGACCCCAGCCTGTAGCGCTGCATGGGGTTGTTGTGGCAAAAGTGCAGCACCTGGCACTTGGTCTTGTTAAATGTTATCCTGTTGGACTCTGCCCATCTGTCCAGCCTGTCGAGGTCCCTCTAGAGAGTCCTTCTACCCTCTAACAGATCAATACCTGCTCCCAACTTAGTGTCATCTGCAAACTTACTAATGGTGGACTCAATCCCCTCATCTAGATCATCAATAAAGATATTGAATAGGATTGGGCCCAACACTGATCCCTGGGGACACCACTAGTGACTGGCTGCCAGTTGGATGTGGCACCATTCACCACCACTCTCTGGGCTTGGCCCTCCAGCCAGCTCCTAACCCAGTGCAGAGTGCTGCTGTCCAAGTGATGGGCTGACAGCTTGGCCAGGAGTTTGCTGTGACTAAAGGAAGTTCTCTTACAACCTGTGTAGTTCTGTAATTTGTGATAAGTAGATAAAATATGAGAAAGTTACAGTTATTTACCTGAACCAAATGATGGAACTGTGTCTTTAACATCTGGAATTTTTCTTTCTATTAACGTATGAAAGTTTTCTTTAAAAATAACAACTAATGAATTGCATTATAATGTAACTTTCCAGTGAAACCAAAGAGTCACTGTCAGTTTCATGTGACAGGGAGCAGTAATTAAAACTGTTTTTTTCCTGTAGTTAAAGAATCTGAGAGTCATTGTAATGACTGTGACAAAACATCTGTCTAGCTCTGCATTATCATGCTGAAAATGATAAATAACAAGAATATGAGAAGAGGACAAGTGCTTGCTGGAGGCTGGGAGAGTATCATAGCTTGATTGAGAAGCTTTATCTTAGAACTTGTTTTTCCCTACCTGTATTCAGTCACTTTCTGAATTCATCTCAAATGTTAGCATTCACAATTTCCTAGGGTGAAAAGTTCATGTGAAGAATCACCTTCTTTGGGGTGTTTTGTATGTACTTTCTGAAATTTCACTTAATGGCATCTAGTTTTGGTACTGGAAGAGACAGGGATTTACAGGGAACTGTGTAATTTCACATCTCTGTTTTATCTTCCTTATCAGTAGTCTTTGTTCCTAAGGTTTTCTAGGCTGTTTTTAAAAAAAAAATAAAAATCTCTGTGTTATGGCTTTGCAAAGAGAGTCACCACAGCTGTGGGGTGGTATTGATGCCTACTCAGCAAAAGAAAGGTTGGTATGAGTAGACTTAATTCCCAGAAGTCAGCAACTACAAATACTTGCATAGTTGTACTTTTTCTTCCTGAAGCCTGGCAAAAAGTATTTCCCAGTCTATGAGCCTCTAAAACTTATTTCCTTGAAAGGATTCCTCTGAATTAGTACAATCTATCATCTCTCAAGAATCATTGAATCCTCCTCACAGTGGAGGTCTTTGCTCCACAGGACCAGACAGGCTTTTCTGTACACAAATCAAATGCCTGTTTATAAAAAATTAAAGCATCAGAGTGAGAATTAAATCTGTAGACCTGACATAAAAAACCCAAATCAACAAAATAAAACAAAACAATCCCCCCAAACCCATCAAAAACCCACCCCAAAACAAACCATAAAATGAATCCTTGCTCTGTTTGCAAATAGAATAGCTTTCTAGCATTTCTAGTGTCTCCATCAAAGTCTATCTCCTTACTTCCTTCTGTGATCTGCATTTCCTCTTCTCTTCCTCTTTCTTTGGTACGTCTTTTCCCTCCCTCCTTTCTGCTTCCTGTGACGTGCCTTAGCCTGCGTATGCCTCCACTTATGCAATGGGCAGAGATCATACCTGGACTAAATCTGAAATCTCTTACCCCCACTCCAGTACTGTTTATCTTATTTGTTACAGCAGAGACTTTTGTTTCTAAAAAGGGTTGTTTTGTACCCACCATGCTGAGGGACTGGGACTGCAATTCTTTCTATCCCTGCATGATGAATGTGAGCAACTAAAACATGAGTTTTGTAAACAAAAGACAAGCCAAATCTGTTGATCCGATGCAACTTATACTGCAGTGAACTAAAATGCGAAGCACCATGGCTGCTGAAATTGAAAGGTGTGACCGGTTTAGGCTGTGCCTTTAAGAAATGGACACTTTCTGAACACTGGCTGAATGTTTCGGGATAATAACAAAAATAAAGATATGCTAAACTAATTTCATTGGTAGAATGCAACTGTAAGTTTTAGCTTAGTCTGTTCAGTCTGTTCTTCTCTGTCCTGTGAGCTGGTCTGCTTGTCTCTCGCTGAAGCAACCGCTGCGGAGCAGAGTGACCTTGGATTAACAGAGCTAACCAGATAAGAAAACTAACTCTTGCATTCGCTTTGAGCTAACAGAATTTTTCTCCTTAATTACCTTTCTCTCTCTCTCTAACCCTTTTTGGGAGAAAAGGGGAGGTAGGGAGGGAGAAGGGGGATAGTGGCCGGGGGGCACCCCTCGTCCTGCTATGGGTCTCCTGTATTACATACATTGCTGTATATTTCTGTATATATTGTAAATATCGTATATTTTTGTACATATTCATTGCATTCCATTTCAGCTTGTAAATATAGCTTTCATCTGCTTCTCCGGCTGAGTTAGCTGTGGTTTTATCTTTAGTGTGTGTGGGGGGAACTTTCTCACCCTACCACAAAAGGAACTTTCTGAAAGTTTTTATCCTCATAGCAAATTCTAATTAGTTCTGTAAGAGTAGAGCACATATGAAAAGTATGCCTTTCCCTGTAGACTGTGGTATTTATTTTATTGTTTTAGGATTGGATTCGTGATGAAAAAGCCTGTCCTCTGGCAGTTTAAAGTGAAACCTGGACTTTAAAAAAATAATAATTATATTTTAAAAATTTCTTTTGTTGACTGAAGCTCAACCAAGAAGTGCCACAGGACAAGGTGGTTAAGAGGAGCAGTAATGAGATGCATAGCTGTTTATTTCTAGGTCACTTCTTTGAATCTGATCCACGTCAATACTGCTTGAAATTTCTTGCAAATTGATATCTGTTTAGTTAAACATGAAATTACTTGGCATTGCCCATGCTACACTATAATTGCTTTATCTTCCTTAGTTTTTGAATCTGAAATGACAGGCATTGCACAAATAAAAGCAATTGATGGTGTAATTTTTGCTGCAATTGAATAAGTGCCAATGTTATATCACAGAAGTCACTCTGTCAGCAAGCACTATCTGCAACATTGACCCTGAAGCCAGGGGTCTATCTCCTCAGGGATGGGAATTTTTTAATTATCTGGATAAACAACTCCTAACCACAGGGAGATATGCCAGTTGACAGAAAATTTCTTTTTGGAAAGTGGATAGATAGAATCGCTAGCAGCTGCAACTATACTCTCAGAGTAAGTGCCATCTGGACTTCATATGAACTCTTCAGGGCACAAGCCCAGTGAATGCAAAGCTCTGCACCCTTCTTTCATTGGACAAAGCCTAGTTATTCTCAGAGCCTTCAGCCCAACTGGTATTTTCAGGATTTCTGTCTACTGAGAGTCTCAACAGGGTTTACTTCAAATCCTGTTTGCATTCATCAAAGTTGGCCAAGCTGGTAATGTTTCAAATGAAATTTTGTTTCACTGAAAAATTTCTGACCAGCTCTTCTCTCACCAACCTCTGTTTCTAATGCTGACTGTATGAAATTTCAGTCTCTTGGAAACAAAAAATCCCATCTTCTCACTATTTCAGTTATGATCTGTTTCAGGCACAGATATATCCCCTATTTCTCATACTCAGCACTTAAAAAAACTCTATAAAATAATTACCCTTGTTACTTCCCCTCCTTGAAAGCCTTGTGACTAAAAGGAGAGAAGGTTTTGCTCTAGCTTTGTTCTCCATCTTTGGCAGCACTGTATGCCTTTCATCCAGGAACTTCTTCGCTTAGCACTTTGTGGTGATTTTAGGCTGGCTGAGTTAATGGTGAGGGGAAACTTCAACGCACCACACCCTTACATAGATTAGATTACAATAGAGGTAAGAGAATTATTATAGCCAGTAAATAATGTCTAATGTGGAATTTACTTGTTCCTGATCTGATATGGAATAACCTGGTCTATTCTATTCTATTCTATTCTATTCTAATTCTAACTTTTCTTTAATGCCTTATTCAGGTGTAATTTGGATTTGAAAAAGATGAGAAAGAATAGCTCTATCTTGCTGAAAACTGGGTCCTTAAGAACAAAAGGAAAACATGCCACAGTACAATTGACACTGCTACTCTTTGAATATGAGCTGTTACATTCTTCAAGCTAGTAATGACATACCAGAGCAAAACGAAGATGCAGTTCTCATGACATTAGTAATGGCTGCAGTATAAGTCATGAATATTTCCTGCAAAAGAAATCTAGTGATGTTTTAATGAGTTATTGAAAATTTATTAACTGTGTGCAACTACTGCATGTCTTTTATATTGCTTTTGCTCTGCTATCCTCAGGGTATATCCTCACGATAGAAAGCATTCACCCTCACAAGAAAGACAGTAGGGAAACTTCAAATAGAACATCTTCAGGAGAAGTTATTCCCCATTTCATAGACAAATCTGGATGAAATAGCAGGAAGCTGATTAATATGGGGCCACTGGTGGGATACACAGATGCTCATGACAGTAAGTGAACACCAAGGAGGGGGATGAGGATGAGAGGAGAAAAAACATGTTGTTGGGAATAAAAGGGAAAAGTGATTTATGTCAGGGGAGAACAAATTTTATTTAATCCTTTTAATACAGCGAAACTTCACATCTATTCCTTATGAAAAGATAGAACAAAACTTCATTCTAGTAATGATTCATGCTGCATTAAAAAGAATATCTGATTATACATCTCCAAGACAGTGATTAGCTGTGCTCTTGGAGTTATTTCAAAAACTGAAGCATATACTCAAATGGTCCTCTGTAAGCAAGTAATGGTGCTATTTATATTAAACACAATGTTCCATTGATATATACTATTTAATTTTTTGTTAAAAATTTTGTACAGTCATGATGAAGAGCCTAGGAATTTGTCTAGAGAAGGAAGAGAGGACACCATCAGAGATGAAAAGAATAACTGCAATAATGCACACATTGTGGAAACCCGAAAAGGGACTGATAATGGAATGTTCATATCTGTGAGGCCCTGGAGGTGATAAGGGGTGTTTTACCTCCAAAGCAGATGAGAAAGGGGTGGGAGTGAAAACTAGCAAAGTATTGCCTCTTAGAAATGGATGGGAAGGCAACTGGGGAGAAAGGCACCTGTTAAAGTAAAGATAAATCAGTGTGCTTAATGAGACAGGCAGTGGGAAAGTGGAACTCTAATATTCATGTATGTCTCAATAAATAGCCACTGGCTCCACAGGTCTGGGCCATTTTGCCCACCCTGTGGCAGCGGTCACCTCCTTGCAACTGGTCTATTGGTTGTATTTCCGCTCTCTCTGTTGAGACTGGCAGGTCCAGGATCAACATATTGCTTGATATGCTCAGGAAAAGCCATACACATTGCAGCTTTGAGAATAATTCATTATTTCATTGCTGGCAAAGTGGAAGTGGAAATCTTAAATATGTCCTCTTGCAGTAGTGGCCCCCCTGCACTACCACCCCACCCCCGCAAAAAACACAAAACCCCCCAAAAACCCAAACAACCAAACCAAACCAAACCAAACCAAAAAAAACCCACCAACAAAACAACCCAACAACAAAAAATCCCAACCCTTACCAGAATAGTAGTCCCAAAAGACTTATGGAATTCTTATGGAATTTGTTTATCTCATTGTTTTAGATGAAAGTATAAAATCCATCACTAGCAACAGTGGAGGATGTCCCAGTAGAGGTGGGACACCTCAGGGAAGGCAGTGAAGTCAGGAGGTAACATTGAAAGACAGGTGGTATGGCCAGTCGTGCTTTATGGTGGTGAGGGAGCTTTGTCGAATGGGAGACAGGGTGGCTGAAGGTATAGAAAGGAAGAGTCATTAAATTGTTTTTTTTTTTGAAATTTCAAGGAACTGGGTGCATGGCTTTTATTCATTGCTGGGTTTGCTTTAGAGACTATTACCCTCATTCAGTCTGACACTGGGCCTTCTGAGAAGCCCACCACACCTTTTTGCCCAGGAAGCAAAGTGGGGAAAGAGCCAAGACTGTGGCTGCACGAAGTTGCTACTTATCAGGCCTAAGGCAGTTGGGCTAAGGGGTTTACTATGGCTGAGCCACACTTGCTGGAGAAATCCTTGCAGACCTCTGTCTCTTCCAAGAGCAGTGGACCCTTCAAGCACCACTCATGCAGCTCTGTCTACCCCTCCTGTTGAATCTGCTGACTTCTGCCTGCCCCAGGGCCACCACAGTGTAGCTGCTCTAGTGTCTGGCCAGCATTTCCTTTGTAAGACTGAGTGATCACTCTCCAAACAGCACATAAATTAAAATGCTTCTTTGCAACTGATAATTTGGCTACCTAACTTGATATTTTGCATTGGTTATTCTGTCTTTGATGTGTTCTCTGTGTGAGGATAGATGAACCTGATTTCTAGAGATAACATGTTGACTACTATTTCAGCTAGAAAAACAACAGGAGAAAAAAAAAGCCTAGAGAGTATTTTGTACTTTCCAGTTTGCTATGTCCCCCACTCTCAGAGCAGCAGAAAAGAAACTTCCACCTGAAAGGTGGTTGTAGCCAGGAAGGGGTTGGCCTCTTCTCCCTAGCAACCAGCACCAGAACAAGGGGACACAGTCTCAAGCTGCAACAGGGGAAGTTTAGGCTCAAGGTGAGGAAAAAGTTCTTCACCGAGAGAGTCATTCGCCATTGGAATGGGCTGCCTGGGGAGGTGGTGGAGTCGCCGTCCCTGGAGGTGTTCAAGAGGGGACTGGATGTGACACTTGGTGCCATGGTCTAGTCGTGAGGTCTGTGGTGACAGGTTGGACTCGATGATCTTCGAGGTCTCTTCCAACCTTGGTCATACTGTGATACTGTGATACTGTAAAGAATTTTGCCTTTACATTGACTTTTCTTCTTGTTGCCTATCTGCTGCTTGCTATTAGTTTAAGAAAGCAAATATCATTTTGTTGTAGGAAATTGTTGAAATTGTTTTTACTTAGATTCTTCCAATATTTACAAAAATGAGTAAGTAAGCCTACAGTTAGTTTTATTTTAACAGGAGGGAATACCTATCTTTGGTAGCCATAGAAAATGAGAACTCGTGAGATTAAATATCTCTGGAGAAGTATGCAGCAGGTGAAAAGAACACTTGAATTTCCTGGTTTTCACTGTTGTGAAAACGCTCCAGCTTGCTTAAGTATTTTTTTTTCTTATTTTCCAGCATGTTAGTGCTCTATACTCTCTCTGTTTTGAAAATGCAAATTCTTAGGGGTCAAAATGAAGAGGACTCCACTGATTGAGGGTGGGATTTCACTCCCAAAGATTATTAGAGTTAGGAATCTTACTGTCTCCTATGCAAGATGCAGTGCTTGATACAATTACTCTTAACCAATGGATAAGCTAGAAAGGATCTGTGCTATGGAGCTGGGAAGACAGGGAGTTAAACCAATTTGGTGTGTTGGTTAAGATGTATGATAATTGACAATATAAACTTCAGATCAGTGGTTGGTGATGTTATTTGTTTCCATGTTGTCACAAATTCTGTTACAATCTCCAAACAAACAGTTCCTGCCTCAAAGAATGCCCAACATAGGGCAGAGGGAGTTTCTTATACTTAAAGGAAACACAGATGACTAAGTGAATTTTGAGGAGACTTGCAGTGCCATTTAGGAAAAGATCTTACAAGATAGAGTTTGGTAGGTACTAACGAATAAAGTGTGTGTGCCTAAGTGTGAGTTCTACCCTAAAGACAGACATTTTCACTGAATTGTACAGAATCAAAAAGTGCTCCTGTAAGTTACCCATAAATGAGATTCCAGAAGTGAATCTGAACCAAAACCTTTTCATTGCATAAGTCAAGAACTGACAGGGTGCATCAGCGAATTCTTGGGTCTGAGGCTCTGCACTGTTGATATGTTGGATAATCCTTGACTGTGATGCGTACCACAAAATGCATGGTAAGCATGGTCAGGAACAAAGGGGTTCCACACAATTAGTGTTACTAGCATCAGTAATTTAGTGCTCTTACTTACCCAGCTGAATACAAGAGGAAAAGCAATATGAAGGAAAGCTCTTTCACTCAATACAACACCATTTTAAAGAGTCTGTAAGATTATAAATAGAATCAAATTAACTAGTGATTGATTTCAATAGAATACTTTGTTTGTATTCTTTATATTCTTCCACTGTGAAAATCTGTTAATTTTAATTAGATAATGATTTTGTTCTTTGATTAAAAGTTATTAGAGTGATAATTTAATTTTGTGAGTGTCACTTCCATTAATCCTGAATAATTACTACAGGAATACTGAAGGTTAGAATCATAATGTTTTATAAAGATGATTTATTGCCTTGATTAAATTTTCTTATGACTAATAAATTATTTTGTATGATAAATTTTAAAACATTTAAATTTTGTAGCCGAATTTATTGACTAAACAATTTATAGTGACATTATTATGGATACTAATTGAACAATAGCTGGAAGTACTCATAAATACCTTAGTTATTTATGACTCCTTTTATTAATTGCAAAAATATTGATGGTGAACAAAGACAGAAATAATTTCTTTAATATCAGATATGAAGCTTACATTATCCCCAGTAGTTTCATTTTCATGGTAATTCTCAGTAATTTACAGTCTTTGCATCTATTTGGGGAAAGGCTAATTCATAAGTATTCAAATTTAGATGAGTTAAGCAGAGCCAAGATTCTCAAATACTGAGCACTTACTCTTAAAAGAAGAAACTTCTTTCCTGTTTCTCAGAAGGGTAGCATCCAAATTCACCAAGAAAGAATAAAATCTTTACATTTTCAGAGTTATGAAGGTAGAAATTTATTTACCTTTCAAAGTTTGAGAATTCTTGGTTTAACCTGAACAAACAAGAATTTGGCTCTGGCTGAAATCTTCAGTTCCAGTAGCTGGGTGGGTGAATGGCAGGAATACTATAGATTGGGGGCCCAGCCCTACTGACTCACAAGAGCCTCAAATTTTCTGTGTCTGTATTAAAGTCAAGTTTTTTGTTTTAATTTTTTTAAAAAAAAAGTCTTTATTTTTTTATTTTTAGTGGAGATAGGAGAATATTTTGTGATAGTGTCAAATGCTTTACTAAAGTCCAGGTAGACTACATCCACAGCCATTCCCTCATCCACTTGGTGGATCACTTCGTCTTAGAAGCAGGTCAGGTTAATCAAGCAGGACATGTCTTTTAAGAAACCACGCTGGCTGTCTTAATCCTTTGGTTTTCCTGCACATGCTGTGTGATAGCATTTAGGATGAACTGCTCCATAACCTTCTTTGGCACAGGGGTCAGACCGAGAAGTCTGTAGTCTGTAGTTCCCCTAGTCCTTCCTCCAGCCCTCATCACATTTACTAAGCTTCAGTCAACTGGGTCCTCCCTGCTTAGCCAGGGCTTCTAATAAAAGATGGAAAGTGGTTTCATGCTGGTATGGGTTGGGTTGTATTTTTCACCCCCAATGACTTCATGTAAATCTGCCCCAAGGAGCAAATTCACCACAAACCAGTTGAAATTGTATTTTACAACAAGCCTAAATATAAAAGTATAGGGGAAAAAAGGGCCATAAACTATTACAGAATATGCAATGTGTAGAGCATATACATAGAATATAATATGTATAGAACACTAACAACAGCACAAAGGGGAAAATCCACCCCAGTACCTTAGAGGGAGTTGAGATAAGAAGCCACCAAGGCCAGTAGGAAGAAGCAGCGCAGCCTGTATCCTTTGAAGCAAAAGCCAAGCAGCCAAGCACAGAAGTGGCAGCAAGCGGGAGGCAGGAGAGAGACAGATACAAGCTATGCTGCAAGATAGAAAGCTCTCACTGCTCCAGTGAAATTGTATTAACTTACCTATTGTTGCCATTTCATGGTTTAGCCCTGGCATTATTTATCTTTCACTCAGAGACCTCAGTACTTTTCCATTTTGCAATTAATATCTAAGCTAGGAACTATCTCTAACTGCCAGAGGTGCACAGCTCTATCAGCTCCCTCAGCATTGTTGGGTGGATCCCATCTGGGCCCATAGACCTACGTGCATCCAATTAGTGTAGCAGGTCGCTAACCATTTGTCCTTGGATTATGAGTGATTAGTTTTATTTTCTGTCCTTGTATTTCAGCACAGGGGGCTGAGTACCCAGAAAACAATTGGTTCTACTACTGAAAACTGAGGCAAAGACGGCATTTGGTACCTCAGTCTTTTCCTCATCCTTGCTCAGTGTGTTTCCCCCTGCATCCTATAAAGGATGGAGATTCTCCTTAGTCATCCTTTTGTTGCTAATATATTAGAAACAGTGAGATTGTCCTGCAAAAATTATGGAGATTATACTAGGTACTACTGAAAAGCATTTAAAGAATAATGCAATCAGGCACAGTCAATATGGGCTCACAAAGGGAAATCTTGTTTAACTAATTTGATATTCTTCTATGATAAGGTCACCTGCCTAGTGGACAAAGGGAAGGCAGTGGATGTAGTTTTCATGGACTTTAGTAGGACTTTTGATGCTGTCCCTCACGACATCCTTTTGGTCAAATTTTTCAACTGTTGGATCACATGTTCACAGTGTGGTGGAGAAGTGGCTGAAAGGCAGAGATCAAAGGTCCATAGTGAACAGGGCTACCTACATGTGGCTGGTGACCAGTCACCAGTAGCAATCCTTAGAATTCAGTTATAGGGCCTATACCGTTCAGTATATTTATCAGTGACCTGGATGCAGGAGTTGAACACACCGTTAGCAAATCTGCTGATGTTAGTCAACTGGAAGGGACTGCTGAGGGGTGTCTTGCAGAGAGATGTAGATAGATTGAACCCTGGACAAGGCTTAACGGGATGACATTTAACAAGTTGAAATGCCAAATCCTGCACACAGGAAAGAAAATGCTAGGTGCAAGTATAGGCTGGGGGATGAGTGGCCCTGCAGAAGGGGATCTGAACATGGTGGTTGACAGCAAGTTCTGTATGAGTGAGCAGTGTGCCCTAGCAGCCAAAGGGGCAAACTGCATCCTGGTGTGCATCTGTGGTAAAACCACCTAGCTTGCTGTGGGACAGGAAAGCAAGCTGACTTAGCAAGCTTCAGAGCCAAAGTCATTTACAATCAGCAGGTGTTTGTGTCGAATGAAGATCCGTGAAGCTGGCTTGCCAAAGAGATGAAGGAGGGGATCTTGTTGAGGCAAGATGGCCCTGGTTTGGCTAAAACTGATGAAGCAGGGTTCAAATAACATAAACACCAGACTTCAGAGCAGATTCTGAGGGCCAGGGTGCCTGAGAGAAGACCTTTGCCTAATTTACTGAAATTTTAATATTAAAGTTGACACCCCTCAATATCATAATGAGGAAAATTAAGCACCTGCTAAACATACATGATTATGTTACTCAGTTTTCCTCCCAATTAATGCTAAATGTCACCTAGAAGGCAGGGACACCTCTCTGATGTGCCATTGCTGGCACCAGTACCAGGGCCAGCGAAGTGGAGTGCAGTCTGGCCAGCCTCAGCTGCAGCAGCAGCTGCAAGGGAGAAGGCGACAGATAGGACGACAGTTGACAGGCCGTGCTCCTTTTCCTACACCCAAGATAGGGACACCTTTCTTGGTGAGAATTGCACCTCCAATATGTGGCTTAACTTTTGCTGTATTTCTTTTTTATATTACATATTTTATATAAAGGTTTGTCCCTCTCACTTTGTCTGATGTTACCCAGGATTTATGAACCTGACATCATCTTGCAGTAAGTGCATTTATCACTGGCAATTCTGAATCTGTTTTGTCTATTGCTTTGAACAATTAAACCATTTGATTGTTGTAACTTTCTGAACTTGTGTCAGATGAAGTCCTCATTGGAGTACTTGAAAGAGAAACAAATGTTAATTTTGCCAAATAGTTCCAGCAAGTGTCCTGGACCCAGTGGCAGGCAAACACTGGGATCTTACCCTTAACAAACAGCATCAAACACAGCATAACCAGCCAGTCAAAAGAGGTGAATATCCCACTCTATTCAGCACTGATGCAGCCTTGCCTTGAATGCTGTGTGCAGTTCTGAGTGCCACAATTTAAGAAGAATTTACAGAGAGAGGCAACAAAGCTGCTGAAAGAGAGTGTCCTATGAGAAGCGGCTAAGGATTTTGTGCTCGTCTGGTCTGGAGTATGAAGGTGCCTGAGAGGTGACCTCACTGCTCTGTACAGCTTCTTGAAGTGAGGAAGTGGAAAGGTAGATGCTGATCTCTTCTCCCTAGGATACAGTGATAGAACACATGGCAGTAGTTCAAAGCTGTACCAGGGGAGATATAGACTGGACATTAGGAAGAATTTGTTTACTGAGAGGGTGGCCAAACACTGTAATAGCCTTCTTAGAGAGATGATCAAAGCCCCAAGCCCATCAGTGTTTAAGAGGTATTTGGACAGTGCCCTTAAGGTGCCTTAATTGAGAGCTGAAGTTCTCAGAAAGTTGGATTAGATGGTTGTTATAGGTCATTCTCAACTGAAATAGTCTATTCTATTCTGTTAAAGGTAAGAAGGAAGATGTAATGTCTCCTATTGCTTTGTACTCCATCTTTATCTTCAGTCCATCCTAATAGGATTGTACCAGGTACTTCTGCAGTGATTATTTTACTGTATAATTGAGCAAATAATTACAGATTTTCTTGCAGAATTTATTGCATAAGAAAATTACTACTACAGCCTGGCCTGGGATTAAATGAATCATCATCATAAACTTTTTCCACTGCTCTCGTAGGAATATTTCCTAGTTTGATTGTCAAGAGTTTTTAATCTGAGAATATTTCATAAACAGGAGATTATGTGGACTGTCTTCACTCTTATTAATTGAATATAGCATAAAGCAGGCCTGGGTTACAAGGTGGAATTTGATGTCACCCTGAAAACCTAGGTAAATGGAAGCAATTTTACAAATAAATGCTTGGTGATACTGGTATGTGAGCTCATTTATCAAAGCTTCCTCTAATTCCGGGTGTAATCACATCCTTGGTATTGTCCAGTTTATCCTCTCAGCGGCATGCACTCAAGAGAAACACTATTAACTAGATTTTAATGCCAGCACAGCATTTCTTCATGCAAGAAGCATTGACTGATCATTGCAGCAGAGCTGTCTTTGAAGCTTGCTTTGCTGCTGACCAAGGATGCTGACTGTGCCTTCAGACCTGTCTTTTGCAAGAGACCAAAATGAAAAGTGCTCTGAGTGCACTGCTGTGCATGCACAGCATACTGCAGCACTGTGTGAATATGAAAACTGCAGTCTGTCCAAAACCCACAGTGGTGCACCTCGTGAAGCCAAGAGCCCTGTCTCTTGGCAGGACAGTCTGGCTAAGGGCAGATCTGCTGCTTATTCTAGAACTATGTTGGCTTGTGTTTCACTGAGTATTTCAGCTCTTCATTAAATCTTCACGTGATAGGTTACAACTGCAGAGAGGTTGCTGGGCTGACTTGAGTTTAGCAAAGCTTTTAATATTGCACCACTTGACTGAGTTTGGATAAATTGTGTATGTGATTAAACTTCCAGGTTATGATTTTTGGGAAAAGTGAGTGAAATTGTAATCACCACAGACAAAGGGACGTTTACATTTGGTTTTGTTCCTGAATGAAAATAAATGAGGCATCTACTGCTAAGGAAAGCGAAGCAATTTTTTGCAGCAAATAAAATTAATGCATTATAAAAAGCTGTTCTGTTATGAAAATTTCCACTGTGGTAGCAGAAAAATGCCAACAAACTGGAAATGCCCAAATCCACTAACAACTGTGCAAACATACTGGGATGCACATTTGCTTTCCTGAAGTGTTTAGGTAAATTGTTTTACCTGCCCCTGAGATATCACAGTTGTGCATGGATCCAGCCTGTGGGACATGGAAAATCTGTAACTGAAAAGTTATTCGTTATATAAAGGTAATCCATCACAATCTAGAATAAGATTTGTATTGTTTATATTTGATGTTTTCTAGCCAAGTTGCCTTGCTAAGGCAGTCTGCTGGCTTGGGCTAATCGATTTTTTAAAATATCTTGGGAAATTAGTTTTAGATCCATTGCTCTAGCTGTTTTGCTTTTTGGGGAAAGAGAGAAACAATCCTAGAATTTATGCAAATGAATCCTACTAGCTTGGAACATGATTCAAAGGGCTAGGATCTTAATCCTCAAACATATAACCAGATATGTAATATATGGGGACAAGAAGGGAAATTTAAACTTTGAGTCTACTGTTTCCCAAAACCTGCTTATCATTTCTCAGAAAAGAAACCAACCTCTTATGCAGCTTTACTATTTGTTGTGTTTTGGTTTTGGTTCTGGGTTTGTTTGTTTGCTTGCTTGCTTTGTTCTGTTTTTATTTTGCTGTTTATGATGAAGTCAGGATGCCAGTTGGATTTAATGATCTGATCCAGGTACAGTGAGGCTGGAGAGAATACTAACTCAACAGCAAATTACAGTGGAAGATACTTTACCTGAGAGATCCATAGTTACCTGAAAAATTAATGGGCTGAATTCTTATGACTATTAATGGTAATTTCTGCAGACCCCTTGTAGCCAACAAGGGACTGTTTTTACTAGCTACTGGTGGCTCTGAAGTTTGTTATGCCTATCCTATAGGTCAGTCACAATATTGTAAAAGTGAAACACAGGTCTCAGAAGAATACACTGATTGGCATTCAACACAGGAGAGTACACTTTAAGCAGGCTAACTGTTATTAGGCAGGCATATGACAAAAGCAGAGTCACTTTTGATGTGTGGTGCCATTGGGTGGGAGTTAAAATAAAGCTTTCAGGAATGTCAACAGTTGTTTAGGTGCTATTTGTTATTTTGCATAACTATGATTGGGTGAAGTTTTGTAAACACTGATTCTGAAAGATATACACACTCTGATGGGTAACAGTTTCTAAAGTGTCTACATCCCAGTGGTTTTTAACAGGGCTTTTTCTCTTAAATCATCTGTGTGGTTTTGAAAATGGAACTGTATGGTGCCTAAATATATCTGTATGAGTTTAAATTAAGCTCCCTCTTTTTCAGTGTTTTCCTTGACTGGGACTGCTTTCTCTTTTAGCTTATGCCTGGCCATGTTGATTGATCATAGATGCTTGTTCTTGTGATGCATAAGCTACGCTTTTAAATACTTATGGCTGTTAGAGGGCTTAGGACCCAAGCTGTCTGACCATCTGTGTTGCTGCCTAACTGTTGGGCTACCATGGGAAAATGGGGACAGCCACTCCTTTTCTAAAGAGAGAAAGTGACTATTTTTTTTTTTGACAAAAACCATACCATTGTATGAAAGTATGGGTTTGAACACTGAATTCTCATGGACATCTGTGTGGGACAGCTAAATTGACAGGAGGTCATGGGGGTGAATTTCAGGCACATGCATTCTTCCATTCATCTCTTTTTTTATTGACACAGGCATCCCACAATGTCACTGGCGGGATCTCAGAATCCACCCAGCTCTCTACCTTCTGATGTACAACTATTTAGTGAAAACCTTGTAAATTTGATTTATGAACTTGGCTATCCAATTTTGCCACTGTGTTGAATATTGAAATGCATACCTTCCTGTTTGGATATTACCTCTGTGTGGGGGGCCCATGCTAGGATATTTAACCTGTTTTAGTGAAGGGCAGTCCCACATCCTTCCTATTTCCTTTTTATTTGTATCGGAAGAAGCTTTTGATTTTGTTGTTTTTTTGTGTTTGTGTTTTGGTTTGTTTGTTTTTTTTTTTTTTTTTCTCTCTCCTCTTAGTGCTTTTCTCATCTACTTGGCATAATTGGTGATCAACAGTGTTTATTATTTTTAAAGATTTCTATTACTCTTCTGTTTCCTGTGACATTTCCTCAGATGACAATCCATTTAGTTCAGTCTGTAGCCATGCTTACAGACTAAAAGTGGAAAATGGTAAATTAATTTGAAAGGAGGCAAAGAGGTTAGCTTATGAATTTTATTATTTGTTTGTGTGTCTCTGCACAGATTGCTCTATTTCATGAGAAAATTCTTTCTCTCTCTCTAATCTAGTGATAGTGATATTTGGGAAATGTAAGGAGTCATGAGGCTAATGACTATTTAAAACTAGCTGAGAATTTGCAAATGCAAAGAACTATACCAATTGCCAAATGTTACTTCTGTTGGATAATTATGACTAGAATTTCATTTGCTTGTAACAGAATTTTTTCATATACTTGTTGACATTTTTCCTAGGTGTTGTGTGCCTTGCTTATGATGAAATTTATGTGATATTTTTGTGGTTAATCCTGTTTTGAGAAACCCTGGCTAATTTCTACTATGACAGAAAGCACCGAAGCAGGCTGCCCCTCCTAATTATGCAGTGTATATCACTCCATGATTAAACAAATATCAATTGCAACCTAACACAGTTTATTCTAGAATTTCTGACTTTCTTTTCTCTTCTTCTTCTATAATGTCTGGTTTAGTACTGTGGATTGAAATGATATTATTAAGAAAATAGGCTCATGTGGAAAACACATAGTAGAGCAGGTTGAGGGTTCTATCACGACTGGGTTACAGGCTTTATGCATTCGTAGATTAAACCAGAATTATCCTGAGTTTACACTATGGTACCTCAGTGCAGGATCCATCTCATCTCTGTCTTGCGACCAGACACACATATATGTACTTTTCACAAGATATTGCAGTGAAGGAGAGGTTAATTAAATGGCAATGAGACAACTGTATGAAAAGGTGAGAAAATTGATGACTGTTCGTTGCTGGTTATAACATTTAATTTTCTATCAGATGTTTCAAAGCAATGAAAGAACAAACCATTACTGTAGAGTAGAGTAGAGTAGAGTAGAGTAGAGTAGAGTAGAATAGAATAGAATAGAATAGAATAGAATAGAATAGAACAGAATAGAATAGAATAGAATAGAGTAGAGTAGAGTAGAGTAGAGTAGAGTAGAGTAGAGTAGAGTAGAGTAGAATAGGATAGAATAGAATAGAATAGAATAGAATAGAATAGAATAGAATTAACCAGGTTGGAAGAGACCTTTGAGAGCATCAAGTCCAACCTATCATCCAATGCTATCTAATCAACTAAACCATGGCACCAAGCACCCCATCCAGCCTCTTCCTAAACACCTCCAGTGATGGTGACTCCACCACCTCCCTGGGCAGCACATTCCAATAGCCAATCACTCTTTCTGTAAAGAGCTTCTTCCTAGCATCCAGCCTAAACCTCCCCTGGTGCAGCTTGAGACCATGTCCTCTTGTTCTGATGGTGGTTGCCTGGGAGAAGAGACCGTGATTCTAACTATGGTTTTCTAACAATGTCTGTGATGCTGATGGAAATGCATGGTCTTTGTAACAACAAACTTCAGCAAACTCTTGAATAGATCATAACATGAGAATTGACCTGTAGACAGAAAAAAATTAATTTGCTTCCAGAAGGATCACAGATTTTTCTGCTCATTTTGTGGAGGTTCAGTAGCTGCTGTCTAACAGCACTTTGGAATGCTAAAGTGGTTCTTCTCCTGCCATGATCTGAAAGGTCATCATGCATTACCATTGTTTTTACTGATGGGCCTCACTCAAACCCAGGAAAAGTTTAACGAATCTAACCTGAACAAGAGTGTCTTGGTCCAGCCCTGCTGCTGCAGATAGCATAATTCACAGGCATGTCTACTCTCTGCAGGAAATGAGAGGGCTTTTACTGGTTTGTCTGGTTCTTTTCACTGCGACAACCAGAAACATCTCTGATGAGGCTTTTTATGGCACATGAACATAATGACACTGGTGCCTGTGTTCCTGAATGGCACTGCATTGTGCTGTGGTGGATGCATTAGCTCAGTCTGTTTTGCACTCTGTCTCTGTGTTCTCCATTGCTGACAATCTTTGTTACACAGTTTGGATACTCAATATTAATACCTTTTATTTTCCTGCCATCTGTAAACAGCAGTGAAAGGAAGAAGAAGCCAACAAAAATGGCATCATCTTTTAGTCCATATAAAAGCTGCAAGTGAAATATTTTCTGTGGAGTAGGACTGTGAGTTAAGCTAGGTTCACTGTAAAGTCTATAACCTTACTGGAGCATCACTCATGCTTAAGAATGGTGCTTTAATTCATTACACTGAAATAAAGTGCTACAATACTTAATATAATGCTTTGCCTCAGAAGCATTATATTTAGATTTATTTGCCATTTATGGCAGTAATCGCTTGCTTCCAAAATGGTTTTCACTGTGCTGGGGATAATGTGGGTATGTATTGAAATATTCTAATAGTGGAAAAATATTAGAATGTGTTCCACGATTGCCTAGTCTTCTTTAGAGCTGCTGCCTCTGACTGAAATACAGTGAATATATCTGTACTTGTAAAGACAGGCATGCTAAATGTGTAACATTTGTTTCTGCTGGCTCTCATGTTTTGGTGAAATCTTCTTGACCACTGGACTTTAAGGTGAAAAACTCAGTGCTGCCACAGTTCCACTGCCTTTGGTTCAGAAAGTGCTTTCCTGGCGCCACAGCAAAGCAGATCTAAAGACCTGTTCAAACACTTAGTCAATATTAATGAAAATATATTTTGTGGAGTTCATTTATTCCAGACGTGAGTGTTCTGGAAATAAATGATGAATTTAAAAAATCAGAGCAAATATAATTAATAGACTATTATCCTCTACTATAAAATAATGGCATCTGTTTAAAAGAAATACAAAAATAAATTATGCAGCTATAGGTTTGAGAAATCTATTGTTGAATCATGTATGGCTGGGGAAAGCCAAGTATGTCCTTGGAGAGTGGGGATTAAAAAGAGGCTTTGGAGCAAACAGTGACAGCTTTAGATGAGCAAATGCACCTAGAATGACATTAGCAGTCCAGATTGCCTCTGTCCCATGGGAGGAAGTGGTCAGTGGCCATTTCAAAAGGCAGATCCAAGAAAAAGCAGCTGAAAGTCTTGAGGTAAAACATTCTGGATTTCAACTATGCATGCTATGAAAAAATATTTCCTTTTGAACTAAAGCTTACAGCCTGTTAATTTTCTTGCACGTCCTTTTGTCTTGTGGCATGAGAAAAAGTGAATGTGTGGCTTATTTATGGTTTGTCCTCACATAATACGTGGTTTGATAGCCTTCTGTCATGCCTCTCCCCACAATTTTCTCCTTTCTGTAGGCTGTAGTTCAGGATGGGAGGAAGCTCAGGGACTCAGCTAGACCAATCTTTGCTGAAATCTTCAAAAGATGCTGACAAGTTTCCCCATATCACAGCTTCATTTCCCCATGCTTCTTTCCCATGCCCACTACCATTTTTGGTCATGTCTGCCTCCATCACAAAAAGCAGTGGGAGCACAAGCTGGAGAGTCACGGCAGAAATGGCCTTTCTGCATAGTGATAAAATGGTTTTCAGAATCAATGTGAGCCTTTCCTTTAGCAGGAAGCTGCAAGTGGCTGTGGGGCAGCTTCACAGGGAGGGGTTAGGAGTGTTGAGCTGTTCGAGGACGGATAGGCTCTTCAGCTGAGTCCCTGAGCTTCCTCCCATCCTGAACTATCTATCTGATGAGCCTGGAAACCTAGCAGTGATCTCTGTTACTCAGCTTTGCCATTAAATCCAAATGCTTCCTTCTCCTGTGAGGTGCCGACACAAAGCAATGCAGGCTCTAGTAGAAAGTTTTGTGGTACAGAGTGGAAAACAGTGTCTTCCTGTTGGGGTGGTATTGCAGCTTCTCTGATTGCTTCCCATGTCTGAGATCAATTTCTAGTATTTTACTCATAGCATTAATGGTCACTTTATTTTATGTGTTAAAGAGTTAGATGATCTGACCTTTTCAGAAGGGTTGGTCATTTAATCAAAATTGTATTCATTTCCCCATGTTCAGCTTTTTCACTTTATTAGTCTTTTGTGCTGCCTCTGGAGCCTGATATGCTTTTTGTTATGCATTTGAGAACACAAAATCCTTGACATGAATAGAATATTGCTCTGGAAATCAGCCATTTAAAAAATCACCTTTTAGCATAACTTAATTTCATGATCCTTTAACTCCCTACTGTCAAACCTGCTCAATACTTTTAACTTAATTTTGCTCACAGTTTTCTCCTAAACATATTTCTGTCAAACATGCTCCTGTTATTAAATTGCTAACATATGCCATAATCATTGCTTTTAAGAAGCAGCAAGGAAGATTTGCTTCTTGAAAGGGACTATTATTCCACATGGTTTGGGTGTGTTAACATGTATAGCCAATTTATATAAATTCCAAAGAAACAGGGAATATACATTTCCTTGACATTCACATGGACTTTACTGTTTTTAATATTGCTTTATTATTGCTTTATCCTGAACACTGAGTATTTTTGACCTGATGCTCATGGGTAAATTGAAATAGATTTGTCTAGATGAAGGCTTATCTTGTCTTAATGTCTCAGTGGCCCACAGCATGCTCTCAGGGAGAAATAAATGACTAGGACAAATATTTCATCAGATTTTCTAAGCATAAACTTCTGATTTCTAAAGATCTGCAGTTTAAAGGTTGGGCTGGTTTTTATTTTTCCTTTCTTCCCCTGTTCTCCTCCCCCACTATATTTTTCCCATTTTCAGTGATTTAGGATTGCATTGAGTTCATTGACTTTAATGTCAGAGAGTAATAATTTACATTGGAAGGATGCACAGGAGTGGCAGACATCAGATGCAACTTGCACCTTTCTGATAATGTAGCAGTCAGGGTGGTTCAAACAGTATATTACTTTCCGTTTACAGACTCGCTGACCTTGAGGGCTGTGGTGGGCTATGAGACATAGCACCGAGGATGCTACTTCTATAATCTGTATGTCAATGAATACCATTTCATTTATAAAGATAACAGTGAGATTAGTTAAATAATTCCAAAAAGCAATGGTTACTGATTTCTGAGATGTCTGCTGGAATTTCTTTTGAAGCATAGTACTGTGTTCCGTTTTGGGGCCCTTACTACAAGAGGAACATCAAGGAACAAGGGCAATGAAACTGGAGAACAGGCATTACGAGGAGTGGCTCAGGGAACTGAGGTTCTTTAGTTTGGAGAAAAGAAGGCTGAGGAGAGATTTCATTGATCTCTACAACTACCTGAAAGGAGGTTGTAGCAAGATGTGTGTCAGTCTGCTTTTCCTAGTAACAAATGACAGGATGAAAGGAAATGGCCTCACATTGCACCACGAGAGGTTTAGATTAGATATTAGAAGAAAGTTCTTTATTGAAAGGATTATCAAACACTGGAACAGGCTCCCTGGGGAGGTGATTGAATACCCATCTGTGGAGGTGTTTAAAAAAGAAGTAGATGTGGTGCTAGTGAACATGATTTAGCACCAAGCTTGACAGAGTTAGATAATGATTGGACTCAATCTTAAAGGTCTTTATCAGCTGTAACGATTCTATGATTCTATACTGAGTGCTTGCACAAGAGTTATCTGTGATTTGATTTAGATAGAAAAATATAAAGTAAATTGCATTTGCTTCAGTAAAATGGGCTTCATTCAATATCTTAATTAGCAAAAGAATTTTTTGTTATGAGTGTAGCAATTTGGTACCTTCTATCACTCAGTGATAACACAAAAACAAGCCAAATTCCATCCCTTCAAACCAACGCAGATTATTGGTGGTACAACAGCTCCTACTGAAAATTGGAATGGAAATATGCTAAGTTACTGCTGGCTTCATACAGTAATCTTCTGACTGAGTAAAACAGTAACAATTTAGGGGCATAACAAGGTAAAAAGTCTTTATAGCCTAATCTTCCCAACAGTTCTACACCAAGTAAAGCATTTGCCCCTCTAGGAAAGAAAGAGCTGACAGGGTGCGACAGTGTTACTGTGTTCCTCATTTGTTAAATTTCCCTCAAACATTCAAAGTCCTACAGCTTTTTTTTTTTTTTCCCCAGCTTTTTCTTTCACACAGGTTTTTCAGACTTCCAATACTCTGCAACTTATGTAACCAATCCTAATTAACCAGCACAGCTTGAAATTAATATATTAAATTGCAAACATCTGTCCTAAAATATTTGTGGGGTACCTTGCTGCAGAAGGAAAATCCATTTGTGAAATGCTTCTGGCTGCTGCAATTCTAGATGCAGTTTTTCAACCAAGTTTTAAAATCAGAGAGGTGCCCTGCATCACCACAAGCAAGAAAAATAATTTGGAAGCGAATGTTGTATGCCTAGGTAGTGCCTATGAACAGGTAAGAGGTGATGCTAATTTACTATATAGCTTGCTGTGAGTTATCAATTTAGTTTTACTATAAAAATCAGACAGTCTATAAAATTCTACATTGGCAAGGAAGAAGGACAACAAAAGCACCAATTTAATCACCAACTAAGAAATTGTTCAGTCCTTGTCAAATGAACTGATTTGTCCTATTTTAATTAGGCATGAAGGGAATAAGGTTAAATTATTTTTTGGTTGTGGATCATCACAGAGCTGCTTGAAAATCGGCTTTTAAAGTCTGTGTCCTCTGCAGATAGAGGGGAAAGTGTCCCACATTTTGATATGCTATTAGTTATATTCTGAAATCCAAGATAAGGATTTCATATTTATTTCAAAAATTATTGCCACAGTGAAGCAATTGTCAATACAGTTCATTTAAAATTGGTTGCATCAACAGATGTTCATGCATATGCTGTTTATTTTAATAAAAAGAAAAACAACAGAACAGTTCTAGTCTTTTTATTATATTAATTTCCGAGGCAGTGAATCTGAAGTGACAATAAATACACAGTGACAAATGTACAGATGGTAAATGAGCCATCAGTCCACGCTTCATTCATTCATAGGTACAACCACTGGGATTCCCCTCTGAGACTGGTTGTTTCTTACTGGCTTTAAACAGTCTAGGGTGGCTCAGGTGTAGACCTGTCCCTTCAGGAATCTACATCATACAATCCCTAAGCTCTGTCCAGTGCATGATATTAGTGTCTCTCCACTGTGAATGCTATTCTCTTTAAAAGTGTAGCAGTTTGGGCTGGGTGCCCTCTGCTACGGGGGGTGCTTCCTGTGTCCAGAATTCCAGCCCAGTGGGCGGACACAGGAAGCCAGGTATTTCCTACCATAATTCTCTGCACCACTACAAGATCCAGCGCAGGGTCTGGCACTTCTTCTTTCTTCCCTTGCCGTCACACGGTAACTGGGGGAGATGCCTCCCAGCCGTGGGCCTGGCTAGGCCCAAGGCCATGGGGGATGGGCAGTTTCAGGTCTGGCCAGCTGAGACTAGCCTAACAGTGGTGGTGGGGAAGAAGGAGCCCTGGGGGTCTTGCAGGCACCCTCAGGTGAGGATGGGATGTTTCTGGGTCTGCTTTGGGATTTCTTTTGTCACTGCACTTCTGGCGCTCTGTACACATTCACCACTTTCCATTTAAACTTCCATCACTTTTGCAATCCGTTTGTCTGAGTTGTTATTTTTGCCCGTGGTGGGGAGGGGGCTGCCTCAACCCCTTACAAAAAGTTAAAGCTGCCTAACTCCTGTGCTTGTTTTCTCAGGAAGTTCAAGTCTTTGTTTGGCACCCCAGAGGGATGTCCAAACTAACAGTTCTCAACCCCTCTCATTTAATTTAGAAATTATTAAAAAAAAACTATTTCTGTATATGGTCAGTGAGCTAGATGATTCTGATTCTATCCCACCTGTTGTGGGTTTCACAGTTAGCAAACGATGTTTTGCCCAGGTCTTTCTGGGTTCAGCTGTAGAGGGATTTTAAATCTATCAGTTTCTTGTTTGAGGCTCAACTTTATAATGATAGATAAGTGTGGTGGCTTGAGCCTTAACTGGAAGTTAAGCGCTCAGGTGGGCGCAAGGCTGAGAATCTCTCCCCCACTCCCCCCTCCCTTCCAACAGAGAGGGGAGAAAAGGAAGGAGCAAATCCACCAAACAATAATTTGGAGATGGCTTGGAAGTAGAGAGGTAAAGAGTTGTCTTTAAACAATATATATATATATATATATATATATATATATATATATATATATATATATATAATGATAACAGGAAAAGGTTCACAAGGGCAAGGAACAAGGATGGATGGGAGGGGGACAAAAACAAGAGAATAATACAAAACCAGCCTTTCTCTGAGGAAGCACGGAGGCAGCAGGGAGAAGGATCAGGTCCGACCACGTGGCAGAGGAGCAGGAGGGCAGCTGCAGTAGCTCTCATCCAGCAGAGGCAGGAGCCAGAAAAAGGGGCCAACAGCTATGATGCCCTGCTTTTTATACCCTAGCTGGGCAGGGAGGGGGCATGGAACAGACTCAGCCTCCCAGGGGAAAAATGCCCTGCAGGGAGTGAAAAGTAACTGCAAGCCCTCCACCCTGCTTTGTTCGTTTGTTTTCAGAAAAGGGCGTTAACCCACCACAATAAGAATGATAGATTTGTTCCTTAAGAACAAATACCCAAATTCTTGTTTCAAATTAATATATTTAAAAAAAAAAATATTTTTCACTTGTATTCAAAGTTCTACAACTTTCACAGTTGATTCAAACACTGGTTGCACTTGCAGCATAGGTTTGATTAATTTGATTAATTTTGCTTTGCCTATCTATATTCAGGCTAGTAGTCCTCATAATCTATTTGATGTAACTTTTGAATCCTCAACAGAAGCTACAGTATTTCTGGTACCTTAGTGCTGCCTGAAGATTTCTTATAGTTGGATAATGTAGGTATTTGACATTGGCCCTCTGGAATTTTGTTGGATGAGATCTGTAAAATGTCAGTCTTAACCTAATGCTTGGAGCTTCTGCTGCAGAGCAGTGTGACTTTTTGATTCCTCTTCCTCTCTTTTTCCTGATTAGATCTAACATAACACTTTGGTGTTGGCCATTTTTGTAGCTCACTCACTGAAAATCTATTGATTCCTTTTGAACTTTAAAGGCACTGGCAAGCATATAGATAAGTTGACTACAGTAGTGTTAATCTTTTTATAATAGGGATTAATTATGCTCTGAATTCCTGGTTATACTGCCATCTCACCCTGTCATCCACAGGATTTTAATATCTCAAAAGCAACATATCTTTTCTGTATAACTAGTAAAGATCAATCTCCTAAGGCTCGCAGTATGGAGGAATATCTTCATTATATCAACTATTATAAAGGCTGGCATTTGAAAGCCACTTCTGTGTGATATGTAACATAATGTTACCAGAAGTTGTATGTGCTTGTATACTATGATCATTAGGGTTTTTTTTCCTGTCCAGTCACCTATCTCCATAATGACCTGCATTAGGGGTGCTGAGAGAACATGAATTTTTCCTGTGCCATCCTTCTTGACACCCTGCACACAGGTCAAATAAGTGGTTGAGAGGTTCAGGATATCCCTACCAATCCATTGCAGTGCAGTAACTAACCTCAACAAAAGACCAGACATCAGTTTCTGATGAGCTAATATCAAAAGATTCTATCAGAATGGTTTGGTTGCTGCATTTCTTATAGTTTAGAACATCTTCCTACACCTTCTTCATGCTCTTTCTCATTTCACACCAGAATGATTTTCATGTTAATTGGGGGTTGAGTTCTCCTCAAAAACAGTTGGAATGCTTTTTTCTGAAATGGTTGTGACCGTTTCACTTGAGTGAAATAACTTCATTGTGCAGCAACTTACTTCATTTTTCTGCCCAAAATCTTACCTGTGCTTTGCTTCTCAGTCCACAATCAGAGCATCCCCTTTCTACTTTTCATCAAATCTTTCAGTCTGGTCTCTTTGAATTGCCTGCATGTTACCTTTGAAGTTTTTTGTTCTATGATATGGCTTACAAATAAATCTTTACTCCCTAAGTAAGTGCCTCTGCCCCATATCTTAATCCCACTGTACAATTTGAGTTTGCTGTTTCCACCAAGTGGAGTCTGTCCCTTGTGATCAGAATTTAAGGAGTTAAGATCTGCTAGACCCAGCAATACTTACAGCTCTTCCCTCACTTCTATGCTACCTGCAACCTGACCTTGAAATGCTGTTACACTTGCATGTTTACCTATTCTTTTTCTGTTGAAGGCTGTCTTTCATGTTCATCTTTTCTTTGTTCCATAATGTGCATCAAGAGCTATCCACTGCAAAGCTTTCTCCAGAGCATCATAGCAGGGTAACAATAAGGTTCCTCTCTGGAGCCTTTTTTTTTTTTTAAAAAAAAAGCCTCACCAAAGGGAAAAGCAGTGTTGCTTTTTAAAGTCAAATGTCTTTAATGCCTAATGCAGGTTAAGTCATATTGCTGCCATATCTATGAATACCCAGGAACAGGACTACTGGGGAGACAATATCTTGCTGAGAAATTTACCAATTCGAGTGAATACAGGTATTATCTGGCTCCAGCTGCTTGCAGCACAGCTGAAAATGGGCTTGAAAACGCTCAGTGAGGAATAACTGGTTTTGCATGATGGAGGTAGTATCTGCAGGTATGGTACCATCTGGTTATTATCATGTGATGTTCACGGAGCATGTGGTGCTGTGGATTAACCTAAAAAATAAGTCTCCTGTTTTCAAGTCAGTGAAGAATTACTTAATGATTTATTTTAATGGTCTCTAATTACTTGGAAGCTGAACAAGGCAGAGGAAGACATATTTCAAATTCCAAAATTAGATATCTCAATCTAGCGCCTAATAGGTGTTTTAGATATTTGAAAGATATCAGCATGTAAATACAGCTTCCCAGGTCCATTTCCAACTGCTTAAACATTGTTGGCATCTCTAGGTGGCAGTCCTGTGTTCATAATAATACTTTTCTGTGAGATACAAATGCCTTTTTTAAAAAAAATAAATATATACTTCTGAGGCAGTAAAAGTGCTAACCAAATGACTGAGGCAGCTCAGAGATTGTCTCCCTTTCCCACAATTCCCTTGCAGATGAGCAGATATAACAAGTAGTGACATTAGGTGTCTTGCATGAAAGAACGCTGTTTGCAACATGCTCATCCAGGTGACCCCATGAGCCAGATATCCCTTGCTCATCTTCCCCACGGCACGTTGCCTGGGAATGGCAGTTTTGCTCAAAGCTCACCTGCACCAATGCTGTGGTATATTCATTGTCCAAGTGCATGTTTGATGGGTAGGGATTATCTGTATATTAACATCTTCATTGATGTACACTAATTAATTGCTGAAATTAAAGATGACTGGAAATAAAAATTGGAAGATTAATCTCTCCGGGGCAGGGGGAAGTGTTCACAGGTAGTGTTGTACACAAGCACATCAGGATAGGTTCCCTTTGCTTTTCTCTCATTGAAATTCCAGCCTTAAACATTAAGATTTTGACAAAAGGAATTTGTAAATATTCATGGGAAGTGAATGTTAAAAAAATGAAACACTTCTTATTTCAGTTTAGAGCTCTTTGTATTGTTCTCTTTGTTTAGTAATAGCACCTTGTGCTAGCCAGGAATGATGAAACAATCTGCCATTTATTTCAAACAAATATCAAGTATTTGATCAGCAACTCTGATCCAGTGGAGCTGGAACAAGCTAAGCATTTATTTTTATACAATTCTGTGTTTGTTCCAGTTGTATCTTGAATTTTCTACCCACTAAACCCTTGATTTTTGAAACCGTGATGCAGGCCTATATGTTAAGTGCATTGTCACTTGTAGGCTACTGAGGTTTGAATTATAATTGCTTCCTGAGAAGAGGGGAGGAAAATTAAATTAAAATAAAATAATATGATATGTTTGAGGCTGTTTGCTGGTTCAGTTCCACCAGTTCCTCCAAAATCCCTTTGAATATGTTGTACACAAAGGACAAATGAATTATAGAGATTTGATTGTTTTGATGTGTCCCCCCACCAGTGGACACACACTATATTTTTCATTTTTGTTGGAAAAGGTAAAAGAAAAAATATGGGAATGTGCCTTAAAATATGTAGCACAGCTTTAATAGATGCAAATTACAGGCAGCTTTCAGGTTTTCTGCATTTGAAAAAAAAAAAAAGAAGGTAGTAAAGTTCATAGAATCCTCTGGAGCCTTGAGGCCAGTTGCTCTGCCTGCAACAGAATATAGTTATCATTGTGGTTGTAATAATACTGTTGATGTAAACTTAATGTGAGTCAGAAGCAAAGCAGAATTTTATCTCAGAGAGATATTTTGGCAGAAATTCTAATAATGAAAGTAAAGCATGTATTCTGCTTTTGCACCTACAACATGTGATTTATCTCCCCCTCCTATTTCCCCCCAAAAAAAATCTCCAGACCTCTTCTTTACTTCTTTCCAGACTTGAAGGTCATTTTAACTGAATTTGTGTTCATTGCTAGGAGACTCCTTAGAAGTGAATTGTGGGCAACATATAAGAAGCAAACCCAAAAGCAGATTAGTGCTAGCTTTTATAAACAACTTTTTCAGCCAAAGTTTATTTATCTTTTTCCCCCTGTGCAGGGGTATTTGCTTTATCAAATCATGATTATCAATTAATATAATGTGTTTAACAAGGTATTATTAATAGCTTGATAGAACTTAAGTAAACTTTAGTAACCTTTAGTGCATTTTGGTAAGACCTTTAGTAACCTATAGAAGGACGTGCAGGCGTGCAGCAGAAGCAGGAGACGTGCTGATGTGCAACTGTATATCACAGGATGTGAAATAGGCTGATACAATGAAGAAACATTGAAGCCACAACTGAAGGAAGGACAACCAGAACAAAGAACAATGAAGTTACAGTCTGCAGCCAGCAGGAACCTCAAAAAGATCATCCAATGAACTTTGAGACACCCCAACTGTTAGCCTATCAGCTAAGGACAAGTTGCTATAGCAATACAAGAAGAAAAGTATAAAAATGATGTGCTGAAACAATAAAGTTGAATTAGACCACTAACTCTATGAGTGCTTGAGTCTGATTCCTTTCACCCCGACGGCGGCACCCCTGCTATCTCTCTGTGCCAAGGGAGCAAGGAAGTTTTATATAAAGATGAAGTTATGTAATTTCTCTGCTCTTCAGGAATCTTTCTGCATAAGATGAAATGTCAAGGTGTTTTCACAAAGCCTTTGGGTCTCTTAACTGCTTGTAGAAGGGAAGATTTCCAGACCTTTAGTCTTGACACATAATAATGTGGGCCAAACACACCAGAGTTTAAAGGGATTCATCAAAAGTGATGCAGCCAAAGTGATGGGAAAATGTTCTACGGAAGAGACATAGCTTGGCTTATGTTTTTTTGTGCACAACTATGCAGTCTGGGGAGTAACTTCTCTATTTTGAATAAACACTTTTTCATTCCTGTTCCCACTAAGTTTTATGAGCATACAGGTAAGAAATAAAATAAAATCCTCAAGTGTTTTCCCCAGAAGTTCAGTTCTTGTGTCCAGTCACTTGCTGCTCAATGGTACAATTTATACAATTTACAGCTTCTTAGAGTCCTTCAAACAGGAAGCAATCCTTTAGAAGCACCGAAGTAATTTACAATGACTAATGTATCAGGTTATTTTTTCACATTACTCAAAATTCTGCGTATGACCTGATTGCTACACATCTGTCATAGGCTGCAGTGTTTGAATAGTGCAATCAATGAAACCCCAAAATAAAGAGCTGAAATAATCAATCCTGGAAATAACAAAAGACCTTAATCTGCAGCATCCAAAGGAGTTATTTTTCTGACCACAATTCTTGTACTGGCATCCTTTCAAGTAGACAAAAGGTAGCTCTTATGACATTTTCAAAGTGTTTGTTATCTAAATCCAAAATACTGCCTACACAAATTTTCAGACCGTACAATGGTTTAATAATAGTATTGTAACATGAATGCCAAAGCAGAAGCATCCTTAAAGTGCCCATCAGCTTACCACTGTGGTAGGGTGGTGCCTATGAATATTTAGAATACTATAAAATTATTTTTGAGAAAAACAAAATTGGCATATAAAGCATCTGAGGTTTCAATAGCTCATTAATAGTCAGGAAACCTCTTCTTTACTGATTTTAGTGGTTCTGGGACAAAATCCTCTCAGAGTTGTCCATAATGCCAAATACATTTATGCCTACAGCAGTGGCAATCCACATCAGTTTCCTATACTTCTGCCAGCAACCAGCTGACACACATGTTTTTGTAAGGAAGCTATGCTGGTATGGCCTGTTTTCCTGCACTTTTACTAGGATTTTTGAAAACCTGTAAAAACTGTTAGATAATAATGTTCTTAATGAAGAAAATATGCAAAAAACCCCTAAACAGTAGGTTAGATAATTTTTCCAGGCTGTGTATTAAGAACAGACAGGTGAAGAATTTACCGAAGCAGCAAATAAATGTGCTTAATAATGTAATGAATTTATGTTATCAGGATTAAAAATCTATCCTTACACTGGTGAAAATGAAACACTGAGTAAGAAAATGTTCATTTTCCCCATTTGATACCAGGTCAGCCTCCTGTTTGCTTTTATTTTCTGTGTACATAGACAAGAATGGGATACAAAAAAAGATACATTTATTTTACTGATGCAGATATGCTAAGTTCTTAATTCATAGTCAAGCCAGCCTTGACATTACTGGGCAAATGAATGCTGTAACACCCTGCAGTAGCTTTGCCCAATGAGAAAGTATGAGATAACTAGGTACTTTTCAATGTCCTGTTTATAATGAACTCCTTTAAGCAAAAGCAGTGTCAGCCCAACTTGGGGCATCTGTGACTCCTGAGACTTTTATCTGCTGACAAGTAATAAGCAATCATAAACAAGAAAACCCTGAAAAATAAAATTAAGTTGCTTGTTGATGAAGAAATTTATCCTTGTACAGCAATTCATATGCAAATAACAATGTACCTTGGCAGCTTTCAGACTGTTACAGAATTCTTTGAGTTGATTAAATGTCTTTTCGTTTTGTTCTTTAATGTGTTATCTGGATTTCCAAAGTACCACTGAAAAATCCCCACCTTGTTGGTTCCTTTTCTGGTGCCCTTCACAAGGCATTTGTACAAGAACAGAAGCAACAGAGCCACTAGATAAGGGCCTAAGTGGTGTTCAATTGCATAGAACTTTCACGTGCAAGATGTTTGTGTTAAAGCGCAGTCTTATGAAGTTCTCAGAAGCATAACATCATTTTTTCCCCCTACTATAACTGTCTGCCATTGCACCCATATTTTTATTTCATGTTACTCCATGTAGCTCTTTGTCTTGCTAAAACCACCTGTGAAGGCTATACTGATAAGCTGAACAGAATTATTATTATCAGGGTTCCTCTGCAGCCTTACAGCTTCTAACACTGGGCTCAAGAATAAAATCCCTATCACTGGATAGAGTGGGTCATTCATTTTGTCTGCGTATTAGTCCTGAATGTATTCCTTTCTATGTTATGGTAAATACTTAATTCCCTTGACAGATTTCTGCTTCCCATTTCAGATCCCAAGTTCCTCTTTTTCAAATATTCTAATCCAATAACGTAATCATCCCAACCATAGTGTGCTGCTTTTTAAAGCTCATAAGTATAGTAGACACTTTTGACATAGAATATTCATTTATGGATACTGAATCAAGAATATGAGGAATAGTAGATAAAAAGTATTTTATATAGTTATCAAAGTCAGAACATCATGATAATTCGGTCTCAGTAGCTGTGAAGTTGAAAAACTGAATGTTTACTCTTCCAGCAACAAGGCATTTGGGCACAGCAAGAAAGCAGTTTTCCAGACACTGTCTTCTGTATTCTTACACCTCCAAGGGATAATGACAACTTCAGTTATTTCTCTCAAAATTAGTGAATGAAAGCTGCTGCAGAGCTTTTTAACTAAGGCACTTTATTAACAAACACATTTTACTTGCTGTTGTTATGAGAATGTCAGCAAAGCTCCATGGAATAATACAAATTAACTTTTAAATTTGTTTCCCAAACCTACTGAAGTAAAGCATGGCATAGCATTTAAAACAAGTTTATAGAGGGTAAATGGTGGACAAAGATAAAATATTAACCTGCATAATGTGAGTTAAAGATGACCCTGCTCACTGCAGGGGCTTGGACAAGAGGACCTTCGAAGGGTCTCTTCCAACCTGGTGCATTCTATGATTCCATAATTGTTTCTTTCACAGTTTATGCAGTCTTCTCCTCTGCTTGCATTTTCCCGGCAGCTCACCCTTCTGCTTGTAACTAAGCTGAGTTTTGCTGTTAAAAAAAATGAATTCAATATGTTTTGAATCATTGCTAATGCATTTCAAAAGGAAAATACTTTATGCTGTGTCAGGTATATTCTCTTTCTTCCTACCTGCTAGAAGTGCACTTCTAACTTTGTAATATGAAATACATCATTGGTCCATAATGGAAAAGCTAATTTATGATGATAGCTATGATGGCACCTGTTACTATTATTGCACATATGCTAAATATTATTTATTTCCTTATTGTTGGAGGTAAATAGGGATTTGATTTGATCACATAAGGTGTAGTATGGATACTATTATTGAATTTCATTAATGCAGCTGTTTGTATGAAAATATTTCTGCAGATATTGAAAGGCTGTTGTCAACAAAGGCTGTGAGAAAAAAAAATTGTCTTAGGATGTTAGAGACAGCAGACATTCAGTTAAAGACAGTAACTCTGACTAGTAGAAATCTCATAGTCTGTTTTTTTTTCTTCTGACTTGCTTCTTGGGGAAGTTCTCATCTTTCTGCAAGGACACAAAAGTATTCTCTTTAAGAGCAAATTACTGATGCTCAGATTAAGTAGATGTCAAAATGAGACTTGGAGCAGCAAATGATTTCTTGGACTAGATTGCTGCCTTTTTAACAAACTGCATCATGCTGACCTACTGATGATTTTATAGGCAAACATGGCCCCAAACTACCTCCAACACTGATGGAGGTAAATTGAGAAAAGTTTTCAAGCTAAATTAAAATCATGCAGCATTTTATTGCATTAATTATGGGTTTACAACAGTTTTGATGCAAGGACCAAAGATTAATTTTCATATATTATTGAGAGAGCAGAGAAAGCAGTGACCTAGGACATAGAGTTTTCCCAGTGACTCAGAAACTGTTATAAAAACCCCCACTGATTTCTTGCTTTAAACATGTGGATGATTGTTTTAAATCACTTAAATCACTTGTTGCAGAATCTTGACTTAGAATCTTGCTTGCCATGAAAGTTGCCATACTGGGGACTGCAGCTATTAACTGCGCTGTTTAAGTGCCAACAATCAGTTGTTAGCACCTCCCATCTGGTTTCTGACTAGTGAGACAGGTGACTTTTATGGGAAGTGGTTGGACTTGATGATCTCTGGAGGTTCCTTTCAACCCCTAGTATTCTATATTTCTATTGAAGGTGGGTCCTGGAGATAATATGGTATTTTCCCAATATTTTCTGACATTACTTCAGAAATTCCAGTGCATGCTGCAGCAGAAAGTGGATACTGTGGGACATCAGTAATCACTGAAGCAGAGCATAGGGGCTGTGTGGAGCATATGCACTGTAGCCTCCTGATTTCTGTGAAGGTTAGGGTCAGAATTTACACTGAAGGACCACACACAGCAATGTGACAGTTCCCAGATTTGGCCATTTAAAAGATCAAAACCCAAAATGTTTTCACTGTGAACTTTAACTGCAAAATGAGTAGATGGCATGTGCTTCTGACCAGGGAGCCATAAATTAACTTCTGCAGTTCGTCAGATAGCTCCATTTACTCCAATAATTGTCACTCTTTGCCATCTAGGGTGTATACCCAGCTTCTCAGCATCCTATTGTGTTAATATTGAAATTTGTGCCACTGGGGGCAAATTGGAATAAAAACCCCTATGACTTTCTAGCCAGGCAGGCCCAACAGCCACTCAGTCTTTATCCACTTTTTTGGTTATATTTCTACAATTCTTTTGGTTCCCTTTAGGGGAAAAAAGGGAGTATTGGGAGGTTCCTTGAGGACTGCTTGAGAGGAAGCAGTAGTGAATGGTGATATTAACCTCACTTTTTGAAGGCTCCTGTCTGGTTTGCAATTATTTCAGCTGGTTGTTTTTGAACAGCATACCCAATACCAGAGCTTACCTCCATAATTCATTCCCTTCATCCCAGACCCTTGGTTGTTTATTAATAAGTCTTAACTTCTGAGAGTTGGTTTGGGATATTGGACAAATCTGTCTAACATTTCAACCTGTATCTTTTGTCTCACAGCATATATCATTCCATCTGATCTCTTGTCCATTACTTATGATGTTATGCATCAGTTCTGCCAAATTGGCTAGATGACTTTGAGCTCTTCTGGTGGCATTATTATTCACTAGGGTTAAGAGGGCATAATATTCTTCTAATTTCACTTTGTAGTGAGATAAAGTTTAAGTACAACTGAGTCTCCCTGGTTAATGATTGTAGCTTGATGAAGTCTATGGTTCTTGACACAGGAATGTTGTGAGGAACACACCCATACATAACCTGTATACAGGCAGCATTTGTTATTGCAACTAAAGTTCACCTAGAGATTTTAGAGATATAATGAATGGTTCTCCTTGTTCTAGTGCATCTATTCCTCCAGCCCAATATGCCAGTCTGCTTGTTGTTGAATGGGAAATGTTCAGGGATTTGGGGCCAGCATTTAGAAATATGGTCAGTCCCCAATATCCATTTGACCCATCACTGTTTAGTAACTCTGTCCCCTTCAGATAAGCACACCTGCCATAAATATCCTTCTTCAGTTTCTCCAGGCTTGTAACTGTAACATTCCTGCCAATTGGTCATTTGTATTAGATTGAATGATGTCTTTTTTCTAGTGCAGTCTCTCCTAGCACTCCATAGTCCAGCAGTTCCTTTTGTTTTAATAATTGGTCTAATGATGTGTTGGGGAGGCTTAGATGAGTGTGTGTGTGGTATCTTTCTTTGAGCTGATATTTTCTGAATCATTCCAAATATTACCATCCCAGTCTGCAGGGGACATCACTATTTGCAAATTTGGTCTAAGCCAAGACATTTTAGGACTTATGTTTGTATCAGTTCAATGCATTCTCCTAACTTCTGACTGTTTAATTGATCTTCTTCAAGTTGTTTTTGCAGCTGCTCTGTTTTCAAAGTTAGTGACAGTTCAGTAGATCTACATCGGTCTATTTTATCTTGCTTATCTTTCATCTTTCCATTTGTTTCTTTCTTTCCTTGGTATGTTGCTTCTAAACCTAGCATTTTACAAATCATACCTTTACCTTTATACTTATCTTTAGTTGAGCCCTATGCAGCATCCAGCTGCTTTTCTACTATTTTTCAATCTCATTGGTTGTCATGGACCAAATCTCCTGAAAACAGGGGGTTAGATTAATGCCACGGTATTGTAAGTAATCAACGACACTATTTGCTGTCCTGCTAACTGTGCCAATTTGTCATGGAGGACTGTTTTCACTAAAATTGCTCAAACCCCTTGCAATAGAATAAGTGGAATATACCTTGCTCAGAATAGGAGAGCAGCAATACATTTTACTGAGATGGAAAGATAATTTGACAAAGTTTAACAGAGATGTATGAAGGTTCAATTTGATGTCAAAGTTCACCCTATTACTACATGGGGGAAATATGCAAAGTTAAATTTATTTAGGGTTGGGCTAGAATGTTTATGAGAGGAAAATTTACTTGGGATTCAGCTAGAATGATTTTACACAGAATTAAAGGTGTAAAGGAAGACCTCATGTTGAGTCACAAGGTTCAGAATGGAACCCTCATTCTCTAAACTTCTTCAGAGAGCAGCCTAGATGCAGCTTTATCCAATCTTAGTTCCAGAGTTTGTCAACAGTTTCTGACTAAGAGGATCTGGGTACAAGGATTTCAGTGATAGTGATTTAACATGACATTGTGAGTACTACATAATATTAAGGTAGTAGGAGTAGTTTAAAATTCCTTTCTCCCAGGCAGCCAGCACCAGAAAAAGAGGACACAGTCTCAGGCTGCGCCAGGGCAGGTTTAGGCTGGATGTTAGGAAGAAGTTCTATACAGAGAGAATGATTGCCCATTGGAATCGGCTACCTGTGGAGGTGGTGGAGTCACCTTCATTGGAGGTGTTCAGGAGGAGACTTGATGGGGTGCTTGGCTGCATGGTTGTGGTGGAGTAGGAAGGTTCCCACACACACACAAAAGAATTCCACAGCTAACTCAGCCGGAGAAGCAGATGAAAGCTGTATTTTACAAGCAGATATGGAATGCAATGAATATGTACAAAAACATACAATATTTACAATATATACAGAAATATACAGCAATGTATGTAATACAGGAAACCTTTCCCCAACCCCCCCCTGCCACCAGGGGGGTTCGGCCTGTCCCTCCCTTCTCCCTCCCTACCTCCCCTTTTTCCCAAAAGGGTAAGAGAGAAAGAGGAAGGAAGGTAATTAAAAGGGGAAAACTTTGTTAAAGTTCAAAGCGAATGCAAAAGTTAGTTTTCTTATGTGGTTAGCAAGAATCGTTCCTGCGTAGCAAGCTGTTGCTTCAGGGAGAAAAGCAGGCCAGCTCACAGTACAGGGGGAAGAAGAAGACTGACTGCCCCCCACGACTGAAAGACTAAGCCAGAACCTACAGCCGGGTTCCACCAATGAAATTGGATTAGCATATCTCTTGTTTTCATTTATATACCAAAATATTCAGCCAGAGTGTTCAGAAAGTGTCCTTCTCTTAAAGGCACAGCCTAAACCGGTCACAATGGTTTAGTTGTTGGGTGGGTTGGACGCGATGATCTTGAAGGTCTCTTCCAACCTGGTGTATTGTATTGTATAAGATCAGGCTGTATGGTTTTACACCAATCTTTAATCAGTCAATAATCAATAACTGACTATATTCAGCAAAGTTTTCTAAGAAAATCACACATACACACACACACATATATGTACATAGGAGTAGAAGTTAACCCATAATTAAGATGTTTGCTTTTCTGCAGATTGTAGTAAATTTTGGTACCCTGCAACTAAAATCTAATCAGTCTCATTTCCCTTTGTTAGATTTTACAAGTGGTTAGTCTTTCCTTTTGTTTGTCTTTGCAGACAGATGTGAGCTATGATCCAGGCAGAAGGAGTTGCAGGTATGTTTCCCAGGAAACAGAAGGTTCAGGTATAGTTACAAGATTGCCAAATCATCCCAACACACTCTGTCGATATGCAGGATGGGAAGCTACTGGACTGCTTCAACTCACTGCCTCACTAACCAAGCTCAGGAAGCATCAAGTTGTCTCAATACTTTAAATTTTGTAATTAAACAAGAACATAATGGCTGGCACCAACATAAAAATGCATCACAGGGAGAGATGTCTGTACCACCACATCTTTCACCCACAGATGGAAGAAAAATAAAATTTATGATGCTGATAATTAACAGTGCCTACGTGTATAGTATAGGGAAAAACTCAAGAAGTTAAAATGGAATAAATTTAGACAAAAAACTTAGGAACAGTCTTTGAATGAGTCAGCCTCCTGTTTTTCTTAAAAACATTTAGTGACATTTTCCCTAAGGCATGCAGCATTGATCCAGCATTGATCCTGGTACCCCAGTTTTGCGATGACTCAGCCTCCTCTTTTGGTCAAAAACATCTAGTGACATTTTCCTTAAAGCATGCAGCATTAATCCTGGTACCCCTTTCTTCCATTAGAAAATGTGACCATCAGACATGATGATGAAGATGACCTGCCTTTGAACAGTTAGATGGTACCAGATCAGTTGCCTCAAGGGGCAGTGCTGATGGTGACCCAGAGGGGTGCTCTTAAAGGAGCTTTTCAGCAGCTGGATTTGACCTGCCTTTCATTGCCTTACGCTCATAAATGCCACTGATAATTTTTGCTGTCATTTTTACCTAAAGCAAATGAAGGAGCAGCCACATGGAAAGACAATGCCTGTAAAGTGAAGACCAATTTATGGTTCTTATCCCCACTATTGGCTCAGAGACAGTAACCAGGACAATCATTCAGCAGTTGGTTTATTTGCTGATGTGCTCTCTGCACACTAGTCACTGTTGAGTGCAGGAAAGATGGATGATACTTTCAGCAGCGGCCTTTCTTTAATATTTCTGTGTCTGGCTGTTTCATACAGAAATCTCTTGGGCTTGTTATTACTTTGAATACTCATGACTGATATCCTTGTGAGTTCAGCCTCAAAAAACTGTTTTCACATTACAAGGCACAAGAATAAAATATATCATTGGGAAAGGGTAGGTGGTGTCTTGGATTTGTGTCAGAAGCTCTTGCTCAGACTCTGGCTTTTGCACATCCTTAAGTATCTTTGGGAAGAGTGCTGCAGTGTAGGAACACTACAATACATGCAGAAATTCTTTTAAAAGATGTAAAATGACAAATGACTCACCTGTAGGCAGTTTTCACTCTCCCCCATTCAGTCAGTTTTGCTTTGAATTGGCACAATCAATCCCAGTTCATTCATTTTCAGCTATGTTTTATCTTACAAGCTCTGAATTTCAGAAGATTTGCGACCAGCAAAAACTTGTTCCTACTTTATTGTGCTAGTTGTTCATGAACACACCAAATGTGGGGGATTCACAGAATCACAGAATCGCCAAGGTTAGAAGATACCTCAAAGATCATCAAGTCCAACCTGTCACCACAGACCTCATGACTAAACCATGGCACCAAGTGCCACACCCAATCCCCTCTTGAACACCTCCAGGGATGGTGACTCCACCACCTCCCCGGGCAGCCCATTACCAATGGCGAACGACTCTCTCAGTGAAGAACTTTCTCCTCACCTCAAGCCTAAACTTCCCTTGGTGCAGCTTGAGACTGTGTCCTCTTGTTCTGGTGCTGGCTGCCTGAGAGAACAGACCAACCCCTCCTGGCTACAACCACCCTTCAGGTAGTTTGTAGACAGCAATAAGGTCTCCCTGAGCCTCCTCTTCTCTAGGCTAAACAATACCAGCTCCCTCAGCCTCTTCTTGCAGGGCTTGTGCTCAACAGAGCTTCCCTCTACCCCTTGTAAACCAGTCAGACCATTTCCAGCAGGAGCCCAACTGGAAGCATGTGCATGTTTCACATTAGGTGCCAGAGCAGTACATGGGCTGATGCATCGCAAGGTTTTCCGGGTGATACCTTTTACTCTTTCACAAAAATTCAGAGCTGCTTTTGTGTAAGGGATATTTGACCCAGGAGACCAAATTAAACTTAATCCCAAGAAAAGCCTCCCAATCACACAACCATATGGATCTATTACTCTGCTCCATTAACACCAAACCGCTTAGTCGTGCAGATATTACCTATATGATTAATGACAGTTTTGGAACACAATCTAATTCAATCCTAGCTACTGTGTAGTGTTTTCTACTAAATTGCTATGAGACAGCCTTGAAGTGCTGTGTTGAGGTACTGAAGTAAAAGCAAGGAAGTGTGGAAAAGCAGAGAGGAAAGACTTAATTTGGTCACATGACATAAAGCAATGTTATATTTCATTTTAGGTTTGAAATGTGTTGTAGTTGTTAATGGAATTAAAATATGAATGTTGGAAATTGAAATTCTTTCAAAATAAACACCAAACCTTTTATTTTGAAAATACTGAAAGTAGAACTAGGACACTGCAAAACTTTTATGGTCTATATTGGGGTTTATATATGTTAAAATATATGGTAAAAGATATTATATAATCTTTACATAATATCTGATATCTAAAACTTACTATTATTATAGATTTTGTCTATATTTTCCCAGATCAAAAACATTAATTTACTTAGATGGATATATGCTGTTCGGGAGGCCTACAAGAAGGGTGGAGAGAGACTGTTTACAAAGGTCTGCACTGATAGGACAAGGGGCAATGGCTTCAAACTAGAGAAGATTTAGATTGGATGGTAGGAATAGGTTCTTTACTGTGAGGGTGGTGGAGCATTGGAACAGGTTGCCCAGGGAGTTGGTTGAGACCTCACCCCTGGAGATACTTAAAGTGAGGCCTGTCAAGGCTCTAGGCAACCTGATCTAGTTGAGGATGTCACTGCTTACTGCAGAGCGGGTTGGACTAGATGACCTTTAGAGGTCCCTTCCAAGCCAAACCATTCTGTGATCTCATTGCTCTATACAACTCATGTGCCCTTCAGTCATTTGTGAAGGTGAAGTGAAGGAAAAGAAGAAATGTGAATGTCTAGCCGTATCTGGTGTTTGGTTGCCACTGGTTATTCATTCATTCAGCATCTGGGTGTTATAAGAATCATAGGAAATGTCAAAGCAATTGGGGGAAGACTGCAGTAGCTTTTTTCCTCTGCACATACTAAATGGAAAAGGAGTAAATTAAACAAGTGAAGGCAAAGGAATCAAATATTGAGAGAAGATGGGATATTATTAAAAAACCAAAAAAAGTCAAAGGAAACTGAAAGAAGGAAGGAGGAAAGTGACTGAAGTGTGCTTGAAAAGTGTGTTTAACATGGTGTAAGCAGTAAGGTTGCCAGCGTGCATTTGAGACGCATTGAAGACACATTAGGACAGCCCTGAAGAGATAGATAGTCATGATGTATCTGCTTTCAATACGTGTATCCTCAGGCACTGATTAATCACTGAGAGGACATCTGAAGGACAGATCTGTTAATAATAATGTCTGGATAGTCAATGAGAACATTTGCTGCACTCTCTGGCATGGCTGTATAAATAGGTGTGAAGCCCTAAATACCTCAACTGCTTGCTCCAGGGTTTGAACTGATTTGGACTCTCTCATTTCCTGTAACAATTGAGCACCTTTTCAAATAACTTTAATTTGGAGATGAAGAGGTAGCTAATCGAGAATGAAAGAGGAGACAATGGAAATCTGCAGATTATTAGGGTAAATGAAACTTTGACAAAATAGAAATATGGAAAGTAAAAGTTCTCAGGGAAAACCCTGAGAAGTCACAGGAAAGGCCTTGTACCTATGTGAAGGAATCACTGACATGTATTTCAATCCTGAGAGAAGTTTAGTTTTAGAGGCATCCAGTGCTTTTCTCTGCACTGGGACAGCTTATACCTGCTGTGTCATTTCCCTTAGGAAATGTCATCTTTCCTGTAAGTTTTTTTTTTCCATCTTAAGCTTTTCTCCCATACCAAATTTCTGAATTGAGGATGTAGAAGAATCGATTGCATTTTTCAGTTCTCTGTCATTCCCTTTCTCTTAGCCACACACTTTTTCAGTTCATGGTCACCCTTACTGAAGCTGCTTTCTGCTCTGACTTTTTTGACAACTGGTAAGACTCAAGCCCATAAGAACATCACTCCTAGCTGCTTATTCCATTTTTGTGTCAAATGACTGTTGTGAGTACATCCTGACAATTAGGTAGACATTCTAGGTCTGTAATTTGCTTTTACTTTTTTCCTGTATGTTTTTATATAGCCAGTCTAGTACTGTAGATGATTCTCTGAGATATTCAAGAAGAAATAATCCAAATGATTCCTGTGGATAAGTGGTCTGCATATATCTCCAGTGTTCTTTCCCTGTTGTTCACCATGCAGTAGATTTAGCTCTCAGCCTTCATCCTTCATTCTTCAGCCAGCCCTTTTTGGATAACCTATTAGTATTCAAAAACCTACCATGTATCCTATTAAGTCTGTGTTATGCCAATTAAATCAGAGTTTTCCTCTGCTTGTTTATTCCCCACACTCCCTACAATGTTATATAGACAGCTAACATGTTTGGCAAATAAATTAGCCATTGTGAGTGACATATTGCCCCAATCCACCACCTGCCATTATTACATAAGATACAATTATAAATAGCACAGGAGAATTGCATCTTTGCAGGTATAAAGATAATCATAAGAGAGGAAATATTGCTCCTGCAATATTCAGGCTGTGCTACTGGTGCTAGGCTTTTAATGTACAGAAATTTCAACAGATTGTCTTCTCCTTTTCCTGGAAAGGTAGCCCAAGGTGAAGTGACATGATGATTTGCTGGAATTGAGAATCTTGGGCTATTCTCCGTCCTTTTCCCTTGATACCACTAAAAAGCTTTCGGTTTATCACCAAGATGCACACATGTCCTGTGTCTCTTCCCAAAGTACCTCTCAATCTCAATCTGTTTGTTCTGGTTCAGTTCAGGACTAAGTTCTTTTTCAGCAACATATCTAAGTTTGATTTTGTGTTCTGTATGCTTGAGCAGGAGTTGAGCATATGTTAATCTAGTAGCCAGGTATCCACCTGAAGCAAGAGAGACTGCATCTTTGTTTCAGTAGGGTGCTACTGAGAGGCCTTTCTGGAAATATTTTAAATTATTCATTTTGTTCTCCAAAATTATTCTATCAACTCTTTCTGTGGGGGAAACAATCTGTTTTATAGCTTGCATACAGTGGTCTGTTTTTACTAAAGCTGCACCAAATTTGCATTTCCTTGCCAGGCCACAGTGTATTCACCTATAGTGACCAGAAGCTCATGATAGGCAGAACACCCCTTGTGAAGCATGACAGTGCTTCACTCAGTAATATGTACTCATTCTCCCATACGTTTCTTTCTTCCTGGTAATACACAGCTGAATGGTTACTTCTTTGTGTAATCATGATACTAAACCACCAGCACAATCAACTGCATATGTGCCTTAAAGTTTCACAATTTATATTTGTATGTTTTGGTGCTATAGCTTGGTGTGCCTACAGTTGAAACTGACTTGTTTAGATGGTGGCTAAACTACTGAAGGTCCGTGTCTATCTGGGAACAGCAACAAGACCAAGAGCGTGTTCTGAGATTACTCTCCAATACAAATTAATTTCTGTAATAACTTGCAGGCAATATGGATTAAGAGTATATTTTTTAATAACCTCTACATTCATCAAATCTCCTAAGTCAGGAATTCTAACTAGAGCTACAAATCAACATAGATGATTTTGCAAATTCTAATCTCCATGGGATGGCAATTACACAAAATGAAACAACTTTTGGTGTTCAACAACAGTGAAACAACTTTTGTTGTTTCATTGAAACTCCTTGTTAAAGAAAAAATACTGCAAAGACAGATTATTTGTGTGTGTGGTACAATTTTGGGCACAGTTAGGATTTCTATCTTCTATGGAATTAAATTCAGTAGTATCAATGTATATGGAAGCTTTCTAACTGTAACAAGATTTATTTTGGAATAATTAGATATCTGGAATAAAAAGGAAAATGTACTATTTGAGCATATTTCTCAATAGGATTTTATTAAGAACTCTCAATTCTGTCCTTTCAGATAGCCACAGTATAGGCCTATAGCTGAAACTACATGGCATGAATTGTTTCTCTCATTGTCCTCAATGACATGTAGCTCAGTGTGAACAGAGTGGCAGCTGGAGGACTTGGTGCTTATCCAAGACTGGATGATTTCTTCAAGACTACTGAACAAAGTAACAGGAGGGAACGAAAAGCTGGTCTATGTTCTGAATTACACTGGAGAATTCTTTTTATACACAATGGGAAAAATGTATCATAATTCACCAAATTTTAATGCATTCAAAGTATTATGCACTGATGAAACTCAAAGAACATAGTAAACAACTTTTGCAGATAAACTATTCTGTACATCATATGTTTAGATATGATTTTTTCTTCTACTGTACAGTATATTTTTTGGTGTACTTTAAAAACAATTTGAGCAACTTTGACTCTTTTTTCTTTATTTCTTTTTTTTTTTTTTTTTCCCTTCAATGACATTTCATTGTTTTCAGTGCAATTCCAGAACCTGCTGGTTCATCTTCAGCAAAATTTGAAGACAGCAGACTGAAAGAAATAACTGAAGACAGGATGCTCTTGGGACGTAAGACTAAACAAAAAAATGAGAAACAATATCTTCTAGGTTGAAACTGAATCCTTGAAATAAGACTAAATGTAAAATAAACATCATTTATGTATCAGCTTGCCAGTTTTATAGATAGTGATTTCATTAGTCTTGAAACTGAATGGCTGAGAAACTAAGGTGTGGTCTCATTGCATCTGCTTTCACTGAATTTCCTTGAGGGTCTGGGCCACTTTTTGATGTATCACATCAAATGGCTGAACACCCAGTGCATTGCCTTTGTTTTTTTAATGGAGCTCCCAACATCAAAAGAGATAACGGGCAGTGTCAGACTGATAAACAAGTGCTACGTGTGTTGAACAAGAATGTCAGTGTTGTTAAGTCCATCCTCCACACTCTGTGGCACGAATGTAGTTTCCTTTCAGACTGACATGAAAACACTTCTGATTAGACCGTAGAATGTTTCTTTCTTAACAGCCAGGTTCTGGGATTCAGTGGAATTTAATCTTAAAATTTAATCATAGGTAGGATGTGAACTTTTTTTTTTTTTTTTTTGAGCAATTAATTGAGAGTTTTATGATGTACCAAATATTCTATACTATTCCAAGAGGGAGTTGGACCCATCCTGTTCAAATAATATAAATCACAACTATCAATGTTTTAAAAAGCTTTCCAACTGGGTACTAAAAAACAGAGGGAAACTCTCTGGTTGCATTATAAACTCATAGCATATTTGCAAATATTTTCATTATTTCCAGAAAGTTTTGCTTCCTCCTCATGAAGCTGCCAAAGTACTGTAATGTATTTTTACTTCAGAGCACATGTTAGATGGCACATAACCTTGACCTGTTTCTCTGGGAACTCAACAAATGTGTTATGTCTGTACAAATCACAGCGTTGCTTTTACAGCCTGATTAAAACTACTTCTCACTTCTCTTAGATAATTTTATCATCTTGTGATAGTGGACACTACAAGTCCATTTTTCATCACTAATTTAGCTCAGCTATCAAAATGTTCAACTTAATCACAGTGATAGTTACTCTTTGCTGAGTAATGTTTCTGCCACATTCTCCGTTTACTTCAGCTAATGAAAAATTGGTTTTAGTATTGTGTGTAAGCACAGAAAAAAAAATTACAGTTACACCCATGATATATTGAGCCACAAGAAAGTCAAATGTTTGTCTAGAAGGTTAAATGCACACATTTAAGACTGAGACAACATCATGGTGTTTAAGGGTTATGTTATGCTCCACAGGGTAGAAAAAGTAAAAAGATATAACCCCTTACTTTTAGTTGTAAACATGAAGTTCTTTGATATATTGGATAGATCAGGAGAAGGAAGAAGTTGCCAACAAAAAATCATTTCACCATCTGAAATAGCTAATATATCATACAAACTGATATGAAAGATTTAATCTTCCTATGTGTACCTTAAGTTCTCCACATATTCATGAAATCATAGAATAATTTTTAGGAAAGAAACGTAGAGTTTTCAACTCTTCATTTTTTCCACAGGGCACCATTAATGTTTCCATTTGATAATATTTGCCTTAGTGGCTTTTAAATGTTTCCAGGGCTTACAACTCCATGTCAGACACAGCCTATGTACTCAAATGCTCTATGATTACATGTACCAGTGGCAAAATGTTCAGAGGAGGGCCACAAAGATGATGAGGGGGCTGGAGAACTTCTCCTACAAAGACATGGTGAGATAGGATTGTTCAGATCCGAGAACAAAAGGCTCTGGGAAGACCTTATTGCAACCTTCCAGTACTTACAGGGGTCCTTCAGGAAGGACTGGGAAGGGACTCTTCATCAGGGGGTGTAGTGATAGGAAGAGGGGTAATAGTTTTAAATTGAAAGAGGGAAGGTTTAGACAAGTTATCACAAGAAATTCTTCACTGTGAGGGTGGTGAGACATAAGCACATCTCTCAGGGAAGTTGTGGATGCCCCCTCCCTGGAAGCATTCAAGGCTAGTCTGGGTAGGACTTTGAGCAACCTGGTCCAATGGAAGATGTCCCTGGCTGTGGCTGGTAGTTTGGATCTAGGTGGTGTTCAAGGTACCTTCCAGCACAAACAATTCTATGATTCTGTCACTGGCTATCATAAAGGTTGCTCTTGTGTTTCTTTCTGCCACCTCAGGCTACTATTTTTTCCTACGATCAGGCAGGCTCTGGCCAGCCTGATCCAGTGTGAGGTGCCCCTGCCCAAGGCAGGGGGATTGGAACTTCCAACCCTGACTGATTTTATGATTCTATGAAAACAGATTATTTTCTTCCTATTTGCAGCAGCTTTTTACCTTTACTGGTATTTTACATTCACTCTGGAAGTTGTCTTCTCTTGTTTACATGATTCTCAAGCTGAGACCTTACTGATACTGAACCAAGTGAAGGGATATTGCTTCATGTAATTGTAAATTACACTTCTGTTTGCAGTCTGAATTGATATTTATCTTTCTTGCTACATCATTATTGATGTGTTTAACCTGTGGTTAGAAATTACCAAGATCCTTTGCTTCTGAAATGCTTGCTTCCTTATTCATTTTTAATCTTTTGTGTCACTGAATATACCTGCAGAGATACTCAGACTCATTGAATATCATAGTATTTAGTATTTTTTTCATTTTCTCATGAACAAATGATCCTCCAACATACCTCTTGTACTTTCCAGAATCTTGTCATCTGCTAAAACAATAAGCATAAATCAATAAGCATTCTGTTCTTCTGGATGCTAATGAAAATTTTGAGATGAGATGGCCCAGTACCCTGTCAAGCTGGGCCTTGTAGCTGTCTAATGTAGCAGAATCCACCACCTCCTTTGGGAGTTTATTCTGATGTTTAATAGTTCAATTCATGTTACTCCTTCCACAAAGGCTGTTTGAAAAAAACCCAACTTTGTCTGAAAAGCTTTATTTTTCAAATCTCTCTTGATTTTTAGGCCTCCAGTTTTATACTAGTTAGGAATAATCATTCTGTTTCATTATTTGCATCTTTCTGCGAATTGAAGTAAATCAACTGATCTGTGATTCTTCAGCTCTTCTAATTTTCTTAACATGGCACCCAGGTAGTCTGAAACATTTTGCTTCCATCTGAATCCTTCAGCCTTTGTTTATTTACCTTAAGCCAGGAATTCTTTTAAAGGAAATGTCGAAAAATCATTTTAAGGACTCCAGTTTGCATGGCACTACTTTTGATAGATTTCCTTCTGTGTTGAGTAACCATTTCCTTAGTTTATATAACTATTTTTTATGTCCTAGATATCACTGGTGAGATGTACTTCAGTTTGTACCTTGGGCTATTTGATTTGCCTCTGTATGCATACAGTATTTATCTATGTGTTTTATACAAATCTACTCTATACACTTTCTGTGTGCTTCTATGGAACAAGACAGCCAGATCTCATTCTGACTAATTCCATTTCTTTTCTGCAATAGGATTGCCCATTGGTGGAGTCACCTTCATTGGAGGTGTTCAGGAAGAGGCTTGATGGGGTGCTTGGTTGCATGGTTTAGTTGTTTAGGTGGGTTGGATTGGTTGATGGGTTGGACGTGATGATCTTGAAGGTCTCTTTCAACCTGGTGTATTGTATTGTATTGTATTGTATTGTAGGATAGGTTATCTTTCATCCCTGTTTTGTTTCTTTGAGGAGCTGCCAGATTTCCTTAACCCCTTTTGCCATTAGACTTGCCTAACCACTCTCTGAGTATATTGACATTTATTTTGCAATTAATATTCTGTTTCCTTTATTTGTAGAGACTAGGAGCTCTGCCACTTTGGTCACTCCTCCTAAAATTGCTTTAATTTTAATACTAAAATTTGTGGAGAGGCTTCACTCTGGAAGTCTCCCATTAACTAACTTACTTTCTCTCTGTATTAAATGGCATCCTAGGACTCTGAAGGATGCACTGTGTCTGGCTCTGTCTACTTCCTAAATTTAGGTAAAAAGTCCTCTCATTGGTGTGTCCTCTTTGTAGGCTGATCTTCTAGTTATTAACAAAAATTCCTGATTTATATAATCTCATAACCATGGCAGCATTTATGTTTCTCACACATTTTCATTATTTTTGTAATTCCTGTGCTCTGTAATTGAGCAGAGACTTTTTCTTGATATGTATTTCCTCCCTTATTGACCTGGCTGTCTCCTGTGGAGATTTCCTGATCCTTTTTGTTACAGTGGGGGTCTGCTACAGACTACCTGACCAGGAGGACCAAGTGGATGAGGCCTTCATAGACAAATAGGAGTTGCAGCTTGTTCATGAGCCCTGGTCTTCATGGGTGACTTTAATGACCCCAGCATCAATCGGAGAGAGAGCAGAACATAAGCAATCCAGGAGATTTCTGGAATGCATTGATGATAACTTCCTTGTTCAAGTGATAGAAGAACCAACATGCTAGACCGTGTTCTCACCAACAGGGAGGGGTTGGTGGGCAATGTTAAGCTCACGGGTAGCCTTGGCTGCAATGATCATGTGATGGTGGAGTTTATGATCCTAAGGGCAGCAAAGAAGGGGAAGATCAGCAAGCTTGAAACTCTCAACTTCAGAAGAGCTGATTTTCACCTCTTCAGGCACCTCCTTTGTAGCATACCACGGGACAAAGCTCTGTTTAGCCTGGAGAAGAGGAGGCTCAAGGGAGACCTTATTGCTGTCTACAACTCCCTGAAGAGTGGTTGTAGCCAGGAGGGAGTTGGTCTCTTCTCCCAGGCAACCAGCACCAGAACAAGAGGACACAGTCTCAAGCTGCTCCAGGGGAAGTTTAGGCTTGAGGTGAGGAGGAAGTTCTTCACTGAGAGAGTTGTTCGCCATTGGAATGTACAGCCCAGGGAGGTGGTGGAGTCACCATTCCTGGAGGTGTTCAAGAGGGGATTGGATGTGGCACTTGGTGCCATGGTTTAGTCATGAGGTCTGTGGTGACAGGTTGGACTTGATGATCTTTTAGGTCTCTTCCAACCTTGGTGATTCTGTGATTCTGTGAAGGCATTGGGAGCCCAGAAAATCTGATTTACTTTTGAGAATCATCTCCTCCACGCTCAAAGACACTGCATCTATAGAAGGAAGAAATCAGCCAAAAACATCACAAAACCTATATGGATGAACAAGGAACTCCTGACCAAAATCAAATAAATACAAAAGAAGAATCAACAAAGTGTGGATCAAAGGCTGGTAACCCAGGATGATTACAAGGAAGTTGCTTGTGAAATCAGAAACCAGGTTAGAAAATCTAAGGCTCTGACAGAGTCAAATCTAGCTAGGGACATTAAAAATAACATAAAAGGATTCTACATGTATGTGAGAGAAAAAAAAGAAAAACCAGAGACTGTGGGGCCTCTCTGGAGTGATACAGGTGACCTGGTTACTGAGCACATGGCTGAGTGCAGAGCAGGTTGAGAGCAGCTCTGAAGAGAAGGACTTGGGGACGCTGTAAGGCGAGAAGCTCAGCATGAGCCAGCAATGCGCTCATGCGGCCCAGAAGGCAAACCATATCCTGGGATGCAACAAGAGGAGTGTGGCCAGCTGATTGAGAGAGGTGATCCTTCCCCTTTGCTTTGCTCTTGTAAGAATACACCTTAATTACTGCATCCAATTCTGGTGTCCCCACCATAAGAGGGACATAGATCTGTTGGAATAAGTCCAGAGGAGAGTCACAAAGATGATCCAGGGCCTGGAACACTTCTGCTAAGCATATAAACTAAAGGAAATTGGATAGTTCAGCCTGGAGAAGACTGTGGAGGGACCTTATTACTCCCTTCCAAAACCTGAAGGGAGCCTACAGGAAGGCTGGAAAGGGAATTTTACAAGAGTGTCCATCAACAGGACAAGGGGAAATGGGTTTAAATTTAAGGAGAACAGGCTTAGATTGGATCTTACGAAGAAATTCTTCACTCTGAGGGTGGCAAGACTCTGGAATGGATTTTCCAGAGAGGTTGTGGATGTCCCGTCCCTGGAGATGTTCAAGGCCAGGTTGGATGGGACCTTGAGTAACCTGGTTTAGTTGGATTAGATGATCTCTGAGGTCTCTTCCAGTCTAGGCCATTCTACAATTCTATGAATATGGGAATAACTTCATGAACTTGCTGCTACACCAATCAGACAATTTTCAGAATCTGTTATTCTTTCTAGTCCCTTTTATTTGCTTTTAAATGTCTACCAATGTATCTTTGTCAGGTTGACACGTTATCCTATTGATTATTCTATGAAGCTTGTAAAAATATTCCAAAATCTCACTCCTGCTTTTAATAATTTGTGCTAGAGAGTCATCAACAAGGACAGTGTCTCTGTTAGATATGACATGTTGGTAATGAATTGAGGCTTTTTAGCCTGGTCAGTGTAACTAATTCACTGTGATGCTCTCATATGAAGTTTGTGGCATAACTTTATGTGATATACTTTTCTGAAATTGAATTTGACTTCGGGTGAAGTCTCCAAAATACAACTTAGCATATTCTTGTTGGTCAGGCATGGACTCAAACCATTTTAAACATAGAATCAGCCTGGAATTTTTTGGGGCAGGATAATAAGCCGTAGACATCTCAAATTCTCAGCAATTTGAGGTGAAACAAAGGACAGTATTTATTTCCTGGTAAGTAAACACGGAAGAAGCATCTTGGAAAATGTCCTGTCCTTGAACACAAAAATACCTCAGCTCTCTGTGAATGAAAACTACTTAGTTTTATAACTGTCAAGTTTGATTAAGAACAATGCCATTTGTTTCCAGGAGCTTCTGTAATTTTTCTCTTCTTTTCCCTTTCTACACCTAACAGTGTTAATGTTGCATTTATTTTTTTCTTAATTTTGCTCTCATCCTCACAACACTGACTAATCATCCAAACGCTATCAGCTATGGTGCCAGAGCCTCCTGGGTAATAACAGTGCCAAGGCTTGATAAGTGGCAGTCAGATAAAACGAATGTTCAGGAGAAGCTGTGCCATCTGTAGTGCAAAAAAAGCAAGGAGTAAATACAGAAAAATACTATAAAAAATTACTTTAACTTTTGGTCATTGAAAATGTGCATGTTCATGTTTCAAGAAGCAACACTTCCCATCAAATGAGAGAGCAACTGAAAGAATGGTATTTTTCTATATATCAGTTACCCTGTTGGGAGCTGTAGAGATTAAGGTTTTGCTATATGTGGCTATTTTACTATTTATAAATGATTTGATAATAGAAGCCCATTTCTGAGTGAAAGAAAATATACATTGTTTAAAAACTTGACAGAAAACCAATAAAGAAATAAAGGTGTGGAGGTAGAATTGCAGTGTCTACTTATTTCCAGGCAGAGTGTGGTGGTCAATCAGAAACAACTGCAGTGCAGTAAGAACATTGGAGTATTTTTTTCTTTAAAAAAAAGTGCTTTGGAAAGAGGAGCAATATGAAGGGAGGCAGTGGACTGGAAGTGAACAGAAGATAGCTTTTTCCACAAAAGCTTATGAACTCTTTTCTTTCCTTCTTCCCTTTTCCCCCCCTTTCCCCCTTTCCCCCTTTCCCCCTTTCCCCCTTTCCCCTTTCCCTTCCTTCCCTTCCCTTCCCTTCCCTTCCCTTCCCTTCCCTTCCCTTCCCTTCCCTTCCCTTCCCTTCCCCCTTCCCTTCCCTTCCCTTCCCTTCCCTTCCCTTCCCTTCCTTCCCTTCCCTTCCCTTCCCTTCCCTTCCTTCCCTTCCCTTCCTTCCCTTCCTTCCCTTCCTTCCTTCCCTTCCCTTCCCTTCCCTTCCCTTCCCCCTTCCCTTCCCTTCCCTTCCCTTCCCTTCCTTCCTTCCCTTCCCTTCCCTTCCCTTCCCTTCCCTTCCCTTCCCTTCCCTTCCTTCCCTTCCTTCCCTTCCCTTCCCTTCCCTTCCCTTCCCTTCCCTTCCCTTCCCTTCCCTTCCCTTCCCTTCCTCCCCTCCCTCCCCTCCCCTCCCCTCTCCTTGAGTCTCCTTGAGTCTCCTCTCCTTGAGTCTCCTCTCCTTGAGTCTCCTCTCCTCTCCTTGAGTCTCCTTGAGTCTCCTTGAGTCTCCTCTCCTCTCCTTGAGTCTCCTCTCCTTGAGTCTCCTCTCCTTGAGTCTCCTCTCCTCTCCTTGAGTCTCCTCTCCTCGGGTCTCCTCTCCTCTTTTCTTCTCTCTTTGCATTCCTTTTCTTTTCTTTCTTTTTTTTTTTTTTTTTTTTAACCGATTTGCATAAACTTAATGAGGAATAAGCATCTCAGGAATAACTCCTAATTCAATGCATTTGCCTTTGATAGAGAAGATTCATGAACTCAAGGCACATTGATCATTCTGTGCATGAATGTCACTTACTTCAGGACATCTGTACAGGGCACATACAAAATGTCTTCTGTTCTGACAGATTTGTTCATGCCAGAAAGATGGTTCTCCTAGATTTCTTGTATATTTAAATAATTGGGTAGTTCAGTAAATGAAATAGTAACAGCAACTCCAGGCTGTTCTTGACAGCGGAACTGTGCCTCAAGGGACTCCAGCAACAATAGCTTGACAACAGGTAACACAGAGAGGGAATGGGGAGCAACAGCTGTGAAAGTTACTTTTAAAGGTTTATGTTAGACTTTTACATTACTGTTCAAATTAATCAGGGCTAATCAGTACACTTTTAATAGCTGTTTTGCTGTCCCATTAGTCAAGAAGAGGAACAGGGAAGGAAGTTTCTACTGTAAGCAATTAATTCACACAAAGACAAAACTAATTCAAGAATAGAAGTTTGCTGTAAGAAGGCTTTGTGGCTTTTGAGTGAGAACTTCTGTTGAGTCCATCTGTGTTCTTAGCCAGAGGAAACTAGCTAAATTTGTTTCGGAAATTTAATATTTTCTCATTTATTTTGAAAGCAAAAAAGTGGTTTTATATTAAATTTAATCTGGAATTTTAAATCAGGCGAAATTGTTGCACAGGAACAGAGCAGATCCACTTCTGTCTTCCTAAGAGACTGGAAAAGTTCCAGAGGCAGCATCTGCTTAACCTTTCTCAATGCTTTTGTGGGAAAGGATGAGTTTTTGCATTGCTCAATGTGCTGGGTTTTACATGTGTTATAAATTTGGGTCTCCTAATCCCACGTATTCTAAGAATCATCCACTCTTCTATGTGTAACACTAGGTAGCTGGGGTAGTTATGTTGGACAGACCAGTAAAATGCAGTGAAGCATGTGACAAAAGCCACAAATATCCATCATTAGATGTTTTATTAGTGTTGAAGCATTTAATTTGTTTGCCTGCAAGTCTAGAGTATCCTCTAGGCTTAGCAGAATTTCAATTTAAATGCTTCTGGGGTCAAGTGTATGTCATGATAGATTTCAGCAGCTCTATGAAGTCATCTAGTTCCCATCAATCAGTTTGACAGTGCGCAGCTCCCTCCACTACCACTTTGCTGTTCTAGTCTCTGTACATATATTATCAAATATGATTTTTTTTTTTTTTTCTCCACCATTAATGGCTTTTTTTATCTCATCAAAACTTCAGTTCTCTTCTATTAGGAAAAATCCAGTCAAAAGTGCAGGATAAAGGGGGCTATCACTTCTGTCTGAAACCATTTTCTCTTGCACATTTTGCTTTTATATTTACTGAAACTTTCATAAGTCAGCTACCTATAACATCGCTATACTCTACTGTCCTCATGCTACATGTTCTGTGTGCCAGCTAGGCTAACTTAACGACAGCAAAATGGACAGGGAACATCTAGTGAAGCTCGCTATATGTGTGCACATGCTCGTGACATACCCTGGTTCTTTTCTGTTTGTGCAAAAAAAAAATCTCCTTGGAACTAAGTTAAAATTGAAGGGGGCCTTCAAAATGATAGTAATTACAAATATATTTTAAAATTGTCTTGAGAAGCAAAAGGAGGTGAAACACTGTAAGCTCATTTTTATTCAATACCAGGAATAGAGAAAATTGTCAGTATTTTTTAAAAAAAGGTCAGAAACAGGATTGAATAATTTTTTTTTAATTTAAAATGACCACAGGTACAGACTAGCAAAGGAGTGGTTTCCATCCCATTAGTTTCTGGGAAGCAAAAATAGCTCACTGGAAGTCTCTGGCAAATCAGTGTTAGAGCATGGTAAGCAATACCTTCAATGCAACGACTGATATACATCTGGGGAGTTGGCATTTTATGCCAAAAGATAAGAAAAATTTTAGTCTATCAGTGCCTTTTTGTCTCAAATGATGATGATGGATTCCATTCTCCAAGAATACTTCCAGCTATCACATGTGAATGTCTGGTGCTTTCAGGTCTGCATTAAATCTAAATAAAGTATATAGCTGAAAAGAAAGAAATTGTGCTAGCTCTGTTTCAGGAGGGAAAATAATAGTGTCATTAAAGAAAAAGAGATTATTTTTTCCCACTGATTACTTGTGCCATGAGTGACGTAGCCAGGAATTATAATGGGCTTCATTGCTATTGCAATACACTATTTTACAAATCTGGAATATAACAATCCAAGGGTGCAGCAGTAGTAAAAGAACATGGCCATATGCATGAAATATAGAATGTAGAAAAGCAGAAATCAGAATGTGAAAAAGGTTGCCATTGCTGCATAGAAAGTAAGTTGTGATTGTGCCCATGCTATGCTCCCATGACAAAATGACCTTTCTATGAATATAACCTGCCCAGAGCAAACGTAGATGATGCTATAATTAAAGAAACACACCAAAAAACGTGTGTAGCACCCATTCACGATCATGCTAATCAGGATACCATTGCTACTGCCATAAAAGCTGCAGCATAATATCTGAGGCAGAATGAAGGAAGTTGGTTGAGATCCACAATGAACATTGTGTAAAATTTGCCATGAAAATGAACATTCAGAGATTTTAAGCAAATTGCATATTTGCCCTAAAGGTGATTAATGTATGGAAGTATGCTGTTCTATTTCCAGAATCCACAGCCAGCAAGCATTTTTGTTGCATTATTCAAAGGCTGTGCTGTGATAAGATCTACACTAAGTGAACTGTGTAAGAGGTCTTTGTGACACATTTCACGTTTGATTATGAAATATGGTAATTCCTTGTATTTGATCAGAGGCACCACATAGGCAGAATTCAAGCTTCTAAAGTAGAAAAGTTGATGAGATTGCTGGAGAAAGAATATGAGTTTGATAATGAGATAAGCTTCCTGTATACATTTCCATGATTTATCAGTCCTATGGGTGTTGCATAAGCCCATGTCTGCTACCAAATACATTTCAATATCTGTTAGGAGATTTTACTCTCTATTCTGTATAGACTGGAGGATGTTGAGAAGAGTGATTTGCTTAAATGTGCTGCAACATTTTGATATGGTCCGTGAATATTTGTGTATCCATGTCTTTCTTGTTCAGCACAAGCTTAAACCCACTTTCCCTGGAAAATTATGATAAAAGGACTAATATGAACTACAAGAGTTTTTCATAGATTTGGTTTTCAGTATATTGTAAGAAATGGTGTTATACGCATAAATGCCAACATTTAAATTAATCATAAACACAAACACATGAATATATAACAAATATAACATGCCCAGCTAGTTGTCTTTGTCTTATATGGATGTTTACATCAAGTGTAGAAAATACATGCATGTGCATACAAGGGTTCATCATCAAATGAACAGCTGATGTAGCTTACAAACAGAATCAATGGAAAAGCCCTCACTGCTATAGAAATGTGTGGAAATCCATAAGGCTTGTGCTTTCAGTGTGAGACAATGCCCAAGCTGCAGGAGCTTCTTCAAAATGCTGAAAAGAAAAATGAAAATATTTTCTAGCCATTTGATGAGATAGATTCTGAACACAAGAGTCGAAGACGTGGAGGAAGATTTATGACATTCTCTACAAATACCGTCACCCAATTACCATCTTCTTCCTCAGCCCATTTCCTTCTGTCTCTCCAAAATCAGGCCATGAAAACTTACTGACTGTTGTAAAAAACCTTAGGTCACTTACATGTGTGGTAGTTTCTTTCTTTTTCCTTTCTCTGCACACTGCAGACTGGCAGCAGTAGCTAATGCACTGCTTCTGCCAGAAGGGAAGGAATGCATCTCAGTCACAAGGAGCATCACAAAGGAGGCAAAGTAGCTACAAAGCACAATTCTGTGAAGTGTATTTTTTTGGTAAAAAGCAGGCTACCATCTTAGTCTGGAAGTCTGGTGGAATGCAGGGAGGGAGCAAATGCTTTGAAAAATATACCAAGAAACAGCAAATGTTTTCACAATAGGAAATCTTACAAGTAAAATTAGGTAGGGAATTCTGACGTGTGCTAGACCATAGGGGCCACTTGTTTCCTAAAATCTGGGTATGGGATCATGTCTTAACAAGCAGGCCATGTCTCCACTAGACAAGGAAGATGTATAGTGACATAACAACAAATTCTGTTGAGCGTTTCTCTAGTGTTGTTCTGCCATTGAATGCTATAATTTTGGCCCCATTTCCTGCAGCTAAGTTTGGCTGGGAGAGTAAATTCAAAGATCACCACCTACACGAGTATACCCTGAGCTGAAAGGCAATCTGTGTTTCTGTATGGACTACAAAGGCTGCAGAAGGCCTTGGCATGCACATGATACTGAAACTGCTGAGGAGACACCAGTAATATGATTTCAAGAGTGAAGACATGAGGTCTGGCTGAATTAGCCAGAATGGTTTGGCAGATGTAAAAAGTCCTGAATGTCCTGCTTCAAATTATACCTTCTGTTTTGAAAATACTGTGCATGTGACTATAGGAGGAAGAAGAAGAAATAATATTACACTTCCTTCACCTTTCAAAACACATAATTGTAGAGTTAAGTTCAATGTCAATAAGCCAAATTATGGACAACTGGTAATCAAAGTATATATGAGTTGGGTGTCTGTGCCCATCTTACCTAAATCTCCACGAAGAGTGTTCTCTGATGTGCTTTCCTGCCTTGATGCTGACTTTGTTTCCAATTTCACTTTGACATGGGTCAGATATGGGTTTGGAGTCACTAGGAAGATGTATGCTTTCTGGCAAAGAGGTGTCAGTGAGGCATGGCCAGTGCAGTGATAGGTAACATGCCTGACTGCTAGATGCCTTATTTTGTTTTCATAGCATTGCATCCGAACTTGCCACTTACCATTTCAGGCACTAAATATTCATACTGTAGTTTGGTGGCACTTAAGGAGAGATCAGTGTTACAGAACACTTAGCATAAACTGACACTTAATAAGGAGGTGGGTAAGCTATCAGATATTATAGGGAAAAGCTTATGATGAAGTAGAGAAGACTCTTCTCCTCTCTGGCTCCTAATCACAGATATGACTAGCTGTCTAAAATACTTCACCAAGAAGTGAAGTATTTCAAAATGTCTGCTTGCAGTATCACATGGCTGGATGTGTTTTTCTTCAGCACATGATCAGTAGCACTCAGAATGTGGAAACATCCTGATTCCTATCAGTTTTGTATTTTCTACCTTCCTACTTGCTTCTATGTGATGCTTGATTTATCCTGCAGTGATGCATGAGCCATTTGTTACCTGCAATACCTTCCATTTCAGAACCCTGAAGTTCAGTATCCATTTCCTGTTTTCCTATTTCTTTTCTGAATTAAGTTGAAGCTTACCCCCATTCTTCCTACTGCACTAACACTTCTTCAGTAACAAACGGTGACCGTTTTAGGCTGTGCCTTTAAGAAAGGGACAGTTATGGGAATGCTCTGGCTGAATGTTTTGAAAACAAAGATAAAGTCTAAACTAATTTCATTGGTAGATTGGTAGACTGCAACTTCAAATATTTAGCTTTAGTTCAGTTTGAATCTCAGCCAGTTTCAGTCTTTCTTTTTCAGCCTGTCTGTTTCAGCCTCTGGGAGCAACAGCTGTGCTGGACGGAGTTGACCTTGGACTAACTGAGCTAACAGATAAGAAGCTAATTCTTGCATACACTTTGAGCTAACAATTTCCTCCTTAATAACTACCTTTTCTCTCTCTCTAACCCTTTTTGGGATAAAAGGGAGGTAGGGAGAGAGGGGGTATGGCTGGGGGAACCTTCCTGGCTGGAGAAGGGAAAGGTCTTTTCTCTGTTACATTCTTTGCTATATATTTCTGTATATATAGTAAATACTGTATATTGTGTACCTATTCATCTGCATTTCATCCTGCTTGTAAATATAGCTTGTCCATTTTCGCTTCTTCGACTGAGCTAGCTGTGGTTTCTTTGTGTATGGGGGAGAACTGAACCTCTCACCACCACACAAACCCACAGCTGAATGGCTTCTACCATCTCCCTGGGCAACTTGTTCTAGTGCCTCACCACCCACATGGTAAAGAACTTCTTCATAACATCCAATCTCAATCTACCCGTTTCTAGTTTTGCGCCATTCCCCCTAGTCCTATCATTACCTGACACCCTAAAAAGTCCCTCCCCAGCTTTCTTGTAGGCCCCCTTAAGATACCAGAAAGCCACAATAAGGTCTCCTCAGAGCCTTCTGTTCTCCAGACTGAATAACCCCAACTCTCTCAGTCTGTCCTCATAGGAGAGGAGCTCCAGCCCTCTGATAATCCTCGTGGCCCTTCTCTGGAGACTCTCCAGCACATCCAGATCCATCATGTAATAGGGGCTCCAGAACAGGATGCAGCACTCAAGGTAGGGTCTCACCAGAGCATAGTAGAGGGGGAGAATCACCTCCCTCGACCTGCTGGCTATGCTTCTCTTGATGTGGCCCAGGATGTGATTGGCTTTCTGGGCTGCAAGTGCACACTGGTGGCTCATGGTGAGCTCCACATCCACCAACACCCCCAAGTCCTTATCATTGAGTCCAGCCATTGACCTAGCACTGACAAGTCTGCCACTAAAGCAGCTCCATTAGTACCACATCTATAGATCTTTTAAAGACCTTCAGGCACAGTGACCATCACAGTTTTTTACTCAGTGACTTCATATTCAGAAGTTACTGTCTCATCTTTTTGTTGAAAAATATTTCAGTTGCTGAGTTGCACATTATGAATGCTGATGAGTTATTTCATTAGTGTCAAACAAGAGCATGACTGAAACACTTTCTAAAATCATTCTTTAAAGTAGTCTTTTATCAGGTGAGCATTTTCTAAAATGCCGTAGATATCTTGAACTCCAAATAATTATGGTATATTAAATGCCAACCATACACTTGCAGCTGAATTCCGTCCACCATGACACTCATCTGGGAAAGGGCTCCATGTCATTTAATAAGCAGAATATTTCTGTCTGCAAAATTACAGCTTCTTTGACCCTATATGTAGCTTCATGCTCTCTCAGGTCCATGTTCCAATTCGAGGAAATTTTGTCAAGAGGGAAATGCAGGTTATCAGTGTACATAATCTAAACTTCAGAAAATATCCTCCTGATGCTTTACTGTAATTATTTCCCCCTTCTCCAAATAATAGTTTGCAAATACGCAAGATGATTTGTGACCCTGGTTTTGAGTCATTTTAAGTAATGTCTCCATAGTACAAAATCCTTAATTTCTTTGTACCTTCTGTATTTTTCTTGACTTATATAGAAAACAGAAAATATAGTTTGAGTAACTGCAGCAGTTAGAGCAGAGCAGTGATTAATTTCTGAGTCAGACCTACAAACCTGACCAAAATCCATCTGTCAATTAAGCCTGTGCATGGAGTGTTAGTGCCCAACCATCACAGCTAAATGGGGTAGTATCCAAATCCATCATGAAAAATAATAGGTAAAAATACAGTTTTATTAAAAATTTGTGAATGTGAACTCGTTTCTTGTTTCAGCAGTAGAGACATTTCTGAGTGTTTAATTTCTCAACTGCTGATGCTGAAAGTCAAGGGAAGATAAATGTTGCAGTGGGAGATCTCCTAATAGAGTATATTTTGTGGCTTGAAACATCATAATGCTTAGAATGACTTGCTAAGCTGTCCTTATTTAGCCATGATCCATCTCAAAATACCAGCTGTGCAAACTTATTAGCACATCCTTTTTCTTATGGTGACTCATTACACAAGAGTAATGTATGAACAATTACCCATGTTAAAGAAAGCACTATTCTGTTCAGTTTAATTGTGTGAGGTCTGATGTCAACTGGTTGCTTTTGCAAATGAGGACTCAGGGACAGCAGAAATCTGAAAACATTCAAAGAAATATATACACATCCATGTAACTTCTACAACTCACCTTGCTGAATGGCAAAAACAATTCTGTATTGTATAGTATATGTATCACTTACTTTGCCTAAGTGACAATGTAATTTCTGTCTAATGGTCTATTGGAACCATTTGATTGTAATGCACAGCATACACTTCTGTGGCAAACTTGCATTAAAAAATAGCTTCAATTGTGGATTGTCAAGGTAACCACAAGAGATATAGCAATTTTGTTTTAAAAGATGACTAACAAGCTGGCAAGCTATGCTTACACTGTCAGTCAGCCCAATTACAAGAATTCACTGCAAGTTTTGCCATGCCAGAGTAGAACAATTAAGTCTTCCATTATGCTTTTGGCAATGGATAAAGCTTCATGCTTCAATTGGAGACAAACATTTCTCTGTTCTACCTGATGAGTTCAGCAATGGCATGCAAACACTCTGGGAGAAATGTCAGGAAGGCTTAGTCATTCTTGAACAAAATTTAACATGAATGCCTACCTCTGAATCTTTTATCAGTTGAGATTTCCACAATATCACCCAAGGTTACTTGTTCACCAGGTTATGACTGTGTCCTGCCTAGCTTAGTAAAAATTCAGTAGACCCTTCTTATGGCATGTTGCTAGGGGCTAAGAGAGATCAGGTTTCATTCTTTATTGTCTAGCACTCCATAATCATTCACATCTCTGTAAAAGCTCTGGTGAGTACTCTCCACAAGATATCAGTGGTGTATCCCCTATTTTTTCATTCATTATGCTATATGTTAAATGACAATATGATGATGAAGAATTATGTCCTTTCATTCATGTTAAGGAATACTGCAGAGAATTTCTTTATACACAAGTAAAATCTCTGGTGGCTTGAAATACTAAATTAAAAGGAATAAAGTTGTATTTTTATGTTATTTTTCTGACTTTTAAAAAATCCCATCAACAGATTAAAGTTCATTATCACATTCAGCCCAGGAATGAATAAAGCTATGTAGGATGTCTTTGAGCTTCCAACCATTCAAAGATTCTTTTGAGTTATTCAGAGGAGTCCCTATTAGTAAGAGATCAGTACATGAATGACTAGTCAAAAACTATGTCAGAAAGAGCTGAGCCCTTCAGCATGCATTTTCCTCCATGCCTCAGATTAAGGAGAAATATGAAGAAAAGATTAAATATAATGTTCCACTATAGAGAGATAAAACAAAAAAGCAATGCTTCGTAATAGAAATTTTTATAAGTGTTTTAGATCCTACCATTACCTTTGTTCATTGCATTCCTTTTCCTCTATGCATCATCCTGATGTCATACTTTATAAAAGCTTGATCTCATTTAGGTTATATAAGGCTTTTATCCATTCAGCGTTAGTGTGTTCCCTTAATTATATCTGATCCTACGCCACTATAGTTAGAACAGAACTGTTGTGTGTAGGAGAGTTCTAAATCCTTGAGCTTAAGGAAATTTCGTATTTGATGCTGTTACTACTATACAAAATTTACACCATATTGGTGGGACAATTCAATTAAAGCCTTTTGTCTGACACCTCCTTAAATTCCACTACAAACAGAAGTGCGTATCCATTTTAGTTACTGTGATACTTGAGGCAACCCATTCAGTGAGAAGGCTTACATAAATCTAACAGCCTTTTTACACATTCGGGCTGTCTATCATTTCGTTTAGAGTCAACTAAATCCCATTAAACTTCTAATCAGCTATCTAAACAGCTGTGATATAAGCCCTGTGTTGCTACAAAAGAAACTATAGTCATAGGGCTGTCTGAGACTATGTCAGCACCAGTTAGCGGGCAGGATGGTTTCCACTGGAATAAAATCATGCACCAAAACACATCATAAAACACAGTGTCATAATACACAGAGTAAAATAAAATTTTACGGGCAGTAAAATTTTCTGGTATTTTCTAACTCCTGTGATTCTCTTATGAACTCATCTCCAAATAGTGTTTGTTCATTTTTTCCCTAGACCTGCAAGCAGTAGTCCTATGGGAACATCTATTTCATGTGCAGAGGAAAGACAACATGCAGGTATTCCATAAAATATAGAGGAATTTGGCTATGTTTATAGGAATAAAGGAAACAGACAAACAAAATCAAAAACCCATGGAGATATTAAGGGATCAATTAATTTTAATTTGCTGCCTATGGAGCTGCTAACCCCACTTGAAGTTTATCATGCTGCTGAAGTGCTTGTACTAGCTCTCTCGTATGGCTTTTCAACGCCTATAATAAAATTCATACCATGCTCTTTTTTTCTTGTCAGGACACTAATAGGATCATCCACCGTCCATCTGTCAAATTGGCTCAGATTGTTCAAAAGGTGTTAAATGGAAAATATGAATAGACAGAGATGTACATTTGCATATAAAAATACATGAAAAGCGTGATTTAGTAAGCCTGGACTGAAAAAGTTAATCTAAGGCAAGTTGCAGAGTACATTTTCCAGAGGTATCAACTTCAAGCAAACATAAAAAGATATTGGGGGAGGGGGCAGTGAGGATCAGCTGCCCAAACATGAGAATCAGATGCATATACTACCTGGACTCCAGCAGCATCTCCCCAACTAAAAGTTACGTTACTGTGCTTAAGTCTCACTAGATACATGATCCTGTACACTATCTGAGAGTAAAATCATCTTTAAAATATTCTCACTCATAATACACTCTCACAAATATGGCTGAGGACCAACAGTGGTATATAGCCCTCCTATACATAGCTTGTTTTTCAGAAAATACAATCTATATGTATGAATCCTTCTGAAAGCAGCAAAGCTGCAAGCCTTTTCTCTCTTTATTTGTGGCACAGAGACTCTGCAGATGCAAGAGCACACTAATATACCCATATACTAATAAAACATTAAATGAGAGTAATGAAAAGTTAATTCTTAAGCTATGTTATCTTTGCATTTAAGTCAGTTAGAAGATGCATTAGAATGAAGAAAGTATCATGTCTGTAGGTCACTGATGACTGCTACAACTTCACTTTCTCATCCAGACGGCACATACACATGTATTTTACAGCTTGAATGCACCTCTGGCAATTCGTGTTTTCAGCTATGGAGTGCCACAGGCCTGTATTCAGTGGGTCAGTGAAGAGAAAGTTTTTGTACAGACTTCTCTGAAGCAAAATAAAATCTGGAAGTGGTAAATCTACCACTTCCAACCACTTTTGATGTTTTAGCAGCAGCAATACCCAGTGATGGTATTTGGTGCTCCTATCCTGATTTATATTTTACCTTCATTACAGATCTGTTTTCTTCAAGAAACATCATTGCAATTACATAAAAAGCTGTAATCCTCACAGCTGTCTTCACATATTCAGGTGCTTTCATGGAGTCTTTCAGGTTTGTTTGTTGGTTCATAAAGCAATCATACAGTCTTTTCTTCTATCAACTACTCTGGAAGGTTTCAATTCTCTCTTCTAACATTTTATAGCAGCCCCTAACAAAAGGTTGAAAATTCATGAGTCTTTGCTTATTTATAAAGATCACTTGAACATCTTGAATATTCCAACATTTTGGTCCCAAACTTAGCTGTCTACACAAGATAGTCACTGCTCAACTAAAGTGCAAGAAGGGAGCCTACAAGTCACAGATACAAGGAGAGGAAATGAAGTATAAAAACACTGTTTGGACACTTGTGGTTGAAATCAGGAAGGCATTTTGGCAAATGTAACTTGTGAGGGGGACAAAGAAGAACAGAATCTTATTATGCTATCAGTCCAGAAAGACCTTAAGCACTGGACAAATTGGCCAGCAGAAATCACATTAAGAATGACAAATCTCTATACCTGGACAGCCTTGTTGAAAAGTACCTAGTGTTTACAGTGGACGATAAGGTAAATATGATCCAACACTGAGTTCTCACTGAAAACAAACAAAAACAACAACAAAACCCACACAAAAAAATTGAAACAAACTACTCATTGATCTACAATAGGATGTGTAAAGCCAGGAGGCTGAGGGAAGCTATTGTTTCCTTCTGTCCAGTACTGGAGAGGCCACACCGGGATCCTGGGTCCAGTTTTAGGCTTTACAGTTAAAGAAAAGTATTGTGGAGTTCTGCAGAGTGCAGATAAAACTTTTCGAGGAGGACACAAGGATGTGGGCCTGTTTATTGCTACAGAGATGAAGCTAAAGAATCATAGAATCATTGAATATCGCAAATGGGAAGGGAATCATAAGGATCATAGTGATCAACACTCTACTTCACTCAGGACTACCTAAAACTAAACTATATGACTAACAGCACCACCCAGACATTCCTTGAACTCTGACAGGTTTGGTGCTCCCTGCAGAGCCTCTTCTGGTGGCTGACCACTTTTTCAGTGGAGAGCCTTTTTCTAAAGCCCAATCTGAACTTCATCTGACACAGGGATGGAAGATCTAATAACCTGTTCCTAATAGATTACACTAGATTAGAAAGATGATGGATCCAAGATCATCTGAATGATCCCAAATGATATAATAAGGAACATGGTCCCCAACTGTAGTTTATATATCTTCCATTCTTGAAAGGTTTTGAGACTGGGCTAGGCAAAGACTAGGCTGACTCAACAGCCTTGTCAGTACTTCCACTGTAAGTGGGAGACTGGCATAAGGAGACCTTCAGCATTCCCTTCCAGTCAGCATTTACATGTACCATATTGCTCTATATTTTTGTCTCTCTGGAATGCTGAACCAAGGTCATGGATTTTGATGTGTTGTATTATCCTGACTGGGGTTATTTTTTTTTTGATTGCCCTTTTCATTGCCTGACAGAATGCTGCTTAATGAGAGAAATACACTACTCTGCACTATTCAAGAATTTCTTTTTTCTAATTAGCATAACAAAGACTGTGCAATGAGGCTGCATATTCTTGTCAAACTCTGAGTGTTGAGTCATGTCCACTATTTAACACATGTATTGAATAGATTCTGTCATCCTAAATGTAGTTCCTGATGTGATTGTCAGGAAGACATATCAAGTAATTTCACAGTGGTGGAAATATAATTGCAAGCGTTCTCTTCTCTAGCTGAGACAAACAAGATATTTGCATATTATTACTCTCTGGGAAGTTAGCACGACTGGGTGCCTTTCTCAAGTGCCTCTACATAATTCATGCAGCATAGGGAACACATATGAGGAATTAGCGATCTGTGTGCAGTTATAGGGCTACAATCTCACTGTGATCATAGAGGTGTGGTGAGTTAGTCGCACAACTGCATCATTGCAATGGTTGGACACTGGCTTCTTTGAAAGAGCTGTCTGGGATGATGAGAAGAGCAGTAACCCTATTTGTGAGAGAGCATGGGGAATGCATGGAACAATGCCTTGGAACAGATGGAGAACCAGCTGATGGCTTATGGGTCAAGATTAGAAGACAGATCGATGTGATGGATATCTTCAACAAACATTACTCCTGTCTTTGAAAAGGGGCAATAAGGAGGACCTGGAAAACTACAAGGCAGCCAGCTTTACCTGATGTAACTAATCCTAGAAACTGTTTGCAAATACATGTGAGCAGTCAGTACAGATTGGTGAAGAATAAAGCATGCTTAACCAACCTGAAAACCTTCTGTGAGATGTCTGTCTTGATGGATAAAAGGAGAGTAGTGGACGTTGTTTATCTTATGTTAGCAAGGCTTTTAACACTGTCTCCTATAACAACATGAGGGACAAACTAATAAAGTATTGACTGAATAAATACATAGTGAGGTGGAAAGTGCAGCTGTACTCTGAAGGTTGTGATGAGTGACAAAGTCCAGCTGCAGACAAGGCACTACTGGTATCCTCCAGATGTGGATATTGGGGCCAATACTGATTAACATCTTTGTTGATGGCCTGGATGTGGGAACAGAGAGTATTCTTAGCAAGTTAGCAGACAATGGAAAATTGGGAGGCGTGGCTGATTGTGGTGGTTGATGGTTTTGCTGCTGTCTGGAGTGACCTAGTGTAGTGGTATCATGCAAGATTCCCATTCTTGCGACCCGGGTTCGATTCCCGGCTGGTGCACCAAAAAGGACTGTGGTGGTTTGGCTCTGGCCGGGGGGCCAGATGCCCACCAAAGCCGCTCTATCACTCCCCCTCTTTAAGCAAACAGGGGAAGAAGGAAAGGAAAATATAACAGAAGCCAGAGAGTAAAATAGGAGCAGTTTAATAACACTAATAAGCAAATAGCAATAGACCGCGCGGAAGCAGAAAAACAGAGCAAGAGATGTTAGTCTCTACTTCCCATCAGCAGGACGGTGGTCGGTCTCGGGAAGCAGGGCTCTCTAAGCTTGGTGGTTCCTTGGGAGGATGAACGCCATGGACGAATCCCCCACTTCCTTCTTCCACTTCATTCTTATACCTGAGCTGATGTCATATGGTATGGAATACCTCTTTGGCCAGTCTGAGTCAGCTGGCTCAGCTGTGTCCCCCTCCCAAGATTTTGCCTGCCCCTTGATCCACTCTTGGGGCAGGCAAATGTTGAAAGGACACAGCCTGGATACTAGATTCAGCCGTAGCCAAAACACTGCTGTGTTATCAACTACTGCTGCAAAAAACCACAGCACTAGAAAGATGCTGTGAGGAGAATTAACTCCATCTCAATTCAACCCACTACATCCACAAAATGGAGAAATGTGCACAGGAGAACCTCATGAAGTTCATCAATGGTAAATGTCAAGTTCTACCCTGGGGAGAAATCACCCCATGCATCAATACAGGCTGGAAGATGAGTGTATGGAAAGCAGCTTGGGAGATGAAGCCCTGGGGGTCCTGGTTAACCACAAGCTGACCATGAACCAGCAACATTCTGTTGTGGCAAAGAAGGTCAATGGCTTCCTGAGTTGTGGCAGAGAAGGTCAATGGCTTCCTGAGTTGCGGCAGGAGACGAGCAGGCTCTTAAGTACCTTATCAGTGAGCACGAATACTTGAGTGGGGATTGAAAATGCAGGTAAGATGGAGTCAGACTTTACCCAGTGGTAAATTAACTACAGTGAAAGCCAAGAGGCGATGGTCACAAACTGAAATACAGGAGGCTACTTTAAGCATAAGGAAAAACTTATTTACTGTGAGGGTAGTCAAATATTGGAACAAGTTCGCCAGAGATGGTGTGGAGTCTCCATCCTTGGAGATGTTTGAAACCGAACTGGATACAGTCATGACTGGTGTCACCATGGGATTGGACTGAGTGATCTCTGGGGGTCCCCCCATCTTAGTGACTGTTATCTGTGATTACAAGAAATGAGAGTCTCTCAGGGAATAGGAAAAAGATTGATTCAGACCTAGTGTGGACTATTGCTGCACAGTCTCAGTTTGCATAATCACAGTACTGCCATATTTTGGTGCAGCATTCACCAGAAATAAGCGTAAAAGATAAAAGTAAGCCATTGGCTTTGGAGGTAGTGATTGAAATACAAGTTGGTGTACAAAGTTGCAGCATATTAGAGACTGCAGTAACAGGCAGGGTCTCTGTAGAAAATATATTACTGATTGCACATTTCTAACAATGGATATAAATGGATACAAGTCTAAACCCTTGCTTCTCTTATGGTCACTTAATCAAGTCGCTGAAGAATTTAACTGTTGGTATTGCCAATTTGAGCTCTAGAGCTAGCCTTGAGAGTCCCTAAGGACAGAGTTACATCCTGTAATAGCTATATATAATTGCTACAGTGGCGTTTTGGACTTAATGTCTGGAATGTTTATAATTCAAAACCACTGTTTTTGTAAGTCATTTGCATGTATTTGACTGCATCAAAAATGTCTCTTAAAAAGCAGAGAGCAGGTTGTCTAAGCCAATTTTCTCAATGCCTCTTGAAAGTGCTCCTGGGGAAAGAACAGGAAAATTACATTTCAGAGACAATCAGAAGTTCAGCAATAGCTTTACACATGCTGGATATCAACCCGTTACTCAACAGTGGTGCTTGTAATGTCAGTAAACACAGAAGAGGAAAATAGAAATTAGGCTGTTATGATAAAAGTCTGTTATGTGAAAAGCCAGTTTCCATTTGGAATGTGGCTAGTCCTGATGTTTTCAGTCCCTTTAAGTAGTTGTTTTGCACTAGGAGATACTGGACAGTCACAATCCTAATACGGAAGTAATTCAGGTTCTGTGAAGGACCTTTTAAAATGCTGCATACTAGAGCTAACACTGTAAAGATTTTGACATTACAGAAACATGGTGGGACAATTAACAGAGTACTGCACTGGATGGTTACAAGCTCTTTAGGAGACACAGGCAAGGGAGAAGAGGAGGAGGGGTGGCCCTGTGTATTAGGGAATCTCTTGATGCCACAGAACTTGAGGTAGCGGATGAAAGGATTGAGTGCCTGTGGGTTAAAATCAGAGGGAGGGCTTACAAAACTGACATCCTGGTTGGAGTCTGTTATAGACCACCCAACCAGGATGAAGAGGTTAATGAAATATTCTATAAGCAGCTGGAGGCTGTCTCAAGATCATCAGATCTTGTTCCTTGTGGGCAAATTAACCTGCCAGACAACTGCTGGGAACTTAACTCAGCAGAGAGGAGGCAGTCCAGAAGGTTCTTAGAGTGTATGGAGGACAGCTTCTTGATGCAGCTAAGTGAGCCAACCAGGGGTCAGGCCCTGCTTGACCTGCTGTTCTCAAATAGAGAAGGGCTGGGAGATGTGATGGTAGGAGGCTGTCTAAGGTGCAGCAACCATGAGATAGTGGTGTTTTCAATATGCAGGGAAATAAGGAGGAGCAAGAACCCTCACTTTGGACTTCCGGAGGGCAAACTTCAGCTTATTTAAGCAACTAATGCAGAGAGTACCCTGGGTAGCAGCCCTTAAGAACAAAGGGGTCCAGGAGGGGTAGATCTACTTCAAACAGGAGCTCTTGAAGGCACAGGAACAGGCTGTGCCCATGTGCCAAAAGATGAGCCACCGGGGAAGGTGACCAGCCAGGATGAACAAGCAGCTCTTGAAAGGATTAAGGGGAAAAAAGAAGATGTACCGTCCCCCACAGCAATCTCCTGGCCAAGCTATCAGCCCATGGCTTGGACAGCAGCACTCTGGACTGGGTTAGGAACTGGCTGGAGGGCTGAGCCCAGAGAGTGGTGGTGAATAGTGACCCATCCAGTTGGCAACCAGTCACTAGTGGTGTCCCCCAGGGGTCAGTCCTAGGCCAAATCCTATTCAATATCTTTGTTGATGATTTGGACAAGGGGATTGAGTCCACTGTTAGTAAGTATGCAGATGACACCAAGCTGGGGGCAGGTGTTGATCTGTTAGAAGGTAGAAGGACTCTACAGAGGGATGAAGGACTCTGCAGAGGGACCTTGACAGGCGGGACAGATGGGCAGAGTCCAACAGAGTGTCATTTAACAAGTCCAAGTGCTGGGTGCTGCACTTTGGTCACAACAACCCCATGCAGTGCTACAGGCTGGGGCCAGAGTGGCTGGAGAGCAGCCAGACAGAAAGGGACCTGGGGGTACTGATTGACAGCCAGCTGAACATGAGCCAGCAATGTGTCCAGGTGGCCAAGAAGGCCAGTGGCATCCTGGCCTGTATCAGCAATAGTGTGGCCAGCAGGAGCAGGGAGGTCATTCTGCCCCTGTACTCAGTACTGGTTAGGTCACATCTTGAGTACTGTGTCCAGTTCTGGGCCCCTCAGTTTAAGAAGGGTATTGAGACACTTGAATGTGTCCAGAGAAGGGCAACAAAGCTGGTGAGGAGTTTGGGGCACATGCCCTATGAGGAGAGGCTGAGGCAGCTGGGGTTGTTTAGCCTGCAGAAGAGGAGGCTCAGAGGAGACCTTATTGCTCTCTATACCTACCTGAAAGGAGGTTGTAGCCAGGTGGGGACTGGTCTCTTCTCCCAGGCAACCAGCCCCAGAACAAGAGGACACAGTCTCAAGCTGTGCCAGGAAAAGTTTAGGCTCTAGGTGAGGCAAAAGTTATTACCAGAAAGAGTTATTTGCCTTTGGAATGTGCTGCCCAGGGAGGTGGTGTGAGTCACCATACCTGGAGGTGTTCAAAAAAGGATTGGATGTGGTACTTGAAGCCATGGTTTAGTTAGTCCCAAGGTGTTGGGTGATAAGTCGGACTTGATGATCTCTGATGTCTTTTCCAACCTCATTGATCCTATGATTCTATGATTCTATGAAAGAAGAGTAGGCATAACTTCAAATTCCTTTAGATGCTAACTCTATATTGTGCAGCTTTGAAGAGACCTGTGATCCACACAGAACTGTGCAGCCCCCGACTGTTGGAAAAGTAACCTCATCTTGGTCAGTTGAATTACTAGAGGATTTTCTTGCACAAGAACATCTCTGTTCACCATTTCTACTGTTAAACAGAAAGGATGTTTACATAAGAACTTTTTGCTGCACTTTTGGATACAGGCAAGAGCAGAAAGGCATTGCAATCACTGATACTCAGTGAGAGCAGCCTGCGGGCTCCCCTTTTAGGGGGACCATGTGGCTAAGTTGGTAGCACGTAAGACTCTTACTGGGAAGGTCGTGAGTTCAAGCCTGCAGTGGGCAGGAGAGCTTTCTCTGGGCAGCAATGTCCTCCCTCCTCAAGAGGGGATTGGACTTGGTGCCATGGTCTAGTCATGGGGTCTGTGGTGACAGGTTGGACTGGATGATCTTCGAGGTCTTTTCCAACCTTGGTGATACTGTGATACTGTAATTTTGCATGGGCAGCTGGCACAGTCCTGCAGCCAAAGACTTTGAACAGCCCTACAGACATGAAAGCCACACTGGATGTGAAGCACAACATGGCACAAAACTGACTGTGCTGAGATTAACACCTCAATGTATGATGGTCTCCCAGTCAGGAGCGATCACCTTGGAACTAGTTTTTAAATATTCACCACAATTTATTTAGAAAACTTCTTATCTTGGTTTTACTAAGGAAATGTCTAATTTTGCTGAAACAGTATTGCAAGGGTGTATTGGACAACTCCTTTTTCTAATAAAAAAACTGGCCATTCTTTTCTAATGAAATGTTTACAAATGTAGACTTACATTTAGTATTTTTTAAAAGACTTTTGAAAACATGTTATTTCCCAAGAAAAATAGGTAGAAGAAGTAAAATATCAAATCAAATGTACTTGATCAAAATGTACTTGATTTCAGGGTTAGACTGACATGGCATGGCAAGTTGTGCTACTTGTAGACCACCTCAAACGCTTTCATTTTTCAGGTCATGCCATTCATTTTAGCTTGAAGTACATGAACTGTCATCCCAAATTATCCAGCAATTTTCAGAAAAAGAAAGTAACAAACATTCCTGGTGGGAAAAAAATATTGTGTATTCCACGAAGCATTAAAGCTTCTCAGTGATTTTGCAGCCTGGCAACAAAGTACTTCTGAGGTAAACTTTCACAGATGCTAAGCTAAGATTTATTAGCTTATCACAGTTTATTGCAATAGACATGTTTATTCCTTGATGGACTGAGAAAATCACTGCAGCATAAGGACAGATGCTTCCAATGGAAGTCAGCTCAGATCATTTCATTTTAGCCTTCTCTGATGAATTTTTCATAAAAGCTGAAAAGAGTAACCCCACCCCACACAAACAAACTAAGAGATCTAAGCAGGCAACAGAAAGACCAGATGGAGGAGTGAAAGAAATATGATATTTCCCACATAAAGAACAGACCCTGGCCAATAAGTGAAGATAACTTTTATAACATTTATTTTTTCAACACACAAGACCAAACAAGGAAAGCCTTTGTAAGGAAGCAGCCAAGCTAGAGAAGCCCGAAGTGAGGCAAGTCAGTATGTTGATTGTCACAGTTGGGCTTTTTTGTCAGTGTAACAATGCTACAAAATCTGAGCTATGTTTATTGGTGGTTTAAAATAGGGACCTTTCAGGGGCTAGGGGAACATGCCAGTTGCTGCAGAAATGGGAGCTTTCAAGCTGCGTTAAGCAGGATGAAAGCACAAGATTTTATTTGCTATGAAGGTGATTGCAGAAGTGGTGAAGACATTAAAAAGTCTGTGGAGTAGAGCTGTTGTGTATTGAGCAGGAATGATTACTGATGGTTTACAGATAGAAGTCGCTATGAAATGCGAGAGTTGATTTCAGGCCAGTTTACAGATTTATGGAGGAGTTGATACTTTTGATGCTGCAACTGGCCTCAGGGGGGGGAAAAAAAGACAAGAAATAAAACCAAAAAAGCTCTATCCTGTGCAGGAGGCAGTGATGGAAATACCTGTGTTTGCTTAATTTGTTGGCCTTTTCATGTTGCTTGAAGCTATCAATTATGCTATTCTGCTTTGGTAGTTTTTTCCTCCCTATGTTGGGGAGGTGCTGTCTTGTCTGAAGTAGTAATCTGTTCTGGAGCATCCAGACTGCTGGCACCCAAATAGGAAAGATGTGAGAAGATGCTGGTGACAAATCAAGTGAGTTCAATCAGTCTTTTCACAGTGGATTCTTTATCTCTGAGAGCAGTCCATGGACAGAGGTACTGTTGCTGCTTCATTGTGTTAATTTCTCAACAGTGTACATGAACAAACTCCTCAAGTGAATGTCCCTGCCCATCTTTTGACTATTTGCTTTATTGACAGGCATAGGGTAATGCGTCATTCTTCCCTAACACAGCAAAGAGCATCATGGAACTGTGCATTTGACTTCTGGGATTGGGATTACATGCTGTTTTTCTCAATCCAGGGACCAAATCTCCTGCAGAAAACTAGAGACTAATAAAGAATATTATTTATATAGCTATTGTTAAAGGTAATGGTTTACAAAGTTTTTAAAGCAACTAAAAAATTCCACAAGAAGGTTGCAAATGACAACAAGAATAAAAGAAAGTTCCATGGTTAGGAGATCGTAGCTTTGTTGTTTCAAACCAAAGACCAAAAGCAAGGTACTGATCTTTTTGTCTTTCTCCTAAGCCAGAAATTATCTTCAGTTTATGTTTTAGTCAGTTCTTGGGGCTTAGGAAATAGCACGCATATCACGGGTACTGTCCAGGTATGATTTTGTTCTATTAAAAGGCAAAAGAAGGCACGAAACAGAAAGCAAGGCATAAACCGAAAGCCAGGCTTGACCAGAAAGCCAGGCACAAGTCACTTATGGTTCTGGAGATCTCAAAATGGTGGGGGGTGACTGGTACCCATCCCAGCAGGCATCCCAGCAACAACTAACTCTCTCTGGTTTGTAGGATTGGCACAGCGGCTCCCCCTCTGCCATTAGAGATTTCCAGTTTACACAGAGTCAGCACCCTGTGACGTTGGGTCGGGACATCCCAGGAGGCTGGGCTGAGGAGAACAAAGCTTCCCCCTATTGTACAACGTGTTGCATTATATGCATTCCCTACTGCCCAAGCGCACAACTCACTCAGGGGCTGCCCTGAGCACCAATAGCCTTCCTCCCCTACATCTTCTGCTAGGCTGTTTGACCTCTGCAGAGCTTTTGGAGGCCATCTGTGGTTTCCCCAGTTGGTAGTAAAGTCCTAGCCCCTACTTTGTTTATAAAATAGGAACTTGCAGACTCTGTTTTTCATAGTTTCAGTCTTTCTTACCAGCCAGCAGGATACGTCTGGTCAAACACAATCCATTCCTACCACAATATAGTCTGCAGATATAAAACTGTTTCTCTCAGGTTTCAAAATGGAGGTCTTTGGTATGAACTATATGAACTAAATTTAATCACCACTGACATATGAATTTCTCCTAAGAGAGAGTAATGACTCTGAGGAGAAAGTTCATTATTAATCACCAAAACCAGTCTAAACAAATGGCTAGTAGGCAAACCAAAGAGCAACTTCAGGTACCTAAGGTAACTTCAAGTCTGTCATTTATTTGGTCTATAACCATGTTTACACTGGCAAGTATTGCAGTAGGAAAGACACTGTAGAGTAAAAGAGTTTGTGCTGAGGATTGAGTCACAACTCTGTATTTATGTTGGGTCTTTTTTTTTTTTTTTTTTTTTTTTGCTTATATTTGGACTTTTATCCCACATTTGGATTGTGGATACATTGCATGGACTGGCTGTCCATCAGCAGTTGGAATGCATTAGTTGCTCTCCTGGAGCACATCTTACCACTCAGTCTTACACAAAAGAAATACAATTCATGCACTTCATGACTATTTCATGAAGCAACTCAAAGAACGGTTCAGGGGACACACTGAATTCTGCAGAGAGGGGTCACTTCTTTCCCTTCCAAAGCTCCCCACCACAGTAATGAGCAGTGATGGTAAGAACTGAGTGTGATAGCTAAATCTGGAAGAGACCATGTTATCTCTTCAAGCGCTGGTAGGTGTGCAGGTCATTGTCCCCAACCTGCTGCCACAGGCAATCCATATAATTGACTTCTTTTATAATTCAGAGGAAATAATTGTCATTCCTAAGTGCTGTGTGTGAACTGATAGGAAATATAATAATCCATTTAATTTGTAGCATTCTGTATCATTTTATGAGAATTTTCCTGTCTTCCTTGCAATTAAAAAATGAACAGCCTTGCAGTGACTGTTTTTTCAGATCCAAAGGGCAAACCCAGCCCTTCACAATAGAGGCAATTCCTTTTTATCTGTCTTATTACAGACTCCCTTCATCATTTTCACCTTTAAGGTGATTCTAATGGTTTAAAATACTCAAATTTCACAGTGCCAGTTCCCCAAACTCCAAATTTTCTAAAGTCTCACAGACTGGTTTTCTGTTTAATATTCATTTGAATCAAATCCTTCATTAAAATATTTGGTCAACAGGCCAGTTACCTTTGAAGCTTAAATTTCTGTGTACCTCCAAATATTTGGCTCTGTGTGCATATAGGATTATCACAATGAAAGCTTGCTGACTGTGTTCTTTTGTGTGACTGAAGAATAAGTTAGACCATTTGTACAGTTCAATTGTATTTATAAAGCAATGTCTAGCCAAATGCAATGAAGTTTCCATAAATACCTTGTTTAGTCACCGAAATAATTTGTTTGGGAATGGATCTGTATTATTTGCATTAGAAAAGGAGGAGGGTTATATGTTTTAATGGGTTTTAGAGCTGTGTAGAGATCAAAGAATCACAAAATAAGCGAGATTAGAAGAGACCTCCAAGACCGTCAAGTCCAACCAATCACCTAACCTTAAGTTGATCTTGTTTGGGAGTTAGGGAATGGATGCATTTATCTCTTGAAGTCTCTTACAAGCATCTGGTTTATGGTTTTATTGAACAAATATTTTTGTGGTGGCAGGCCTGAAGAGATGGTTTGTAAAGGACTAAAGAGGGAATTTTCTTCATTCCTCTTCTGAAAGCCACCACACTATAAAGCAGTTATCTTTCACTGATCCTGGAAACAAAGGAAAGGGGAAAAAAAAAGAAATCTTACTTTTTTAACTTTTTACTTATAAATGACATTTTAGAAAAAAATGTGTTGTTTATATTGAACTTAGCTTCTACCAGCTTCATTTGATGGCCTCTAATTCAGTGAAAGTCATGCCATTTATGATCTATGTACATGTACACATATATGTTTGCATTTCAGGACCTCAGATTGAGAGCTGAAGGCTGTAAGGAAATCCCTCCTGTCTAATACAAACTCTTTGTCCAGGATTATTTTCTCTTCACTCACTTATTTTGTAGAGGATTATTTTTTTCCCCAAAGATGTATAATTTGTCCAGATCTGGGCTTTTTAAAAAATCTTTTTATTAATTTTCTTAAGCAAGAATGGCAAAAGGCCTATTACTTGTACAAAAGATGCACCAAATAAATTCCAGAAAAGTATAAATTCCCATCGAAGTATTGATGGGGCAGTGGTGTTTGGTTTTGGTTTTAATGTTGAAAGAGCTTCTATATTTCTTTAGTGTTAAACATTTCCGGAATTGCTAAACTTCAACTATTTAAAATGGAAAATGAAAAACTTAAAAAAAACCAAACCAAAACAAAAATTTAAAGTTCAGGCCACAAATATGCCAAAATTGTAAGGCAGCTGAGAACTACACCTCAAAAGTGGACTCTAATAGCCATAGTTATAAACAAGGCTGTCAGCCTGGCCTCTTACTCCACTGTATTGGTTGCTCAAAAGATACCAGACTGAAACAGAAAAATAGCTGTAGAAAAGAATTAGCTTTGTTCACATTTGCCAGGCCTATTATTCAAGATTAATTAGCCCAAAACACGTATTAGCTAATTGTTTTAAGATTATTTACTCCACAATTCTCCTGCCAGATACAAAATTAAAGAAATTATGAAGGGTGGTGATCAGCATTAATGCGTTTCACAATTTACATCCTGATGAAGTTTAACTGATCTCAGTTAAACAACACAGAGTATTGTTTATAGAATAGAATAAACCAGGTTGGAAGAGACCTTCAAGATCATCACATCCAACCTATCAACCAATCCAACCCATCAACCAATCCAACCCACCTGAACAACTAAACCATGCAATCAAGCACCACATCAAGTCTCCTCCTAAACACCTCCAATGATGGTGACTCCACCACCTCCCAAGGCAGCCCATTCCAGTGGGCAATCACTCTCTCTGTATAGAACTTCTTCCTAACATCCAGTCTAAAACCTCCCCTAGTGCAGCCTGAGACTGTGTCCTCTTGTTCTGGTGCTGGCTGCCTGGGAGAAGAGACCAACCTCTGCCTGTCTACAACCTCCCTTCAGGTAGTTGTAGAGAGCAATAAGGTCACCCCTCAGTCTCCTCCAGGCTAAGCAACCCCAGCTCCCTCAGCCTCTCTTCATAGGGCTTGTGTTCCAAACCCCTCACCAACTATGTTGCCCTTCCCTGCGCATGTTCCAGCAAGTCAACATCCTTCCTAAACTGAGGGGCCCAGAACTGGACACAGGACTCAAGGTGTGGCCTAACCAGTGCAGTGTACAGGGGGAGAATGACCTCCCTGCTCCTGCTGGCCACACTGTTCCTGACGCAGGCCAGGATGCCATTGGTCCTCTTGGCTGCCTGGGCACACTGCAGGCTCATGTTCACCCTCCCATCGACCAGTACCCCCAGGTCCCTCTCTGCCTGGCCACTCTCCAGCCACTCTGACCCCAGCCTGTAGCACTGCCTGGGGTTGTTGTGGCCAATGTGCAGAACCCGGCACTTGGATGTGTTAAATTTTATGAATAATTTCAAACTGTTTACAACAGAAATAAACTCAGAACAATACATTGTGTATTAAGAAAAAAGACTGAAGGCAAAAAATGGCAAGATACAGCATTAAGGAAAAGAACTTTGGGGAAAATTAGAAATTCAAAGCATTTGTGAACAAATAAAATCTTTTAAAATGTTGAATTTGTGTGCCTGGTGTAATATTTAATTAAGGAACCTGAACCACAGGTGTGTTTTGGTGGCTTTCAGAGACCTCAAGACATTTCTGAATTTTGCCAGTCAAGCTTTTTAGGAGGTGCCCATCTTGGTGGAACCAGTGATAGAAAGTGAAAAAGAGAAAAAAATCTCTTGGACATGTAGCCACTTCTACAGGTGTGTTTTCAAACATCTAAATAACCTTCAGTAATTACATTCAGTTAAATAAATCTTGAAAACAAACAAAATTGTAAAAGCTTAGTTGTTTTTGCTTGCTTGCTTGTTTTGGTTTTGCTGTTGTGGATGGTTCATTGTTGTTTGTTTGTTTTGCTTGTAGGGCTCCTTCACAGAGCTGGAAAGGGCAATAAAATTCTGGGGCTGCCTAGTCCTTGCAAGAGCATGCAGTGTGCCTGCCTTCAGACAGCTTTAGTGAAGGGATCAGTAGCCTCAACCTCTTCCTAGGACAGACCTGCAGATACTACAACTGTGGCTAGGAGACAATGGCTTAATGTACATGCTTTGTTTATGCAACTTATAATACCACCAGGCAGTCTGGAAGTCCAGGGGCTTGGCAGTTCAGTGGGGACATGCTATTTGAAGTGTCAAGGCGCCCATTAGAGAGAGGATCAGTTTTCTATGAATGCTTGAGCAGGAGCATCATCAGTGAAATCAGTCCAGGTGGATTTCTTCTGCAGTTCATGCCATTTTCATTTCAGGTCCAGCCTTCCCAGGCTGAAAGCTTTTACTTCTGATTTTGTCATTGTCTTGGGTTTATAGGGAGCAAGATGGAAGCTCTTTTCTGCCTCCCAAAAGGGGTAAAAGAAAACGCTCCACACAGGATTAGAAAGAATTGGACATTTAAATGGAAGTACTATTCACAATTATATATCACAGTGCAAAGGCATACACAATACACAAATCCACAGTCCACCTTGTTAAGCCTAAAGCTTTCCACAACCTTCCCCCAAACTAGGCCAAAACCCAGGCCTCAAATGTCCCCCACCCCAGACCTCCCTAAACCTCCCTACCCAAGCCTGAATGATTCAGCTTGCCCACAGTAGCAGGCCCCACACCCCTGCAAACCCTGGGTAAGGGAGTCTGTGCCAGGAAAGGAGCAGAGATGAGAAGGAGCTGAACAGCCTGTACTGTTAGTTTATAAAGAGGAGATGCAGGCATTCCAGAAAGGAAATAACAAAAGATTACACTTTCCAGTAGACCCCATGGTCTATCTAGCCTCTGGACTCTATAGCTAAGACATCTAAATTCTTAAACCCACAAAAGCCATGTAGTTCATTTGCACCAAATGTAAAATTTCTCAAGCTCATAGCTGGTGGAAATTTGCTGTGCAGTTGCACGTTCACTTCCTCTTCTTTCAAAAGCTCTGCATATGCAAAGCCTGTAGTTTCCCCACCACCTCTCCCTAAGTCATCCAACTGGGGTTTATGTGTTTTTTTGTTTTTTTTTTTTTTTCCACTTGGTTGGGGTTTTTTGTTTTGTTTTGTTACAGAGGAAGAAATAATGCTGTCCAACTGGCAACTCTGTCCTCACATTTTTTCTTGACTTACCTCTAACCACATCCAAGCTTCTTGCAGATACTTCTTGCAGCTTCATTTGAGTGTATGTTAAATACTTTGAGCAACTTCAAATGGAAACTGCAGGTTTTTGTTGGCAGTAGAGAGGCTGATCATCAACCACTTAAGTAAAAACCCCATCTCAACGCAAATACCTTAAAGTCAGACAGTTAACATGGGCTCAAATTAAGCTCTTTTTCATGCTTTCTGTTAGGCTTGTTCATCACTGTGTCAGCAGGAGTACTCTTGCTCAGCAGTGCTGTGGTTCTTACCCAGGGCTGCATTGCCAGTCTGGGAAGCTTCTCCTGCTGTGCTTTCACCTTTGTTGATGCTTTCAAGCTACATCCTTTCTGTGCTGTTTCTCTTTCTTTCGTCTTGTGCTGAACCTCACTATTTTGTCAGTCACCTCCACATCCCCCTTTCCACCCCATTTATCCAGAATGTTCTGATTTATAACTAGCACTTGAGGATTCTGCTTTTAATGCTTCTCTCTTTTGTGCAAGTGTGCTTCTGGAAAAGTAACACAGAGGAAAACAACAATGCCTCCTTTAGAGATCTCCAAATTGTCACCTTTCTTTTACTCCTTAATTTGTCCTTCCTGTGCAGCCTCATATCAATCCACATCTGTTGGATTACAGTCAGGTCTTCTGGAAGACTTATGCATTATAGGATAAGTATATAAATTATAGCCTTTCAGAGTAAGGGCCTTTTCCTAAATAATCTTTTTTCACACTTCTTTGCATTTTCCACCAGTTTTAGGGCTGACTGTTACAACAACCAAAAAAGAAACATTTTTGCTTACTCTATCTAAGCCTTACATTCAAGTGCTGGTTTTTTTTTTTTTTTTTGGTTTTGTTTTTAAATAGGGCACAAGCAGCAGCTTTCATTGACAAAACAAATGAAAAATGCCAACTAAGAAACTTCCACTGTGATGTTTTCCAGAAGCTGGAGAGATTTGATGTGTTCAATACTTTTTGTGCATTTACCAGGAGGATTGACTACTAGCATCTGTTAGATACAATGTTCTTAAAGACAGCTTGAAACTGGTGCTTAGCAATCTCCCCCCACTCCAATAACATTCAATCTTACTAATGGACTGCCATGTTAATTGACTGAACCTTCATCTGAAATTGTATTTGTGTAATGCATTATTACTTTGTACCAAGTTTAAAAAACCCCACCTTTTTAGCTTATTAACACTTCATCATCAAATTCAACATTTCCATGAACCACTGTTTATGGGGCTTCATTTCTATTTCACAGTAAATGAGCCACAAACCTGCTGTTCCTGGATTATTATGGACATTATGTCTCTGCTGGGATGGCGCCCAGGTATGTGTTATCTCATAGTAAGCCATTATTTCCAGGAGAGGAAAACATGGGGAAACAGACCATAAAAGAGTCATTCAATGATTAGGACAGATAACTAAGCTGGATTTGAATTGCACCTGTGTGCTAGGGCTGTGATGCTTTACAGCTCCCTGCAGTTTAGACATTTCCATTTTGTACAAGGTACATGATGCTTACTAATGTACCTGCTTTTTCTCTACTCAGTGGATACTCAGAGTCCAATATGGTCCAAGAGATGTTTTTTACACATGTTGAAATTACAGTTTTAAAGGAAGATTCTAACTTTCTGGAAACACTTTGCATTTACTTAATTGTCACACAGTACAGTAACAGTTTCTTTTTTTGCATTTTTCTTTTTAAAGCCCTTCTGGCGAATTTTTGAGGTGCTAAATTTACCCAGTAAATGCAATACCCTCAGAAGGATTAAATTCAGATGTTGCTCCTGTAACACTCTACTGTTACCTAACTGTCTGCTGATTCATTTTCCAGTGTTTTATAATTTGTCTGACTAATACAGAGAGGCAATTGTTTAGCACTAAGCTTTTTAAGCTTTTTTTTTAAGCTTTTTTTTTTGGTCTCTCTAGACAATGAACATTTTTTTTTTCTCCTCAAAAATATGATTCCCAAGTTCTCCGAAATAAATGGTGCAAGGGAGTCTTGCAAGCCAAAAAAACCCCCACCAATAGTGTTGGCTTAGTGTGAATGAAATGTATGCTGCAGCCTAAAAAGAAGTGAGCCACATTTGCCTTGTCACATTCACAGTGCAAAGGGATGTTTGGAGAGAAAAACCCTCTAGGTGTGGTACAATTCTATGCTTGTAATGGTGTTCTTCTCTGCTTTTTGTTATCAGAGCTAAAATAAAAGATCAAATTTGTTTTCTAGAAATTAATTCACTATTGAGTTGAATCTGTGAAATTCTTATTCTCAGGTTTTGGGTTCTTCTAAACCTAGCTCAATTCCCTATCAGTCATGTCATGATGTGGTAAGGAACTGGCAGAAGGTGAAATAAAAGTTTAGTCCGCTGACATGCCTGATGCTCCTTCTAAATAAGTCAAACCATTCTTCAGGCTTCATCAAAATCTTTGACCTTTTTAGGACAGTAGAGCTGAAAAACACTGGGGTCTTTCAGCTCTTACGCTTCCTGAAAAAAATCCTCTGAAGGTCCTGCATAGTCCTATGCAATTTTCTATTTTGATCTCTTCTCTTCATTTGATGGCTTCCTCCACCACCACTGAAAAATAAACAACACAAACCCCATTACCACCAATAAAATCAGATTGCATTCAAGCCTTCAGATTCCTGTAGTCAGATTTTTTGTGCCTTATAAATATTCAGTCACTGTTTATTTTTCCATTATAAAGAGTTATGTCAATGCATTTTGATTTAATTTGTCTTTGATGAATGAAGATCTGCCTCTTCCATTTCAAAATTTGAGGAAAAAATTCAGATTCAGTTACTGGTGCCCTACCTATTTAGATAAAGACTAAGCTCCATGGACCAATGGTGCACTTTTTGTTTTTCTAATTTCGGTCTGGAAACAATCACTCACTAGTGCATTCCTCTTCAGCAGAAGTTGTTACTCATTTTTACATGTCCTTGTAATATAAACTATAAGAGACACAGCAACATCCAAGGGGGTTCCAAGTAATGTCCTTTTCATCTGATTAAATGAATGTTTAAACACCAATTTACAGCTGTTCCACATGTAATTAAAGTTTCTACTTTCAGATGTTCCAATATTAAGGATCAAGTTAATTAGTCAAAGCACTAAAGTGTATTATAACACTTTAAAACAGCTGTTAACATTGAAATTTTATGGCTACCCACACTGCCCAAATAAAATAAAGCCCCTTTAGTCCAGACATTCAGATGGTAGATTTACTGAGCATCCAGTCAGGCAATTATCTCTGCTAGTGCGCATGAATCTGCACGAAGGTCTGCAGATCATTAACACAAGTACTTCAGACTAAAATAAATATGTAGAGTCAGCTCAGGGTGGGAAGATCCTGGAGATACGCACTAGTGAGACAGTCTGTGGAGTGCTGGAATCCCATTCATCCATACTAAATTACAATTTCTGGGCCAGATAGTAGCTGCTTACTCCACAACACCAACAGTTGCTTTATTGCCACCAAATCCCAGGACATTAGCAACATGAAGGCTTCTTTCAGAGTGTAATAACCTGAGACTAGGGCAAGGGCTTCAGCATCTGGATGTGTGGACAGCAGAGCAAACCCCTGCACACAGCTTCATGATGATGGTTTCCTGTAATCACTGACAGTCATCTTGCATTCATATAATGAAATAGGCACATGACAAAGTGCAAGTTAGTGCCTGATGGTTGCTACAACTTGTATCCAGTCTCCTATGTCCTTGCCCCTGCCATCTGCTCATCAAGATCATCAGCTGCCTTTTGAGAACATGGCTTACACAGTATTTCTTATATTATTTCTAAATTGTCTGTGTTTCATCCACAGCTGAAGAAGGGAGTGTGCAGAGAACAAAGTAGCTTGGTTTATGGACTTCATTTACTTCTCTTCAGAGGTCTTTCTGTGATGGTTTGAAACTTTTCCCGAGGTCCAAAAGCCCAAAAGGAACAGACATTTTAAGTAACAGAGAAATCTACAATTCTCTGGAGATGGTCTGGAAAAATGAATGTTGACATTTCTTAAATGTTCTTCTCAGTACCTTTATATTGCTTGTCACAGAGCCACCACTGTGATATGAAAAAAAAATCCTGAACTGACTATAATACTGTCAGCAAGCGTTAAGCAAAAGTGCCCTAAATTGTAGTCATTCCAAGACATAAAGCATATAAAGGCCCCTTAACATGCCCTGTTACTCCCAGCTTCCATGAGTTTATTGCAGAATGAAAATGATTGCTCAGCTACAGTTACATGACTCTTGGGGCTGAGTCCCCAAAGTACCATGAATTTTTGATAAAACAGGGAAAATGGTCAGTATTTTGGGCAAAAGAATCAGATTCTCATGTGAAGGGGACGGGGACAATCATATTTACTATGGCTGGTTGCTCAAGCCGGACATTTTGCTTTATGGAAGCAAATCTGGGATTTTTCTTCATCAAGTCCCAGCAGATCTGCCGGCTGCTGAGCACGCCAAACATGGCTGCCTACCTGAATTCAGGTGTACTGGTCAAACAGGTTTCTTCTTATTCAGCTTCTACATTTTCTTCTTGCAGCTTTTTGTCATTCTCATGATAATAACATAAACCTGCACCGCTCTTGTCAGAGTTTCTGTTAAATAAGGAATGAAAATGGGATCTATCTGACTCCATAGGAGTTAGTAAAAACAAGTGTAGAGAGGAACAAAAGCAATCTTCAAAAGATGTTTTGGTGCAGAAGGTGAATGGATGAATGCTACATAAGTATAGTACCAGCTGATAACAGACCTGATAGCTGAAAGCTGTTTAGTTTAATTTTAAAGCACATCTAGTGCAATTTTTTATCAGGAAGCATATATGCCACTCTGGCTAACATCTGGAACCTGAAGGAGAGATGGTTCTTTTCAGTTTGCCCCTCAGGGGTGCAGGGTTCTCTCCTGTGGTAGCTGCTCCTAGGCAAAGCACAGAGGCAATTTCATAACTGTGGTAAAATCTTCCCAACTTTTCTGCCAACAGGTGAATCAAGATCCAAAAGCAAATTTAGCTTGGAACAGAATACAGTTTTTCCCCACAAACACAATAGTTATATTTGCAACATTCAGTTATAGCTGCGCCAGGGGAAGTTTAGGCTCGAGGTGTGGAGAATGTTCTTCACAGAGAGAGTTGTTAGCCATTGGAATGGGCTGCCCAGGGAGGTGGTGGAGTCACCGTCCCTGGAGGTGTTCAAGTGAGGATTGGACGTGGCACTTGGTGCCAAGGTTTAGTAGTCATGAGGTCTTGGGTGACAGGTTGGACTTGATGATCTTTGAGGTCTTTTCCAACCTTATTGATTCTATGATTTTAAACATGGTCCAAATGCTTGGAATTTGTGCAAATACGGAATTCTTAATTAACCTGTGGGTTCAAAAAAGTGAAAATCTAATCATCACATGTAGTTTCGATGATTGACTTAAAAACAAGAAGTTGATTCAGTATTTCTAATGTTACATCTTCCTGGTGTTATATCCCACTAACTTTTTCTGTGCTTGGCCACTCATGTTAGACTATTTTTATGGTACTTTATTCTCTCTGACCGCATAGCATTATGTCATCTTTCTGTGCAAATATTGTGAGATTTAAAAGACATCTTCCTATTTTATAGCTCAGACTAATAACTATGTAACCACCTCTTGGAAAAAAATTATGAAGAAATTCATTACATTTTTTAATAAAATCGCTGCAATGTCTGAAACTTGTCTCTGCAGAGAAGATGATAATATCTTCTGTCTCCTGGTTCATGGGAGACAATAAAAATATAACTTAATTGAAGTTGGACCACAAATTTAGACAGCAAAAGTAATATCAGAAGAAATAAGACCTAGCAGGAACTTTTCAGGAGAAAACATTAATTTAATAAAAAATAATAAAAATCACTGTATGAATACCAGGAGAAAAATAAAACCCCACATAATTTCAGCATGCTTTTCACATCAATGGTTTGAGAAAGCTCCATGTTCCTAACATATCCGTCTTGTATTTCAACACAATGTACTTTATTTGAGTGCAAACTAATTACACTTTATTCATATTTAATTGTATTGAAAATCTTTAAAAGCAAAAATCGAAACAATGCTGTGAAATTGCCTGGATAATTTCTTTTTGACACAGTTCCTCTTTCATTTAATTTGATTTTGACTTAGAATAATTTTTTACGGTAAATATATAAAAGGTAAACTTTATATATTGGTTATAAAATTTATATCCAGTAAGTTTCCAGAGAACACTTTCCAAAGAAAAATGAATTTAATGATATACTAAAAATGATGATTACACAGAGAATTGTGCCTGTATGTGTGTATGTGTATGTATATGCACAGAAGAGACACCATTAAAAGCTGTGCATACGCTGTCTTCTAACTCAAAGCCAGTAAAAAAGCAGCCCGTACTCTGCTTCCAAGACCTGTAAGTGTGCACCAGAGCTTTTCAGACAATGAAGTACAAGCAAATAGATCGCAAAATGGGACTTGGAAGCATTCTCATTTCAAACTGTAGAACACAACTCCATAAGCTATGTTAAAAGCTTACTTGTGTGCACTACAGTTTACTTCCAGATAATCTTACCCAGTGTCTAATCCTCTATTTGTATCTATATTATACCCTAAGTATAAAATCTCCTTCTCTTATCTGAAGATTCTTCCTGTATTTTGCAAGGAAATTATTTCCAGCAATGAGCTGCATGAGTGGGTTTGCACTGTGGTATAGACGTCCATGGCCTGTCTAAAAATTCTAAGCTCATGGTCTTTTCTAGGTCTAGACCACATGTGATCACTTATTTGTGGCAGAGAAGTGAAATAAAAAGCTTTTAAGATCTAAGATACATTTTTTTTCTTTCAAAAAAAAGGAAGAAAAATAATGCTGTTAGTATGATCCATGTCCTGCCGTCTCATCAGGCCTCTGCAGAACTAAAATGCTTGCTGTGGCTGTTTCTATTCCAGTCAATTTTTGGTCTACTCATTTACCATGTCCTTGAGTTAAATAAAGTGTTCTGTGCAAAAATAATCAGATTTCCACACAGCAAGTGCTGCTACCACTTACAGTGCCACTGAGACTTCAGGTCCAGCTGCAGCTGTGGCTGCTCACACAACTGCTCCCTACTCCACATTCTCCCCCTGGTAGGATGAGAAGGAGAAATTGAGAGCAAGCTGCAAAGCCCTGTGGGTTGAGATAAGAAGAGTTTAACAAAACAATACAAAGAGCAAATGAACAGCTGGAGTAACAAGGAAAAAAAGTAATATAAAATAAAATGCACTTCACACAACACTAACACTTTGTCATCTGTGCCAAAACACACCAGACAACTGCCCCCATGCCAGCCTCCCAACATGACATTTACAGTATGGAATATTTGGCTGGTTCAGCTGCCTACCCTGGGCACAAGATACTTCCCAGTATCTTGTGGAAAAGATTAACCCTGTCCTAGTTTAATCCAGGACAAGTGCAAAATAAAGAATAAATATGCCAGAAATTTTGTATTAAAGAGGAATCTAATTTTACTATGATTAATTAATTTTTCATGTTTCTTTGATTAGTCAAGAATTAAAGAGGTGTAGAAATGTCAGATCATACAACTGTGTCCCAATAAGGAACACAACTGAAAAAAATTTCCCCTTCAATATAGCAAAGGAAAAGAATGAGAGGCTCAGCTCTTGCCTGAAATCTTGAAAATACCACCACATACATAATTTATTAGAGCTGATTTTCATGATCACATTGGAGTCACCCTGAATGTTTACATGATCTGCCACATGAATATAGAGCAACTTCTATGTTCATTACACATACCACTTCTCTTAATTCAAAAGCTGTCAACTGCACAAGCACTCACTGTGGTTTTTGCATTTTTTCCTTCTTTACAATACAGGCTGAAAGCCTTTCCTAAAGTAATTTCTAGCTGAATGTGAGATGAGCAATTATCAAACTAAGAATATTAGTATTGATATGTAGCCAAGAGGAGTCCTTACGTGATGAATCAAAACAACATATGACAGCATCTGTCACTTTTCTTGTACCTAAAAAATTTCAGCTATAAATAGTATTTAGGGTTCTAAAAATGCTCGTGGCCACTTCCCTCATCAGAGATAATTGAAGAAATCAAGATACTATTAGAGAAAGAGAACACTATTTTTGTCAGTTTTCAGTTCATGAAAGGATGGGAAAGGAAGAGCAAAAGGTTGGTTTCTTCAATAAAGAGAGCATGCTGGAAGAACTTGTAAGAGATCTATGCTTTTCAGTGTATACATAACTGATCTAAAGTGATAGAGATAGGAAAGAACAAAATTTACTGTTAGTATTTTAAAATATTACAACTAGATCTGTCTTTGAAGGAGCAAAGATCACACTGAGTGAGCAGAAAATAAACTGATAGAAACTATGTAGTCCACTAAGAAATACTGTAAATGGGGAAAAGTAGTCCTAATTATAATCATAGAATGACACAATGGTCCAGGCTGGAAGGGACCTCCAAAGGTTATCTAGTCCAACCTCCTCACAGTCAGCAGGGACATCCCAAACTAGACCAGGCTGCCCAGGGTGTCATTGACTTTGACCTTGAACATCTCCAGGCAAGGGTCCTCAACCACCTCCCTGGGCAACCTGTTCCACCACTCTCATGGTGAAGAACTTCTTACTGATATCCAATCTAAATCTGCCCTTCGCTAGTTTGAAGCCATTGCCTCTCATCTTGTCACTGCAGGCCCTTGTAAACAGTCTCTCCCCATCCTTCCTGTGGGCACCTTTCAGGTACCAGAAGGCTGCTAGTAGGTCTCCCCAGAGCCTCCTCTTCTCCAGGCTGAACAACCCCAGATCACTCAGCCTGTCCTCGTAGCAGAGGTGCTCCAACCCCCTAATCATTTTCATGGCCCTCTTCTGGTCCCTCTTCATCAGATCCATGTCCTTCCTATACTGAGGGCTCCAGACCTGTACACAGTACTCCAGGTGAGGTCTCACCAGAGCAAAGTGGCAGGATCACCTCTCTGGATCTGCTGGCACCCACTCACATTTCTTCATAAACCTTATTAAATACTGTACTGTAACACAAGCAAATTAATAAGTATTTGTGCTTTAAAAGATTTTTAACAAGAAAGTTAAACATTGATTGAGGCTTTTAGATATTTTTTTCTTTTACACTTGTGTCCTCATTGTCCTCACAAAAGATTTTTAAAAAAAAATTAAAAATTATTGGAGTCATATCATCTGCTGAGAGTTCCTTTCTCTGTCATTAACAGCTAATAGGTTAGCTCAGAAGTGATAGATAAGAGAAATAAGAATAAAAGATGTTCCCAGAATTATGGTTATTAATGAGAAAACATGTATTTCTAACAGCAAAACATTTTTGTAAAACCAGATGCTTTTTCGCTTGCAGCCACCTTATGCCTCAGAGGTCATCCAAGTAAGCATTTTTGGACCAAAGAGATGCTAAACATTCTTTGCTGATGTTTGTTTTAAGCAGGTTGTGGGAGCAGCTCACAGTAAGCAGGAAGATTGCTGCAAATACCAGCTGAGGATAAATATACATCTGGCCTTTTGGAAGATAGCATATGACAAGGGTGAATGGCACTCAAGAGTAGTCTCCAGGGGTGCTTTAGGCAAAACATAGATAGTTTCCTGCAGAGCAAATAATTCTTGCAGAACTTGTAAAAAGCTCAAAACAAACACTGAAGTGGCCTGGTCAAAGCTTTACATGTGAGTGGCACATCCCCTTTCTTCACAATTTAAGAGGGGAAAAATAATGGAGAAGAAAGATTGTTGCAAATGTTTCAAAGAGCTTTTGCAACCTCTTAGGCTGCATGTAGCACCTCCAGTCCTCTTAGGATATTGGTATTGCAGAGCAAAGCAAACAAATGTCTTTTTTTTTCTTATGTGAGCAACAGTCTCAGGGTTGTATTTGTTTTCTACATCCTGCCTCAAGTTCAGTGCAGGCCTACAACAGTAACCCACACTTGCTATGTGCACACCATGGAAACATGTGGCCTGAATTACTAAATGCATATATTTCTGTTTAACAGTTGCCTTTATTTCATTATAACTTCATTTTATGCTGCATTACCCAAAGCAGCTGAGCTGTGATATAGGATGTACCTTAATCACTGGGTTTTGCTAGCTAAAAAACTCTCGAAACTAGAAGGGAAAAAGCTCACTCTTTATCAATAAGTACACAGGTTAACATTTAGGAAATTATTTGAGATTGCAACTCCATTCTCTGACCTGTAGTGCCCTTTTCTTAACACAGACTTCTCTTCAATGTCTTGATTCTGGACAAGTTTTTTCAGGAACCACCAGGAGAGTTAACCAGGGAGTTTGTACAAAGAAAATACAATTAAAATCTATATTGCAATGTGACCTGGAGATTTGGGCTCACTGCCTTGGAAACTGCTCTCAGCTGGCTGATAAGAATGGGAATTTTACTGATTTACAGCTTGTTAGAGCAAGTAGGGCAATAGGCACTGTAACAAGCCAGCAAGGGACAGTGTTAAGAAGCTAGTGAAAAAACCCAAAAACCAAAACCCCAAATTTAAAATAGCCTGTCAACAATAGCTTAAAAAATAGTGTATGTAGTTTTCCCATAATACTGAGTATGAATTTGAATGTCAAGTCTGCTCTGTGTTTAGGACTCAATCAGTTTGTTAAATCATATTTTAGACACAGCTCTTCATATGTCATTCAGTTGTCATTAATAATTTGGCCAGCATGAAACATTCTTGTCATATTGCAGGAGGGAGATTGAAAATTAATTGAAGTGGAAAAACACATTCTTCCATTGGGGAACTAAGGCAGCAAAGAAACACTAGTTTTTGTGCTGTCATTCTCTAAGCCTCCAGTTTTAATAAACACATGCCTTATAAAAAATCAGATTTGAAACATAGCTCAAGGATTAGGATTTTGTCATCTTTTCAAAAGAATTAAGGTTAACAGCAATGTTAAATTAGCCACATGCTGAATCCTTTGCATAAATCAGAAATTTATTGTATTATGGAAACTAGTGAAGTAGATAAAAGATAAATTATAAATGTGTAAACCGATACCTATACAAAAACTAATTTCTGAGAGAATCACAATCACACAGAATATCTTTGGCTGGAAGAGACCTTCAAGTTCATCTACTCCAACCTTCGACCAGCACTGCAAGGTCAGCTACTAAAACATGTCCCTAAGCACCAGGTGCACATGCAGTATAAACACCTCCAGGGACAGTGACTCCACCACTACCCTGGGCAGACGGTTCCAATGTTTGATAACCCTTTCAGTGAAGAAATATCCAGGCTAAACCTCCCTTGGAGCATCTAGTATCCATTTCCTCTAGTCCTGTTGCTTGACACCAAGGAGAAGAGGCTGGTCCCCTTCTTGCTCCAACCTCCCTTCAGGTAGCTGTAAAGAGTGATGAGGTCTCTCCTCATCCTCATCTTCTCCAGACTGAACAAGTCCAGCTCCATCAGGTTCTCATTGTAGGACATGTGGTCTAGGCCATTCAGAAGCCCCACTGCCCTTCTGCAGACATACTTCAGCACTTCTATGTTCTTCTTATATTGAGTGAACCAGAATTGAACATGATATCCCAGGTGTGGTATTACAGGTAGCCACAGTGTTTCTAATTCCTAGCATTCTTTGAAACTTATTGTTTATAGAATCATAGAATAATGAAATGGTTGGTGTTGGAAGGGACCTCTGAAGGTTACCTAGTACAACCCCCTCTGCAGCAAACGGGAGCATCCTCAACTAGATCAGGCTGCCCAGAGCCCTGTCAACCCTCACTTTGAGTATCTCCAGGGATGGGGCCCAAACAACCTCTCTGGGCAACCTGTTCCAGTGTTCCACTACCCTCGTGGTAAAGAGCTTGTTCCTAACATCCAATCTAAATCTACTGTTTTCTAGTTTGAAGGCACTGCTTCTCATGTTACCACTACAGGCCTTTGTAAACAGTCTCTCTCCATCCTTCTTGTAGGCTCCCTTCAGGTACTGGAAGGCTGCTATTAGGTCTCCCCAGAGCCTCCTCTTTTCCAGGCTGTAACTATCCCAGGTCCCTCAGCCTGTCTTTGTAGCCAAGGTGTTCCAGTCCCTAGTAATTTTTGCAGCCCTCCTCTGGACTTGCTCCATCAGGTCCATGTTCTTCCTGTATTGAGGGCGCCAGACCTGTACACAGTACTCCAGGTGAGGTTTCACCAGAGCAGAGCAAAGTGACAGAATCATCTCTCTCAATCTGTTGGCCACACATCTTTTGATGCAGCCCAGGATGTGATTGGCCTTCTGTGCCGCAAGTGCACACTGTCTGCTCATGTCCAGCTTCTGTCCATCATCACCCCCAAGGCAGCTGCCCAGACGGTATCTCTTCTGCATTTTCATTTGCCTCACCCTCAACTTCCAGTGCTCCATACTTGTTGTGCAAGGGCATCTGGGAGGGTGACGGGTTGGGAGGGGTTTCCTTTGCTTCTCCTAACAAGGACCTGCATCCATTCCCCCTGTTTCTTGGGTCACCTCCCTCTGCTACGGAAGTCCGCAGAGTCTAACTCCTTTTCACATTCCCTTATAGTCTGTAGTCTTGTCACTTCTGCCTAATACCTTCAGAGATTCAAATCTATATATGCACAGTATAATAGTCTGTAATTTTCTATTAGATGCCTAGGCATTTCTGTGTCATTCCAGAAATATATGGGACTTTTGCTGAATGAAGAGTCAAGGTTTGAGCCCCATGTGCTGCATACATGCATACATGCTTTGAGGTGTGTCCTGCAAGCAGGCAGGTGCCACTGGTTCCCAAGGTAGTTGAGCCTGGCCTTGGGGGCAGAAACAGCTAAAAGCTAGTACAGAAGTAACACCACAGGAAAAAAAAAGTCTTCCAGGCTTTAGACAACATTGAAGGAAAATTTGAACGGAAGTGCATTGCTGAAGAACTTCACAGGTATCACAGGTTAGAGTAGGATAAAACTGGTCTACTGAACCTCACTGAAATCACTGCCTTTTGTTATTGATGTGAACATGTATTACACTCAAAATCTTGTTTATAAGCAAAGCAGAAATACAGAAAGCCAAGTGTTTACTATAGAATTTACTGTTACTATAGTGGAAACCTTCAGACTGTAGTAATTATTCATCCAGATCTGAATGTTACAGAAAAAGAAACAGTAATAATACAGTTAGAATTTTAATACACTATTCTTAGCTTCTATCTCTTCTCCTGGTATTTACACTTGTCATTTCCCTGCTCACCTGGGTCCTAACACTGATGGTTTCTGTCTGGTGACAGTGGCAGGGTGCCTTGCTGAGTTGCCAACACCTGGAGTCCTTTTCTGGGAGGAATATCATGTTCATTTTGATAGTTCATTTTTCTTCATTCTAGGACACTTGGAGTAATTCCTGTGTGGTTGCTATCACACTATTAAGCCTTTTTTCTTTCGTGTTGGATCTACAGCTTTGAAATGTCTCTATATGGTGCCTTTTACATATGCTAGGCATAATGTCTTTGTTCTCTATGACATTTAAAATTAGTTTTGTCCTGTTCTGCCATTTTTTAAAGATGATTAGGTGAACTGCTTGTATTTCTAGTACCAGGATTGTACTCCCTCTTTTATCACCCCATGACTATCCTCCTCTATGCTGCATCCTGTGGCTTCACAACTCAGCAAGACTACTGTTATATCAGGCCTGTGTTTCTCTACATCATTCTATCAGAGTCACATTCTACATAGAATAACTGCTAGTTGCTTCTACTTATGGTTGTACTATACAAAGGGGGCTATTTATCAGAAAGTGTGGTGATAGGACAAGGGGTAATGGTTTTAACCTGAAAGAGGGTAGATTTACATTGGAAATTAGGAAGAAATTATTTACTGTGAGGGTGGTGAGACACTGAAACACATTTCCCAGAAAGGTTCTGGATGCTGCCATATCTGGAAGTGTTAAAGGCTGCTGAATGGGACTATGAGCAACTTAGTCTAGTAGAAGGTATTCTACTGACTATGTCAGGCTGGTCCTTCCAACCCAAACCAGTCTAAAATTCTATGAAAAAAAACCAAAACATAAACATCAGATCAGTTACAGAAATTATAGTCAGATATAAACCAAGTAAGACAAAGATGTAACAGGTCAAGAAATGTTTGGACTTACCATGCATATCACACCTCAGTTGTAACTCTGCAAATTCATTACAAACCTTGTGGCCTGTTAATCGCAATGTAAATATTGTATTACAGGACTGTGTGGTTGCATAGTACTGAGATACATCCCACTTCATAGAAATAATGTTTTGATCAGAGTGAGATTTTTTATTTGTTCTGCAGCTTTATTGGGCCCTGGCCTTCCTTTGTTATGTTTTTTGTTTCACAGTTTAATTAACTGTAGAAATTACTGCACAGAAAAGAGGGTTTGCATGCAAATTAAATGGGTGTTTGGGAACTGCAATAGCTATGCAAGATGCAACAGGCAGCAGATGATTTGCAGATTTAGTGCAGAAGGGAGAAAGAAAAGCAAGGGTCTCTTTCAATGCCATCAATTGCAGATGACCAGTGAGTCTAAATTCTGCAGTGGTAAGAGTTGGTTAAGAAGCAGTCCTCCCAAACTTGCAGCTCCAGTGAGGCCCTGGTTAGCACTGCATTAGCACATCAGGTTGCAGGGCAGGAGGATTCCATCTCAGTATGACATCAGCCAAATTGTTTACTCTCAGGGCTCAGACCACTTCTTGCTCAAGTTAATGGAAAGCCTTTTATTAACTTCAATTGCGTCTGGATAGTTCCCACACTGACACTTGGAGAGGTTTGGCAGTAATATTTTCTAACCCATTTTACACTAGCACAGTGAAAAATAATGAACAGTTATTTGTTCTTCACACTCATGAAAACAAATCATAAGATAAGCAGATCTCGAAGGATTTCCAGTAGTAACCGATGTGTGGGACAAGTCTGAAAACGTTTTTAAACCTTGGAATCAAAATTCCTACTGAAAGAAGACATATAAGGCTATAAGATCTTGAGATGCTAACATAGCATAGAATTAGGAAAATAATATCTCTATATTAGTAAACAGTGAAGAAAGCTTTATGTTTTAAATCTTTATTGCTCTGTTAAAACTGAAGAACTGACATAGCCTCAGAAATTCCCTGAAAATGTAAGTCCCATAGAAATATCATGTAGAAGTATTCTGTATTCTTCCCTGATTCTTTCTGTTCTTGTTTAAGGAGCCTGAAAATCTATTTCTATCCAAATGATTTTTCAAAGGCTTATTTTAATTTCTTACAAGGAAGTTATTTTCTTCTTGACTAACTGCTCTTTATCCAATGGATCAGAAATTTTGTGCAACTGGAAATCATAATTAAAATATGTTTCTGTAAACAGAAGCAGTCCACCTGCAGGTTCCTGTTCTTTTCTTACTCCTTCAGGTGTGCAGCAAATTCAAAGTAATCTTTAATCCTCTTTCATTGCTTCATTGCCATTAAGATGGTGATATTGTGGGAGTTGTTCCCCAGCATATTCTCTGTACCCTTGGGATGAAAATTTGGTGATGTGAGTAGGAACACAAACTATTGTGCTATCTGAGTAACACTGACATAAATGATATGTAGTTTATAGGATTAAAGTTATCAAGGTACAAAAGCATCCAAGCAGCTACACCTACACATCTCTCACTGGCTTCTGCCAGAAGAGTGACTATACATGAATGATGCCCTGGAGTTTTATTTCCCTGTTGAGGTGGGATCAATAAAAATGTGAGTTTCTGGTCTGCTGGGGCATGTGGATGCACTGCATTTCTCAAACATCACCTAGAAATCTTTGGATTGCAGCAGTTCCCAAGATGTGCTACCAAGCTTCCTAGCTGCTGTAGCTCTTTTGAACCTCACAAAGAAAAGAGTTGACATGCTTTCAGAGAACAAACTGAGTGGTTTTTTTCCCCTCTTGAAGTAATCTCTGCAATGGCAGATAGGACAAAGTGGCTGTGACAGGTGGATACAAGTGAACCCTGGAAGACTGAAGGCACAGAAAATGCCCAGCACAGCAGACCAGCAGTCTCTGAACTGTTACACACACCAGTGAAGTTCATGCTTGGAGTACACTCTGCCTAGTTTTTGCTCTTTGCCACTGCAATTTGACCATTTGCTCTGAGATCAGAAGAACTGTTGAAACACCTCTGTACACCAGTCTCCATCATCTGTTTAACAAAGATGTGAACTTGAGATGACATTATGTGGTACATTTTTAATTTTGGATTTCTGGGTTTGGCATGTAATCTCTGAAATTTTATTCTGCCTCTAGAAAATCTCTCATCACTAGAAATTCATATTTAAAAAAAAAAAAAAAAAGGGAAAGGAAACAGCAGCAAAAAGAGGTTTTAGGCATTTAAAGAATTACTTTCCTAAAAGCTTCAAACTGGATGTAGAACAGCCTAATCAGGAAAAGTAGTCCTATTGATGCCACTATGTTTTGCATGTAGGCTTTAGGAATCAAAATGGTGATATGCCAAACAATTTTTGAATCATGAATATGGGTTACTCAGAGTCACTTGAAGCTCTGTTACTTGCAATTCAAAAGTGCATAGCCTGTTATTAAAAAATAAATAAATGAATAAATCTTCAGAGTTCTGCAAACAGAATTAATTTGTCATTTTGTAAAGTTGCATTTTAGTGCAAGGAATGGAACATGTTTTAGATGCCATAAACATTCTGCTTGATAGTAAGTGCTCCTTAAATTTATCTTCCCTTGACTTCAAACACTAAAAAATCCTCAATATCATTGTAGGAAAGTATCTTATTTTCTCCTGTGCATGACTCATCTGTGATACTTCTCTTGTCTTTTTCTCTGAGTCTTTCTCAAGTAACATGTTGTTTGGACTAGCTTGCCAGGGCTAGATGTCGATCTGCCTTTCCTAGTAGTTACTAAAGTCTAGAGGCCTTGAACTATGAAGGAAAACAAAAAAGCGTCACATTTTCTTAGGTGAAGAAGGAAACACTTCTCAAATCGCAAAACCTCAAAGAAAGATAAAAGGAAATTAAATAATAATGTTATTAAACATTATGTTTCTCCCTCTCAGCCTGCAGTGCATGACCTTGCTTCCAGCACCTTCCACGTGGCAGCAAATTGCTACCTGGAGAATGTTTTTCACTCTTTCCAGGCTCTGAGACTGAGCCTACACTGATGCATCAAACAACTCTAGGGAACAATCCTGGGCACTGGAAATCAGTCATTTACACAGCCAAACTGCTGAAATGGTCCCTGATTGTTCTCCATGCAGACCAAAGCTTTCCTTAAGAAACCCCAGATGTGGCTCTAGAACCAGCACAGCTAAGGATCACTTAACTCGGCCACCTTTTGTTGCACAGTCAGAAAGTCTGACAGAGCAGACAGGGGCTGCTCCATGCCAGCTGAATGCAGTGCCAGAGGATGGTATTACAAATATTAATATAGGCTTATTCTCTCCAGAGGCTCTTAAGTCCCTGCAGAGCCTTTTGGCCCAGCCACCCCACAGAAGCATAAATCCACATTTTGCCCCCTCTGATCATCATAGCTTGCAACTCTTTCCCTGCCTGAGCAGACTCCAGTCTGGGTGGTTCTAGCTCAGTCAATCATTTCTAAACTGACCTGACGAAACAGTGGACAAAACCAGCCAAGCAAACCAAACCAAACCAAACCGAACCAAACAAAAAAAAACCCCACCCCACCCCTCAAACAAAAAACCCAACAAACAAACAAAACCCCACAAAACAACAAACAAAAAACCTGCAAAGCAATGACAGTGACTGCTTCTTTTAAGATGTATGTCTATTTTAAAGTAAAGTGAATAATGAGTAATGTAAGTCAACATAGAAAATCACTGCAAGACATAGCTCACTTTCCCAGACTAACAATGGGTGCTGGCTTTGCATAACTGAGGACTCTTTCTATAGGTTTGGTAGACATTGTATAGGGGAAGCACAGAAGAAAGAGGAATTGCTGTGTCAGGCATGATTTGCCTGCTGGTATCATCTTGTCACAGCAGTTTACAAACCATGAAGAAATCTAAGCTACTGGTCATTCTTTGATGTATTTTTACTTCTTCCTACAGCTCTTTGGAGAACCGAACTATATGGCTTAAATAAATCATTGCATATCATTATGAAGTATTTGTGTGAGCCTGATTGACCTCTGGCATACAGAGGATCAGTCTATATGATATGGTGTTCTCATCTGTCTCTTACTTCAGTAAGACTAGAAAAATATGCATTTTCAAAACTTTTTGTTAAAGATGAAATGCTAATAAAACTGTATATAAACAAGCCTCTTTAAAGGTCAGGGTATCCATTCTTCAGCCAAATTAATCCTATTTTTAAATTATTTTGCTTATACACTTGTTTCAGACCAATGGTTAATGCTTGAATGAAGTACAACCTTTTTTTTTTTTTTTTTTTCTTGTATCTGGTCTTGATTCCCAACCAAACAAGAAAAATAGAGCAGACTTTGAACAGCAAGGTGCAGAGAATGGGAAAGAGTCTTCCTATAGCAGAACTCAAGCTTTAAAAAGGACATAAAGGAAAAAGTAGGAAGAGGGCTTAAAAGTGGAAATGGAGTGAACTGAAAAGTCAGAAAGGGACCAAAGGAAAGAAGATAAAGCATAGGTAGGGACAGCGATTTTTGAATGTGAAAGTTTCACTTTTATTTGAAAAGATTTTAAGCAGCTACACAAAAAGAAGGGAAGATCAAAACTTAACTAGTGAGATGAGAGTGCAGATTTTACAGACCTTTGGCTTACTGAAAGTGCAGAATTTCTTAAATGAGAAAATGACAAATAGTCTGTACTGAAGCATGGATGAGAAGTCTGACTTTCTGTACCTTCTGCGTATGAGAAATTATATCAAACTCTCTGGAAGAAGTAGCTGAAGAAAATTCATGAAGTAGGAGGCAGAATAAAAGGAGAAATAGAGTGAATACAGCCGAGAATTCATCTGAATTTCTGTAGAGTATATGACCATACCAGTTACTTTGTAAGGCTACTTGTTGATTAAATATATGTTTAAGTTTAATATTAATGAAATTAGAATACATAACCAGGAACAAAAAGGCCTAAGGGTTAACAAATTTTCTGGTAGACTTTTGAGTTAAATGTGTTATCTGAAACCCAGGACTACAGAAAAATTGTATGTCACAGCAGCTTATTGAAATATTAGCTTAAGGAGCCCCTGGGAATGTGCTGCCCAGGGAGGTGGTGGAGTCACCATCATTGGAGGTGTTTAGGAGGAGACTTGATAAGGTGCTTGGTTGCATGGTTTAGTTGTTTAGGTGGCGTTGGATGATGGGTTGGACGCAATGATCTTGAAGGTCTCTTCCAACCTGGTCTGGTCTATTCTATTCTATTCTATTCTATTCTATTCTATTCTATTCTATTCTATTCTATTCTATTCCATTCCATTCCATTCCATTCCATTCCATTCCATTCCATTCCATTCCATTCCTAGAATCATAGAATCATAGAATCATAGAATCAGTCAGGGCTGGAAGGGACCACAAGGATCATCCAGTTCCAACCCCTGCCATGGGCAGGGACACCCTACACTAGATCACGCTGGCCAGAGCCTCGTCCAGCCTGGTCTTAAACACCTCCAGGGACTGGGCCTCAACCACCTCCCTGGACAACCCATTCCAGGGCTTCACCACTCTCATGGTAAAGAACTTCTTCCTCACATCCAGCCTGAATCTCCCCATTTCCAGCTTCATTCCATTCCCCCTAGTCCTATCACTACCTGAGATCCTGAGAAGTCCCTCCCCAGCCTTCCTGTAGGCCCCCTTCAGATACTGGAAAGCCACAATGAGGTCACCTCGGAGCCTTCTCTTCTCCAGACTGAACAGCCCCAACTCCTTCAGTCTGTCCTCATAGGAGAGGTGCTCCAGCCCTCTGATCATCCTCGTGGCCCTTCTCTGGACACGCTCCAGCACGTCCACATCTCTCCTGTAATATGGGCTCCAGAACTGGACGCAGTACTCCAGGTGGGGTCTCACCAGAGCTGAGTAGAGGGGGAGAAGCACCTCCCTTGACCTGCTGGTCACACTTCTCCTGATGCAGCCCAGGATCTGATTGGCTTTCCGGGCTGCAAGCGCACATTGAGAGCTCATGTCGAGCTTCTCGTCCACCAGCACCCCCAAGTCTCTCTCCTCGGGGCTGCTCTCCAGCCAGTCACTGCCCAGCCTGTATTTGTGCCTGGGATTGCCTCAACCCAGATGCAGGACCCTGCACTTGGTCTTGTTGAAGCTCATGAGGTTGGCTTGTGCCCACCTCTCCAGCCTGTCCAGGTCCCTCTGGATGGCATCCCTTCCCTCCAGGGTGTCCACTGCACCACACAGCTTGGTGTCATCAGCAAACTTGCTGAGGGTGCACTCGATGCCACTGTCCATGTCACCCACAAAGATGTTGAACAAGACAGGTCCCAGGACTGATCCCTGAGGGACTCCGCTTGTCACTGGCCTCCACTGGGACATGGACCCGTTGACAGCCACTCTTTGGGTGTGGCCATCAAGCCAATTCTTTATCCATCTAGTGGTCCATCCATCAAACCCATGTGTCGCCAGCTTGGAGACCAGGAGGTGGTGTGGGACAGTGTCGAAGGCTTTGCTCAAATCCAGGTAAACGACATCAGTTGCTCGCCCCTCATCTATTAATGCTGTCACCTGATCATAGAAGGCCACCAGGTTTGTCAGGCAGGATTTGCCCTTGGCAAAGCCATGCTGACTATTCCCAATCACCTCTTCACTATTCTTCTGAGTCATTAGTGCCTCCAGGAGGATCTGCTCCATGATCTTTCCGGGCACAGAGGTGAGACTGACGGGCCTGTAGTTCCCCGGTTCCTCCTTCTTGCCCTTTTTGAAAATGGGAGTAATGTTTCCCCTTTTCCAGTCTGTGGGGACTTCCCCAGTCTGCCATGACTTCTGGAATATAATAGAGAGGGGCTTGGCAACCTCATCTGCCAGTTCTCTCAGCACCCGTGGGTGTATCCCGTCGGGTCCCATGGACTTGAACACTTTCAGGTTCTTCAGGTGATCACGAACCTGAGCTTCACTTATGATGGGCAGTTCTTCCTCCCCGTCCCTGGCATCGTCTGCCATGACACCAGGAGTGTGGCTGGAGGCCCTTGCAGTGAAGACTGAGGTAAAGAAGTGATTGAGTACCTCAGCCTTTTCCACATCACTTGTGACCAATTCACCACTTTCCTTTCTGAGGGGGCCCACACCTTCCCTAGTCTTCTTCTTGCCATTAATATACCTATAGAAATTCTTAGTGTTCCCTTTAACCCCCTGGCTAGATTCAGTTCAAACTCTGCTTTGGCTTTCCTAACCAGGCCTCTTGCTGCTCGGGCAGCTTCCTTATATACCCCTGTTCTATCTGTCCTTCCTTCCACTTCCTGTAGAGTTTCTTTTTACGTGATAGTGTGTCCAGCAGCTCCTTGTTCATCCAGGCAGGCCTCCTAGCATTCCTTCCTGCTTTTCTCCTTATAGGTATACATAGCTCCTGGACACAGAGGAGGTGGTCCTTGAATACTGACCAGCTGTCCTGGGTCCCTCTTCCCTCCAGGGCTTCATCCCATGACACTTTGGCTAGCAGATCCCTGCAGCGATCGAAGTCTGCACGCCTAAAGTCTAGGGTCGTAAGCTTAGAATATGTCCTCCTGATTGCCCTGAGGAGATTAAATTCAACTGCTTCATGGTCACTGCAGCCAAGGCCGTCTCTGAGCCTCACATTTGTTACCAGCCCTTCCCTGTTGGTGAGAACAAGGTCCAGCGTAGCACCTTTTCTTGTTGGTTCCTCTACCATTTGGAGGAGGAAGTTGTCTTCTATGCAGTCCAGGAACATCCTGGATTGCTGATGCTTTGCTGTGTTGTCCCTCCAACAGATGTCAGGGTGGTTGAAATCCCCCATGAGGACCAGGGGTTGTGACCTGGAAGCCGCTTCTATTTGCCTGTGCAGAGCCTCATCTGCTTGGTTCTGCTGGTCAGGTGGCCTGTAGGAGACCCCCACAGTAATATCTCCTTCCCCTGTCTTGCCTTTAATTCTAACCCATAAACTTTCAACCGACTCATCAAGCCTCCCCAGGTGGAGTTCTGCTGATTCCAGCTGGTTGTTGACATAGAGGGCAACACCTCCTCCTCTCCTTCCCTGCCTATCCTTCCATTCCATTCTAAAGTTAGTGCTTACATCACAGTGACTGAATGCATAAGAGTTAACTGAATGCAGAAGGACTGGCACTGTATTCCATTTCCTAAGGATGCTTATCAAATATCAGCACTGGTGCTAGAACTAAAAGTTTTGACTTCTCCTGCTAATATCTCTTACAAGCAAGGAACAGTGATGTAAACTAACACTGGCCATAAAAGAAAAGTGAAATAACTTTCTTCAGGTGTTAAGTAGCATACTCAGAAAAGAAGGTTACTTTTATTCTATTTTGCTCTCTTTAACATTTTTTGTTTGCTTACTACTAGCGTCTTAAAATGTCTGTGTGTGCATTGTTCCATAACAAGAATTTTCCTGCATATACTTACTTGCTTACTCACTGTTTTCCTGGAGTTAACAATATACACTGTCATTTCCCTGAAATTTGAAAGATGAACTGATTTTGAGCTCACTGCAAATGGCTGTTTAGCACTCTATGCATAAAAATACCCTAATTTACAACAGCCTTTTGGGGTTATTTGTACCAATTTAAGTGCTGTGACAAATGATACTGAATCAGAATAATGCATAAAACTAAAAAAATGTATAAGGCTGTGGGGGATCAGATGTAGTATCTGACACTTCATTGAGCTTGTAAAGGAAAAGGATATAGCTGTTTTTCCACCATATCTATAAAAACATTAGTCAGAATTCTTCCTGCAGAGTATTGACTAAAAATATACGTACACAGTGAAATACAATTTAACAGCAGCATGGCACCAGATTGACTCTTGCCACTTGTTTTCTGGTTCCTAAGGCCAAAATATTGGATTAGAAAGTAGTTGAGGTTCTGAAAAACTATCTTCTGAATCATTCTGAATTACTGTAAGCAGAAATTTGGACTTTTCCAAAGTACTGTATACATTTTTGCTTTGAATCAAATGCACCTCCAACTCAAAGTGAGCAGTATGAGGAAAGAATATATAACGTTCAGTTTATTTATGACACATTAAACAATGTCAGCTGTATTTTACAGTAAAATGTGTGAACTGTAGTTTACACACGGTATTCTTAAGTATTAGAATGTTGATATTAAGTAGTTATTAAAGGAAAAAATAAAAGGATACAACATTTCCTTGCTGATATTTCCCCAATGTGGATAAAAACAGGAAGCATTCACCAAACCTTTTGAAAAGCAAAACAGAACAGTGCAACCATAAGAACCATTATCCAGCTCTGAATTTCAAACTTCAGTTTTGGGCCAAAATTATTCTGAAGATGAATTTAGTGCTATTCAATGTCTATTGGTCTGATTCTCTTGTCAGCTATATTTTTAATGAAGGGAATCATTATTATAATTAGTTTTGAGAACTCAGAACTGTCAATCAAGAAACAGCTGTGCTTCTTTTATTATTGATTTTCTTTTTTTCTTTAAAATGATTGCTCTATATAGTTCTCTTTCAGTTACATATATATTTACCTTTCCTGGTAATTACAAATGTCAAAATACCCTACACAAAATCAGTGACTTAGTCAATTATTGAGTGTACTGAATTAAAACCACATTCTGAGCTTGCTTTAGTCACTGAACACTGTTATTAAAACTATCATGTACAGACCTATGGAAGTTAGCATGGCTCACATAATTCTGTTTAAATTACTATAATCCAGACTGAAACTTATAATTCAGATTGGTCTTCAATGCAGAAGATCAATCATGACTTTAGGCTGTATTGCCTTTTCACTGTTAAAAATTAATCTGAATGGTGAACATGACTGTCCACATTGTGCTGAAATTGTAGCACTTCAGTCTGTCTTAAGTGTATACTTACGTTACACTCACAATAAAAAGACAAAGATAGTTCTAATGGTTAGGACAGAATAACAGGATCCCTGGCTCAATGGTCACAACATGCAACTCCTTTGGAAAGTGAAGCAGACAGGTTTCACAGAGGGTTTTCTAAGGTGCAGGTGTAGTAGTTTTTAAAAAAGAAGCAAACTGGCAACAGAAATTTGGTGTAAGTTCTACTGGTTTATATCACTGTTACTGCAAGTCCTGAAGTTGGTCAAGAGTTAAAATTTGCAAAGTCCTTTCCCTCTTCCAGTTTGGGTCTACTGGCATACAAGAGAACTTCCTTCTCAGAGGTGAAATAGTTTTTTTGTGATAGCTATATCATAGATGATATAGCTTTTTTTGTTTCAGCCAGTTAACATTTTCCTCAGCCATGACCTTAAACAAGGTGGTACCACTCTTCACTGGCAATTACACACTATTTTATTTCACTGGGTAAAAAAAAAAAAAAAAAGAAATTAAAAGTTTTAAAAGACTGTTCACTCATAGATACCAGGCACAAAATAAGAAGGCTGCTCTAATTAAAAAGAAATTAAATAAGATCATAGTGAAGATGGAGGCAAACAAGACAGTCAAAATATAGCATCCTGTTCACAAAATAGGGTTGCTCACAGCTGCATTCACGTGGTTCCCAGCTTCTGGCTGATGGCAAACAGAACAGTATCATCATTGATAATGGATTAAGTAGCAAAGAAATGGAGCTCACTTGAGTTTTGTTGGAAAAAAATAGTGCATATATAACTAACTGTATAAAAAATAGTTGGTTTTTTTGTGGTTTGTTTTGTTTTTACACTGTGCTGACCTGGTGAAAGGAAATCTTCAACTTCTCACTAAGATATAACTCTAAGACTGCTTAATCAATCCAGATTGATCTTTCTGTATAAAAACTGTGCAGTTTGCACCTAAAACACAAATCCAGTTTGATCTTATTGGATTTGAATGTCAAAGCAGGAATCTATTCACTTTTGTTCACTGGAGTCTGGATGTGAGAAAGACAAGGTATGTTTTCTACATATGAGATTGCGGCTGTGCAAATCAATAAAATGATTCAGGTGCCTGTCAATGAACTATACAGTAGGCATGTATTAAATGATTTTACAGAAAGAAGTGGTTATGGAACCATGCCTGGAATTTTATTTCCTTTCTAATTGCTTACTAACAAACTACAGAGAATGATTTATCTATCTCTCTCTCTTTTCTTTTTTTAGGTGATTTTAGCTGTATTTATCAATACTATTGCATATTAAGAGCAGGAATTGTGCATTTATTGCTGTCTAGATTCTGTGGGGAAAAAATAAAAGAAAAATACATGCAGAAAGATTATCTTTGGTACAACAAATTTACATGTTAAAGGGAAAGGCAGATAAGTGTTAGGAAATACTGAGACATTTGTTAGTTAACAGTTTTAAAATCCTGGGGCATGAGTAGACTGATATATGATTGTGCAAATATCTTGGATGCTTCTTGCTCAAGTTTCTTAACTGGCAATAGAAGAAGGAAACTTTGGATGTTAGTGCTTATCTCCTCCTATGTACAGATGAATATTTCCCTGCTGATACTTATTAAAAGTGTTAAGACCAGGCTGGATGAGGCTCTGGCCAGCCTAATCTAGTGTGAGGTGTCCCTGCCCATGGCAGGGAGGTTGGAACTAGATGATCCTTGTGGTCCCTTTCAACCCTGACTGATTCTATGATTCTAAAATAAAAAACTCTTGCTATCATTGTCCAGGTATCTTTTTCCAGTTCAGTTTGGACAACATATGCCACCCTTTTTTGGATTATTTATTATAGTGGGACATCCCAGGCATTACCTCTACCTCAATGATGTCAGTCAGTGAGCAGTCACAGTGGAGTCTAACACATAGATTCTCTCTTTCTGTTAGTTTTTGTAAAATGCACCAGTTAGTGCTGAGTGTAGTAAACTGAAATGCATGTGATTTTGAAGAATACCTTGATGCCAGAGGTATTTTTTAATCCCTTTCTTTTCAGATTTTAATGTGGTTTCAAATATTGTCCATAGAATACATGAATATTTTTCTTCATCTGTCTTCAAATGCTGAAATATCCATCCTCATTATCCCTGTGCTATTATGCAAAGTGCAGTGCTTTCTGTTCAGTCATATTTTAATGTACACAACTTTATAAACTGTATAGAAGGTAAAACTTTGTCATAGCTTTACCAGAAAATGTCTGTATTTGTGTAGATAGAAACCCAGTGGAAAAGAAAATCCATCAAATGTTGGTTTTCAAAGATAATTATGTAAGTTGGCTCATCAGAAACCAATCTATGTTCTTTTGCTTCTTTGTGTAAAAAAATTCTTAATCATTTCATAGCATTTTACTAGACAAAATTAAGATTAGATTTTTACCTCCATACTAAGACAGTCCTGGGGTTGAAGTGCAAATGCCAAAGTTGATTATGTAGTTGAGTGCTTTGCCAATACACAGTATCACAGTATCACCAAGGTTGGAAGAGACCTCGAAGATCATCAAGTCCAACCTGTCACCACAGACCTCATGACTAGACCATGGCACCAAGTGCCACGTCCAATCCCCCTCTTAACACAGTATCACAGTATTACCAAGGTTGGAAGAGACCTCGAAGATCATCGAGTCCAACCTGTAACCACAGACCTCACCTCCAGGACAGTATCACAGTATCACCAAGGTTGGAAGATATTTGTCATATATTTGACATATTTGTCTTTCTGGAGATTTAAATATTTTTCTTATATTTCTGTACCAAGAACGTTGTTCCAATCTGATTTTAGGCACAGTGAAGATTTTTGTTGTTACTGAAAAGATGTATATAATGAATTCTGAAAAGTTTATACATTTTTTAAAGTATCACTTGTGAAGAGTACATAATTTCTAAAGCTGTATTCCTCCACATGCAAATGTGGACCACATGCAAATGTGGACCACATGCAAATGTGCTAGTTGTATAAATGGAAACAATTAAAAATAATAATAGTAACCTGTGAGAAGGAAAACATCCTGACATCTTGTCTGTTTTGTCCAGGTAAATAGCCTGATTTAATAAATCATGTTACCTCTGATACAAGCTTTGCTGTCCTTGCATATTTAGGCCATCACATCACTAGTCCAATATGTAACTTTCTTAAACATTATTTGATGCAGCTAAAGTGAACACAGAACTTCAAATGTGTAAAACTTCCATATTTCAAGAAAGTACTGTTCAATATTTTCCTTACTGACTTTGTGATGAGCCAGTGGGCATCCATTATATCTGCAAAAGATGCCAAGCTGGCATCCAAGGCCAAAGTTTCAGGGCAATGTCTGAATTCAGTCACCCTAATAAATTCAGAAGCAGTCTGAAAAAACATAGAATATTAGAAAAGGAGAAATGTGAAGTTTTGAATTCAGGTAAGAAACAATGCATCAACATGAGCTGAAAAATAACTGTTAGGACGTCTCTTCTTCAGAATAAGATCTGGTGGTGACATGAATTACATAACTTAAAATTAATCAAAAAGTGCTACTCATCCAATGTAAGTGATTCTGTAATTCTTCAACAAGACTCTTATTTTAGTTAGGGGAAGTAATTTCTCCACTTTGTGGGCACAGTTTTATCTGTGGTAATGTGCAGTCTGGAACAATTCTGGAAACCTTTCCAGGAAGGATATAGGCTGACTTGAGAGAGTGCAGAAGAGATAAAAAAGCTCTCTACAACTACCTGAAGGGAGGTTGTAGCCAGGCAGAGGTTGGTCTCTTCTCCCAGACAGCCAGTACCAGAATAAGAGGACACAGTCTCAGGCTGCACCAGGGCAGGTTTTGGCTGGATGTTAGGAAGAAGTTCTATACAGAGAGAGTGATTGCCCATTGGAACTGGCTGCCCGTGGAGGTGGTGGAGTCACCATCATTGGAGGTGTTCAGGAAGAGGCTTGATGGGGTCCTTGGTTCCATGGTTTAGTTGTTTAGGTGGGTTGGATTGGTTGATGGGTTGGACACGATGATCTTGAAGGTCTCTTTCAACCTGGTGTATTGTATTATTATTGTATTATTATAATCAAGAAAATATGGTATGTAAAGGCAGACTGAATTAATTCCATGTTTAAAGGTAGGCAGTAAACTTATTCATGGCACTTCATCTGTCTCCCATGAATTCTTAGGACAGCAGCCAAAGGCATAAAGATTAGTTTTGTCATTTCCAGAGGCACATCCTGTTTTAGTGACAAACTTCTCTACTATGGAAGTTTCCTATCAAAGCAGCTTTTACTCTGTTTTCTGCAATGTATCTATTAGCAAAATTTCTAGCAAATAACATGAGGGGGCACATGATGAAAAAATTGTCCTGATATTTACTTGTTCTTAGTACAAAATTTTGAGCTTAGTTTTAAAGCAAAGAATTCTTTCCAGAGTACTTTAATTTCTCTTCAGAGGTACAGAATGAACAGCATGGGCTCCTCATAATCACTGTCTCAAGTAGTTTCTGTGATTTGAAGACTGCAAAATAAAACCCAACAGGAACTGCAGCTGGAAGTCTTTGAAAATTGACAGGAAAAATTTTAAGTGATGAAGCATGTCAGTATGTACCAATACTCACCACATGAGTCCACCTACCATCCCCTTTTGCTTCTGTGGTGAAAAAGATTTCAGTTTGCAAAATATCACATGGTGTAATCAGATGCCCTAAGTCAGATTTTGGGCTGTTGGAAAACAACAGGCTGTTAAGAGAAACACAGAATGAGCAGTAGCAGTTGTTTCTTTTTCACCCTATAAAATGGAAATGTTATCTTATAAAATTCAGAGAATTAAAAAAAATAGTCAAAGAGTCAAAATATTTCTGAATTTGAAAAATCTTCATAAAATAAAGGATATGTTTTGGTGAAAATTATTATAAAAGCTCTGTTAATTTTTTTTTAGTTTTGTTTTGTTTAACTCTACCTAGACTGCAGGGGCTATATAATATTGTGGTCATTCATGCTTAAAGAAAGAACTTGTTCCACTGGAAGTGGTCCTGAAGTTATTTTATTGTTTGGTCAGTTCCAAGACTTCTTTTTCTGAGAGTAATTTAAGGAATTGCAAAAACTCCAAAGGAAATAATTGGATTACAGAATATAGGAAAAGTCTTATCTGGATGTCAATGTTACATTATGCTACTATAGTTGTATTTATAACTAGAAAAGTACTCACATGGGCAAAACGCTGAAGATAATGATAATTAGTTTGTTCTAAACAGAAAAGTATAAAAGGACTCTTGATTTGGTCCTGCAGTCTGACTTCAGATAAACCAAAATATGTCTGCTCCTCCAAACTCTTTAGGTAATATAAAGAGGGAAAAGGTTAACACATCAAAGTTCTGGTCTCTCTGCCTTCTCTTTGGAAAGGTAGCCCAATGAGGGTATGGTACAAACCTCTTTTCATTTCTGCCTCATTTTTTTGGAGAATCTTGAATAGCTTTAAATGCTCTCCCTCAGCCAGAGAAGCCTGATCTATTCTCTCATCTTTATGGTTCTTATTGCTTAGCTTCCTAGACCACAGGGAGCTAGTAAGAATCTTTGAGGACTGGTGAGAGCTTTCATTAAGTTCAGATGGATGTTGCTGGTGCTGGATTTTGTCTTTTGACAGTTAGTCATCTTGACTGGAAAAATTAAACTTTCTTCTCTAATAAATAAAAGTCATGAAGAAATAAGCCATAGCATCTCACTGTGGGCAGCATTTCTAGACTAGAGGGTACTGCTGCTTCACCAGCAAACTACATTTAGAAATATAACAGTTTGCCTGCTTGATGCCAGAAAAGACATTTCTAGGTGTATGTCTGGCTCATGGCTCAATGACTACACAAACAATCAAGTATAATACTACCAGTGACCCTAACGTCAGGAGTAAATCTTGGAAGTCTTTTCTGGTAAGGAATGAAATTGAGACAATGTCAGGACACTATTGTCTCTAGAAAACAGAGATGTTTCCATCTGCCTAATATATTGCACATAGCAATTTCTCTGGTTGTTTCACTCCCTCTGCATTCAGCAAGTCAAGATAAGTTTTCAGTTCTGTAAATATTTCCAGAAAAACACTTTCAGATCAACAAATTGCTACTACTTTTAAGCAACTTTCTTGTCATAGCTTTTTTGATATCTCTAGAAATAACAAACTGATTCTGGGTTTGGCTTTCCTTTAATGTCCTGAATCTAGATAGAGAAAAATGTCAGCCAAGTAAAGAATATCTGTTTTCATCAGCCTTTTGACACAGCTCTGTATTTTCTTCTAAAATAAAAGAAATTGAAACTGTTTTGTGAAACTAAAGGAAGGTAAGTTAACCTGATAGTGAAACATTTCATGCTGTGATTTGCATGAATTTAGTCACATGGTACCTATTCTTTTAAGGTATTTAAAATGTATTACATCACCCATTCAGTTGTCATTTAAGGATAAAAAGTCCTAATATTCTTGTCTCTAAAAAAATAAGATAATGCATAACATCCATTGGATTTAAGGCAATCTGTGGGTGTTCAAAATTTCATCGAAGCTTAGTCACTACAGAATTGTGTGTCATAAAAGTAGCAAAGAAAAACCTGACAATTCAGAAGAAAAATGTTCAGTTTGAAGATTCTTCAAGAAATACATAGAAAATTAAATTGTACTGCAGAAAATTCAAAGTGAATGTAGAACAATGGTAATGTTCATGTCAAGTACAGTGGAAATCTCAAAGTGATTACAAATTGAGATTGAGAGAGATAACATTGCTTGGCAGTTTCATATGGAGGAAATATTATTGTTAATAGGCTATGAAAATTGTATGATAAGGAATTAAGGAAGACTGATAACATAAACAGTTTTCTCAATAAAAAGGAATCTTTGGAGAAAAGCAGAACTAAGTTTAAGTCACCTGAATTCTGAACCTTTGCACTACACGTTGTAGCAATTTCAGTCACAATAGTTTTGACAACTGACCAGCAGCATTTTGAAAGAATGGAAAAGAGGAGACAGCTGTAGTGGAGAGACTGAGTCTGTCTGGATGTTTTCCTGGGTGTTTTATCCAGTGTGATACTGCTCCAGAAGAGGGGTTGGACTAGATAATCCTTTGATTTCCCTTCCAACCCCTACCCATCTGTGATTCTGTGCTATTCTGTAACAAGATTAAATTACCTCAAGTTCCACCAAGGGAAGTTTACATTGGATATTAGAAAAAGCTTCTTCACAGAAAGTGTTATGAAATACTGGGACTTCCCAGGGAGGTGGTCGAATCACCATCCATGGAGGTGTTAAAAGATGCATAGATGTGGTGCTAAGGGATATGGTTTAGCAGCAGACTTGGCAGAATTAAGTAATAGTTGGACTCCATGATCTTAAAGGTCTTTTCCAACTGAAACAGTTGTATGATAAGTGAATTGTTTTGATGAAAAACAAATAATAACCCCACAAATAATGAGGTTCTTTGAAAATTGTTATTGAAAAGAATCTGCTTATAAAATAGAAAGCTGTTATTTACAAAGGAAGGAATTATGTTTAAAATATGAAGGCTAGCAAATAATAACCATAACGGTCTCTCGTGATGATAACATTTGTGAATGTGTTTCCTTTGCTTTCAACGAAAAACATGTTGACTGATTCCAAATGTCACTCTCGATTGTCATTCTTATGCTATACCTCTTGTTCATCCTGGACACATTTCCTGGATTGTCATCTTATTTGTGGCATTGTCCTAGACCAGCATGGTTTTAGCGACATCCATTTTAACCTCATTTTCTTTGAGGGTGGTTGAGTTTTCATTTTGATATCACTTCTGTCAATTCCTGCCTACTACACTTAAGTTTTATGACAGACACTTACTTTGATATTTAATGAGATGCCCAAGACAAGTTCTCAAATAATGTAATTTCTGTTATACTATGTGTACACTTCTGTGCAAGATCACCCAAATTCCAGACTTCACATACATAAGTAAACCACCATCAAAGATTTCCCTTCCAGCTTATTTCTCCATTAGGTCAATCATTTGACCCAAATCTTCCACTCCTTTGTATTCACAGAATCACAAAATGTTAAAGGCTGGAAAGAGACCTCGAAAGATCATCTAGTCCAACCCCCTGCCAGAGCAGGATCACCTATACTAGATCACACAGGAATGGATCCAAGAGGGTTTGGAATATCTCCAGAGAAGAAGAGTCCACACACCCCCTGGGCAGCCTGTTTCAGTGTTCAATCACCTTCACAGTGAAAAATTTTTTCCTCATGTTTCCATGGAACTTCCTGTGTCTCAACTTCTACCCACTGCCCCTTGTTCTCTCACAGGGCATCACTGAGAAGATCCTGGCTCCATCCTTTTGGCACTCAACCTTTTACATATTTATAATCATTAATGAGGTCACTCCTTAGTCTCCTCTTCTCCAAGCTAAAGAGACCCAGCTCCCTCAGACCCTCCTCATAAAGAACATGTTCCATTCCCTTAATCATTTTTGTGTCTCTGCACTGCATTCTTTGCATAAATTCTTCTTTGAATAATGGTGGTGCTATCTCAAAAGAGAGGCTTGGAAATTTTCTGGACTATTTAAACTAGTTTTAAGTTTTTGGTGTCTGCAGACACTGGAGACTGTTACTTTTAAATTTCCGTACATTTTTTTCTCAAGGTTAGTTTGAAGAAAGTTCCATCTTGGGTTCCACCAACATCACATCTAGATTTGGAGATTCTCCCTTCTGGAAATATTTTCCCCAGAAGAGACCAGCTATAACCCCCAAACAAGCACTGCCGACAACTCAAGTAACAAAAGCCAGAGGGAGCAGATCTTCCAACATCCTCCTCCAAAAGTCTCCCCCTCTGTTACCCTTTCACATCAGTCTTGCTGCCTTCAAGACCTTCAGTCTACAGAATAATCTTTCTGTTTATTGATTTCATAGAACCTCTCAATGTTTCCTCTGAATCTATTATTTGTCCTTTTTTTTTTTTTTTTTTTTTTTTTTAAATCTAGCACATTATGTAGTTTCCTTAGCAATTGCTTTGACCACTTTAAGCTACACAGCAAGCTTTTGTCAAACAGGTTGGGAGCTTTCTTGCTGAGTGCTCACCTGTTTTCAATACATCTTGGAGATCCCTTAAATTGCTTTCTGAAAGACAAGTATGCTAGCATTTGTAAATTTTTCCAAATATCTCAAGAAAAGATAGAAAGGTTTCTGAGTGCCTGGCAGAGTCCCTCTAGACATTAACTATTGTATTAATCAGACTGCCCCATACTACCCAAACCACAGACAGCTGTGGTAAATGACACAACTAGTGCCTAGGCAAATCCTTCACAACAATGTTAATGTGACAGAAATAATTATCTCCACTAGCATAACTTGATCTGTCTACACTTAGAAATAATCAACCTAATCGGCATGCTAAGAAAGTGACAGCCTTTCTCTGAAAAAAAATAAAAAAATGCCTCTTATAGGTGCATGCTGGTTGGTAATTCAGGGAATAAAATTACTTGTTGGGTACATTGAGATAGACCTGAAATATAATTGCAATAACTCCCAAAAATATGTATCAAACCAAAATTTTCTGTGTTGCTTTAAATCCTAAAGCAAATTATAAAAATATGTTAAAATTATCACATTAGTGCCATTTAAACTACAAGAAAAAGGTTTATTTTCCCTTCACGAATCCACAGGCCTTCAGTTAAAACAGTTCAGAAAGTAGTCGGAATCAAATGAACAAAGGTTCAAATTCTATTCAAAGGCACTTCCCACTGTGTGGTCCTGCAAATGAAACACAATGCCTGAGAGCCCAGTGTCTGAGGTATGCAACCTTTCCTCCCAGCTGTAGGTAGTTTTGGGTATAGCCGTATCTGGTGATGTAAGTTGAGAAGCCCTAGAAGGTGGGAAAGTGGATTTTTATGTAAGAGGCTGTAATGAATAAAGTGGTGGAGGATTAATTTTTAAAATAAATTATTTATTAATTTAAAACTCCCCATGTGACTTTATATACAAAAATAATGACAATAGTATATATAAAAATTATGAAAATAGTATATACAGGTTCGTTGCTCAGTTGAACAATATCTACGGAGTACAGGAATGGTTACAAATAGTTTAACGAACAGACTTTGGAAAATACAGGAGCATCCTTACATGGCTGCCCTCTAGATGACTCATACACTTTTCACCATGTTTTGTGATGTCAAACATGTCAGACTTTAACCCCAGCACCTTCACCTAGGTCTTGGGAGGAAGGTCTTCTCAGACAATCTTACAGCTCACAGAGCTACCACTGATGAAAACAGGGGCAGAGAACAAACGCAAGCACTGTCTGCTGATTATCCTTACTAAGACAGTTTTGGACCATGTAAATTACCACTGTCTTGGTGCATGGGCTTGAGGCAGAGTCAGTACCCTATGTAAGTATATACTGCCAAGGTATAACCCAAACAGAGCCTTTCCAGTGTCTTTGAACATTACACTTTATACCCACTAATACCCAGATTCATTTACATTCCCAGTGCTGGGGCACACACACTCCGAGGTTTATATTAGAAACCTTGACAAGCTACTCACATCATCTCAGAAACTCTGAATTTACAAAAATGTCCTAAAAAATGACAGTGTGTCATTGCTATGCATGATGGAGCCCAGGTCTGCCTGGAAAGGCTGAACACCTGCCTGCTGACAGGGAGTAGTGAATGAATTCCTTGTTTTGTTTGCTTGTCTGCACGTCTTTTACTTTAGTTATTAAACTGCCTTTATCTCAGTTTTCCCACTTTTACCCTTCTGTGGTGAATGGTGCCTATGCCCAGAATTATGCCCCAAATATTGCCAAAACTTGTCCCTACATGTTTTGCTCAATCTCTGCCCTCTCCCTCTCCTTCTGGAGTGGCTGCTCAGCCCAGAGCTGAGTAAACAGCAGGCCAGGCATCAACAAGCCAGGGGAAACAACCCAACCTGCCTTCTTTGGGGTAAACAAGATCATTTACCCATCTTGTGGGATGCTTGTGCTGTGCTTATGCTTCTTCCAAGTTTGGGCATAATACTGACCACATGCTTTGCTAATGGCTAATGGTATTTACCAGGTTTGACTATTGGCTAAATCCAAGCTTCAAGCAACCTATAATTGTTACCCAAATTGTAAACAATTTGCTCTGTTTCTTTTGCTTTTGCACTTTTGCTCTTTGCTCTCTCACTCCATGTATGTGCTCTGACCTTGCACACGTGCTCTGCCTTTGCCTGCAGTCCAGAGAGTTCTGTTTGTGCCTCAGTTTACCTGGAAGCCAGCAAAGAGTCCTTCACGTAGATGCATTGAAATGATAGTTAGCTTAGTGTTATATCTCCAGTCCAGAGAGTTCTGTTTGTGCCTCGGTTAACCTGGAAGCCAGCAAAGAGTCCTTCACATAGATGCATTGAAATGATAGTTAGCGTAGCGTTATATCTGCAGTCCAGAGAGTTCTGTTTGTGCCTCAGTTTACCTGGAAGCCAGCAAAGAGTCCTTCACAGAGATGCATTGAAATGATGATAGTTAGCTTAGTGTTATATCTGCAGTCCTGCCAGTAGGAAGAAGCAGTCACCTCATCTTGAAGGGACTGAGACCCCACTGGTAAGCCTAGTCAGTTGGGAGAGAGCTTGCCTGAAAACTTTTTGGAGAAAGCTGCCTCCACTATCCAGAAGGGACCACCCCTGGGAGCCAGCACCAGGTTCCTGCGATATCCTGAGCCTTGGCAGCAACCAGCCACAGCCCCGTCGGATCCCTGCAAGCCTCGGCAACCAGCATGGCACTCAGCTTAGCAAATGAAACTATCTTTCCAGTGTTCACATGTTTAAACCCAGGTTTGCCTCTGTTTAAAATCCCTGCGCTTTAGCCCATGGGTATTGTAATCTGTGGTTTACAATGCAGCATCCCAGAATGCCCAGAGACATAATTAGTGAGCATAAATTGATTTAACTCTCTTTAAAAGGTTCTTTAATTGTATGACCTGACACTTGGTCTCTCCTAGCTGTTTACCAGCCGCCAAGCATCTTGTCGAGTTGCCATCTGGTGGACAAGTGGTGGGATTGCACCCAGTTGTCTTAATAACTGTTTAGAATTTTTCTAATTTGGTTCAAAATTGTTAAACTATACCAGTTTATGGAGTATATCCACAACTGTACACTAGAATATGCAGATAGATTATTATTAATAAATTTTAATATTAATAAATTTGAAAAATATTAATATTACTATTCATAAATTATAGTAATCTAATCCATCACACCTTCCAATTCTCTCCCTGCACCCCACTAAAGGGGAGTGAATGAGCAGCTGGGTGGGGTTAAACCACAACACATTCTTTCACCCTAACTTTTGTGTCATTCTCCTTCACTTGGGATAATAATAATAATAACAACAACTAGTGATTAATAATACTAATTATTATATTTATAATTATTTATTATCATATTAATATCACTAATAGTTATTAATAATAGTAATAAATAATAATACTAATTAGTATTATAACCATTATTATTATTGTTATTATTATTATTACTACTACTACTATTATTTTAAATGACAAAGCGGAAAGAAGAGATAAAAAAGAAGTCCCCGAAAAAGAAAAAGAAAAAGAAAAAAAAAGAAAAAGAAAAAGAAAAAGAAAAAGAAAAAGAAAAAGAAAAAGAAAAAAAAAAAAAAGAAAAAGAAAAAAGAAAAAGAAAAAGAAAAAGAAAAAGAAAAAGAAAAAGAAAAAGAAAAAGAAAAAGAAAAAGAAAAAGAAAAAGAAAAAGAAAAAATAAATAAAAAAGACAAGTTAAAATGTTCACATCCAGCAAATGCTGCAAAAGTTTTATGGTCTTCCAAACCTCACAGTTTATGCTTGCTCTTTTAATTTCCTTCTGACCAGTTCACAGCATCACTTCTAACCACAGGCTGAAAAACACTACTCAGTGATAGCACAAAGTTTTCAGAAATTCTGTCTCTAAACCAAACTCAAACACATATCAGACAAGATTTGGAGAAGAATTTGTTGTATTCACTAAACACCTGATTATGCCACCTGCCATTATACCGAAAAGTTCTTTATTTCAGAGACAATGTCAATAATACATTGAATTACCAGCAGAAGCCTCACTATGAGGCAAGAAGGCAAAATGAATCTGCTAGGAAAAAAACCATAAAGCTGAAGGAACAGGGTTCCTCTCTTAAGGCTATTTGCTTAATTGCCCTAATGTCAGGAAGCACTATTTTTATCCTTTCCCTCTTGTATTTTAAATCTTCTACCTCTGGTAGACTTCATTATTTCCTTGAATTGCATTTATTGCATTTGCAGTTTGAGAGAACTTAGTTTTCATACCTTAATAATTTGGAATTTTGTAAAATGGAGTGAAAGAGAGACTACAATCACTTAAATGAGATGTAATGAGAGATAAATTAAACAGGGCATAAGATGTGAGAGTGCACTACATTGATTTTGAAGTAGCAGTCATCCAAACTCACTATGCCACAACAGACAAGTCACATAGAATAAATTAGCATATATCAAATACAGCTCTCCTCACATCAAAAGAAATGGATGAATTAATGTCAGGCTACTGCAACAAGGACAAGTAGCATCCAGCTGGCTCTTGAATTGTGCAGACACATTATAAACTCATTATGATTGTGAAATAATAACTGAGAAAAGCTAATTTAAAGTGACAGTGCATAAATGTTCAAATTTCATTTGTATGTCCTGAAGATAGCGATGAATAAAAAGAAAGAAAGAATGAACTCTGTATGGAAACAAGAAAATTTACATTTTCACCCCTTGCAATTGTCAAATATAAATCACATGTTCTGTAATAAAGAAAATATTTTCATCTTCAAAGAAGTTTTGTAGCTAAAAATCAGTTAAGAGAGTATAGAAAGAAACTGCCTATGAATATCCCTTTGAGGAAAACAAAACTTGAATCATGATTCCTGCTCAGGAGATTACCTGTTGGAAGAGAAAATACCACAAATGTTTGGTCAAGCCTCAATTTACACTAATGTTTCTGCATCTAGTCTTAACCTTTCCCAAAGGTAAAGAGTATGCCAGAGTACAAATAACACAACCTGAATTAAGTACCGTGCAACATAAATAGCAAATTACTAAGTACACATTTACCAAGAGATATATGCAAGAAATACTACGTGAACAAATCCCAGGCAAAACTCTAAAGGCACAAACTATGCACTAAGTCACAGATTGTAAACAAATGTATCATCAAAACGTAGTCACTAATTATTCATGACTGGAAAATGTGATTTTAGGTTTTGTTTTTTTTACTTTTCAAGCTGACTACTGTGAGTCATATACTCACTCTTAGTGGAAAAACATAATCAAGGAACTGCTGCTTAAGTTTAGCTGGTGAAGTCAGTGCGACCGAAGGGTGTGGGGAGCTGGTACTTATGACAACTTTCTACAATGATACGATTAATTTCTAAATCTTCATCCACAATTTATGTGAACTGATTGAATCTTTGGGACTATGTTTTGGACAAGGCTATATTTCATTGTTTTCTTAGAAACTGAAACTATTCAAGGGACACAGATTAAGCTATTCCCAAAATGCACTGTCCTGGTTCAGAGCCGGACAGATCATCTATAGCCCCAAGAGGGGCAAAAGAATAACACTCACTCAAATGGATTGGAAAGTGATGGAGCGTTTTAATGGAAAAGCAATTGGTGTTTTACATAAACTGCAAACTATAGTGGCAAAGACATCCCAAAGCATACAGAATTCCTTCTACCACACCCAAAGGCCCCTCAACACTTCCCTTCTCTCCACATGAGGGTATACATAAAACCCCCAGGGCTCTTTCTTCCCCCCACACCGCTAGGCTAGTCTCAGGCTGTCCAGGTCTGTGACTGCCCTTCTCCTCCACTTCACCACACGGCATTAGGCCTAAACAGGCCATAGAGGCCTTGAGATACTCCCCCACCATTACCCAATAGGGAGCATCTGCCATGGGAACAGAGAGGGAAGAAAGAGGAAGAGAATGACTTTGCAGATGGATTTATACGGTGCAGGATTTATGGATAGAAACAGGCTGTTTCCTGTGTCCACTTTACTGGGTTGGACATTCAGGACACTGGAGATATAACTTATGTGGCAGTAACAGGAGGCACCCAGCCTAAACTACCACTTGTATGTACTATCAAATACATATATTCACTATCTTAGCAGATCTCTTATTGATTCTACTTTGTAAGCTCAAATGGTGAGTACCTATAAAGACCAAAAATTGAATCAAAATATTTTTGTTAAGATTACAACTTAAATAAATTTGAGACTTAAAGCTTCCTAGAATTAGAAATTCAGTTTTAACTCTATATGTGTGCATACAGAATCACAGAATATATTTGGTTGGAAGAGACCTTTACAATCATCCAGTCCAACCTTTAACACAGCACTGAAGGGTCAAAACTAAGCACCAGGTCCACACATCTCTTAAATGCCTGCAGGGGTAGTGACTCCACCACTGCCCTGTGCAGACTATTCCAGTGTTTGATAACCCTGTCAGTGAAAAAATATTTCCTAATATCCAGCCTAAACCTCCCCTGGAGCAGCTAGTATCCATTTCCTCTAGTCCTGTTGCTTGACACCAATGAGAAGAGGCTGGTCCCCATCTTGCTCCAACCTCCCTTCAGGTAATTGTAGAGAGTGATGAGGTCTCTCCTCATCATCATCTTCTCCAAACTGAACAAATGCAGCTCCATTAGGCATTCCTTGTAGGACATGTGCTCGAGGCCTTTCATGAGCCTTGTATAGACCTATATACACACAGGCTGAGGATGAATTCTTTAACAGACTTTAAAGAAACATTTGACAATTGACACTACATGTCTATGTTTACACTATCATCTGTATAATTTTTAATTAACATTTTGGGTGCCATCTCATTCAATATTCAGGAGCTACTACACACACATAAAAAAGTCGGAGTTGGACACTTTGTTGACTGTCTAAGTCTGTATAAATTAGACAAACTAAGGTGGTATAAAGGTAAGGAAATCAACTGAATGTTTTTTTTTCCAGAGGAAGGACCTAGAGAAGACAGCGATTTTAAACTGGCGTCGTAAGCAATAGCGCAACCTAGTGGCAAGACTTTAGTCCTACACTGTATGGTGTCACCCTACCGGCTAAACCTGTCCATAGAGTGGCCCCCATACTTGACTTGCAAGTCAATGTTGCCATCATCTGCAAAAAAAGCATAGGAGCTAACTCCACCCTTCCACTGCCCCATTATGTCTCTTTTTCAGCCTAGTTCATTTGGCTTTGACCATGAAAGCATTTGCCAGCAGAAAAGAGCTGCAGGTCTCCAATACAATTTGTGTCAGTTTGGGTATATCTAACATCCTCCACTCTGTTGCTGAGAATACAGATGTAACAATTTTTGCAAACAAAGTCTTGTAAGTGAGACACCCTTCAAAGATGTCTTAAAATTACTTTGCGGTCCACAGACAGTAAATTATCTAATTAAATTAAGTATAAATTTGTGACAGTAATTTTTTTGGATAATAGTTCCTTAAATCCTATGAAAGCTTTCAACTGATGCTTTCAATTAAAAAGAAATGTGTAGGTAGATGTGATTTTCCCCAGTTTCTGTGTCCTCCCACATGTTCTTTCCTTTTAAAAGCACAGTGTGCTTTTTCCCAAACTCTAATGTGCGAAAGACGCGAGATGTGCTACTACTACGTGTCTGTAGCTGTGTTATGGTTTTGAGAGCAATGGTAGTATAGCACAGTTCTTGTACTTCATGGCTTACATGTGGAAAAAAGAGAAAAAATAAAAGAACATAGCTAGAAATCTTCACCTACAGTCTTAGCCCACGAGTTTTCTTCTTTTGCATGATTACATATGAGTAGAAGACACACACTTAAGAGACAGCATTTTCTGGCTAAACTAATTCTGTTTCTTCACAAATTTTCTCTTGGAATGATAAACAAAATTCTAATTAATTAAAAGATATGTTTTTTTTATTCTGAGTTCAAGTAACAATGGAACTTAAACTGGTGGCTTTCAAACACTGAATGTCCATGAATGAGTTCTAAAGTCTTCAGGAAAATTGCAAAATTTTGCTGACAAATACCAGCATCAAACAAACCAGTAGAAGAAAGAAGGAGCAGAACAGTTGGAGCAGATAAATTTCCATAGCTAGCAGCAGATGGAAACCTAAACATTGCTATGTCATCTGAGAAATGAGGCCCAAATAAAAATGGTTGAGATTATTACCCACAATGCAAGAACAAAAGAGAAAAATTGAAATAAACCAAAGCAAAACCCTGCTAACAGCATAACTTGTGTCACCACACATCAAAGATAATGGCTGAACAACAGAGCTAGTGGTGTTCTCCAGGATTCAGTACTGGGTCTGGACTGGCTCGACATCCTCATCAATGACCTGGATGAAAGGACAGAGTGTATCCTCAGCAAGTTTGCTGATGATATGAAACTGGGAGGAGTAGCTGACACACCAGAAGGCTGTGCTGCCATCCAGCAAGATCTGGATAGACTGGAGAGTTGAGTGGAGAGGAGCTTAATAAAATTCAACAAGAGAAGGTGTAGAATGCTAGGACCTGGACCCATTGCACCACTATAGGTTAAGGGTTGACCTGATGGAAAACAGATCTGCAAAGAACCTTGGAATCCTGATGGACAGTAAGTTGGCTATGAGAGAGCAATGTGCCTTTGTGGTCTAGAAGGCCAGTAGTCTCCTGGGGTGCATTAATAAGAGTGTGGGTAGCAGGTCAAGGAAGGTTCTCCTGCCCCTCTACTCTGCCCTAGTGTGATCTCACTTGTAGTATTGTGTCCAGTTCTGGTCTTCACAGACAGGTAGAGAACTACTAGAGAAGAGTCCACTGCAGGGCCACAAGGATGATTAAGGGAATAGAACATGTCTGCTAGGAGGAGAGGCTGAGTGACATGTGGCTTTTTAGTCTGGAGAAGGGCTGACAGGGCCAGACTTTTTCACTGGCCCAGTGATAGGATGAGGGACAATATATACAAACTGGAACACAGTAAGTTCTGCCTCAACATGAGGAAAAACTTCTTTAGTGTGAGGATGATGGTGTTGAAACAGGCTGCTCAGAGAGGCTGTAGAGTCCCCTTCTCTGGTGACTTTCAAAACCTGCCTGGATGTTCCTCTGTGGCCTGCCCTAGGTGATCCTGCTTTGGCAGAAGAGTTGGACACAATGATCTCCAGAGGTCCCTTCCAACCCCTAACATTCTGTGATTTTGTAATTCTGTGACAATAATAAGCATGAAAATCAGACAGTCATGCCTTCCTCAGAGCACACCATGAGATCACTGATCCAATAAATATCTTTACTTCTCTGGTGAATGTGTGGACCTATTTTCAATGGATATTTATATGACTTTGATAGCTGGATTCTGAGGACCTTGTGCTTTTCAGTGTTGTTTCACCTGGTACTCTTGTGTAAACAGAGCTCTTGCCCTGTAGTGGTGTCAACAGAAGCGCTCCCATATTCCTTGGTTCTTCGCTTAGACATAGCTAAAACTACAATGAAAAAATATCCTCATTGGAAATGCTTTTACTTTTTCATCTGGTATAGCAACATAGACCAGTTTATAGCTACTAGTCAAAACTACACTTTCTTAGGGGGATTATGTTTGGCCAGATGTACAACAATTTCTATGAACTCTGCACAAGTTATGTAATTAAGAGTTTTTCTTTCTAATTTCAATTCCTGCCCCAAAGAGTGGGATTTTCAACTATATTTACAATAAAAATTTAAAAAAAAAAAAGGAAGAAGATAAATGGAAAAAGAATATAAAGAAAAGAAAAAGAAAAAGAAAAAAGAAAAAGGGAAAAGAAAGCATGAAAAAAATATCAGCAGAGATTTTAAGATGGAGATAGACTTTTTTCCCCCCATCTTCTTTCTTGGAAATGACTGAAGGCTATTGATTGAAACTACAGTCATCACCACTATTTCACAGGAATCACCATTTCATGCCAAAGCAATTTTCTGGCATAGATTATTTCAGCCCAAATGGTTTGATTTTAGAAAAGACCTATGCCATTGAAAACAGGGTCTTGGTGAGTAGTGAAAATAGACAGTGCTAGCAGCCCTACCAATAATATTATTAAGAGTATTACAACTAAAAGAAGTTTAGAAAAGCAGGTTCACTTTACTAAGATAAATTACATAAACTTGAAATTCTGTTTATATATTGCAATGGTACCTTGCAATGTTTCTCAGACCATGTTGTAGTTGCTTCCTTCAACAGAAAGCAGTCAAGAAAGCATTTGAGTTGAAATAGCTTTAAAATAGCTACCCTTTTGAGGAAAATGATAAAGCTGAGCTGGGAAGAACAGATCAAGGGCAAAAATTGCTCTACTACTTCAAAATAATTCCATTTCTGTTCAAGTTTGTTACCTGCTATCGAACACTCAACATGACTCATAATTTCTTCCTTCCAACTAAACTTTTTGTAAGAGCAGTTCTAATTATTCTGTGAACTTTATAAAGAAATATGTGATTTGCTATTTTTACCGCAAAAAGTAAGATTTAAGAGGTAAAGATTAAGAAGATGAGGGGAAAAAAACTTACTCCCAAAGCATGAAAGCTTTGATGGCATTAATTTCCACATAGTCGGGGGCTATCACAAGCTGACTCTTGGAAAGATTGTGTGAGGGGTAATAATGAACACTTAATTTCCCTAGTCTGCTTTGCTTCCAGGCCTCTTGTGCTAACTCTAAGTCTGATGTAGAGCAGGACATAATAATTTTTTAAAAATACATGTAAAATTAGGAAAACAACATTTTGTCATCCTCAGAGCAATGGTAAAGTAGATAAAGTATTTGGCAGATGTAACCCTAGGGCTCTCTTGCACTCCTGAGTGCCCTTTAGCTGAATGTGGCCAGACTTTCTGCAGCCCATGACCAGAACAGTGGAAGTTATTTGCTAATTTTAATTATTCAGTGGTTTACAGGGAAAATCAAGTTGGTAACTTTTCTGCACCTCTCCCTGTGGCATACTCATAGTGGTCTCTTTGCCTCCATTATTTCAACACCACCACATCCCAGCACTGCAGTCTCAGCTTTTACAAAGCAGTAGTTAACTGGGAGCCCAGGATTCATTACCTCTTTTTCTTCATTGGCAGACCTTTGTTATTGTGGCTGAAATCCCTGACTTCTCTGAAATTTCCTGTGACTGAATTCCCCCTGACTTCAATGGGGTCAGCATTCATTCTGGTTAAAACAGCAAAACATGCTTCAGAGCACAAAAGAGATGAAGAACTAGCAGCAGGTGATAGGAATGAGTCTGCCTAATACCTGCTTGGTGCACTTATCAGGAATGTTGAATAATGTAAAGGTTTCTGCATAATTTAAGGAGGAATTCATATGAAGCTTGTTCTGGAAGATTACTATGATGTTATTTTTCATGCCAGTGGACATCTTGTTATCTATGAAACATCTATGCACTATTTTTCCCCCGCTAAATATTATCTTATTAATGAGCACGCACATACCCTAACACTTGTCAGTAGGACATGCAAAATCAAGAACTGGAGCTCCCAGGACTTCCTTCTGCTTTTTCTGTACAGCAAATTTCTTCATTGTCTGGAGTTAGATTGATATAAAAATGGTAGAGATATAAACCTTACAGGCTGTGGTCAGGAAGGACTTGTTACCTGCATATAAGCTTTGATAAAAGGCCATCTTCAAAGATGTGATGTCCTGATTCCTTCTGCTGATCTATTTTGTCAGCTATCTTCATCAGAGGTCCACTCCTTGGCATAGGTAAAATCAAGGCAGCTGTACCAGTACAAAATAATGAGACTAACAGGGTTCAGGATATTGTAAAAAGCTTTTTTTTTTTTTTTTTTTTTTTTTTTTGATGTCCAAAAGAGCTGCCTACAGAAAGGAAGTAATTCCAAAATGCTCAGATGGGAGCAAGATGTCTTGGACACCCTTCTGAGCAGGCACAGTGCCTGAGGAGATCCTACTGATGCAGGAGGCCTGCTTTGTGGCTGGTCAAGTTGGGACAAATGATGACCAAGGCTGCTCAGTGCTGGAGATGGGCATGCAGGACTCACAATGGTGAGATGTATTCAGAGATTTGGTGCAAGTCATCCTGAGTTGATCTGATGCCACTGCACTCAAGCTGCCTTTAAGAAGAAGGTATAAACTTGATGCATGACATCTCCCATTTTTAAATGTCCTTTGGGGCCAAGACAAGGGAGGTGTTTCAGAAAAGCCAAGATAAGAAGAGCATGTAGGCAATGTGGGAGCCTGGGACTGATCACAAGCACTCTCAAGCACATCTTGGGAGTCCATTGCAGCAGGACTTAAGTAAACTTTCATTCCTTCTGAGGGTAGTTTTATGGAGTTCAAATGATTATCAAACCAATCTTTAAAACTAATAGGTCCTTTGCTCTACCTGAAGTGTTGAGCACAGAATTAGGATAATCAGACATTCTTCTTCCCCTCTACCCTACCCTGCTGAGACCACACCTGGAATACTGTGTCCAGTTTTGGGCTCCCCAGTTCAAGAGAGACAGGGACCTGCTGGAGTGAATCCAACTGAGAACCACAAGGATGATTAGGGGACTTGAGCACCTCCCCTATGAAGAGAGACTGAGAGATCTGGGGCTGTTTAGTCTTGAGAAGGCTGAGGGAGAATCTGATCAATGTATATAAATATCTGAGGGGTGGGTGTAAAGTGGAGGGGGCCATTCTTCAGTGGTGTACAATAATACGACAAGAAGCAACATATACAAGCTTGAACATAGAAGGTGTCACCTCAACATGAGGAGAAACCTCTTTACTGTGAGGGTGATGGAGCACTGGAACAGGCTGCCCAGGGAGGTTGTGGAGTCTCCTTCTCTGGACACATTCAAAACCCATCTGGATGTGTGGAATACCCTAGGTGATCCTGCTTTAGCAGGGGAGGTGGGCACAAAGAACTCTAATGTACTGTATTCCAACCTCTAATGCACTGTGATACTGTGAAAATATACAAAACTCTGTATTTTGCAATTTCTCAGCTCAAAATCTTTACGGTGAATAACAAGTGTCTAGTATCTCCCTGGTGTTTACGGTGTTTACTGATGTTCATGACTATTAGGTGACGCAATAAAACATCTACTGAAGAAATTGAAATGTTCAACTGATATTGACTTCCTAATCAATACAATATGGATTGCATTTATTCAACTGTATTATATTTAACTTTTCATTAGTGTTATAAAGGTTGCTAAGACTAACTGGAATTCAATGGTAACGGCTTTATATTACCAAACCATAATAATTCTCTGTGTGTGATCAGATGTATTTTTTCTAGTTCCTGATAATGGTATTTTGTAGGCACCAATAAAGATACCTATTTTCTCTTCATATAGAAGACATGCAGTGTTTTCCAATGCTCTCAAGGCAATGTGGTCCTGAGTGCAGTATGAGAGTGAGACTTTTTGTGACTGTGGTCTGTTACTCAGTGGTTAGCTCAAGGGAAATGACTTCTCATTGATCTGCCTGCTAAACACAAAAAAAAAAAAAAAAATCAATCATTCACAAGTCTTTGGAGAAAGAAACACAAACTTGACTTCTGGAAAAAAGTATTCTTTGAGATAATTTGTGAATTCTGTTAGTAGCTTGTGGTATAGACACTGCTCATTGTTCTGATAATATGGGTTTGACAGGAATTTCTGAATTAGGTAAAAAGAGATAAACAGGTCAGCTTTGTGAATGGTGGGAACTGAATAAACTGAATAAAGTTAATAAACTTGGAAAACAAATGGGCCAAGTCATCAAATAAGTTCTCAAAGGAAAAATCTGATATAAATTACACAGAACATTATTAGAAATACTTAGTGAGAGTTTTTTGTGTTTTTTTCTTTTTTTCTTTCTGGTGAAAGAAAGAGAAGAATTTTTTACTTGAGGAGCACAGCTTGAGCTGAAAACATTTCACTTTTCCAAGATATCTGCTGGCTTCAAAGTATATTAGCTGTATAAAGGACCATTTGGCATTTAAATAAATTACCCATGTAATGTAAATGGGCTTTTCAAATAAAACAAAAAAAAAAAAAAAAGAGCGAGAGAAAGAATAAAGTATCAGTGGAGCCTTTTGAGTACTCGGGGATATTGCAGCTGGCCTCCAAGGTATTTTGAGAGCATTTTTACATACCTGAGTGCACAAACACATACAAACACCTTTGAAAAAAATCCAGAAAAAGGCTTTCATAGAATCATAGTGTTTGGAAGGGATGTCTAGAGATCGAGTCGAACCCCCTGCCAAAGCAGGATCACCTAGGGCAGGCCATGCAGGAACACATCCAGGCAGATTTTGAAAGGCTCCAGAAAAGGAGACTCCACAGCCTCTCTGGGCAGCCTCTATCACCCTCACTGTAAAGAAGTTTCTCCATGTAGAGGTGGAGCTGCCTGTGTTCCAGATTATACCTGTAGTTACTTGCTCTGTTACTGGGTACCACCAAAAAGAGGTTGGCACCTTCATCTTGACACCCACCCCTCAGATATTTATAGACATTAATAAGAACCCCTCTGAGCTTTCTCTTCTCAAGACTATGTAGTCCCAGTTTTTTCAGTCTTTCTTCACAGTAGAAATGTTCAAGTCCCCAGATCATCCTTGCAGCTCTCTGTTGGACTCTCTCCAGTAGATCCCTGCCTCTCTTGAGCCAGGGAGCCCAAATCCAGATACAGTATTCCAGGTGTGATCTCACCAGGGCAGATTAGAGAGGGAGGATAACCTCCCTAGACCGGCTGGACACACATCTCCTCCACCCATACCTTAATTAAAACCATTACCTATTCAGTGAGGTATACCCTGTTGGTTTCCTATTCAGGCAAAGAGGGCAAAAAAGGTAGGATTGGTTTTCTTTCTAACACCTATATGGGAAAAGGCACAACAGCGGCAATGTCTTGTTTAATGTCTTAACTCTGAAGGATTAAATCCAGCTGACTGCTTCACTTATTCTCGCCTGACATACATATGTCAGGTATATGGATTGTCTGTGCCTGGAGATATAATACACTCTGTCCTTTCAGACTCCACATACACAGAATACCTGATCATGGCAAAGGATGGTCCTGCCTCATAGTCACCTCTGTGCTGCAAGCACATTATGTCTTCCCTTATTTCTCCAGCTCCTGGGGAAGAGAAATTTCTTTACTTTATTACAGATACAGCATAACCTAGTGATATTTGCACTCTTTGTAGGCATACCGTAGAGTGTCAGCAAGTTGGTGAGCAGGACTACTGGCACCTGAAAATCCAAAAAGGCAACAATAAAGAGCAAGAAATGCAACGAGACTGATTGTTGCATCACAAAAAGTAAGATCTGAGGTGAGGTTGCTCAAAGCCTCATCAGGTCTGGCCTTGAATAATTCTGGGAATAGGACTTCCACAACTTCTCTGGGCAGTGTATTCCAGTGGTGAAGGACTTCTTCCTTGTATCTTATCTAAATGTACCTTCTTTCAGTTTAAAGCCACTGTCTCTTGCCTTATCACTATATGTCCTTGCAAACTTCCTCCAGCTTCCTTGGATCCCCCTTTCAGCTACTGGAAGGCTGCTATAAGGTCTCGCCAGAGCTTTTTCTTCTCTGAGCTGAACAACTCTAGCAGCCTAACAGCCTTCACAGCAAAGGTGCTCTAGCTGTCTGATCATTTTTGTGGCTGCCTCTGGACTCACTCCAACAGGTCCATGTCCTGCTTCTGTTGGGAGCCAGAATTTTTACCAGAGAGGAATAGAGGGTGAGAATCACTTCCCTGGACCTACTGACCACATTTCTTCAGATGCATCTCAGGATATGGTTGGATTTCTGGGCTTGAAACACACATTGCCAGATCATGAGTGAACATGATCTTGATTTCAAAGGTCTTTTCCAACCTGGTTAATTCTGTATTTCTGGATGAAGGATGGGCATTTCCTTGTCACAATGTCCATTTCTCAGTGATTCTTTCTGTATAGAACTGTGACCGATATTTCCAAGCCAGATTGAACTTATTCTCCCCTCTGCATTTACCACCATGAAACATAACCACAATGGAGAAGATGCAGTCTTTTTATGTCTGTTCTTTATGAAGTTTGTCTTTTGATTCATAAGAAGTGATTCTCACTTTCCAACCTGCCCCTCTTCCTTCAGGCTTTCCGTTCAGAGTTGATTGATAAGCAAATGCATTTTCCAGATATGCTTTATTGCTCTTTTCCTCCTCCTTTCCTTCCTTATTTCTGAAAAGAAGCAGTGAGGAGGAAGAAATGGTCTGTAAGTGAGGCACAAATACAGAGATTTATTGAATGATGAGAGCAGACTCAAAGGGCCTCCAGGTAAAAATAGTGTAACCAGCATAATATCATCTGACTAAACAGCTTCTGCTCCACCACCACCACTTTTGCACACATCCCAGAGCTAGGGGCAAGACCCTCACCAGTCAAGATATCACATAGAGGAGCTCAGCTCCAGTAAGGAGGCCCAACCAGCACCTGTGGATGATATTGGAGTAGTTATCAATTCCGGTCCTAACAGCCGGGGGACCACCAGGCCCCCCGGCCTTTGTTGTCACCACCACCATCACCCAGTGCGCACCATGGGCACTCACCAGCAATGAGAGGAGGATCCCTCAGCCCAGATGGGCTCAGCTTAGGGCTTCTGCTTTTCCTGGTGGGGATTAAAAAGGGGAGTGTGTGGGGATGGCCAAGTGGCCACACCTGGGGTGGGAGGAGACTCCAATAGAGCCCAGGTGCTCTGGGTTTGAGGGCAAAAAGGGGAAAATGGGGCTGATAAGGGACTTTTAGGGTGTCAGGTAAAGATAGGACTAGGGGGAATGGGAAAAAAAAAAGAAAGTAGTGGGTAGATTCGTATTGGATATTAGGAAGAAGTTCTTCACCATGAGGGTGGTGAGACACTGGAACGGTTTGCCCAGGAGGTGGTAGAAGCCTCATCCCTGGAGGTGTTTCAGGCCAGGCTGGATATGGTTCTGGGCAACCTGATGTAGTGTGAGGTGTCCCTGCCCATGGCAGGGGTTGGAAAAGGATGATCCTTGAAGTCCCCTCCAACCCTAACAATTCTATGATTCTATGATTCTAAAACAATTTTGCAGTTTGGGCTGGATGTTAGGAAGAAATTATTCACAGAAAGAGGGATTGGCCATTGGAGGGGGCTGCCCAGGGAGGTGGTGGAGTCACCATCCCTGGAAGTGTTTACAATAAGACTGGATGAGGCACTTACTGCCATGGTTTAGTTGATTAGTGTTGGGTGATAGATTGGACTTGATGATCTTGAAGGTCTTTTCCAACCTGATTAATTCTGTGATTGATTGATTGATTGTGTATATATAACAGTCTTTGTTTTTTACTTCTGTTGTAAACCCAGGAAGGGGTTTGTCTCTTCTCTCTAGCAACCAGCACCAGAACAAGAGGACACAGTCTCAAGCTGCATCAGGGGAAGTTTAGGCTTGAGGTGAGGAGAAAGTTCTTCACTGAGAGAGTCATTCATCATTGGAATGGGCTGCCCAGGGAGGTGGTGGAGTCACGGTCCCTGGAGGTGTTTGAGAGGGGACTGTACGTGGCAGTTGGTGCCATGGTCTAGTCATGAGGTCTGTGGAGACAGGTTGGACTCAATGATCTTTGAGGTGTCTTCCAACCTTGGCGATACCGTGATACTGTGAAACCTCCCTCCTCTCCAAGGACAGATCCAATGCTCAGACCTGACATGGCATATCTGTGCATCCTGGGCTGCAAAAGAGCTGTTTATTTACTGAATATATTCTCAGCAAAATTAACACAAGAACACATAAGGAAAATCATCTCCAAATCTCGTTCTGTATGTTTCAGTGATTCTGTGATGACAAGGCCATAAGAGAATCAAATCTAGGTTGTATTCTTTTTTAAGATAACAGCATGAGCTTAGAAAAATGCAGCAAAAACTTCAATAAAAGATCTGACTGCATTACTGTGGAGTGTGGGCATGAGGGCCTGGTTCATATCTCAGAAACCCGTGCATATTCTTTACAGCAGATCATTTATTTATGAGTAGTGCACAGTGCAATGAATCCAAAGAAACTTTCCTAGTTACATATCTTCCCAGACTTTGCTTAGGCAAAGCTGGAGCCAAACATTGGCTGTTTTGTTCATTTAACCTTTACAGCAAAACATTTTAAGACACTGCCCTCCAGTTTGCGTGATATAAAAGAAATATTCAGAATCTCAGAGAAATTTGCAACTGAAAATGTAATATATAGCCCATGTATATAATCAACATGAAGGAGAAGCCTGCAGAGCTCTGAAGTAATTTTATAGTATTATTACATCAGTAGAACCGGAACGTACTGGTTATCTTGTGTCTCAAAGTCTCAGCTGAGGGATGTAGGCTTTGCATAGTGCTTGGATACTCTCAAGGGAATTGTCTGCCATGTGTATGAGAAATTAAGTTTTAACTGAGATTTGAGGTTTACCTAAACTGAAAATTTAGCAGAGAGATCTTAAGAGTAAGAAAAAGAAATAATGGCAAAAAAAGATAAGTAAAGTAGCTTGCAGATAGAGAAAGAGATGCAAATATTTCTGTAAATAGAGTGTAACTATGAATTGTAATACATATTGTAATATAATTGCCATTCAGAATAGAACAATGATTTTTAAATTATTGGGTTAGTAATCTAAGTAAATAACAAGGTTAAAACTCATACTTTGATAGTGTGCTAATGGAAGAAAATAGGAAAGAACAATGTTTGAGGCCTTCAAAGCAGGAATTCCTCTTTGGGAATTCCAAGTTAAACAAAGAGAAGAGAAAGTGATTTTCACCAAAGATAATACTACAATTAAATAGAGCAGTATGTGGATCATAGCAGCGTGCCTCATCAGGCTGAAGTATGGACATGTTTCATGAAGCGCAAAGTAGTCATCTACCATGGATAGTCTGGTCACACAATGATAGGGAACCTTTGGTACCAGTGAAAACAGTAAAATGTTCAGATGCTGCCTGTTTTAAAGTTAATTAACATAAAAATGAAACATTTCAGGAAAAATGTTCAGAGCTAAACCAGATATCCCCCAAACAGCTTTTTCCACATCTGCCTTGGCATCATACCAGTTACATAAGTGTCCATCTTGTAAAAAAAATTGTACTTGATCAACCTCGATTAAATAACTCCCTGGAGATCTTGTGGGTTTGTTGGGTTTTTTTGGTGTCTTTATTTTTTTCCATAATTGCTTCCTGATCCTAAGCTATATTATCAGAATGACTTTGAGTGCCTAATCAGACACATCTGTCAAGCACCTTCAAGTACTGTGCCACCTCAAAGTATGGGTACCCCTCACTCAATAGCCAGCTGCAGCCAATTGCCAGTGTTTCAAATGAAAAGATGCATGTGTAGAGGAAGAGGAGAATTTACAAGTCAAATTATGCCCTGACTCTTACAGCTGATCAGCTGAAGCCCTGAAGAATGAGATCTGATTATAATCACAGTCCTAATGCAAAGCTGGAAATGTTATGAGGGCATACTGAGGGCAACGAAATCTATCCTGCTCTATTTGGACTTAGTGATGAAAAAAGAAACAGGATGACTCAGTCCTTGTGTGGCTTTGGATACAGGCATGCCTTCTGAAAGTGAGGTTAAAGAATAACTCTCTGAACAAAATGTGGCCTTGCTTTAAATTTCTAGTTTTCAATTATGTGTCTTGTTGGAGATTAAAAAAGATATAGGAATTTGCTGTTAATTGCATGAATAGTTCTTTTGCATTTTTTTCCCTTTAATTGGGAACAGGCAACTGAGGAAGGGAAGAGGTATATTCAGAAAATGTGTTACATACTTGAGTTTGAAGTTTGAAATCCTTGACGTTTCAGAAGAGTCTTGTCAATTCAATTCTGACTTTTATCATTGCTTTAACACTGCATGTTTGAGTTGCTGCTTGTGACTCTGCTCCTGCTTCTTAGTTCTATTTTGATACAGCTCCCAGATTGGCTGGAAAGAGGAAGATTTTCCTCAGGGTAATTATTAATTAGGCAATTATTATTTATGTTAGCATAGCAAACTAGAGACATCAGGTCTGAACCAGCACCAGGTATTGTTGGCATTATATTGAGGCACGGCATATAAATTGGTCTGCTCCATAAAGTTTGCAGTCCAGTCATGAGACAAGAAACAGGCAACTGCAGATGAATAACTGAGATGTGAAAACTGACTTAGATTATTGCTCATGCAGTTTGGTGTGCAGAGAACACTGGTTATCTGTTGTCAAGAGATATTTAGGCATGCTGGCAGAAGGAATTTTTCATGTGCTTCAAAGCTATTTGCTTTTTGAATTAATGAGTGTTCATAAGAATTGTGCCTATCGGAGGCGAGACATAACCAGAACACTATTTTCCCTGTTTATTTCCCTCTAAAATGTGTTTTTCAGAAAACAGTGTTCTTCTTTTACCCCTTCCTTTTGAGTAATATTTGTGCCAATATTTATAATAATGGGAGAGGATGTGTTTTTTGAACCCACTCAGCAACAGATATTTATCTTCTTTCTACTATTCATCTCACCAAAGACACTCATCTTTTGTCAGCCTTTTGCCAGTCTGTTCAGAATGTGCCAGGAAGATTTAAATGCTAACCAACAACTGTATTTTGAAATTATTTAGCAAGGAAAATATACTACAACACATGGATGGACATACCAGCAGGAGCAGGGAAGTCATTCTGCCCTTGTACTCAGCACTGCATCCAGTTCTGGGCCCCTCAGTTTAGGAAAGATGTTGAGTTGCTGGAACATGTCCAGAGAAGGGCAACAAAGCTGGTGAGGGGTTTGAAGCACAAGCCCTGTGAGGACACATCCTCAAGCTGCACCAGGGGAAGTTTAGGCTTGAGGTGAGGAGAAAGTTCTTCACAGAGAGAGTTGTTAGCTGTTGGAAAGGGCTACGCAGAGAGGTGGTGGAGTCACCATCCCTGGAGGTATTTAGGAAGAGACTGGATGAGGCACATGGTGCCATGGTTTAGTTGATTAGATGGTGTTGGGTGATGGGTTGGACTCAATGATCTTAAAGGTCTTTTCCAACCTGGTGAATTCCATTCTATTCTGTCAGCCATCTACAGTGCTAAGTTTATACCAAAACCAATAGGGACTGAGAGTCTATCTAATAGCTTTTACATTGTCCTACTTGTCTTCAGTGAAGTGAAAACAGCATAGTCACAAGCTTGTAAAAGTACAAGGTATATTGGGCAAAAAGTGGTGTCTTTCTTTAAGAAGTGTCTTCCTTTAAGAAATATCTTAATGCAGCCTGGCTATCCTAATGTGGTGTTAAAATGGTGACCAGTTCCCATGAGCCTTTGAAATCCTTAAATGGATATGACTTGTCTGCTTATGCTTTGTATACTTGCTTCAGGGAAAACTCTCCAAAAACGGGGCTTAAATACATGAAATAAAGACATAGGGTTTGTAACTAATCTCTCAGTAACTCTGTAAGACTACAGAAGGTAACAACGACCAAAGGAAAACATCCTGGTACAACCTTCAGTTTGCTTTTACTTTTGGGGTCTTGATTAATGGATATCACAGAGTGGCTAAGGTGGAAAGGTCCCTGTGGAGATAGGCTGGTCCAGCCTCCTGCTCAGAAAGGGTCATCATGTCTAGTCAGGGTTCGAATATCTCCAAGAATGGAGACTCCCCCACCTCTCTGGGCAGGCTCTTCCAGCGTTCAACCATTCTCACAGAAAAAAAACAGTAAAAAAAGTCTTGTGTTCAGACTGAATTTCCTGTTGTATAATTTGAGCCCTTTGCCTCTTGTCCTTTCATTGGAAACTACTGAGAAGACTCTGGCTCCCTCATCTTCATTCATTCTCTCCCATTAAATATTTACACACTTGGATGAGATACCTCCTGAGCCTACTCTTCTTTGGTCTGAGCTGCTCCACTGTTGCAACCTTCCCTCATAGGAGAGATGATCCAGTCCCTTAAATATTTTTGTGTCACTTTTTCAGACTCTTCATTATTTTCAGGATGATGAGACCCAGATAAGGTCTGTGCTTTGAAAATAGTGGCTACCATTTTTCACAGGCTATTCTGAGAAAAAACAATGTATTTATTATTCATTTGGGTATTATCAATCCACCCAGATCAGTCATATTTCCTGTGTTTGCTTTTGTAACCAAACTGAAGGGAATGATCCATCTAGGCATTGCTACTTAAATTACTAGCAGTTAGTCTACCTTTAGCTTCAGGTAATTATGTCATTAGTTGAAACTTAAAAATATACCTTTGCAGAAGGTCTAGATGTCCTGCAGGCAAAGCTTAACCCCATTGCCCACAGATACATGGCATTCTGGCAGGAATTAACAACTTCATGGACAAACAGCCACATTCACAGACCTCCCTTCACTGATGTACTCTGGGATGTTAGGTAACCTCCCTGTGGTCTTCTGCAAAAGCCCTAGAAAATATCAATAATAGCTAGAGCTGTTGTAAGAGCTGGTGAATCACTGGCAGTGAAAAGATACTTCAAGGTGTATCAGTCTGCAGGGACTCTGAAAGCAAGCATATAGGTGTCATCCCTGCTAAAGGAGAGGTTCAAGAAAAAGCTCTCTGCTTTCATTATACTGATAATTAGTCACTTGCACATTCTTTCTCTTAACTCGATGAACTGATTTTAGCTGGGACAGAGCTAAATTTCTTCACAGTAGATCATTGGTGCTGTATTTCAGATTTGTGACCAATACGTGTTGATAACATAGGGATGATTTAGCACCTGTGGAACAGAGCTTGCACAATATGAAGGCCTTTTTTTTTACCCCATCAATGAGCAGGATAGGGCTTCACAAGAGTCTGGGAGAGGACACAGCTAGGACAACTGACCCAAATTGACCAAAGGAGTATTTCATACCCCATGACATTGCACTCAGTAATAAAAGCTGGGGTAAGAAGAAGAAAGAGGAACATTCAGAGTTATGGTGCTTGCCTTCCCAAATAATGGTTAGTTGTGATGAAGCCTAGCTTTCCTGGAGATGACTGAATTCCTGCCTGTTGATGGCAAGTAATAAATTAATTCCCTGTTTTGCCTTCACTTTGCTTGCTTGTGTAACTTCTTCTTCATCATTAAACTGTCTTTATCTCAAGACATTTTTTCCCACTTTTCCCTTTCCTATACTTTCCCCCATCTCATTGAGGGAAAGTGATGCTTTGTTGGCTGAGCTGCATATTAGTGTTAACCCACAAGATAAGAATTACATTGCTTGGGCTTAGCACTGCTAACATTTCAGGGCAAGATCTAGTCCTTAACATTAATGGTAAAGAAAATTTGGTACAATTGCATTAACTTGCCCAGGAATACTTAAACCTGTGCAACTGAAAATAGATAGAAGGAGATCAGGTTGGTCAGGCAGGACCTGCCCTTCCATGCTGGCTGGGCCTGATCCTTTGGCCATCCTGTAAGTGCTGTGTGATTGCACTCAAGATGACCTGTTCCATAATCTTGCCTGGCACTGTGGTCAGGCTGATAGGCCTGTAATTCCCTGGCTCCTCCTTCCGGCCCTTCTTGTGGATGGGCATCACGTTGGCCAGTTTCCAGTCATCTGGGACCTCTCCAGTGAGTCAGGACTGTTGAAAAATGATGGAGAGCAGCTTGGCCAGCTCATCTGCCAGCTCTCCTGGCACCCTAGGATGGATCCCATCCCTCCCTGTATATAGTAGAAATCCAGCTTGAGTGTTCTCTCCATCATTGCATCAGAATGTCACTCAGATATATCACCTCTCATTTATAGTTGGTATTTTTCAGCTCTGCTGCTGTCTGCACCACTACAAAGCAAAATATAGAATCATAGAATCAATAAGGTTGGAAAAGACCTCAAAGATCATCAAGTCCAACCTGTCACCTAAGACCTCATGACTACTAGACCATGACACCAAGTGCCATGTCCAATCCCCTCTTCAACACCTCCAGGGACGGTGACTCCACCACCACCCTCGGCAGCCCATTCCAATGGCTAACAACTCTCTCTGTGAAGAACTTTCTCCTCCTCTCCTCGAGCCTAAACTTCCCCTGGCGCAGCTATAACTGAATGTTGCAAATATAACTATTGTGTTTGTTGGGAAAAACTGTATTCTGTTCCAAGCTAAATCTGCTTTTGGATTTTGATTCACCTGTTGGCAGAAAAGTTGGGAAGATTTTACCACAGTTATGAAATTGCCTCTGTGCTTTGCCTAGGAGAAGCTACCACAGGAGAGACCCCTGCATCCCTGAGGGGCAAACTGAAAAGAACCATCTCTCTTCAGAAAAACATTTGATCTTAGCTCATCTGAGCCCTGATGAGGGTATACACTGTCACCAGAATATGGATCATGCATGCATGGTTTACCATTTGCAAAAGAGGTTGTTTAAATTAAATTACTACTAGATAACTACCAGATAGAAGAGGTATAATAATTGAAATCCAAGGATGAAATTTAGCATTTATAAGACTGGGGGAAAGGGAATTCATAATACAATATGCAGATTCCCAACAGTACACAGACTTTAAAACAAGCATGCAGCTTTAGTGTCAAATCTGGTCCCAAATTCTTGAATATAGATATTAATACGTGCAATCATTCTGCCACTGTAGTACATCACATTCCATAGGGTTTAATACATGTGCATTTTCCAGGTATAGAAGCTCAGTAAAAACATACTCAAAATTTGAGGATTTAGTATAGTAATTTTTTTTTTTTAATGCAATCCATCCTTAGCTAATGTAATACATGAAGGATTTAACTACAAACCAGAAAGAACAACCAGTGGCTTGCAAACAGATAAGGCTGTAGGCTGTATTAATTTTTTCTTTAGTCAACGACAAATTTTGCAATCTGATAGGGTTGACAAGTGTTGATGTAATAAAACAGCAAGACAAGTAGAAAAATAAATGTATATACAGGCAGAGAAAATATACCATGTCTTATTAAGAAAACAGAAAATTAACCAGAGAAAATTTTGTGTTATACCTGCATTGTGGATTAAATTATTAGATTTAGATGATCGAAAAATTACGTCAGTATAGAGTAATTAAATCAAATTGGATTGAGAAACCTTGACAGGAACTATGTGGTGTTTAATTGTAATAAAAAAAAAAAAAAAAAAAAAAAAAAGAATAATTTTCTTTCCATCCAATACACCTCAGAACTCTTTTTATCAGATTTCATCAAATTACTTGAGAAAAATCTTGTGAACACGGGCCAATGGAAAACTAATGCCTGATGTGTGATGCAATGGTCCTGCACAAACACAGAACATCTGCTGTTAAGAGGGTTTGGTCACCCTAGTAACACTGTCTAGTTCAGTTTCCATAATAAAGAGCTATTTAGCATTGCTGTATAAAAATGAAAGCAGCAAGTTGAAGTAATGTAAAAGTCACTTTATGGCATTCAGAAATGTTGTCAGGGTAGATAAGATAAATCTTCAAACCTTAAAGTGAAAATGAAGCAACTGAATAACATGTATTATTCATTTTCACATATACAAAAGGAGATTAAGTCAGTATATTTAGCTGAGTTTTTTAGAAATGTAATGTTACTGGAGAATATCAGAGATTTCACTCCTATGAAAGAAAGGAACACTTACTGAAAAGTCAATTGACTAAATACATGTACTATTGTGGATTGTCAAGACTTCAGTGCAAGAAGATCAAAGCTGAAATAGCAGTATGTAATTTCTCACAATTTGGAAGAGATTTTATATGGTGATGAGCAAAAGTTCTAGTATAGAAAGAAACAATTATGTACAGCTGCTGAAATGAAGATTAAAAATTCTAGGCTTGAATGTGTCAAGGGTTAGGCATTGGTCAGCAGTAAATGAATGTCAGACCCTCTCTAGTAAGACATCTCGCTTCCCAAAGGGAAAGAAAAAGGGGATAAGGGAGAGTGATTTATGAATGGGAAAAGAAAATTAAAATTGCCTTAATGAAAATAATTGTAATAAAATAATTAATATATAAATATATACAAAACCAATATGAAACTAGACTTGCCTTACAGCAATTAGTTACCAGTGCCATTTATGCTGTGGCAGAAGATTGGGACTGGGCTCTGCAGCAGAAGAGAACTGAATTCAGGAACCGGAATCTGGAACTGGATTCAGGGACTGGGGTCAAAGATGGAATTAAGAGAGTCCTCCTCAGAAGATGGCTATTGAAAAAGAGAGCTTGTCCTTTGTGATATCTCAGTTTTATACTGAAAATGAAATGGAATACCTTGTTGGTCAGTTTAAGGTCACCTGAATGGTTCATTTCTTCCCACAGATGGGGCCTTTTACTCTCAGCCCCTAGTGTTGTACACAAGATTATCAGTGACACTGGCTTGCATACCAATCCTTGCTACTAATTAGAAACATTGTGTGTTGCCACTTTTAGGAACAGACATTGTCTGCAAAGATGTCATTGATTTCAGAAAGTGCGGTTACTTAGAACAGACAGAGCTGAAAAGTAAAATCACTAAACAGAATTAGTTCTGTTCTAACTTTAACCAGGATAGTATAACAGATTCATGCATTTGGGAAAGAGAATTTTCATGCTCAGTTTTAGCATCAAATTATATTCCATTCCATGAGGAATATGAGACATTTTCTAGTCAATCCCATCATCTCTATTGAAAGTTGTATGTGCTACAAGCAATTATGGTGGTGATCTATGTTAGAAAATTGACAAACAAAATATGCTTAGAAACTTTTAATTGCTTTCTAGTAGTTTTTTGTAAAGGTAATAGTGTGAGGGGAAATCACTGAAATAAGATTTTTTTCAGTTTTCTAAAAAGTCATGCAATTCAGACTGCAAACAAAACTATTATAAACAGAAAAGTCTGACTTTATTTTCTATCAGGTAATTAAACAACTTCATATAGTCAAATGTGGCAAAAGCATGCAAAAAAAAAATTGCATGGCATCAATATGGTCATGTCCATAATAAACACTGTTGCATTTTTTGTTTGTTAGATTTGATACTCCTACATACCTTAGCCTTACCACATAGCAGAAATAGTTGGTTGATATACCGAAGTGCCTGCTGGTAAATGCAAGAGCAGACATTATTGCTGTCCAGTCTGAATCATACAAGTGATGATGAGGATTGTCTGATACATCAAATGGTTGTACAGCCATTAAGAAATACATTGAAAAGATGGATAAATAGGCTGGCAGAAGCAAGTAGAACAAATAAGTTCAGGCACCAGTACAGGCTGGGTGCTGAATATTTGGACCAAAGTCTGGCAGAGCAGTTTCTAGTGATGCAGCTAGGCACTAAGAAGAACCAGAGTAAAGTAAGTGCCCTCATGTCAGAGACTACCAACAGCCTGCTCAGCTCCACTGCCCTCCCTGAGGAATATGCAGACTATGATGTGGTCACCCTTCAGCCTTATCTTCCCCAGGCTGAAAAAGCCAAGTAGTGTTAGCCCCTTTGTGCAAGTCTTACTCTTGAGGCCTTTCAGCATCTTGCTTGCTCTCCTCTGGAAACACTGGAATAGTTTGGCATCCTTCTTATGTGGAAGCACCCGGAACTACATACAGCATTCCCGGAGGTGTTCAAGAAAGGATTGGACATCGCACTTGGTGCCATGCTTTAGGCATGAGGTCTGTGGTGATGGGTTGGACTTAATGATCTTTGAGGTCTCTTCCAACCTTGGTGATTCTGTGTGATTCTGTGATACAAGGCAGGACCACACTGGTGTACTGCAAAGGGGGATGATCACCTCCCTCAACCAGTTACCTATGCTGTTCTTGATGTACCCTAGGGCATACTTGACCATTTTGTCTGCTTTTTGACTCATATTCAACATAGCATCAACTCAGATTCCCTAGATTTCTTGCTGCAGGGCTGCTATCCAGCCTCTCATTCCCTAATTTGTACATATAACCAGAATCGTCCTGTTCAAGACGAAGAATCTGGCACTTGCTCTGTTAAACTTCATATGGTTAGTCATTGACTAGCTCTCTGATCTATCCAGATCCCTCTGTAAAGCTTCTCTACCCTCAAGGGAGTTCACATCTCCTCCTAGTTTGGCATAATTTGCAAACTTAACATAAATTTGATTGAATGCTACAGGCTGGGGTCAGAGTGGCTGGAGAGTGGCCAGGCAGAGAGGGACCTGGGGGTACTGGTTGATTGTAGGCTGAACATGAGCCTGCAGTGTGCCCAGGCAGCCAAGAAGGCCAATGGCATCCTGGCTTACATCAGGAACAGTGTGGCCAGCAGGAGCAGGGAGGTCATTCTCCCCCTGTACACTGCACTGGTTAGGCCGCACCTTGAGTCCTGTGTCCAGTTCTGGGCCTCTCAGTTTAGGAAGGATGTTGACTTGCTGGAACGTGTCCAGAGAAGGGCAACAAAGTTGGTGAGGGGTTTGGAACACAAGCCCTATGAGGAAAGGCTGAGGGAGCTGGGGTTGCTTAGCCTGGAGAAGAGGAGACTGAGGGGTGACCTTATTGCTCTCTACAACTACCTGAAGGGAGGTTGTAGCCAGGCAGAGGTTGGCCTCTTCTCCCAGGCAGCCAGCACCAGAACAAGAGGACACAGTCTCAGGCTGCGCCAGGGCAGGTTTAGGCTGGATGTTAGGAAGAAGTTCTACACGGAGAGAGTGATTGCCCATTGGAATCGGCTACCCGTGGAGGTGGTGGAGTCACCTTCACTGGAGGTGTTCAGGAGAAGACTTGATGGGGTGCTTGGCTGTATGGTCTAGTTGTTGGGTGGGTTGGATTGTTTGATGGGTTGGACGCGATGATCTTGAAGGTCTCTTCCAACCTGGTGTATTGTATTGTATTGTATTGAATGTGCATGGTTTGATTAAGTCAGATTCTTCTCAGTGTCAAGACACTGAGAGCACAAGAGGTAAAGGGCATGAACTGAAACAGACAAATTGCCATTTAAATGTAAGAAAACACTTCTTACTGGATGTTCAAACACTATCACAGGTTAACAGAGAGGTTACTGAGTCTTCATTGTTGGAGATATTAATATTACAAGGGGACAGGGATGTGAGTAACCTCCCTGATGGTTTGTGCAGGGTGGTTGGGCTATATGTCCAGAGGTACTTTTCCACTTCAAGCATTCTGTGATTCCGAGTTTAAGATCAGAGATGAAATTAAAGAGTTTCTCAGTGTATTATGATTAGTAATAAAAAGAGTTACAGCCAAGATTAAAGAAAGCTTCTCACTGACATCAAGGAGTCTTTTTTGTCCTTAATTGGTTAAGGACTTTATTGTGAAGAAGGTTCAGGGCTTGCATATAAGGCATTGAATGGACTTAAGATTTAAGTTTCTTTAGCTGGAATATTCAAAGATTTTCAGAGATCATAATTTTTTTAAAGGATCTCCACATGTCATATTGTCCAGTGTCCCACAGTCTATCAGCTTTGCATTTGATTTAAGGATTATGTATGCTAAAAATACTTCTATATGCAATAAGAGTTCTCTGAGCAGGTCGGAGATAGAAGAGGATCAATATTTTCAATGTGCTGCTGAAAGAGTGTTGCAAAAAGTCTGTCTGTTGGTAAGAACATGTTGAAATATTTTCCTGAGGAGAGATTGTCCTGTCACTAGTTAATTAAAATACAGAACAAGCTCTCTTTTATTGTAAGAAAGTGACTATGAGATTCATTGTAAAATAAGAAAATCTGTGCATGCAGAATCCCTATGATTAAAAATTGTTTTGGTAAAAGTGTCTGGAGACAGACAGTTATGTATCTGCACAACTCTAACCTCAAATAAGGGAGTAGCTTCATTGAAAGAACAAAGCTTGACATTTATCTTCTCTGAAAAATAAAAAGACTGTAAGCAACAAGTTTTTCTTGACAGCGTTGAAACCAATTCATGATTAGATGGAGAAAGGAGTTAAATACCATTAAAAGGTCATAAAATCTTGGCTCAGAAGAGTAAATGATCTAATGACTAGATTCTTTGCTGTCCGTAAATTTGCCTAGCTTTTTTTCAAATCTGAGAATGTTTTCTCTTTCCCTAAATCTCTGTGGTGGCAATCTTCAAATGTTCATGACCTGCTGTGTGAAATCATACTTTCCTTTGCCTGTTTTGGCCTCATCACTGTCCTGGTTTTAGTTAGAACGGTACTAATTCTGTTCAGTGATTTTACTTTTCAGGCCTGTCTCTTCTAAGTTACTGCACTTTCTGAAATTCATGGTTTGTTTTTGCAGGCAGTGTCTGCTCCTAGTAGAGATAACAATCCATGTTTCCAGTTAGTACCCAGGGCAGATGATCCTAAACTGACTAATGAGGTATTCCATTCTATACACATCATATTTGGTATAAAGCTGAGAGATCACAAAGGTCAAGCTCTCTTCTTCAGGGGCCAGCTTCTGAGGAAGAGACTGTCTGTTTTGCCTTTGATCCCAGTTCCTGAGTTCCTGAATTCTGTTCTCTTCTGCTGCTGAGTCCAGTCTGGGGCTGGCCACAGTTTCAGTGGTAATGTTGACTAATTGCCATCAGGGAACTTGATTTCAATGTTGGTTTTGCATATATTTGTATATATTTTATTTTAATATTATTATTATCATTAGTTATTTTTTTCAGAATATAAGTCTCTCTTTTTCCCTTTCTCTTTCCTTTTAGAAAGGTGAAGGGGTTAATAAAAGGACTCTGTCACTCATGTATTGGTCAGCCCATCTGTAACATTTCAAAAGACTGATCAGGTTGGAAGGGACCTCCAGGGATCATCCAGTCAAACATCTCCCCCACTAACTCATGTCTGCCTAGATCAGGTTGCACAGGAACATATTCAGACAGGTTTTGAAAGTCTCAAGAGAAGGAGACAACTATTCTGGTGCGCCACAACTCTTAAAGCAAGGAAGTTTCTCCTTAAGTTCAAGTGAAACCTCCGGTGTTCTATTTTGTACTTGTTACCCCTTGTCCTGTCACTGGCCACCACTGAAAAGAGCCCAGCCCCATCCTCATGACCTCCACCCTTTAGGTGGAGGATTGATGAAAAGTTCTCTCAGATTTCTTTTTTTCCAGGCCAAAGAGCTGCAGGTCTCTCAGCATCTCCTTATAAAATAGATGCCCCTAATCAGCCTTATGGTGCTCTGTTGGACACTCTCCAGTAGTTCCCTATCCCTCTTGAACTGAGGAACCCAGATATGGACATTATACCCCAGAAAAAAAAAAAAGGAAAGAAAGAAGAAAAGAAAAAAAGGTAAAAGAAAGATAACACATAAATTAATTCAAAGGACTCCTGTTATCTAGGTAGGAAAATGATACCTCTATTTTTTCAATGAAGAAACCAAAAAGTTGAAGAGGCTTCCTAAGGCCACAGGGTAAGATAAGGAAAGAGCTGGTGCTTTAAGTCTGCATTGTCTGCTTTGTGGTGTAGAATTTTATATGTCATGTATTGTACGTAGTTAATAGGATAATGGTAGATGCATTTTGCCCATGGGAAAATCGTAGAATCGTAGAATCATAGAATCAGTCAGAGTTGGAAGGGATCACGTGTTCCAACCCCTGCCATGGGCAGGGACACCCCACACTAGATCAGGCTGGCCAGAGCCTTGTCCAGCCTGGGCTTAAACACCTCAAGGGACAGGGCCTCAACCACCTCCCTGGATAACCAATTCCATGGCTTCACCACTCTCATGGTGAAGAACTTCCTTCTCACATCTAGCCTGAATCTCCTCACCTCCAGCTTCATTCCATCCCCCTAGTCCTATCACTACCTGACATCCTGAGAAGTCCCTTGCCAGCCTTCCTGTAGGCCCCCTTCAGATACTGGAAGGCCACAATGAGGTCACCTCAGAGCCTTCTCTTCTCCAGACTGAACAGCCCCAACTCCTTCAGTCTGTCCTCATAGGAGAGGTGCTCCAGCCCTCTGATCATCCTCGTGGCCCTTCTCTGGACACCTTCCAGCACATCCACATCCCTCCTGTAATAGGGGCTCCAGAACTGGATGCAGTACTCCAGGTGGGGTCTCACCAGAGCTGAGTAGAGGGGGAGAAGCACCTCCCTTGACCTGCTGGTCACACTTCTCTTGATGCAGCCCAGGATCTGATTGGCTTTCCGGGCTGCAAGTGCACCTTGAGAGCTCATGTTGAGCTTCTTGTCCACCAGCACCCCCAAGTCTCTCTCCTCAGGGCTGCTCTCCAGCCAGTCCCTGCCCAGCCTGTATTTGTGCCTGGGATTGCCTCGACCCAGATGCAGGACCCTGCACTTGGTCTTATTGAAGCTCATGAGGTTGGCTTGTGCCCACCTCTCCAGCCTGTCCAGGTCCCTCTGGATGGCATCCCTTCCCTCCAGCGTGTCCACTGCACCACACAGCTTGGTGTCATCAGCAAACTTGCTGAGGGTGCACTCGATGCCACTGTCCATGTCACCCACAAAGATGTTGAACAAGACAGGTCCCAGGACTGATCCCTGAGGGACTCCACTTGTCACTGGCCTCCATTGGGACATGGACCCATTGACAGCCACTCTTTGGGTGTGGCCATCAAGCCAGTTCTTTATCCATCTAGTGGTCCATCCATCAAACCCATGTGTCACCAGCTTGGAGACCAGGAGGTGGTGCGGGACAGTGTCGAAGGCTTTGCTCAAGTCCAGGTAAACAACATCAGTTGCTCGCCCCTTATCTATTAATCCTGTCACCTGCTCATAGAAGGCCACCAGGTTTGTCAGGCAGGATTTGCCCTTGGCAAAGCCATGCTGACTGTTCCCAATCACATCTTCACTATTCTTCTGAGTCAGTAGTGCCTCCAGGAGGATCGGCTCCATGATCTTTCCAGGCACAGAGGTGAGACTGACTGGCCTGTAGTTCCCCGGTTCCTCCTTCTTGCCCTTTTTGAAAATGGGAGTAATGTTTCCCCTTTTCCAGTCTGTGGGGACTTCCCCAGTCTGCCATGACTTCTGGAATATAATAGAGAGGGGCTTGGCAACCTCATCTGCCAGTTCTCTCAGCACCCGTGGGTGTATCCCGTCGGGTCCCATGGACTTGAACACTTTCAGGTTCTTCAGGTGATCACGAACCTGAGCTTCACTTATGATGGGCAGTTCTTCCTCCCCGTCCCTGGCATCGTCTGCCATGACACCAGGAGTGTGGCTGGAGGCCCTTGCAGTGAAGACTGAGGTAAAGAAGTGATTGAGTACCTCAGCCTTTTCCACATCACTTGTGACTAATTCACCACTTTTCTTTCTGAGGGGGCCCACACCTTCCCTAGTCTTCTTCTTGCCATTAATATACCTATAGAAATTCTTAGTGCTCCCTTTAACCTCCCTGGCTAGATTCAGTTCAAACTCTGCTTTGGCTTTCCTAACCAGGCCTCTTGCTGCTCGGGCAGCTTCCTTATATACCCCTGTTCTATCTGTCCTTCCCTTCACTTCCTGTAGAGTTTCTTTTTAAGTGAAATAGATAAATAGAACATAGTTACAAAATCTGCAAAATTTGATACCAGTTAGTTACTATGTCTGACATTTTAAGCAGGTATTCAAAGTGTGGGAGGAGAAGGAGAAAGGTAATTTTTATCTTCTTGTGAACATATAGTCAAACACCATTTCTCCACTGTCTGCAGGCTTTGATCCTTTACAGAGTTTGATTTTCTTCTTCGCTTCTCATTCATATCCAAAGATTTCCATTCTTTCATTATAGTTCTCAAGTGTGAATTTACATGTTTTTGAAGTCTCAGACTAACAACCCTGGAGAATAAAGTTGTGTATTTATACCTAGTCTTGATACTGTTTAGCTTTTTCAAAAAGTAGTAAGATATCAGTTTAAAAATAGCCTAGATCAAGAAATGAAGTGGTGATCACATGACTGACTGTCTCTCGGACTTCCTACAGGGTACCACACAGCAAATATTCAAAATTTCGTCTCAGTTTAGAAATTAGTTACCAAGGGTTATTTCCCCTGTAATACTGTATTTGAAAGTATTAGCTTTTCCAGAAAGACATGAAGTAGTAAGATCTATCTGAAGTATACAGAAACACCACATGTCTCTGAAAGCAGACAAAAATTAAAGGAGTCCATGTTAAGAACAATGTTAAAAAGTATAAGAATAGAAAGAACCCTGAAAAGTAAAACAAATTCCCTCCAGCTCATCAAGGATATGGACCTGTTGGAACAAATTGAGAGGAGGGCCATGGAGGTGATGAGAAGGCCTGAGCACCTTTCCTATGAAGACAGGCTGAGAAAGTTGGGGTCGTTCATCTTGGAGAAGACTCCTGGGAGACCTTAAAGTAGATTTCAAGTACCTAAATGGGGCTTAAAGGAAAGCTGGCAAGGGACATTTTACAGGAGTATGTGGTGACAGGACAAGCTTTAAGTTGGAAGAGAGCAGATTTAAATCATATATAAGGAAGAAATTCTTCACTATGAAGATGGTGAGGCACTGGAACAAGTTACCTAGAGAAGTTGTGGCTCCCTCATTTATGGAAGTGCTCAAGATCAGGCTGGAGAGGGCTTTGAGCAACCTGCTCAATTGGATGGAGTACCTGCGCATGGAGACAGGGTTGGAACTAGATAATCTTTAAGGTTCCTTCCAACTCCAGCTGTTCTGTGATTCTAGTTGTTCCACTTCCTTTGAAAGAGGAAATTACATTTTAGTATATATTATAGGAAAAAAAAAAGATGGTAAAATATGGTTCTACTTGTCATTCATAACTACAAGCTATTAGAAAATCACGTTGAAGGAGAGAGAAATGTGGACCTAACAGCAAGCTTTGGCAGTAATATTGTAAATGTGGCAGTACTGTATACAATTTAACAATAAATAGGTTGAAATAGGTGCTAGACAGTATTTATTTTCCCCTTTTTTGGCCACCATGAAGAGGGTTTGTCTTTTGAAGTATGTAAGAGAACTGACTTCACAGAAGAGTAAGTTCATACTCAAAACCCAAGACTCTCTTGAAACAAAATTTTCTTAACCTGGTATGGAGTATGGCATCAGAGATCTTTACAAAGCTCCACTTGAACACCAAGTGTTGAATGTCTATATTGTGATGACCTATATAGGGAACCCCAGGCACTTACACTGAATTTGTGGTCATCAGAGAACAAGTTCTTCCTAATTTCTGCCATTTGTGGCATGTCATTCCTGAATACAGAATATCTATAGTCTTACTATGAATCTCATACTAATGTATTTTTAAAACCACTTGTCTTGTTCCAAGCCATGGCATATGTATACATTCATGCTCTGTATTGAGGCTGCTTTATACTTTTGATGAAATTTACTATTATATTAGTGAAACAATATCCTTCACAATAAAAGGAATAAGATCTTATATTTTATCACCTTACATATATGTTGGTAACAAGAGCAGATTTTTGTTTGTTTGTTTTCATAGCTGCTGTTACATGGAGTACTCAGTGTTCTCCATAGCTATTACACATAGCTTTTGGAAGACATTGTAGAACAAACTGGGAGTGCTTAATGATAATAAAAAGGGCTACAATGATAGTTGCATGCAATCATGAATGTCTCTTTATTAAAACTGATGTGCTGTTGTCATGACATTTCTGTTTTAGGTCACCAACATCAGAAGACTTTTGCCCACCATGAACATTTAGTTAACATCTAGGTCAGTTCAAAGCAATATTTGCTCCTTGGTTAAGACATAAATTGTGAAAGATTTATTTCATATCAAGACCAATTAGAACCTTTGCAATATACAGTACATTACACATTATAATAGCATTAGGAATGCAGTCTGTTTAATAAGCAGCATGAACCTCAGAATTAATTTCTCTACTTCACAAGTGCATAGTACCTTAGTATCAAAGAATAGAGCAAAATTCAGAATTATACCTTGATTGATAGCAAATGTCAGTCTGGGTTTAAGACATATCTTTTGGGTTTTTAACACTTCCATTGAACATTATTTTAGTATTATGGTACGTGGGTAATTAGTCTGCTAATAGTCAAGAAACAATTTTTTAAACTGAAGGAAAACAGTATAATAATAAAAGGATGAGTAATAGTGATTATAATAATTTACCAACATGATACATGATATCCTCTCATTTAACTGGTGCAATAAACTGTTGAATTATCCTATTTATACAAGTACAAATACATAGGTTCTAATATTCTATGTTATGTAAGAAAATAGTAAAAATAATTCCCTTCCTGTCTCCTAAAATGTTTAATAATGAACATTTATATATGGTGTGTGAAAAAATAAAGACATACTGGTTTAACTTTTGCATTCTTTGCTAGTGCAATAACGTTGAAGGATTCTGCAGCACAAGTACTGTCTACTCAGATACTTCTAAACTCCTGCAATGACTTATTTTAATAATTTTGGTCATGGTTGGTACACTTTGATTGGATTTATCTTGTGATTTTAAAGCAGTATTACTGCTTTCCTGGTTTGGAACAAGCACTTCTTCAATCCAATTTGCAGAGTTCCCCACAGAAACCATCCTCTGCTACCAATAATCTGTCCTGGTTTAAGGCTGGACAGCTCCTAATTTTACCCTGAGGGAGTGTATTGAGTTGAATTGAGATGGTGTTAATGCTCCTCACAGCATCTTTCTAGTGCTGTGGTTTTTTGCAGCAGTAGTTGATAACACAGGAGTGTTTTGGCTACGGCTGAATCTAGTATCCAGGCTGTGTCCTTTCAACATTTGCCTGCCCCAAGAGTGGATCGAGGGGCAGGCAAAATCCTGGGTGGGGACACAGCTGAGCCAGCTGACTCAGACTGGCCAAAGAGGTATTCCATACCATATGACATCAGCTCAGGTATAAGAATGAAGTGGAAGAAGGAAGTGGGGGATTCGTCCATGGCGTTCATCCTCCCAAGGAACCACCAAGCTTAGAGAGCCCTGCTTCCCGAGACCGACCATCGTCCTGCTGATGGGAAGTAGAGACTAACATCTCTTGCTCTGTTTTTCTGCTTCCGCGCGGTCTATTGCTATTTGCTTATTAGTGTTATTAAACTGCTCCTATTTTACTCTCTGTATTCTGTTATATTTTCCTTTCCTTCTTCCCCTGTTTGCTTAAGGAGGGGGAGTGATAGAGCGGCTTTGGTGGGCATCTGGCCACCCCCAGCCAGAGCCAAACCACCACAGGGAGGCAAAAGAATGACACACACACAAATGGAATGGAAAGTGATGGAAAGTTTAAATTGAAAAATAGTGGTTTAGAGAAACTACAAAGCATAGTGGCAAATAATCCAAATGTGTACAGAGTACCTTACACCACACCCAAAAGCCTCCCAATATTTCCCTTCTCCTCACCTGAGGACATACCCAAAAACCCCATAGGACTTCCCTGTCCCACTGCTAGGCTAGTCTCAGGATGGCCAGGTCTGAAACTGCCCCCCTCTTCTGCTAGCGTTAAGCCTAGAGAGGCCAAAGAGGCCTTGAGACACTCCCCCACTGTTACCCCATAGGGAGCATGTCCCACGGGAGCAGAGAGGGAAGAAAGAGAAAGAGAATGGCTTTGCAGGTGGATTTATAGGGTGCAGGATATATGGGTAGAAATAGGCTGTTTCCTGTGTCCACCTTACAGGGCTGGACACTTGGGATACCGGAGATGTAACTTATGTGGTAGTAACAGGAGACACCCAGCCTAAACTGCCACATTTGCTTCGATAATTTCCAGATTATTTGCTATGAACATCCAAAGCCAAAAATATAATTAGCCTTAGTTGGAAAGTAGCAGCTACAATGTTCTCCACGTGTATAATCAAAATGTTTTTAGGGGAAATTAAAAGACCAGTAAAATGATCCAAACATGTGGTGTGTTGAAAAATTCCCCTCAACTTTAGATTTTGCCATACCAGCTCAGTTTGAAGCAAATGAAGATGTATTTACAAGCAAAATTACAATCTACAGTGGAATGTAATGAATAAGTACAAAATACACAATTTACAATATTTACAGGTATTTACAATTAATAAGCAACACAAGGACGCCCCTGGACAAAGACCAGCTTCTCTTTCCCTGCCTGCTTCCCTACCCCCTGTACACAAAGGGACAAGAGAAAAGAAAAACAGAGAGAAACTGTTGTTAATACCAGTCACAACAAAAGCAGTGCAGTCAAGGACAGTAAAGCCAGGATAAGCATCAGCCAGAGCCAAAAGAGCTAAAAGAAAGACTGTTTTCCAAACTACTTCTTAGGGTAGATAACTCCCCAATGGGACTGTTTAGAACTATCATTATTTTCCTTTTTACACCCAATAGTGATTTATTTACATTTTACTACTTTCTGTTAAAGATCTGTGCAAAATTCTTAAAGGCATACCCCAAAACTACCACAATATGCCATTACTAAACTCAAATAATGGAAAATACAGGGTTTGAGCTTTGAAGAACTGTTTATATTTCTAAGCACATATGTATCAAATATGATTGTCTTGCTGTAATTGAATTTAAGGTTTCTGTTATTTTAGAGTTTCTAAGATGGCCTTGAATGGAATTTAGCTGACCTTAGTATGTTTCCCTTTGTATTTAAAATACAATTCTGACTATTTTATTATCTCAAGACTGCTTTTTTAAACCCTCAAATCACATGACATAGGAGGAAGTATAAACAGGATGGACCTCTTTTGCTTTATCTTAATAGCGATGCATTCAAAAAGAGTTCAAATTAAAGAAACAGCCTGAAAGTCTTTCAGTATTTGAACACCAAATTGTCCAGACTCATGTCACTTACTTCTAAGAGATTTGGGGTTTCTCCCTTTTTCTGTCCCAAATGTGTCACTAACAGTATAATTGGATTTGTATTAAACATGTTTGCATAATTGGAGTGATTAACTCACCAAAATTACAGGCTGTGCCAGTGTGCCGGAAGATGAGCCGCTGGGGCAGACGGCCAGCCTGGATGGGTAATGAACTTCTAAAGGAACTAAGGGAAAAAAAGAGGGTGTATTATCTTTGGAAAAAAGGGGAGGCAACCCATGGAATGTTTAGGGATGTTGCTAGGTCTTGTAGGAAGAAAATTAGGGAGGCAAAAGCACATTTGGAGCTCAGACTGGCCTCTGCTGTGAAGGACAACAAAAAGTCCTTCTATAAATATATTAATAGCAAGAGGAAGGGCAAGGAGAAGCTCCACTCCTTGGTGGGCATGGAGGGGAATATTGTAACAAAGGATGAGGAAAAGGCAGAGGTGCTTAACACCTTCTTTACCTCAATTTTTACTAGCAGGACAGAACGGCTTCCAGACAGCTGGCCTGCAGGGCTGGTAGAAGGAGCCAGGGAGCAGCATAGTTTTCCCCTGTTCCAGGATGGGAGAGTTAGAGATCTTCTCAGCCGCTTGGACCCCCACAAGTCCATGGGACCGGATGGGATCCATCCTAGGGTGCTGAGGGAGCTGGCGGATGAGCTGTCCAGGCTGCTCTCCATCATTTTTCAGCAGTCCTGGCTCACTGGAGAGGTCCCAGAAGACTGGAAGCTGGCCAGCGTGGTGCCCATCCATAAGAAGGGCCAGTTGGAAGAGCCAGGGAATTATAGGCCTGTCAGCCTGACCTCAGTGCCAGGCAAGATTATGGAACGGGTCATCTCGAGTGCGATCACACAGCACTTACAGGATGGCCAGGGGCTCAGGCCTAGCCAGCATGGATTTAGGAGGGGCAGGTCCTGTCTGACCAACCTGATCTCCTTCTATGATCAGGTGACCCGCCTGGTGGACGTGGGGAGGCCTGTGGATGTGGTCTACCTGGACCTCAGCAAGGCCTTTGACACCGTCCCCACAGCAAACTCCTGGCCAAGCTGGCAGCCCATGGCTTGGACAGGAGCACACTGCGTTGGGTTAGGAACTGGCTGGAGGGCTGAGCCCAGAGAGTGGTGGTGAATGGTGCCACATCCAGCTGGCGGCCAGTCAGTAGTGGTGTGCCCCAGGGATCAGTGCTGGGCCCCATGCTTTTCAACATCTTTATTGATGATCTGGATGAGGGCATTGAGTCCATCATCAGTAAATTTGCAGATGACACCAAGCTGGGGGCAGGAGTTGATCTGCTGGAGGGCAGAGAGGCTTTGCAGAGGGACCTCGACAGGCTGGACAGATGGGCAGAGTCCAATGGCATGAGATTGAACACATCCAAGTGCCGGGTTCTGCACATTGGCCACAGCAACCCCAGGCAGTGCTACAGGCTGGGGTCAGAGTGGCTGGAGAGTGGCCAGGCAGAGAGGGACCTGGGGGTGCTGGTTGATTGTAGGCTGAACATGAGCCTGCAGTGTGCCCAGGCAGCCAAGAGGGCCAACCGCATCCTGGCCTGCATTAGGAATAGTATGGCCAGCAGGAGCAGGGAGGCCATTGTGCCCCTGTACTCTGCTTTGGTTAGGACGCACCTTGAGAACTTTGTCCAGTTCTGGGCACCTCAGTTTAAGCAGGACATTGAGACACTTGAACGTGTCCAGAGAAGGGCAACAAGGCTGGTGAGAGGCCTTGAGCTCAAGCCCTATGAGGAGAGGCTGAGGGAGCTGGGGCTGTTTAGCCTGGAAAAGAGGAGGCTCAGGGGCGACCTCATTGCTCTCTACAACTACCTGAAGGGTGGTTGTAGCCAGGAGGGGGTTGGCCTCTTCTCCCTAGCAACCAGCACCAGAACAAGGGGACACAGTCTCAAGCTGCACCAGGGGAAGTTTAGGCTCGAGGTGAGGAGAAAGTTCTTCACCAAGAGAGTGATTCGTCATTGGAATGGGCTGCCCGGGGAGGTGGTTGAGTCTCCGTCCCTGGAGGCGTTCAAGAGGGGACTGGATGTGGCACTTGGTGCCATGGTCTAGTTGTGAGGTTGTGGTTACAGGTTGGACTCGATGATCTTCAAGGTCTCTTCCAACCTTGGTAATTCTATTCTATTCTATTCTATTCTATTCTATTCTATTCTATTCTATTCTATTCTATTCTATTCTATTCTATTCTATTCTATTCTATTCTACTATTATAAGTATGCTAAAATGCTCACAGAATTGTTCAGAACTAATGTGCAAAAATGGGTGCAGTATGTGGTTTAAAGTAGGTCTAAGAGATAAAAATATGCAGCAGAAACTCATATGACATTCAACACAGATGTCACGGTTTGGCAGTGCAATAAAGCAGACTTTGGGACTCCTTCTACCAGATCAAATATGTTGCAGTCACAGCAGATGGTGTTAGTTCAAAGTCACACAAGGGCCAGCAGATCAGTTCATACCATCAGGCACTTTGAGGTGGTATGTAACATCTGTCCACAGCAATGAATCTTCAGCAGATCAGGCTTCATGTATCTTCCTTCTGCCATATAAAACTGCTATAAACTTTGATTCATGTACTTTAATATGCACCAATGCAGTACATGTCCTAACTGCTTTATATTCCATTGACTCTGTGGTAGAGTTACCCTGTAACTGCTCAAGTGTCATTTTATGGTTGTAGAATAGGGCGGTATGATAATTTAGAACAGATAAAAAAACACTACAATCAAGAGCATGAAAAATGATGTTGCCTTTTTAATCTTGCTTCCTGTTTCCATATTTGGTCCTTTCAGTGTGTTACTTGTTTTGCCATTGCTTCTTATATTACTCTGTTACTTGTCCTGACTTATACAAATCCAGTACATTAATATGCAACACCAGTTCTAGATCTGAATAATGAGATCCTCTGCAGTATATCTCATCGTTCTGAACTTGAATTTTGTCCAAAAGGTCTGTAAAATCAATATAGTTTGAACAAGGTTTAGAGTTATAGAAAAATAATACGTTAGTAGAATGGAGTAAAAGGCTCTGCGTCTCTTATAACCATAAATGCCCACCTGAGTGTTATTATCAACTCACCAGTTGTCCTGGGACCTGCAAGATAGGGAAAAGTAGAACCATTCCAATCTGTCCACTTCAACCACATATTTGACCTGATGGACAGAGAGAAACATGTATTTCAAAGTGGAGACTCATTAATTGTAGATACAGTTAACAAATACCTTGAAACTTTGATGGTCCAAAGACGTGACATCCACTTTTTTGATTGAGTGATGAACAGATTAATGTCTCAGGAATACTTTCAGTTCTCCTAATCCACATTCCTCTCTTTCATCTGCTAGAATAATTCTGTTAAATTTACCACAAGAAAGACTTTAGTATGCACCTTTAATAATGACAGAAATATCAATGGCTGAAAACTGAAACATGGATCTTCACAAGTCAGATTATGTAATATGCCATACTTGCCCTTCATTTACTAATATAATTTCAGTCTGTGACCAACATACTAACTGTTTTACTAAAAAATTATATTCCCTAAACCAGCACTAAAATACCATGGCAACCACTACACTGCATCTTTGCTGTTTCCTGAACACAAAGAATAACAATTCTGCAGGCAACCCCATGTTATAGTTTGAAGGTGGAACTTAGCCTGGTGCCTAACTGCAAATAAGAGTAAAGATTTTCCATAGACTTAGAGTAAAAAAGGTAAATAAATTACCATTGGACAATGAACAATAACAGCTGAGAGGTTTATATAGTTAAATTCAATCACTGAAAAGCTTATACTTGGTTGCACAGATAACTCCTTCTTCTTTCTTCTTCTGTTGCTTCAGCTTGCAAATTTTCTCTCTCTCTGTGGCCTCACCAGGATAATCTCTATTTTGGCTACTGTGTGTGTGAGGTACCAGGAAGCGAAGGGAGGGAGGGGAGGAGGTTGTTAGCATGCTTCTGATTGTTGAGTTGTAAATATATGTAAATATATATTTTGTACATATACATTACATTTTATACGTCTAGATTTTCACTTACCTTTTGTAAATATTACTTTAATTTTGCTTTTGAGTTTTGAGTTTGTTTTTTTTCTTTGGGAATTTACTCTGGTAGCAATTTGCAATTAGTTGGGGGTTAATTTCAACCCACTACATCCCATTGTATTTCTACCCTTTGACAATAAATTAATCTAATTTGTTCTTTTTGTTCTGGAAAGATTAGGTTTTCTTGTCTTGCATATGAGATATTGTCAGCATAAATATTGTTGGTTGCTGCGTTTATGCTAAGTCTGCTTTAGAGTGACTTTATTCATTTTAATTTAAATTTCTCCTTCAGAAGAGAAAAAAACACCTCCTCAGTTTTTCAGCTCTGGGCTAATTCATATCAGCAATCGAATAGGTTGATTGTCTGTTTCACTGAGAAAACTCAGGGGAAAAAATGAGTCAGGGTTTCCTGAGTCATAAAAAGTTGTGGTTGTTGAGTTCTCTGCGCCATAACTAGTATTGGTAGATGTATTGCAAGCAAACAAACAAACCACAAAACCAAACTAAGCCCACCAAACAAAAGAAACCAACAAAACCAAAATAAGGCAGCTGACTTGATGGAAGTTTTCCAATACCAAAGTAACTGACTTAATGTAAGAACTTACCATCTGATGAAATTTTTAGATTATTAAAGTGAATTTCTAATTGTCTTGGAGAAGCAAGTTTTTTCTGAATACATATTTCATTAAATACTTTAAACATAAGGAATCACTTTTCTACTTTTCAGGTGGTAAAACAGATATTAATCAGGGAAGATGTGGAGTCTCAGAACCTGCAGATATTAAAAATCTGTGCAACCTCCTTTAAATGATTATGCTTTCTGCAAGGGAATTGGATTAGGTGATCTCTAAGAGGGTGGTTTCATATCAGCTACTTTGTGACTGTGAATTGCAGATGCTTTGCAAATGTTCTGATTCCTGTCACCAGAGGACAAAAGAATATTGTATTGCCTCAGGGACACCTCTCTAGCCAGGCTTCCTGCTGACCAAGTTGCAGTCTATCATAGAATCACAGGATTGTCAGGGCTGGAAGCGACCTCAAGGATCATCTAGTTCAACCCTCCCTGCCATGAGCAAGGACCCTTCCCACTAGATCAGGTTGCTCAGAGCCACATCCAGCCTGGCCTTAAATACTTCCAGGTATGAGGTTTCTTCTAGGTTGGATCCATCCCCCCTAGTTCTATCAGTACCTGACACCCTAAAAAGTCCCTCACCAGCTTTCCTGTAGGCCCCCTTCAGGTACCGCAAGGACACAATAAGGTCTCCTGTGAGCCCTGTCTTCTCCAAACTGAACAACCCCAATTCTCTCAGCCTGTTCTCATAGGAGAGGAGCTCCAGTCCTCTGATCATCCTTGTGGTCCTTCTCTGGGCATATTCCAGCATGCCCATATCTTTCTTGTAATAGGGGCTCCAGAACTGGATGCCGTACTCCAGGTGGAGTCTCAGAAGAGTGGAATAGAGGGAGAGAATCACCTCTCTTGACCTGCTGGCCACACTTCCCTCAAGGCAGCCCAGGATGTGGTTTGCTTTCTAGGCTGCTCATATTGAGCTCCTCATCCACAAACACCCTCAAGGCTTTTTCTTCAGGACTGCTCTCAAGGCAGTCTCAAGCCTATATTGGTGCCTTTGGCAGCTAGTTTTGTTAAAAAATAAACCACCTATGAAAAGCAATAAAAGTTAGACTAAAAGTGATGCAAAAAAACCCAATAACAAAAATTTAGATTAACTCTTGACCTACATGAAAATATCTTCACAAAAAGATTTTATGTCCATTTCCCATTAATTCTTGTATTTTTTTCCTTTCCCTGGGAGACAGTGTTTTTGTCATTTTGACAGGCTTAATGGAAGAAATCCACCGACCACAAGTAGGTGACAAAATAAACTGCATAAATGGAATAAAAGAAAACAACCATTGCCTCCGAACTTCTTGTTCTATTTCCTTATCTTGCTTTTTCAGGCTTTGAATAGTAAAAGCTGACACTGAATTTTGGCTAAGTCATAGTAGAGAGGCAGAGATAAGAAGGAGCTGATCATGGGGTTAATGAGTGTTGAAGGAGGCCTCTCTATAACAGGATGTGTGTGATAGTTTTAGGCTGTACCTTTACAATTTTCCACAGATCTTGAACAGAAAGTAGTAAAATGTAAATAAATCACCATTGGCTATAAAAAAGAAAATGATGACCGTTCTAAACAATCCCATTGGAGAGATATCTACCATAAAAACTAGTTTGGTAAACAATCTCTCATTCTTTTGTCTTCTTTGCTCCATGAGATACTAGCTTTGGACTATGCTGGCTTCTGCTTGACCTTGGCTGCATTGTTTTGGCTAAGTCTAGCAAAATAACTCTCTGCTCTTTTCTCTTGTCCCTTTGTGTCCTAAGCGGGAGAGGGAGAAGGGAGGGAGAAGCTATTAACTCCCCTGTTTTTTGGCCAGGGGGGTCTTTTGCTCTTAATAAATTGTAAATACCTGTAAATATTGTATCTTTTGTACATATTCAATGTATTTCATTGTAGATTGTAGGTTTGCTTGTAAATACAGCTTTGTTTGCTTCCAGCCTGAACTGGTCTGGCAAATTTAATGTTGGGGGGAATTTTCAACCCACCACAATATGCTACTTTCAGGAACAGTAAGCTTGTGCTATTCAAGTTCAGTACACCACAACACAAAATTTTTGGAAATTCCCTGAGAAGATATAGACTCACCTCCCCATGGTTTGCAGCTAATGCAGAATGGAAAAAGAAATGAGTAAGGAAGGAAAAAGTTAGGAAATGCAGAACATACAGAGTAAGCATATAAATTTTTACCAGTTAAGATCAGAGCATTGTCCTAGTGGGAAATTACTCTTGTATTAGACAACCTAATCTTGTAATCAGCTTTTCCCATCATCCCTACTAGAATGATGAACACAAGCTAAAAGGTAAAATGCCACCTACGCAGACAGGAAAAACTTGCAATGTCTGCATAGAACAAGTATGAACTGCTGCCCTGTTGCATGCTTGAAAAGAAAAATATTCTATCCCACTTATTTATCTTGGGGTCCAAGGAAAGCCCATCTAGATGACTTTATTAACTTGGACTCATCTGGTCTAGCTGTCCATAAGAGACAACTGTATAGATTCTTCAAACTCTCCAAGGAACAGTGGGAATCAGTGTGGAAACAGAGAAAGGGTGAGTACACAGGGGTGGCAACAGCAGTATAAGGCTTCTCTCACCTGCACTAATATTTTCTTTTGATCACTCTACAGAGTTTCATGCATTTGGAGGTGCAGCTGACAGGACTTGGGACTGAAATTAGGAGGAGAGGTGATTCTAAGACAAATGTAATGTGTGAAAAGAGAACAAAGTACAAACTTAATTAAGGCATCACAAGTAGCTGGAGACAGGGGAGTGGGAAAAGAAAAACAAGCGTTATCTTGCATCTTTTTTGAAATAGACATTCTTCTTCAGAATTGTGCTGGAACTATTAGACTACCACCAAATTTTCTGTCCACTGAAAATAAAACCAAATCATAAACAATTTTAATCAGCAGTTTTAGCCTAGGTCTTGCTAAGTTATACTTCAGAAAGATCTTAAGGCCAAATAACATAAATGTTTAACCATGGCTGTTTGAAGAATAAGTAACTTGTAATTACCATGGTAGACGCCAAAACAGGTTAGCAACTAACACTACAAGATTAACTTTTCTGAACCAACCTTTTTCCCGGTTGGGCAGAGGGACACAAGTACAATGCAGATAATAACAAGCATTATCAGTGCAGCATAATAACACATCAAGTCTTTATCCTCTTTTGGTTTTTTTTTTTTCTGAGGTGCTGTCTGTAACCCATACACATTATTTCAGTGTCCATTACAAGTCTGTTCTCCAGACTCTGTGGCGTGGACTTTCATTGTCTGTTGTCTTATAGATCTTTGGGTCCACTTTGGGGTCAGTTTGGTTTGTCCTCCCACCTCTGGAATGATAGGGTCCCAATCTTAGACTGATTTGTCCTCCCCTTTGGAATGTTCTCCTCTGAAATTCTCCCAATTTTACTATAATAATTTTATTATATATCCATAAGTTATCTATCATAAGCATATCTGCTGCTATATTTTTGCCTCTTCACTAGTAAATTTGAAATAACCTGTAATATAGTTATTTCATTGTTGTTATTAAATTGATTATTGCTATATGCTGTAAATTACATGATTGTTACCATGTTGATAATTGATACTACAGTGTAGATAAGTGATAGTAGTTTGTAGTAGCTTGACATAAACATATATTTACTTTGTTAATCATAGATACATTTGCTAGTGGTCTGTGGTATTTGTGATAATCTGTAATAAAGTAGAGAAATTCACAGGATAAAAGTCTCCATGTCTTTGTGTATTATGAATTCATATGAACTCATGGTTACAGTATACCCCTCTGTTTTGTAATGTCTTTCTCTGATTGGTAAAAAGAACTAGGAATGTTTTGGTAGAAACTCAGAAATCTAAATGGTGACCTACACCAATTAAATTAATCTTTAAGATCCAAATTTTAATTTCACAGGCAGAGACTTTGATTTAACCCATTAGAAGTAAAGTAGGTATAATTCAAAGCCAGAATGTAATAAGCTTCTCTATTCTATTCTCTTGTTTGCTCTTGCAAACAAATGTTTGGTTTGGGATCATGCTCATTCTACCAGTAATTATATGGAAAAGAGAGCAATTGAATAATGTGTATCTGCAAATCTGGGCTTTCAAAGGACCTACATAACATTTAAAATACAGCTTCTCTAAATATACAGTGCAATACTGCAGCACATACTGTTTTGTTCAATGCAACAGACCTCAAGGTAGCTGTAAGAAGTGCTTTTCTATGTCATGTCATTTACTGTTGAAGCAGATTCTTACCTTAGGGTTAAAAAACTAATGAGATGAATTGCATAGAGAAAATAGTTTGCAGGCTGTAGGGCTAAAGCAATGTAACTATAAGCCCATAATTTTCCATATAGATTCTTTGTCTCACCTTAGCTATTCAACTTCAGAAGTCAGTTATTCATAAATTTTGTCAGCAGAAATATTTTGGCCCTCTTGCTATGGCATAGGGGCAAAACTACTTCTACAGCATATTTCTCTATATAAATATTCATGGTTTGTCTTTTGAGTAGTAATACAAATTTTATATATGAACTTAGGTCAGTATCTATTTCACTACCTTGCACACAAATGAAAAGAAACTGCCTATCTATAGTCTATTTAAGAAAACATATTTAATGTTTATAATGCATATGTTTGGCTGCTATAGTATGAATAACACTGGAGAGAAAATGACAATAATTACATATTACAATGAAACAGGAAAATCACATACAACTAAAATCAAAGAAGTGGGGTTTGTCTACTCTATTGATGTTATTTTTGAGATCACAGTAACATAGCAATGGGGGGGAAGTGTAAATGTTCAGAACTGGTTTTGTTGTAGCTTCTTTGAACTTTTCTGCCTTTTATGGAATCTAAAAAGGAAAAAACAAGACACAAACTTTCAGAAGATTTTTCTGTACTCTACAACAAACTCAAAATAACCTAGAAGCACCCCTTTCACAGTATCACAGTATCACTAACGTTGGAAGAGACCTCAAAGATCATCGAGTCCAACCTGTCACCACAGACCCCATGACTAGACCATGGCACCAAGTGCCATGTCCAATCCCCTCTTGAACACCTCCAGGGACGGTGACTCCACCACCTCGATTGTATATAATTCATTTCAAGTAGGAAATTATACGTTTTGTTTGCTCTAGGAGAAGATTTTTTAATATTTCCAAGCTACCATCTGTTTTGCAGATAAAGACAGTTTCTCCTGCCTAAGTTTACAACATATGAACTAGTTGAATCATCTTAGAAATATTAAATGTAATCCTATATATAATAACTACTATACATATGATGGATTAAATTAGTTCTGTCGGCAGATGTGACAGCACACAAATAACACCTAGGATGTCAACAGTAGCAGCATACTGATTCATGTTTATATAATGATTCAACAAGGTATGGTTTGTTGCACAATCTGTCTCTTGTGTGCTGATAAAAATGGCTGTGGAGTTCAGTCCAATGCAGCGAACTTCTTCACTGTGGAATCAGTTTATGATCAAACACATAATTTAAATAGCAGACTTAAATCTGCAACTTTGTAATTTAAATACACCATTTCTGTGAACTACTAGAAAGTATAGCCAACTCATTAAGCAATTTAATTTTTAATCTTCAAATTACAAAGTATTATCCATTTCAAATGTGCTCTTGGTTCCCTCATTGTCAAATATACTATGAATTTTATCATATTTGATAAATAAGAATTATGTTGGAAGATCATATATATGGTAAGAGAAGGTGTTTGTTTATGCAGTTTTTCTGTCTTGAAGCACAGTTTTGATGTCTGACCAGAAGAAATCTCTGCAGAAGCATGCAGACATTCAGATCTGGACAATGAAGGTCCCTGGAGGTCTTTATAGGAAGATCAGGCAGAGAACACTGAAACAACAGACAAGAAACTAAAGCTGGCAAAAGCCATTTGAAGGTTGCCTTGTAAATCAGAGGAAATTCTTGAAGACTGGAAGAAGAGAGTAATGAGGTAATTGTGAGGAATTACAGGTTGATCAGCCTCTTGCCAGTCCTGAAAAAAATATGGAACAACTCCTCATGAAGATCATGTTCATCCATACGAAAGAAAATATTTGGGGATGTGCAGTAAGTGTTTAGAAACAGTGAATTCTGCCTGACCAGTCTCATTGCTTTATAGTGACATGACTAGGGATAAAATGGTGGTTGTCTGCCTTGATTTTTAGCACTATTTTTGGCATGGTTCCTTATTTTATCCTTTCAAAAAAGTTAGAAAGGTATTTTGATGATAGGTAGAGTGAGTCAAAACTTGACTGGTTGGACCATCAGGCTCAAAGGATAATGTTCAATGTTACAAATTCCAGCTGGCAGCTGGGTGAGTGACAATGCTAGGTTTGATATTGAGGCCAATATAATCTAATTTAGTCATTAATAATCTGAACAGTGGAACATAGTGCCCCCTTAGCAAGTCTGAGGATGGATATCTAACTGGAAGGAATGTTAAATATGCTAGAGGGCAGTACTGCCAATTGGAATTGCAGCATGGAAAGTTCTGGTTAGATGTCAGTGAAAGAGTGAGGATCATCAAACGTTGGAGCTGTTTTCTCAGAGAACTTGCAGAATCTCCTGCCTTGAAGATACGCAACACTCAACTTCATATGAAGCTGAGCAACCTGATCTAACTTTGGAATCAAATTTAACTTTGAAGCTGGTCTTGCCTTGACTTGGGGATAGAATAGAATAGAATAGAATAGAATAGAATAGAATAGAATAGAATAGAATAGAATAGAATAGAATAGAATAGAACTAACCAGGTTGGAAAAGACCGCAGATATCATCAAGACCAACCCATCATCCAACACCACCTAATCAACTAAACCATGGCACCAAGCATCCCATCCAGTCTCTTCCTAAAAACCTCCAGTGATGGTGACTCCACCATCTCCCTGGGCAGCCCATTTCCCAGAGATTCTTTCCAACCTAAATTCTATTATCTCATGATACATTTTGGAGTCAGATTTTGATACACAGTTCATTTAGGAATGCATCTTGAAACAAGGAGAATTTGATACAGAGAGGAACACTAAAAAACTAAGTAGCACTTACTGCTAATAAAGAAGCCAGGGTGTGGAATATTAGAATATTTCTGAAGAAATTGTCTGCTGTCATTATAGACAAAAGACTGAATCAGTATCAGGATGCTCTGTGGTTAGCAATAAAGTGGTTTCCTCATTTTTGTGCTGAAAAATTCATGATAGTATAGATCTATGTTGTTCTATGCTAAAAGTGAGATTTATCTACACACCCTTATGTAACTCTGAATATTATGTTTGCAGTCTGTTGACAGGACATATAAGTGTTTGATTACAGCTGTAGCTGGCTGATGGAAAGAAGTATTTCCTGGACAATATGTCATCACTTCATCTTTGTGCTTTGTGGTAACAAATATGTCCAACCTATTTAAATTCTTAGACAGTAAATATTATCAGATGTTTGTCCCTGAAGGGCTCATTATCTCAAATGATGAATTTGGCCATTAACACAGAGTGCACTCAGAAGGGTTTTAAGAAGCAAAGGTGAGGTACAAAGCTACTTTATGTTATGGACAATCTTGGAGGGTATGAATAAGATAGTTTTCAGACCTATGAACAACAGCGAAAGCAAAGAGATACATTAAAGCAATTCATTTCCTTCTGTTCTTACATATCACCTTTTTCAGTGCCATTTATCATCATGGTATCTGAAGCACACTGTCATGCAAGAGGCAGAGAGTGCTAATATAATGGCAACTGGTCCAGCATGAAACAGTCACACTCCTATCTAAGGTGAGAAACTATTGTAAAGAATCTGAGTGAGAAGGACAGGTGACTCTTTTGGATGTGTCTGAGAGAAGCTCTTCAGTGGACCTATGAAAACTGATCTTCGCCTGATGTATGCTTACTTTATCTGTGTTATTGGAACAGTTCATGAACAACAAAAAGTATTCACATAATTCTCATCATGTACTGCAAAAAAATGCAGGGTATGAAAAGTGGAAATGTGTGAAACTCAGACATAAATGTGTTCATATCTGAGGGAAGGGTTGCAACTTATTTTGTCTTGAGAGAGAGTCACATCATTGATATTCCAGCCCCTCTTGTTCCAAGTCCCATGGAAGATGTCTGTCCACTGGTAAACTCAGGGCTGCTGTTCTACCCGCCGCAAGTAAATAGTTCTGAAAACACCACCATTTATCTCTCTATAAAAGACTTTGACTAAGTTTTCTGTATGGAATGAAAACCATTTAGGATGTAAGCAAACATTTATGTATATTTTACACAACTTTTCTATTCCTTAAAGAAATAAGTTTTAAACCCCCAAACCTACTTGCTAAGTAACTTGATAAAAGACAAGTCGTTGCGGGCATTTCTCAGCAATATTACACACAGAGAGTTTCATTTGTCAATATTAGAGAAACATCATAATGTTATTCTATTTGATGGCACTGCTACTGCTAACAGGAATATCGTAGTATGTATGCTCTGTGCTATGAAATATTCTGCTAACTATCAAGGAATTAAAGAAAATTAATGAAAGAATCAATGCATTGTGCCAACTGCAGGAAAATGTACCTGTACAGCACAGTGAGCAATCCTAGATTCTCAGAAAGAGATTTTCTGAAGAACGTATTGAAAACTATAGCTGCCTTACCTGGGACATGTGTTACTTCCACGATAATCTGAACGGCATGGACATATGCTCATAGGTAATATATCTTATATCTGAAATTCTGACGTTTATTTTCTTTCCTGGCATACTCAGGCTTACACCATCTGCAATAGAAATGAGGTGAGCACCACAACAATGTTTTGAGTCCTACTCTATAAAATCCAGCCTAAGCAATCATTTGAAAATAATTAAATCCCTTTGATAGATACATTTAGATAAGTGAGACATAATCAAGTAACACTGCTGTCATAGCTTGAGGCATCACTTCTGACGCCTTAGAATTTCTGGTTACTGTGAACATAGGTCATGGATACAGGTCAGACTTTTACAGAGAGATTTTTCATTTACTTTTCATAGCTGTGTGGACTGATGACGATAGGCAGGAAACAACTTACAAAACTCAGTATATCCTTTTCTTATCACTGTTACCTGTTTCACTTTCAGTGTAGCTCCACTTCATTTTGTATCTATCATTTTCTTTGCTATTCAGTGTAAAATTTGTGTTGATAAACAGTGCATAGCTTTAAGACTCAGTCTGTGAACAAACAATATATTTTTTTGTGAGCAGACTTCTTTATTTCAACCAAAGGAAAGAAAACCCATCATCAATAAAACATCTGAGCTGACGGTGTGGAGGGAAGTATTCTGTATGCACATGCATACATGAGCAGTATTGAGGAAGGCTGAGGTAGTGCAAGATCTAGAGCTGACAGGAAAAAAAGCTGTTAAGGCAAAAATGTAATAAATGTGGAAGAAAAGAAAGAACAAGGGAAAGCTGGAGAGCAGAACAGAAATTTGGCAAGAAAATTGTGCAACTAGGTGGTTGGACTGATCGAGGCAACATTATAGAAATAGCAAATTCTAGGTAAACACAATTATCTTAAGACATTAGAGATCAGCATGAGTGAGGATCTGATTATTAGTACTTCAAATTCTCTGACATTATCAGTCTCATTAAAATATGTCCATATAGGAAATGTGATAATTCAAAAACAGATCAGCTGCTTAAACAGATGGCTAGACCTAGCTGAGCAACAGGTGAGATGTTTTAGTGTTTAAATTACACTGGACCTGTAAATTTTCAAACGTCAATGTACTTCATACATTATTCATTATGTTAATCACAGTATCACAGTATAGGTCTTAAATTAAATATGAGTAAGTGTAATTAAAGGGAATGGAATATACATATTAGTTGGTTAATTAATTAAGTAATATCAAGATTCAGTTCTTCTTCCATTAGAATTAAACACATTTTTCCCAGTGCATGCTCATTCTAAAGCACCTTTGACCAGGATTCTTCTTAGCCACCATCAATCTAGACCTAAGCAGAAAATAAAACTTTCATCCTATGGAAAAACAGAATTTCCAAACTTTCTTTGGTTTTGTCATGAAATAAAGTGGTGAAATATACAGCAGAATTAAAATTCCAAAGTTTCAAAATAATTAACTTTTCAAAATATATAGTTAAAATAAAAATATATACTTTTATATTTTGGGGGAAAACATCACACTTCCTTGACAATATATGAGACTATTACATTATTTTCACAGTTGCCATTCAAATGTGATATACTTTGCAGGTCAACACTACATCTGTTCATAACATTAACTAGACACGAGTTGTAACAGGCTCTTGATGTTACATAGACATCCATCATGTAAAATAAAGAAACTAAGGAATAAAAAAATGGCAAGGATTGGATTCTTCCCTTCCAAATTAAGGTGCTAAAATACGTTCTATAAAGACAACAAAGCAGCACTCCAGAACAGACACCAGAAAGGGCAATCTTCCATGAACTATTTGTCCATGTTAGATGCTTTAAGTGGTTAGAACTAGGTGGTATGAAACCAAGACCAAAGCACTAAGAAACAGCAGCATGTGCGCTCTTCTTTCTCACTGAACAACATCATCCATTCAGGAAAACAACTATTCATTATCCAGTTTGAGGATATGTGCAACTGCTGGAAAATCAGACTTTACATGTAGAAAGACCTCTCCTTCCTGTTCAGCATTTTTCAGGAAGTTATTAGGTGTAATTGATACACATTAATGCAGGTATAAGAACTCTCTCAAGGTAAGAAATGAGGACTAATTGTGATCTCAATTCTAAATGTCACCTCTGATTTCTTAATATTTTTTTTTTTTCATTTTTATATATTTACTCAAAACCATAGTCGTCATCACATCATAGATACTGGAAGCAGCAAGAATATTTAAATGAAACTAGAACAATATCTTATTTCTGTGATGTTTTTTTATTTGAAACTTCTCTTGCTTAACAAATCTTCTCACCCACTTAAGCATTAAAAACAACATGATTTTAATTTTAATTTTCTCTGACGGGAGAACTGCAACTTTTTCATATAAACTAGCATTTTGCTGTGAATACTCTGACTACTTTTGTCAAAGGCAGGATCAAGAGAGAGAAAGGAATATAACATGCACATAATCCTACTTCTATGAACATATATAAGGAATGTACTGCACATGTTATGACTGTAAACAAAGTTAATTCCAATGAAAGTCATAAATCAGCAGATATATTAGTTTCTATTTTTTTTATTAGCATAAATACATTTCCATGGAAAAGAAAGGAGGTTTGCAATTTCAAAATACAGTTTTCTGGGAACATTCCGTTTCCATACAAACTAAGAGAGTTATTCATTCATAATTCTCAAAAAAAAAAAATCAACTCAGAAAAAATATATATAGATACAGGTGAAACAATGAATGCATAAGAATGTCTCTGCAGTTGCCTAGCATCCTTCTAGGTACAGTGATAAACAGACAAGCAGGCAAGAGAAGAAAATATGAAATCAAAGGAGAAAAAAAATGTCAGACTTTTGTTCTCTTGAGCTATATCTTAATTGGAAAGAGGATATAACATATAGAATAAACATAGTCACTGTATTTACATATAATTGAGTAATTTGGTATTGATGCATTCAAATTCATTTAGAAAAATGCAGGGGGAAAATAATTTCCTCTTAAAAGTTAGACTATTGTACAAGTGTTTGTCAAAATATCACATTTCTAAACATAAATATTGTCTAGTATTGTTTTCCATCCTGGCCTGACTGTTTCTAAAGAGCATTGTCATGGATTAAGTTGAACCTCATGCTGTCACTCATACCATAATGAAGTCATTCAAGCTTCAAAAATTAAAGTGCTAACTAGAGCAAAGTATTATGGGGCTTGAAGTTCAGATTGCAACAAGGGAGGCTTCCCGTTCCAGGGGCTGCTTCTGGGTTCCTGGGTGTTGGTAACTAAAACGCTGCAAACCAAAGGTTATATGGACAAGATTAGGTCGTGGTTGAAAGGCTGCAGCCCAGACTGCTGTAGACCTTGGGAGGAAGTGAAGCTTGAAACTTCAAAAGTAGAAGTTGTATTTCAATATTTCTAACCATTTTAAAATATAGCTCTTAAGCTAGTCCATCCATGAGTAATAACCACAAGTTTGGTACATTAGGATGGTATCTATAGAATGAAAGACTTCTTTTCTTCTAAGAATTAGTTTCTGAAACAAGCATGCAAGTATATCTTCTTTTTGCAGACATTTTGTTCAGTCACAGCATTTTAGAACTAAAAAATTAATAATGAAGAAAATTACTTACCTGCCCACTAGACTAAGAAAAAAAAATCAAATCATAGAATGAATTTACCAAAGCACTTTTAATATTTCCTTTCAGTTTCTCAGCAAAAATAAGAAGGAAATGTTTGGGGAATGTGGTTTTCCATTTTAATTCCACTTATAAAAGAGAACAATTGAAGAATTGGGTTCAATTAGCTCAGGCCTGTGTGTACAGGCACAGAGTACTGCACTGTTAATGTGTTTGAGGATATCAGAACGTGGTTTAGAATAGGAAAAGATCATAGTATCATAGTATCAGTCAGGGTTGGAAGGGACCACAAGGATCATCTAGTTCCAACCCCTTGCCATGGGCAGGGACACCTCGCACTAGATCAGGCTGGCCAGAGCCTCGTCCAGCCTGGTCTTAAACACCTCCAGGGATGGGGCCCCAACCACCTCCCTGGACAACCCATTCCAGGGCTTCACCACTCTCATGGTGAAAAACTTCTTCCTCATGTCCAATCTGAATCTCCCCACCTCCAGCTTCATTCCATTCCCCCTAGTCCTATCACTACCTGAGATCCTGAGAAGTCCCTCCCCAGCCTTCTTGTAGGCCCCCTTCAGATACTGGAAAGCCACAATTAGATCACCTCAGAGCCTCCTTTTCTCCAGACTGAACAGCCCCAACTCCTTCAGTCTGTCCTCATAGGAGAGGTGCTCCAGCCCTCTGATCGTCCTCGTGGCCCTTCTCTGGACACATTCCAGCACCTCCATATCCCTCTTGTAATAGGGGCTCCGGAACTGGATGCAGTACTCCAGGTGGGGTCTCACCAGAGCTGAGTAGAGGGAGAGAATCACGTCCCTTGACCTGCTGGCCACACTTCTATGCCTGTGAAATAGTTGCTATGAACAAAGCTTTTCAATCAAAACAACTAACAAATGCAGAGAAGAGTGAATAACAGTACCATACAGGTCTGGTGGATTCTTTCAGTCTCTGCTGATGCCAAATTGACAATCCCATTCTAAGGAAAAATATTGCTACTGAATCCAACAGAAATACTGTTTGAATTATTTATTGGTGAAGATTGTTTTGACTTTCAGCAAGCAAGATATGATTTCTTGTGAGAAAGAGATTAAGGTCTTACAACCTGATAAAGTATTTAGAAGTGAAAATGTGGGAGGTCAGGGACTGCACAGTATTCTAATACTAGCCATGAAGAGGAACTGAATTAATTTCCAAGCAAAGAAAAATTTCTCCGAGATTCAGCTGCCTAAACCCACTAATCTAACTCTTACTAGTGAATGTTAGCAAAGGCTTACAAAAAATGTCTTGATTTGCAGGTGTATTTCTGTATTTACATGTTTTCTCTGTGCTCATTTAAGCCTTGTATGAGACAAATTAGAATAGTGTTACCATTTAGTCTGTTCTCAGTAATTCAAGATCCAACTATACAAATCCACCCCTTGTTAGAAAAAGGTTTCAGAACATACAGAATTCACCTGTCACTGGAGGGAATGAGTGACCTGTCACTGCATTTACAAATACTGCTTCATTATCTGGCTCATAATAAACGTGTTGCTTGACATTCTTTAAAAATTATCTACCACACTAATTCTGAGTTACTGTGAAATTACTTGGCACTGCAGTTGTTATGCATACATATCAATAAGGCTGAAAAGGCTATGCTGGTTTAGGTGTTTTGGGGTTTTTTATTTAGTATCATGGTGGCTGGCAGCATAGCCAATCTTCTGATGAATGGCTTAACCTCAATCACTTACTTAGTTTTCCACTTGTCCAAGAAAGTAAGTAACATTGAATAAGGATACAGCATATCAAACACTTGTGAACCATTGTGCAATTCTACTGACAAAAGGGTTTGGCCAGCAAATACACAAGGACCTGACTTACCTTACCATTGATAGGACCAGCCTATCAATGAACATGTGGCAAAACAGCCTATCAATGAACATGTGGCAAAAGAATGAAGTATAACTTCATATCATTTTTAGTTTCTTTGCCTCCAAGCATACATAGAGTCAAAAACAGGAGAAAATAATCATAATGTTATGGGAAGCTGCTCAAGTCAGACAGAAAAGAAAAATAATATAATCAGCTAGATAGTGGCATATTCAGCAATACTGGCAAACCTAATATTTGTGAATGTTGGTTCTCTGGAATGTGGAGAGGGAATGAATATCACTGTTATCCTTTGTATATTTCAAAATGATGTTCTAGTTGGCCAAAGAACGTTACTGGGATCTGGCATCCAGATAATGCAGGAACACAAAGAAAATTGTATTTATTAATAATCTCTAACTCTTAAATAAGTGGTCTTCATGCTACTATTCATGCATACTGTGTGTATTTACAGATTGATGCATAACCATTTCAGGAAAGGATTTTTTCACACAGGTGTCACTGACAGAGGCACTATTTCCCATATGGGGCCTCATACATACAGGATAGTTTGAACTTTATTCTCATTTACTTCTATGGGATGCCACCTAGCCTGCTGCCTAGTATCCCCTGACCTGACAAAGGGTACTGTAAAGCACAAATTAGAGACTCCACTCTATGGCTGCAGCAGCCACTGTAGGATAACATGTCTCTGGGCAACTGAATACAGCCCTACTGGCTATAGATTTGTTTGAAAAAGATATAATAGTCAGGGAGTTTCAGCTCTGGTCCAGTAGAAATACTGGGCCAAAGAGACAAGTGGTGGAATCACTTCATCTCAAGAGCAAGGAGCCAGAGAAAAATCTTTTGAAAGTCAAGTAAAATGAACAAGACCATCTGTCATTGGTTACTTACATAGGTTTAACTCCTGTGGGATGAAACTGTAGAAGCCTCTACTTTTGTGATAGAGCATGACTATTATCCTAGGAATTCTTTCAAAGCCCAGTTTCTACCAGTCAGTGACTAATCAGTTTGGAATGGAAAAGTCCATCATGGGCAAGGTCATACTCAACTTCCCCAAAGACACATCCAAAACTGCTTTAAAAACCTATTGGAGGTTTTTCTGGAAAATAAAAATGGAAGGGATTAATAAACTCATACAACCCTTCACTCTCTACTGGTTCCCAAAATGTTTAAAGACAAACAACTGTGTATGTATTTCTATGCAGTAACCATCCACTTGCTGCATTCTGGGCATTATAAGCATTAACTTAAGGCTAAGAATTCCTCCTATCCTTTAAAAAAAACACATATAAATTCAAACAACAACAAAAAATATGTTAAGGCTGTACTAGGAATACTGAGTGTTTCCCTAGAAAAAGAGATTGAAATGGGTTAAGAAATGAAAAGGGTATATGGCAGACAGCGATCCATGAAGATGGAGAATTTCTCTTTTGAATGAGGAACTTCCTATTTCCATTCAGATTAATTTGGCTTCAACTTCCAGCTCTTGGCTCCTTTCCAGAATAAACTACCTTTCAGGACTTTATGATTTTCCTTGTGAAGAAATGAGTAATCTGTAATTGTGTTTTGTCAATACTTTTTTTGATAATCTAAATTATACCACACCCATTAATTCTTTCTATATTTTAAGTTATTCCTCCTTTTCTTCTTTTCAATATCCTTTTAAAAATGTTGACATCCACATTGAATGCAGCATTGCAGAATTAGTTTCCTCAACACAGTAAATACAAGTCATGCATATACTTAATCAAAATTTCCCTGTTTGCATGGAGAAGGCACACATTTTCTTCTTGCCTCTGAAGCTTATTGAAGCGACTTGTCCTTTATGATCCAAGAATCTTCACCAGAGTCACTGTTTTCCACTTTCTCTTGTTCATTGGTTTTGTAGAACTAAACCAGTTACATTTTTTGAGTGGGCACAGTTTATGAACTGACTCATCATAATCACATTTCCTGTTCTAGTAATTTCATGTCACTAACAACAAAATGTCTGCAGCATTTTCATATAAATTCTTCTCTTCATCTTGATGTGATAATTATTCTTTATAACCTTACAATACAAGCCTTCCATTTTGATCTTTATTTCTTCTAGGTTAATCTTCACTTTTTACTCATGTCCTTACTTTGACTCTTAACTCCTTTATGGAAAGGAATTTGGAACCTCAGAAAAATCAAGTGCAGAATGATCAGAAAAAGAACAATGCTTAATGAAAGCAAGGTTAAGCCAGTACTCATCCTGTCATATAGGGTGGAATTTGCGATTGAATACCAGGCATTCTGGTTCTTGCTGAGCTTATTATAACAGCAGATATTACCAAAAGGAAGGTTAAAAGGAGGTGGACAGTTCTGTTGAAGCTACTAAAGGAAAGAGCTTGGGATGAGAGACTAGCAAATACTATTTGATGGTTCAGGGAGTTACTGAGAGATTTCATCCTTTCAATGCATAAAATGGCTCAATGATTCACTAGTTCTAGTCATCAGTGGGGTCAGCCATGGTGACACACAGCCATTAAATCTTATTTGAGAGGCTTTTGGTGTGGCTGGTTGTTGCAGTGGCAGGTTCTGATTACATTCACATTGAAACTGTTGTAATATTTCCATCTATATGCGCCCTTTCTTTGGGTTCATCACGCAGAACAGAACATATGCAATGCAGTAATGGGTAAGAAGGTACTGAAGGAATTGTGATGATAATTTATTTTACAAATTCTTTCTTTTTCTTTTGATTTTCATTCTTTTCAAGTGTTATCTCACTGTGATCCTTTTTCAGAGATGTCATTCGTGTTCAGTGCTAATAGGTTTTTAAACTGAAAAATGAACCTGATCCTAAGCAAAACAGCTTTAGATCACCGGCTGGATCAAATATGTAGACCAACAAAAGTATTTATGAAATAAACATGTAATGAAAGAGAAAGAGGGTTGAAACATCCTACTCTCTCTCTTTATTAGCATTGTATGGAAGCCCAGAGAAAGAAGTGCTTTCTTAGGTTCCATTCTCTGACAGGAAATCACATAATTGTAGACTTTGGTGTCAGATTGTAACACAAAAGAACTTCAATTTTTGGCAATGTTTTATTGAATAGGCTTCCAATACATGTATGCAATAACATAGATGTCTTCTCTATTTTTAAAATCTTGCCCAGTGATAAAGTCTCTGCACTACCTGACAAGCACAGGTTCATGATTTGGGAAGTGGCATTTATTTAATCAGTAGGCTTCCTTAGCAAAGCTCAATCAACCACATGATCTACACGATCCCCCAGAGACAAGCCATGTGCTTTACAATGAGCAGTGAAAGGTGGGGTCCTGAATGGTGACAACAAATATCAAAAAGCATATTGAAATATCTTAGAGTAAACCTTAGCAGAGCCTCTTTAGCATGTTGTAAAAGTGGAAAGGCTTGAACGGAAACAATATTAATTCCCATGTAACCCATACTCACTTTTTGCTCTTCTGATTTGCAATGATTCTACAACAAGGAGAAAACAATATACAATATTAATGATGATACTTTTTCACATTGTTGCACCCATTGAACTATTTTTTGTATGTTATATGCTCCTGAAAATAGTGATTCAGACATAATTTCTGCAGTCATGGAGGCATAACTTCAGATACATGCTCCTCAGACCTGTCTGTATTCCTCAATTCAAATAACTAAACAAGTACAGGGAATATTTCCTCTATTATACTTTCTCTGGTTACAGGAAACAAACAACAATTAGGGAGCAGCAACAAGCCTTTGCCTCTCCTATAACTACAACACTAATAGCAAGACAGTTTTCAAGGAGATATCAGATCAGATAAAAGCAGAGTGCTCTGAACTTCCCTGGCACATATGGGGTTGCAGAGCAGGCATGGGCAGGCGGCTCCTCTTCTCCCATGAGAGCAAGGTTGGACAGGATGCGGCAGCTCACAATTCCTGCTTTGTGAGCTGGTACACAAAGGGTTGTGGCTCACTAGTCAGCAGCTTATAGCTATAGCAGATGTTTTGGCTTGCTGAAATTCAAACAAGTTCTTCCCCCCTTGCCTGGGTAGTCTTACCCTTGGGGGTGCAGTCCCCTTTAAGATGCGGTAGCTCTTTTCCAACCAGTGGGACTGGCAGATTATGACACCAGGCTGTGGTAAAGCAAAGCAAAGGACACTTTGCAGACTCCCAGGTAAACTGAGGCACGGTGTTTTTTCCTGGGTTGCTGGCTTCTCTCCAGACTGCAGAGGCTAGTATGTGTGCAAGTGGGTGGAGCTTAATAGAAGCAATATCAAGGAGCTTAGTAGCAAGAGCTTAAGCACAAAGCTAAGAGCATGGTAGCACAAAGCAAAAAGTAACTTGTTTACAATTTGGGGTGGACTTATACATTACTCGAGTCCTGAATTTGGACCGATGGTCAGTCTTATAAGACCTTTTCAGCCTGTGACCAAACATGTAGCTAAAATTATGCCCAAACTTGGAAGGAGCACAGGCTAAGCATGAGCATCCCATGCAGTGGGTGCATGGTGTTGTTTACCCCAAAACAAGCTGACTGGTGCCCTGGTCTTTGTCTCCCAGCTCTGGGCTAAGTATCCACTCCAGAAAGGAGGAGGAAAAGGGGGAATGTGGCCAAAGATGTTGGGACAGGTTTTTGGCAATATCTGGGGCATAATTCTGGGCATAGGATGCCTTCATGACAGCATTCCAAGTAAATCTCTGAAAAAAAAAAGATGAGCTAGTGGCTATTGAAGAGTTACTAAATGAGCAACACAATCAGTGGAGCTAAGACATATTTTGTGGATGCTCATAATCATGTATACACACCAAAAAGCAAAAGTGCTTACAGGCATTATGGACTGCATCCTTGGAAAGCAATACCAACTTAGGGGTATAATATGATATGTTGGAAGGGAGGTCTGCCGTTCAGATGGATCTTAATAGCTTATAGACTTGTACTGACACAAACTTTACAGAATACAGCAAAGGCAAATGAAGAACTGGGCACCTGGCACAGAATAATCCCCTGTAGCAGAGCAGGCTGAACATTGGGAAATGGAAAAGCAGTTTTTCAGAAGAGGATCTGGCGATACTGACAAATACCCAGTTATGGATGAGTCAAGAAAGTACTCTTGCAGTGAAGAAAGATAACTTCATATTGGGCTGTATTAAAAAGTGTAGATAACAAATGAAGAGAAGTAATTAGTCTACTCCATTTAATATTTTTACAACTGCACTTGGAGCCTTGCTTACAATTTAGGCCATCCTAATACTAGATAAGTCTTCCTAATATTAGTCTTCCTAGTACTACTTCCTAGACTAGAGTACTAGAGGAATGGAAGGCTACCAAGGTGGGGAGGTACATGGTGAACAAGAAGATACAGAGACCATTGTGATTCTTTGCTTTTAAGAGAAATCTGAGAGAGGATTTTTTTCATTGTTTTCAACTATTTGTTGTTCTTGTAGCCAATAGGGTTACAGACAAGTCAGAGTTAGGATTTTATTTATTTTTTAAACAGTGAAAAGTGCAAGAGGGCAATAGACACAAGATGGAACAATGCAAATTCATTAGATGTTTTTTCTCACTTGAAGATGTCCTTACTCTTGCAAACTTCCCGTTTTGGGATCAAACAGTATCCTGACTTCCAAACGACACTCCTACAATTCTCTTCTGTTAAAAAGAAATATTTTATACTCTGGATGGTGTTCCTGATACTAAAATAAAGAAAAAGATATGAATGTTTTGTCTTTCATCATATACACATGAATAGATGCATCTTTTTTTTTTTTTGAGATTGAATAAGTCCTGAATAAAGACATTGAAAAAAAATTGAAACACAAAAAAAAAAAAGCAAAAGAAAGTTGCCCAAAACACATGGTTAGATAAAGGAACCTCTGAAATATTGTAGGAGGTTGGTTTATAGGAAGTTGAAGAGTTCATAGAAGAGGCAATTATTGATATGCTTCTGAAAACTACAATAAAGAGAAGCTTCCTAAAAAAAAGGCACTGCCAAATGGTTTCTTGGAAAATAAGGCCAGAATATTACTGAGTAATTTGTATAGCACACAGAGCTGAATGAATGAGAGTAAAAATAGTGTATAGAAAGCTGTACCTCTCTCTGTCATGTTCAGACAGTTCTGGAAATCTAAATGGGTGCCTCAAATGACATTTTGTTTCCAGGTAAAAGTCTTGTAACGTAAGAGTTGAGTTCTGCTCAGGAAATAGAGAGCCAGAACTTAACACCTGAGACCTGGCATCCCCAGAGAGGCATGTGAATGTAAAACACAGGCAGTGTTCAAAAGAAGTGTAATAACATCTCTTGACTCTTTTCAGACATGTGACAGCCAGAGAGGCCAATAGCTACTGCCACTCTTTTCTCAGAGGCAATAAATCAAACAGCAGGAAAACACTTTTCTTTTCCACCTTACTTCTCCCCTTTCAATCATTAGAATGACCACAGGCAAAAAAAAACCGATCGGTGAAGGTGCATCTACTAGGAGGATGCATCCAGAAAATTCTCCACCTGAATTCTCACCACCTGAGAGATTTACTTTCATAATACAAAAGAGATTAAAAAGAAATAATTATTGATGTAAGAATACTTTGTGCTGTTGGAATGGGTATAAAAATTGATAACATGAAGTCTGAACACAAACTCACAGTTCTTGATATTTCCATGGTATTGACATTCATTTAATGACATATCTGCATAGACAAACTCAGAGTGCTTATGGGTGCAGCCTGAAGAAAGCAACTTACTAACAGTAAAAAACTGTCAGCCCACCCCCAGGACTCGGTTAGGGACTCCTTTGAAGGAGATGCAGCAGGTCAGAGCAGCAGGAAACATTTCAACCCCTGTGGCTGCTCCTCCACTCTCTTTCTTCTAAGTTTATGGTACAGCCACCTGTGTTTGATGTTGAGAGGGGAGCTTTGCCAGCCTGTCTGCTGCTGCTGGGTTTGGTTTTAGCAGGCAAGGGAGGGAAGGAGTACATGGCTGTCCCTGCTAATGCTGTATTTTTTCCCTATCTATCCTGACTTCAAGCCAAGCATCTATCAACCCACGCTGTGCAGATTATCACTCCTAAATCGCAAATCACCAGGAACCCATTTCGCCATTAACTCTATGCATTATTAGGCTCATTTCAGACCATCTGCCTTCTCAGTATACTGGGAGCTGGTAGCAAAGTTGCCAGTGTGGTAAGTAAGTTCAAACTGATTTGAATTTTTTTGTCTCTGAGCAAACACATTAGTGAGAGGAATTAACTGCAATTGACCTGGCAGAACAGTGGCTTCCTGTCTCAGTGTACATCCAGGTCTATATCTACATCATGAACATATTATGCTTAATCAGCTGTTAAGAGCATGTGCTTAAAATATGAGAGATGTAACATCTGTTTAGGTCTGTTTCTATTTGTGCTCTCTAGACTCTAACTGATTTGGAAGAACTCTAGTAGCCAATCTCATTCCCGTTGCTTTTGAAATGAAGCAAATCAATACAGGCTTAGTTCCATCACATCCCATTGAGACCAGGATTTATCATGAAGTTCTAAAAGTTTAATAGGCTAGTTCAAATTTTAATAGCCTTGCAATAATAACAATAAAATTTCATATGATTTCAATTAACCTTTTAAGAAGAGAGACTGGGACATATGAAATTTGGAAAATAATCTACTTTTCCATTAAAATTTATCCTCCACCTCTCTAAGTCACAAAAATTCAAGTAAGGTAAATCAAGTAAGGTAAAGCAGTTCATTCAGAGAAGATTAAAAGATGCTTCCTTTGGTTCTGGATACTTTTGTTAAAATACCCTTCTAATTACTTGTTTACCTTAATGCTCCAGTTCATTTTAAAGAAAAAATTATACAGATCTTTTTTTAAAAAATAAGAATTAGGAAATAACATTATTCCAAGAAATCAATCGGTTTTACAAGTTCCTCATCAACTTTTATTGTCAATACTTTAAACAGTTTTCTTTCCTTACCTATTTAGCATAGTAAAAACAAGCCTTTCTTTTCTAGCTGGAGACAAATGCTCTCTCTGATGCAAGCCTAAAAATTACATTCTGGTATCCATTCTTTCCTCGAAGTCATGACATCGTAACTATACATATTGTTTTAATGGCATAATGCACTCTGCTATTAAAATATCTGTGAGTTGTTTACAGAACATTTCATTTACACAATTAATTTTTAATCAACTCTTTTAGTAGGTAATTCATGGAACCACATCGAGGAAAAATATCACTTTTCAAGAAACAAATACTTCCAGATTACTAGACCTGAGCTTTGCTTTACTACCTCATCTCTTACAGCTGACAGTCTGTTAAACTCTCATAGCAAAATTATAGGTAGAGTCAACAATTTTGGGGTTATTTGCATTTTTCTTACTTTTCTTTGTTAATTCTTTTTTTACCATTTCAGATAATATTTTGTAATCATTAGTTTCTGCATGCTTATTCTGAACAGAAACAGCCTTATTATCTTAATACAAAAAGTGTGGAAATGTGTGCATTACAGAAGTAATATAACACCATTTTGTGACTATAGACATGAAATCTTTTCAGACAAACATTTTGAGCACACGTTATAACTAAACATCGACACTGATCAATGAAATAACTACTACCAAACCAATAGGAAATTCAACTGCTGATTAGAACTAATTCTATAATGTTAACAGACAAAATTTTGGAACACAGTCTGGGGTGCTGGTTGTTTTAAAGGTAGCCTTTCATGTTCAGAAATTTCATCATATAGAACTTTAAATAAGTCCAGAGAAATCTGTCACAAAGGGAAGGAAAGGGTTTTAAGAAATACTACAGCACAGCAAGATTGTTAATTTGAACAGACACCTGGAAAAACACATGAAGGGCAGAGAGGGGATTTTCTAATACGTATTTCCACACAGTAAATCTTAGAATCTATTAAATAATCCAATTAGAAAAGCAACCTAATTAGCCTTTTTAAAAATAAGAGAGTAAAGCATCTCCAAGTAATTTTGCAAATTATTAAATTCAGAGTCTAATTATGTTATTTCTTTGTCGTTCCAGTTGCATCCTTCATTAATGTCTAGATTTTGGCTAGCTATTAATTGAATAGTAATGAGACAAAAGGCCTCCAGAAGTCCCTTCCACTAATTCAAGCAGTCATCACAGCTTTGTTTTTCCCTGTGAAGTGCCTGTGCTTTGCAAAGACTCCATCTCTTAATGGATTCCTGCAATCTTGAAGAGTTAACTGCAGCTCTTATATTGTTCAGACCATTAATTTTCTCCCAGTCTATTGAAAGTCAATGAGCAGTAACCTGTACCCCAGTAAATGGCTGCAGCATCAGCAGACCTGTGAAACATCTGCATTTGGAACTAAAACCCTTGTTTTTCAGCTCATGCCTCAGTCTCTCTGATTTGCATACATATAGAATAGTGGGGAAAAAATCAATATTTAAGACTTTGGGGAGGTGTTCTGCAGCTAAGAGTCACAGAATTGCAGAATTACTGGGTAGGAAGAGAGCTCTAAATGATCATCTAGTTCCAAACTCTTTGCCATGGGCAGGGACACCTTACACTAGGTCAGGTTGCTCCAAGCCCCTTCCAGCCTGATGAACACTCACAGAAAGAGGGCATCTGTACCTTTTCTGGGCAACCTGTTCCTGTGTCTCTTCACCCTCATTGTAAAAACGTCTTCCTTAGAGTTTGTCTAACTGAAAGTCAGGCAGATAGCTTCAAGTAAAAAAATTTTAAAAGTTAGTCTTATTTTTAGACCTAATTAAAAAAAGATACTGATCTTGCCTTTTGTCCTCACACCTGAATTATACTCTCACATGCCTAAACCACTCACCTTATGAATTCACAAAGAACTGGACAAAACAAGAAAGTTCAGAAAACCCCAAACCTTTGGGGTTTCATTAAAAAAAGAGAAAAAAAATGAAGGCAAAAATTGCATAGAGTAATTGTTCCATGAATTGTTAACCATTTCCTTATTACATATGGTTCCTTCTGATTGCTTGATGCCACACTGAATCTGTTTATGACCGTTTAAAACAGAGCTGGTTTTACAACTTCAGCTTTAGCAGCATTTCTCAAACATTTAGTCTGTGTCTATCACAGCAAGCTAATATGTGTGGAGCAATATTCCTAGGCTCCCATACACAACTCACTGTGTTCCTGGAAGCTTCTGGAATCTAACAGAAAGCCTTAAATACAGGGGCTTTCCAGGTCTACATCTCTGGAGATGTACAGAGGACAGCATGTCTGGAAGACATATTTTAATTTTTCATATTCTATAGGCCTGAAGACACATGTTATAAAACAGACACAAAGGTGGTGCAGAAAGCTCTTCCTTCTGCCATCTGTCATGCTATAGGACTGTGCAAGAATACTGCAGATTGGGTTATTTCTTCCCTACTTTTTCCACCCTGTCTTTCTATTATCTTGCTCTTTATTGGAAGTAGAAAGGAGCAAATAATGGTCTGTGCATTTCTCACTTATTTATCAAATATTTGATCTTGCGGGAGAAGAGGCAAAATAAATTTCTGCAAGCTCTTGAATGCCAAAGACAAAATGTTGGCATGACGTAAATTTACCAGGGGTTTCACACATTTTGAATCTGGCTAGCATCCCCTGATTTCCCAGTGGTGCATTCCACAATTCTGTCTCTTTGGAGAACAAACAAACAAACAAATATCAAGAACAAAACAATATACCCAAAACAACCAAATGACAACACCAACATAAAATTAAAAAACAACAACAACAACAAAACCCACAAAAGCAAAACAAAAAACCGAGAACTTTTGCTTAAGCCTTTCAAATTTTGAAACTCTGCTTCTCTCAGCTAATAGCAAGTGCACAAATCCTTTCCATCTTCCATATCATTAATTTGGCTGTTGGGATGGCAAACTCATTCACACTAAAATTCATATTCTAGATTAAAGCCAGAGTCTAGCCAATAATTGGTGCAACATAGGCCCACATCAGATGAATCAAACTAAAGGTACAAGATTAAGACAGTATTCCATGTTGTTCTGGAATTTTTTTGTCATTTTAAAGGAAAAGTTAGTGATGATGCCAATGATCTTCAGATCTCATTTTTCTGAAAGATTAGTGCCTTTTTTTTTTTTTTAATAGAATTTGGAGAAAACATAATCTGAGAGGCATAGTTTGAAGGGTTTTTTTCTTCATTTGTCTGGAAATCCACATTAGGCAAAGACAATTAAAAAAATGTGATAGACTTTTACTCTAAGGCAAGTATTACTGGTTGATTGTAGGCTGAACATGAGCCTGCAGTGTGCCCAGGCAGCCAAGAAGGCCAATGGCATCCTGGCTTGCATCAGGAACAGTGTGGCCAGCAGGAGCAGGGAGGCCATTCTGCCCCTGTACACCACACTGGTTAGGCCACACCTTGAGTACTGTGTCCAGTTCTGGGCCCCTCAGTTTAGGAAGGATGTTGACTTGCTGGAACGTGTCCAGAGAAGGGCAACAAAGTTGGTGAGGGGTTTGGAACACAAGCCCTATGAGGAAAGGCTGAGGGAGCTGGGGTTGCTTAGCCTGGAGAGGAGGAGACTGAGGGGTGACCTTATTGCTCTCTACAACTACCTGAAGGGAGGTTGTAGCCAGGCAGAGGTTGGCCTCTTCTCTCAGGCAACCAGCACCAGAACAAGAGGACACAGTCTCAGGCTGTGCCAGGGGAGGTTTAGGCTGGATGTTAGGAAGAAGTTCTACACGTAGAGAGTGATTGGCCATTGGAATCGGCTACCTGTGGAGGTGGTGGAGTCACCTTCACTGGAGGTGTTCAGGAGAAGACTTGATGGGGTGCTTGGCTGTATGGTCTAGTTGTTGGGTGGGTTGGATTGTTTGATGGGTTGGACGCGATAATCTTGAAGGTCTCTTCCAACCTGGTGGATTGTATTGTATTGTATTGTATTGTATTGTATTGTATTGTATTGTATTCTAAAAGTTATTTCCCATCTCTGCTTAAATATTTCCCTAAATTTCAGGTAATAGGCAAGGTGTGTCGTACAAAATTATAGGAGGTGAACAGACAATATTCTACTGAATTTCTAGTTTCTGAAGAAGCAAGTTATATTTAAAATCTGAACGTGATTCTATATTCTTCCACAAATACTCAAACAAATCCCTCAGCAATTAAATGCTATGAAATAAATATGTAACTTGCTGTCATAGCTTTCTGAGACCAAATATCAAAGTATTTATTAGATATGACAAGAATTCCAGAGAGATTAGTAAAATATATAATGATAGGTTTGCTAAGAGAAGCTTTACAAGACCAGCTGCCATCATTCTGGTTTTTTATGCTTTTGTGCACTGATACATTATGTGATACAGCTGTCTGCCCTTACTTCAGTCTCTACTCTTCTGGATGAGAATTACTGTAGATACTCATGCCAAAAATAATAACCTATATGCACCTTCTCTCCATGCACATACTTTAAAAGTTGTCAAACACCATAGAAGATGGTACTGGGGAGAACTGGTTGGACCCTGCCAGGGATTTAGCATAAGTCCATTAATTCAAAGCATATATATTTATCCCTAATCAGGTTCAGACCCTTTTTTTTTTTTTTTTTTTTATCTTCATCACCCACCTGTGTAAATGCTATGAGGCTGACACATCGTGACACTGAATTAGTAAACCCATTCTAGTATCCCCAACAAGAGACTTATGAGGACGGATACAGAGGACAGTGTCTATCAAACACATGTGTGCCCTGCATTTGTTTATCAATTACCAGGGGAGCCAAGACATAAATTCCTAAATAATGAGGAAAATTAAATACAGAAGCACTTTATCAATAGACATAAATTAGTCTATGTCATTCTTTACCATTAAATAGAGATTTGATGCCTCTGTAATCTGTGTATGCTCACTTGCAAACACCACTAACTGGTTTCAACTGCTGATTTTTAATTAATTTGTTCAGCATTAAATGTTACCATAGTAGCCCCTTCTAGCCTTAAAATAAATCACTGATTTCCATAAATGTCACAACTGCACATAACAATTGACTAGGGGAAAAAATTGGACTTATTCAATTTCTGCTTATTTTAGTTTTAATTGATGGCAGTGTCACTGATGATAAACTATTTTATAATGGAGAAAATTCCAAGGTATTTCACCAGTCTTTCTCGTCCATATCATATAATCAGTAAATGCAGGATCTTGGAGTGTATAGGCCCTGGAAAGATGTCAGGCTTGCTATCTTTCAGCTGAGAAAACAGGAATATACCTTTTCCCACATTCCCCTTATGTGGAATCTGTTCCTGGGGAAAATAGTGGGGAAAAAATTTGTGAGGCAAGCAGTACATGATCATGCAAATTGTGCTAATTTTAGGTCAATAAGTCCTTGTAAATCTTAATAGTATAAACAAGGATGGAAAAATAAAAACTAGAAGACATTTGTTAGACACCTGACTTAGAACTACATCAAATTCTGATAGAAATTGTACCATGCAAAATGAATGTAGTAAATATTAAATGCATTTATCAAACATGGAGAAGCAGTCATATGCTGCAGAATACCTAACAGGAATTTACATAGATTTATGACCTAAATTCTATGAAATAGCTGTAAAAAAACCTGGAAGAATACATAAGTAATACCGCAGATGATGTGGCTTAATGGAATATCAAAAACAAGTAAAAGGCCCATAAATATATAAGTATTAGTAATCGCATAAATTCAATGAGTATCAGTAAAATATGAGGCAATGTATCTAAGAATGAAAAAAATAGAGCAAGTACATATGAGAAAGGAAACTGTAAACTGAAATGGAATAACTCAAAAAATTATGAGAGATGAAAAACTGAATATGAAGTCTTTATAAGGTTACGTAGCTAAGACAACATAAAACTGAATATGAGGTCTTTATGAGGTTACATAGCTAAGACAAATAACATAATCCTTGGATATATAGGCAAATTAAATTTATAATTGTATTTATCATTCATGACACCATTATTACAAGCCTGTGTCCACGTAAAGAAATCTGGTGGTTAATATTTGTGAATTCAGAAAAGAGTTCTCAGTATTTCTGAAATACAAGATTGCATGACAGGAGAAGTTTTTTAATCATTCTGCTCAATAAATCAAACAAGAAGTTAAAAGCTTGGCTGGCTAGGGTCTACATGAATCTGCATAGAAGTTGCAGCAGGACAACGGGTGCTTGTCTAGCAGATGAGCAGAAACAATCTAGATGGTGAAGATTTGGTAATGACAGTGAAATATGTTTGTGTATATCTGTTTAAAATGTGTAAGGATGGATAACATCTCTCGCCATCTCAGTCTGTACAACAAACTATGTATTTATTTGAAAAAAATTATAGTTCCTCAAAAGAAACCCAGAACAAAATAAATTACAACAAAACAGAGAAACAAATGATTTTTGTAGAAATCATCCAGTGAGCTTCATTTGAGCAGTACAGAAGTTTAAATCTGTGATCACAGTGGTTGGGTGTTTCCTTAAAAATCAGTGAGTGAAACCTATTACAGTCTAACTGGTATAGCCAAGCAGTTACATCATGCTCTCACTCCGTATTGTAAGTATTAAATACCTAGATCTGAGAACTGCATACTCCCATAACATCCACTTTAGGGGAAGTTTTAATCTTCGCTGCTCTCTTTTTGTCCACATTTACAAAATGAAGATATCTGTGATGATTCTGATGTGACTTCATAAAGTAAGCATTCATATACTTTTAAACTTGTACTGTTTGTTTTGAACTTGGAACAACTGGCTTCTAAAACGGTGGACATTTATTCATGATAGGAATATTAAAAACACAACTACCTCAACTTCATTTATCTAACAAAGCAGGAATAGAATAGGCAAAATACAAGCCAGGCAAAAAACATACAAAGGTTCTCATGTTTTATAGTGCTTGGGTTCCTTGGGTGCTTTTTTTTTGGGGGGGTTGTTGTTGTTGTTGGTTGGGTTTTGTTTGTTTGTTTGTTTGTTTTGTTGTTGGTTTTAGTTTGGGTTGTTTGTTTGTTTGTTCTTTGAGTGCTTTGGTGCTGTTCTTTTTTTTTTTGGCATTCCAGCTAATAACATGGGGGTTTGACATCTAACATGTTTAAGAAAATTAATAATAACTATAATTCTGAAATCCTATTTGGCCACTTTGACACTTTTATTGACACACACTGCTTCTCTTATGGGTATGTTGCTTTTCATTTGATTCAAAAAATACCCACTCTATTTATCAGGTAATTTGGAAGATTACTGTGATAACTGGAAGATGCAAAATTCACTTTTTTATTAATGCAGAAAGTTCTCTAGTTACATTCGTCTCATCAAATTCAGAGAAATGATCACATTCTGATGCTTCAAACCAGTACAACATTAAATGCATGTTGATGGAGTTATTTGCACATTCTCTTAGAAGATAAAAATGTGGGACTTCCTGTTCCCAGTAGGGTTCCACTTCAGTTATATGTGTTCATGAGTTACTACAAAAAAAACCCCTAGTGACAAGGTTTCAAAATATCTAAACTACAACTTATGGTCTCTAGGATGATATTTTGGCAAGAGTTGTATAACAGGGCAGAGGGGGGAAGGCAACTGCAAGAGAATGCTTTGCGTAGGAATGAATTTTATTTTCATTGTTCCAGTCCATTTCAGAGTAGTTATTCCTTTATGGGCAATCCCAATCTAATTTCAGTTCATCTGAGGTAGCAAGACTACGGTGAAAGCAATTTTAAGAACCCTGATACTCAGCTCTGAGGAGACCATTTTGTGGCCTTCCAATATCTGAAGGGGGGCCACGAGAAAGCTGGGGAGGGACTTTTAGGGTGTCAGGTAGTAATAGGACTAGGGGGAATGGATCCAGACTAGAAGGGGGGAGATTTAGATTGGATTTTAGGAAGAAGTTCTTCGCCATGAGGGTGGTGAGACACTGGAACAGGTTGCCCAGGGAGGTGGTGGAGGACCCATCCCTGGATATTTTAAAGGCCAGGCTGGATGTGGCTCTGGGCAACCTCATCTAGTGGAAGGTGTCCCTGGACATGGCAGGGGGGGGCTTGGAACTGGATGATCCTTGAGGTCCCTTTGCAACTCTGACAGTTCTATGATTCTGGAAATTGTAGGGGTGATGAAGCCTCATTGCACTATTGTACAGTGAATTTATAATCTTAGAGCCACATCCTTTTCTTCCTAAGATACAGATGAAATGAAGTGTGCTTTCATGCCTCTATATGGATACAAATAACTACTGTGGCAGCCTTCCTGTTCAATAAAGAAATTTATTTTATTACTGAGACACATTTAATTTTGTCTTTTCTGCTATCAGTAGTATAATGTGGAAATGGTTCAACTAGTGAACAGCAAATAAACCTGACCAGCAGAAGTAATATGGCTTCAATAGCAAATCCAGACTAGTTTAGTCTCATTTTGAAGCTGTTTCTTCCAGAACTTAAGTTCTATTACTAAATTGCTTGGTGTACCTAGATAAATTCCTGCATGGTTTGGTTATTCCTACTTTGTAATGCAGTGATCAGCATAACCATGCTAAGAAGAAAAGGCAATGGCTACTATTTGAAGTAGGTTTCTGTTTCATGCATATGCTTCTGAGTGAATGTCATGGTTTTAGACATTCATTATCAGCAGCTTGTGGAGATCAAGCTCTCTCATTAACGTGAAACACCATTGCTGGTTTATCAAAAAGTCTGAAGTGTCCAAGTGTCTGAAATCAACTGAAAGGGATCTGTTTCAAAGATATGTAGGCTTAATTCAACCCAAATCTAGTTATACCATTCTTTTTATTCCATTAAATAGCAACTATAGGGCTATTAAGTGCTCATGAAGATTGTTTATTAATGTCATAAAATTCCAAGGTGCAGCAATGTTAAAAATACTGAAAGAATAGTCATGTGACTGTGGCATGCAAAACAATGGGCCCATTTGAAATACTGAGGTATGCTAACCTTTGTGTTGGAGGCAAGCTAGCTAGAATGTGGAGGTTTGTACTTAAGAACCTTTTCAGACAGAAAATGAGCAGAAAAGGGACATATCAGTACTTCTTTAACCTCTGATTCTCTCACATTATAAAGATTAGGTCAGGGAGGGTGCTTTACACTAAACATTGCCATTGCTGACAGTTCAGGCACAGCAGAGACCAGTTTGCCTCCAGGAGCATCCAGTACTGATAAATTAATGGTTGGCACTTCAGCTCTGCAAGCCTGAAATGGATTTCCCAAGGGCAAGACAATTCTCTAGTGCATATCTCCAGACTGTTTTGACTCATTATATGCAGTTTTATTTTATATTGAAAATTGGTGCCTATAATGTACAACTTCATATATTCCATGGTAAGATCAATACAGTAGCTTTTGGGGGTAAGGAGGGATCAGGATTTGCACACACACACACACGCACACACACACACACACACACACACACACACACACACACACACACACACACACACACACACACACCACTTTTCTTAGATGAAAGATGTCCTTTGCATTGCAGACCTCTATTTTCAATACATATTTTTCTTAACTGTATAAAAAATGATGACCTAATTCCTGGTCAGCGAGCAGAGAAGGCAATCACTGTGGCTTAGATCACATGGTGATAAAAAGAGCAAGTGCTTTTCGAATGTTCAAGCTTTTTGCTTCCTTTAGAGTAAGTAAGTAAACACACCATTATCTATCATCTCCTCTAACAGTGAACTGCAGAAATTTCCTGCAAACCAGAAATTCTGTGTATAGCTTGTTTTGTGTTGTGTTGCTTTGTTTTCTTTTAAGTTGAACTTGGAATGTTCCTTAGAAGGCAGATACTTTCCACATGCACTTCTCTGGTCAAAACCAATTTCCCAAGAAAGAGTATGATTTAATTTGTAACTGGCCACACCTATAGAGCCTTCACTTGAAGTTCTTAGACAAAATTAGATTCACAAATATCATGCATAGTAGGAACATCAGCGTCTGTTTCCCATTCTAGCAACATAACCCAAACAAACTCCTCTGGAAAAGAAACTTAAAGCCTCTAGTATAACAGATCTGCCAAGAGCGTCTGCCAAGGGTGTCTGCCAAAAGACCAGATGCTCTGGCTGACAAACAGATATAATTTATGGCACTTGCCCATATTTTCTGTTTCACTTTCTTTCCACCTAACAGTGAAGACAGATTCCAAATATTTGCTCATCTTAGAGCAGAAACTTTTTAAACAGTCATAAAAATATCTTAAACACAATCTTTGCCTAATAGAAAAAAAATCATAGAAATGTATCTTAAGATTCACTTCAGCATAAAAGATGAAGAGCCCAAAATATTTTGTTAGCAATACTATAAATTCCCAGCTAATTGGCTTCACTTGTACAGTCAAAATTGCACAGTATCATAGCAAGAACATCCAGATTAACAATTAGCAAACCTATTGTGATTTATACAGACAGCTGTCAAAAGGACAACAAAGTTTGTGTTTTCCAAGTAGTGACATTTTGATTGAACCCTTTATGAAAAATCAAAAAGTATGCTTATTTGGCTTTTGTACACCAACACTGTGTTCTGTAAGCCTGGCTCCTCACTTAAAAGTAAACAGCATCACTTGAACGTTTCTCTTCTAATGCACAATGATTAAATGCAAGACAGAGTTCTGTTGTGTTTAATTTCCTTATTCAAATTTTTCACTGAAGCAAATCCTGTGTAGATATATTCTATGTACAATTCTATCATAGGCAGAACTTATTCTACAGGAAAATGTGTCTGCATAAAGATTACAGAAGCATGTAACATAAACAGTGAAAAAGACACATTTTATTTTATGTATTTCCTACAATGCAAATTTATGGCACAGAAAATTAAATCCCATGCAAATTAAAAGCAAAAAGCATTACAGTAAGCATGTAAATAATCACAGTATCACAGTACAGTATCACATAAGAATTGCTGATTATAGTCAACGCTTTATCAGGGAATATAATTTTGTAGGGGATCCAGTTAATGCTGCCATTAAACAGAATTATTCATGCTACAGAACCATAGAATTGTCAGGGTTGGAAGGGACCTCAAGGATCATCCAGTTCCAACCCCCCTGCCATGGGCAGGAACACAGTATCTCAGTATCGCTAAGGTTGGAAGAGACCTTGAAGATCATCGAGTCCAACCTGTCACCACAGACCCCATGACTAGACCATGGCACCAAGTGCCATGTCCAGTCCCTTCTTGAACACTTTCAGGGACGGCAACTCCACCACCTCCCCGGGCAGCCCATTCCAATGGCGAATCACTTTCTTGGTGAGGAACTTTCTCTTCACCTCGAGCCTAAACTTCCCCTGGTGCAGCTTGAGACTGTGTCCTCTTGTTCTGGTGCTGGTTGCTAGGGAGAAGAGGCCAACCCCTTCCTGGCCACAACCACCTTTCAGGTAGTTGTAGAGAGCAATGAGGTCGCCCCTGAGCCTCCTCTTCTCCAGGCTAAACAACCCCAGCTCCCTCAGCCTCTCCTCATAGGGCTTGTGCTCAAGGCCTCTCCCCAGCCTTGTTGCCCTTCTCTGGACACGTTCAAGTGTCTCGATGTCCTTCTTAAACTGAGTCGCCCAGAACTGGACACAGTACTCAAGGTGCGTCCTAACCAAAGCAGAGTACAGGGGCACAATGACCTCCCTGCTCCTGCTGGCCACACCATTCCTAATGCAGGCCAGGATGTGGTTGGCCTTCTTGGCCACCTGGGCACACTGTTGGCTCATGTTCAGGCGGCTGTCGATCAGCACCCCCAGGTCCCTCTCTGTTTGGCAGCTCTCCAGCCACTCCGACCCCAGTCTGTAGCTCTTCACAGGGTTGTTGTGGCTGGAATGTGTCCAGAGAAGGGCCACAAGGACTGGAGGGCCTCTCCTATGGAGGCAGACTGAAAGAGTTGGGGTTATTCAGTCTGGAGAAGAGAAGACTCATTGTGGTCTTCCAGTATCTGAAGGGGGCCTACAAAAAAGCTGAGGAGGGACTTTCTAGGATGTCAGGTAGTGATAGGGCTAGGGGGAATGGAGCAAAATTAGAAGTGGGTAGATTCAGATTTGACTTTAGGAAAGTTTTTAACCAGGAAGGTGGTGAGACACTAGAACAGGTTGCTCAGGGAAGTGGTGGAATCCCATCCCTGGAAGTTTTTATGGCCTGGCTAGATGTGGCTCTGTGAAACCTGCTCTAGTGTGAGGTGTGGCAAGTTGGTACTTAGGTAAGTCTCTGTGTATAACCTACTTGTGCCCAAGTGGTGACAGATGCTTTTACTGATTTCTTTATGAGGACCATATCATCCCTATAGGAAGCACAATCTCCTTACCCAACTCTTCTCTTACATAAGTCTGAGAAAACCATCTCTAAAGACCAGAGCAGTGACAGTCTCATGGAGAGTGGTAAGTGTAGTGGCCGGGGAGGAAGAGAAGGAGCTCACCAAAAAAAGTCAATATCCCTAAATGATAAAAATTTTACACCTCTATGGAAACTTACCAAAGAAAACCTCTTCCTGTGAGTAACATTTACCAAGATGCAACCACTTTCGCATTCTTTTTTCCCCCCTTCATTTATTTTGGTAATTACAGACATTTTTCTTGATCTTCAAATAATTACTGAATTAATAAACTCTTTTAAGAAAACAAGTGGTATTTGTGAAAAGCTGAAAGTAAGAAATACTGTAATCAGTAAAAACATCTGTCACCACTCAACCATGGATGAATTATGAATTTTTTAGGAAGGGGGATATTGTTTGAAATTGAAAGACATCTACTTGTTATACTTTGAGGAGTTTGCCTTTTTTCTTTCTTGCCACTAGTAACTCCAAAAGTTTCATAGAATAAGTCTTCAAACCTATTGCTGTTTGTCTGGGGTTTTTTGTTGCCTTTGTGGGCTACACACAACATCAGAAATGTAGTACTGTTTGATTCTGGAGCACAAAAAAACCCTCAGGGGCAGATTTGAAGTAAAGAATATTCCTTGCCTAAACCCATGTTCCTGATCAGGGTAACTGTTATCGATGAGAGATCTGCTCTTTAGGAAAAGAACCCTATGGTGATCTGATTATACTTGAAAAGAATGCAACATCTGAATGTGAAAATAAGGAATAGCAAAGTGACTAAGAAACTAATATGCAGTCATGATTTCTGCAGCTCCTAAAAATGTCATTTTACCATGACTGAAGGATCATCATACTCTACTTTTATTGTTTTTTACTAGACAAACTACCTAACAGAAATTTTCCAACTGATATTCCAAATGTCATTCTCTGTCACAGAGGTCAAAGCACGTATCAAGTCTATAGGATTTAACATAAGAAAATCTTCAAAATAGTGTGACTTCAAGTCTTGCTTTTGGAGGGGATCTTTTGGATGCCATTGTGTAGCTCTAATTTCTGTAAAAATTATTAGTGGAAATAAACCAAAGTAACGGTGTGGACTATTCTAGCAATTTTACTGTGTAAGAAATCGACTTCCCCCACTGCAAAACTTCCCTTGACATGGTTTGTTTTTCTGGCCTGAAAGAAGCCCATGAAGCTTTGAGCAACAACCCCTCTTTGTATCTATTCTTTTATTTCTAAATTGGATAAAGTGAAAGTAGTTTAGTAGGGCAAGCCATCATGTTAAAGAAGCTTTAAGTTTATTCTCCTGTCACACTCGTTTTGAGAAGATTCTCTGGTTTGAACAAATGAAGTTCATGACTTTCATCCTCTAGCCATTTCTAACAATACATCTTCATTGTTTTCTGTTCATTAGCAGAATAGCATGGAGATCTTCTAGTGCTGTGTACTGCATATTTTATGATTCATAACTAATTTTCCCCTTGACAAAGAATCTTTCCCTACTGCAAAATGAAGCTAGTAGATTAAAAGATAATCATTTGAGGTCTACTCCTTAAGGGTGTTGGCAGGGTTCTGACCTTTCACTGCATTCAGCCCCTTTGCTATGAATGGTTTCATCCCCCAGCTCAGAGCATGCCTTACATATTATGGAATCTTGGGAGAGAATGGCAGAAACTCAAATCCTTCAGAGGTCCCGACTCACAGAAGGTAGGCAGTTTCATTGCCTTGTCTAGGTGGAGGCTGTTCTGGGAAACATCAAGGGTAGAATTTAAACTTTCTTTCTTTTTTTTTTTTTTCCTGGAAGAAACCTTATTGTCTACAAAGTGAAACCTCCATTCGGTCTCAGTCTCCAGTTTGAAATCAAGATTTCTTACTAGGTCAACAAAACTTACTTTTGAATTCTACTGCATTTACAGCACATGACTTTTTGACTTTTTTTTTTTTTTTAATTTATAGAATTATAGAATCATTCAGGTTGGAAAAGAACCTGAAGATCATCAGGTCCAACTGTGAACCTAACAGCCAAGTCCACCACAAAACTGTATCCCTAAGTGCCACTTCTACACATCTTTTCAATGTCTCCAAGAATGATGACTCCACCACTTCTCTGGGGAGTCTGTCCTAGTGCTTGACCACTCGTTCAGTGAAGGAATTTTTCTTAATACCCAAACTAAACTTCCCTTGGTGCAACTTGAGGCTGTTCCCTCTCATCCTATCAATTATTACTCTAGAGAAGAGAGAATACTAGTCCCAACCTTGCTACAACCTTCTTTCAGGTAATTATACTTAGCCATATAGTCCCATTTCAGCATAATTGTCACAAATTAAGTTTTAATTGGGCTTCAGTCTTTCTAGTTCCTTCCCTGCATAACTTCACAACATCCTTGTAGTCCTCTGCAGTTACCTGTCCCTTCTTCCAGAGGTCATAAACTGCCAAAGCTCTCTGCTCAGTTGTGTCAGTTTTTTTCCCTGATAGATCATCTTTCAGCAGGGGATGGCCTGCTCCTGAACCTTTAAGACTTCCTTCTTGAAGAATTTCTGTACTCCTCCCAGGGACACACAACCATTCCCCTAAACAAGCCAAAGTCTACCTTCCAGAAGTCCAAGGTAGCAGTTCTGCTAGCCTCTCTCTATCATTTTATGATCACTATGCCAAAGACAGTTTCCGATCATCACATCATCCCCAAGTACTTCTCTGTTTGCATAGAACAGATTGAACAGGGCACCTTGCCTAGTTGGCTGTGTCAGGAAATTATCTTCCACAAACTCCAGGAACCTCCTAAGAATGTTTCCTATGGAAGAGTTTGGAAGTGTTGCAAATTTGTATTTCCCATTTCTGATCCACGCATGTTTTGCACTGTCAGTGCATAATTACTGGGTTTGTTTTAAAAATAAAATACCGTTTTACTTTGCTCCTGAAATGAAGAGAAATACATGGTTTTGACTCTGGGACCCCTTCAGCTGATGGTAGAGGGCAGTGTTTGAATCACTGAATGAAATAGGGCACTAGCTTTAGCTCTGGCCTGTGGTTTAACTGCTACTGTGCTCCTTGGCATGATTTTGGCATGTGCCAAGAAACAGTCTAGAAATAATATAAGACATGAAAATACACCTTGCAGGTTGTCAGTCTGAACTACTGAAAACAGAGCTGGTTTATGAGAATATCTGAATTTCTGTGAAAGCCTTGGAGATTGGTTTATATCATCATCCACAGCAGTGGATATCCTTGTATATTGACAAAGCCTGAAGACTTAGAGTTCCCGTCCACATTTGGGATACAATATGTTCACCTCAGTCCAAAATTTCACACCCTTCTACTTCATTCTTTATATATGTTACTCTTTTTTTTTTTTCTCTATGACTGAATAATCAAAACACTTCTCAAAGTGCACCTAATTATGATCTGTGGAGTATCTTGGATTTGATGGTGGCTCTCTAGAATGAAAATGAGCTGGAGGAATACAGTGTAGGAACAATTTTTGTATACTTATTTAGTTATTACTGAGAAATTTTGTATGCAGAAGCTTTTATTGGCAAGTATTTAGGTTTATCAAAACTTTCCTCATCAAAACCAGGATAAGAATAAATTGAAAATCCATATTAATTGCTTACAAGTGTGTACTTCATTACAAATGCATGCTGGACTACAGATGAATTGATGAATTTTTGATAAAATTAATTCCATCATAATTATTTTCAGAATATTTTTTACTGAAATGTTGCCTTTGAATATTGAGTGTCTGTTAGTTATCTTGATTGGTAATTTCAAGTGCAAAATTGTAACTTGTCAAGATACAACACCTAGAGCTGCTTGCAAAATCAATAGAACCGCAGTAATGAATCATGTCTAAGAATCAATAGAGGATATTAACAGAAAAAAAGATTTCTAGATATTTTAGGAGGTGTCATTACTGTAAAGAAATTAATTAATCACAGTATTATTAAATAATACTCGTAAAATATTCTCTAAAATCTTGATATGGTTACAGCAAGAGCATAAAAATTAAAACCCTAAGGGTATGTAGAGTATAACATAACAATATTGTAGGTTGTCTAGATATTTTCATGGTTCAACTCCAATTTACTGTGAGAAGATTGTCATCATATTGTCCAGGATTTAATGATACCAGCTGGTTATATTGCAAAGGTCAGAGTAAATAGATCAGTCTTGTGGCTGCAAAACTTCTTTGACAAGAAAAATGTTTGCTGTTTTTCCAGATGGCAGAATCCAACAGACATTGCTTGCCCCAGACGATGCATTTACAAGACAGTAATTGAATGACATACCAACCTTATATTCTACAACAGCACTACCTGATAGTTTATCTCATTATTTGAAGAGTGGAAGTTCAAGAGCTAAACCTCAGAATTACAGAGTGCATTTTATCTTTTTATCAGAAAAAAATCTGTAGTTTTTGTTAGACCTGACAGGAACACAATGGTTTTACTACTATACACTATGAGTTATACTTGAAATATATCTTCTACTCAGGGATTTGAAAACTGCTCCACACATCATGCTAGAAAGTCAACTGTTGAGTTACCTTGCATGCCTCTTGCATGCAGTCATGGAGCATATATAAAGCATTTAAAAAGTTGAGGCCAGATCCTTCAAAGGTTCACACATGTGGTTGCTTTTATAGATCTCAAGTCTATAAGAATAACTATTCTGTGCTTAAAGTGGGACTCTATGCACTTTCTAGATTTAAAAAAGCATGTGCAGATTTAAAAAATCTCATTATTTTACTGATAATAAACAGATTCCATATGAATGGACATAATTCAGTTTAGATTTAAGAATAATGTTTTGTATTATAATTATACTTCCTCACAACAGACACTTTAAACCTAGAAATATGCGAGCATATACATATGAATGTAAAAGGTCATTTTTTTCTCAGGTGGAAAATTGGCTGAATACTAGTCATCAGCACCTGAATAATCTTTTCAGAAGATTCCAGTGTGCTTATGTCTATATTGTTCACCTACATCTCATCTCTTTATTTTTCAAACCGTGTACACCATTTCAATGAAACTGTTGAAAAATCCTCACATAAAACTCTGCCACATAATGCTGTGATCAACTTGTTACTTCCCAACCAATCTTGACAAACTAGATGAGTTTTGCTATATGTTCCCTGAAGATCAGAAGAGGTCTTAACCCATTATAAACAGAATCAAGAAGCAAATGTTGGAATCAGAAAATGAGAGGCAGGCTCTATCAGAATCAGTTAGCCACATCTACTGCATTAGGTAGTGGAAAGGAAAAATACCAACAGGTAGAAAGAGGGACTGTGCATGCTTGGTCTATCTTTTAGAGAGAAAAGGGGATTCTAGGGAAGAATTGCTGAAAATATTAAGGAGGCAAGGTGTTGCCAAACAAAATTTAGGATCATATGTCCAGTTTTCCTATCTGGCTCTAGAATGTCATTTTATGTCTTGCTCAAGGCAAGCTTTGTCTGCCTAGTATTGGAGGAAAACCCATTTAAAAGGAACCAATTTAGTATCCTCTCTTCCTTGCAGGTAACAAATAATTCATATAAACCAAGATGAACAAATATGAAAATAAACCAAACTCCAAGATCCTGTGGCGGATCTAGGAATAGGAGTGTGTTACCTCTATACACCACTGAAGTAGCTGGTGTCACTGCTTGTAATTTTCAGTAATTTAAACTATTCCTATATAATCATAATGGCTCCAAGCAATTGGGGTTAAGAATTTTCTCCATTGTGTTGCCCTTTTGGTTTTTTTTTGAGGGGGGGCGTGGAGAAGGGGAGGGTGGCAAAGTCTTGAGGCAGTGACATTTCTGAGGCACAAATCAGCTCTGGCATTTATTTGATACAAAAAACCAATTCTGATGGCCTAGCAGGGAAAAGAATCACAGGATATTTTTTCTCTCTTCACAGAACAAAGGCTAAAAAAATGTGCATTTTCTTTAAAGCCTCTTTGGAGAGCTTCAGAGCAGAGTTTTTCTTTTAAAAGCAGGTTAATCACTTACCTGGAGTGCCAGCATAGGCATAGGGATGTGGGTGTTTGGTGCCATTCTCTCAAAGTACACCGTGTCAAAGCTTCACTCAGTTTGAATCGATGAAACATATTTTTAAGACAGTCACTTAATATGTATGATTCTCCTACTCCTGCATGAGTGTGTGAGGGATTTCTGGAGCTCTCATAGTCCGATGCCTATGCCAGAGCTGGCTCAGAGTTTAGCCTCCTGCCTCTTTGGCTAAGAACAGCCTGAGATGAGAACCTATGCTACAAGGAAGAGAGAGATAGGACTGAGAGTAAGAAATGGAAGATGGCTTTCCTGCAGCACAGATGTCTAGCATCAAGGATATACACAGTGTGCACATTCTCAAAAGCACATGATTTGATCTGGAGAGAGACATTTTGAGAGTCTGCTTTTGAGAATGCATTGCAAAGGGGTTTGTTTCATTCCTGTGCAGAATAAGACTTTACCACACTAAACATTCTCAGGAAATAAACTTTCTAGCTTTCTTCATCCCACTTCGGCTTGCTTCATTCAGATTAAATTATTTTGAACATGTAGTTCTAGGAGAACAGAAAAATACAACAAATACTTCACAATATATGGTGCCCTGTTTAGCCCCATTATGCTGTAAAGCTTCCTATTTTTACTGTCAACTTTAAATGTTCTGTTTCTTTGTGGCACAACTTATATTAAATTAAAATAAAATATGAAAGCAAAAAAAGCACCTTACCTCTGATGAGAGTATCTAGGTTTTCCTTATGCTTTTATTCCTTCATTGTTCTACTCAAATATTTTCTCAAAGCATTGAAAAAGGTACTTTATAAGCCACTCACAATGTTGAGATCTTAACCTAATTACAGAATTTGGCATGTGCCACCCAACCTATATCATAATACTTACATACTTTGCTATGTTTGGTGTTTTCCTTTCCTTAATGTTTTAAAGGTCTGCCTATTTTCTAGACCAAATAGCCAAAAATCTAATTCTCTTAAAATCCTTTCTTGCCTCTGACTTTCTTCATGACCTTGCCAAGTTATTTGCCCAGTCAATTCTACTTACCATAGTGAGCTGACACACTGCTTCTGAAAAATATTAGGCTTCCATAGATAAGACACCATATAAATGCTATCATTGTCCTTGCATAATATGTTAGGATGTTAGGAAGAAGTTCATCACAGGAAGAGTGATTTGCCATTGGAATGGGCTGCCCACAGAGGTGGTGGAGTCAACATCACTGGAAGCGTTTAAAAAGAGACTGAATGAGGTACTTGGTGCCATGGTTTAGTTGATTAGATGGTGTTGGGTGACAGATTGGACTCGATGATCTCAAAGGTCTTTTCCAACCTGGTTAATTCTGCATTCTGTACCCATTCTGTATAACCCTAGGAGTGATTTTTTTCAAAATACTGTGAAACTATCATATACATAAATTATACCTATAAATAATCCTTCATCTTGAAAAGATAGTTTAACATTTACAACTACATTTTTTGTCTGTGTTGTGTTGTTCTTCCTCGGTTTTTTTATTTTCTGAAGTTTTTATCCGCTGAAGCAATAAAGCTTACTTACCCTGAAATGCCTGTTAGAAGAAAGACTGGACACTAACGAATCTGGTGGAGTCCTTTTAAAATTACATCTTCTGGTGAGCAATTTGAATACATGAATCTGATTTGGATTCAACTGGCTTATAACAGATGTTTCTACTGGTTTATTATGGTTCAGTATACAAAATTTCATTTTCTTATACACATCCATGTCTCTCTTTTACCTTCTAAAAGCTTTCCAGAGTCATTGAAGTAGACATACTGTTTCCTCATATTCTTCCTAACAATAAGAACCTTCAGGAAGAAATCATATAGGAACATTTGTTTGTTTATTTTCATAACTGTTGAGGGTTTGACGTTATAACAGATGTTTCTACTGGTTTATTATGGTTCAGTATACAAAATTTCATTTCCTTATACACATCCATGTCTCTCTTTTACCTTCTAAAAGCTTCCCAGAGTCATTGAAGTAGACATACTGTTTCCTCATATTATTCCTAACGATAAGAACCTGCAGGAAGAAATCATATAGGAACATTTGTTTGTTTATTTTCATAACTATTGAGGGTTTGACTTTGGTGTGTATTACACTTGCTCATTTACACTTACACACATTATCTTTCTTAGAAAACTGCATTTTAGGTTGTCCTAGTTTTAGATGGTGTGATTAATGTCAGATTCAGAAGACTAGTTAAGATTTATTAATTGTATTATGAGTAATCAACATCCAACAATTTAATGAGGGTAAGTGGTTTCTTCAGTTAGCTATATCCCTAAACAGGCACAAGTAGAGTTACAATTATTATGGAAAGAATAGTTGAATAAACCACACAAGTTATAAATTAGCTTTATGAAATACTCAAAGTTAGCACTCACAAATTCAGGCTTGGTTTGTTTTCTTTTTTTTTAAGTTAGGAAAGAAGAATAGTGAAAATGATGCAGTGTCATTTTTGGGAACAACTCTGAAAAGTCATTTTGCTAATTTGCATATTGATTACTATTTACATGTATCTAATGTATCAAATACATGCTCTATAGTAACCTGAAGGTATTGCAGTCTATTGGTTACTCTCGCTACATTAACACAGCAGAACTCAAGTACTTGTTTTGATCTCCCACCTGAACTACAACTTCATAATGTTATATCTGTTTAAAAATACAAAGTTCTTTATATTATCTCATCTGATGAGGCTTTGAGCAGACAAGTGAGGCCTTGAGCATCTGAGTCTTGTTATGAGGTGTCCCTGCCCATGCCAGGGAGGTTGGAGTGGATGATCTCTAAGGTCCTTTCCAACCTAAGCCATTCTATTATTCTATGAAACAAACTCTGCACTGACTTACAGTCTTATACCTGCACCCTTTACTTTCTAGGATTTCTTATCCTGTTATATAATAGTGGTAAGTCACATTTCCTATTTATTCCTAATAAGAGTTTGATTTTTATTTCTCCTGAACAGCCAAATATATGCCACTGGCTTACTTTTCATGAAATCTTGTGAAAAGCAACCAGATGGTTCCTTCATAAATATTTCTTTATTGCAGAATTCAGTTTGTACTGATAGACATTTGGTATATCAATCTGCATGACAAGATCTAAAAAGAAAAGGTCCCTGAAGAAGGAATACTACCACTTTATCTTCCCATATGTCAATGTGTTCTTTTCATCACAAAATGGGTTTAAACACATTTGTATTGCTTCACCATCCTTGCTATTGAATTCAGCTGAATACACTCATTTATATTTTCAAAAGAATTTGTATCATTAGAGTCACTCATTTCATTTAGCAAAGTGTTCTCATCTACATTGAAAGTGACATTTGGCTGACATTTAAAGATACTGAGTCAATGGAACAGACTTTTATTATTCTTTCCTTAGAATGAAATTTTACAAAATACCTATCTGGGGAAAAAATAAAAAGGAATAAAGACTTTGTCCAGTTCAGAAAATTTAAGTATATTCTGGTTTTGTAACAACTTCAGCTGAAAAGACTTAGGTCCAAACACAAAGCTGACATAACAGGGTATTATTATCACACTAACACTAAGAAATTTGAACAATACCACCTTAAAGCATTTTTTCATCTGCCCAGGTTACCTGATGCCATAGTACTCAACACACTTTTTAAGGAGGGTGAGATAGGAAATGTTTGCTAACTCTTAGGTAGGAGGCAAGCAGCACAAAAGATCAGATTTTAGCATTTGTGACTGTCTGGGAAATTAAATCCTAGCCAACTGCCTTCTTCCTAGCTTCATCCTTCTGCTTAGCATTGGAAGTACTTAAGCCTTCACTTCCGAAATTATTTGACTGCCGGTACTCCCCTTTTTGCACGCATTTCAGGCACTGGCAGTTTGAGCACTGTGAACGCCCTGATTAATAAAGTAGAGCCACTCATCATCTGTCTACAGTGATAGCCACACTGGATCACATGAAACCTTACCAGCCAGTGCTCTCCTTCCTGCCCTACTTTCAGTGGTCGTTACTTCTTCCTCAGAAGTGTTGTAACAACAGGGTAACCTGAGCTATGGGGTTGTCCTGCACTTTTTCTTTTAGCTGTTTTATCTGAGTTCATAAAGCAGAAATCTCCAGACCACTGGCATTCCTTGGAGAGAAGAGGATGTTTCAGGCTTTGCTGTGGTTAGAAAGCACAGGAAGTATAATACCAGGTATTGCAGTCTTAGTATTCTTGAGTGAGAAAGAGCAAAGGAAAAAATTGTACAGAACACTAAATTAGGATGACATTACACACAAAATGAAAATCATTCCAGAGTCACTCGGAATGTCAGTGTCTGAAATGACTTAGAGTTATTCTAACCACAAACCTCATGTCCAGACACAACTTAGTAAAGAAGAAGACTCTTACTTCCTTAGCACCTTGCACTTTTAAAATCCCAGGGTTTTTAAGAATTCCAGGAAGATACTTTAATACATTTCTCCAGCTATCAGCACTCTTCTCACTGACAACAAGGGACCAGTCAGGAATGAACAAATACATATGTCTGTTAGGAATATCATCTTCAGTTAAGGTTCAGTGTACAGGAATAAATCCTGTGACTGAAAGTGTTGGGCAGGTGTACTTAGGTCTAGGATTGTTTCCATGTCTTGTCTCTACAGAACAGCTAAACTGTACCCTACTTGGGAATTAGAGTCTAATATGTCCATTAACCTCCTGATTATAAAGGATAATAACATCCTTTGCTTCCTTGGTTACTTGATTTGAAATATTTTTAAAAAGCATTAGATTTTCTGACCTGCAAATTTAGTCTTTTTTCATAAAACTTAGAGTGGTTTTATGCAGTAATGACAAGGTAATTAAAAATACCAAAATAACTTTATTACAAACTTAGCTTCTCTGAGTCAGATAAAAAACAACAACAAACAACCCACAACAACTAGATGTACTTGCACCCTCCAGGGTAAACATTCTGTAGAAATAATTGCTTTCATCTGCAGCTAAAACTGAGACAAGCACTAATGTCCACAGTAATTATTAGTGAATTAGTCATCCTCAAACACCTCTGGCAATCAGAGCTAAGGTTCCTAAGAAACAGTTTGAATCTCCCCTGGCAGCCTCCTTCTAGCTGGAGAAGCAGCTGCTCCAATTGCTTAAACATCTGCAGAGATCCATAGATCAGTGAAGAGGAGCGATTGCAGATTCCAACAGAAAGATGGTGTGCACAACCTGATCTTCCCAAAGAACAAACTTTATTCACTCCCAGTCACTACTTGGGGACAGTTCCTCACAGGGTCCCTTCCTGTCTCTACCTGGAAATATAAGGCCTTTTCCAGTAACATCCTTGCCTGCCTTCCAGAAGATGCATAACCTGACCTGTACTTAGCTTTGTTTCCCATGCTGCATGCATTGGTGTAGATGCACTTCAGTGGGTCTAATGGTTCCATCACCTTTTTGCAGGGAGAAGTCCTAATTCCTACCTGGCTGTTTTCAGGTGCTCCTATGGTTACTAACCTATCAATAACCCTTGCTTCTTTGCTGCTGTTTGGGTCTCCATTCCCTGTCTCCACTGACAGGGCAGATTGAAAGACCTCACTAGCGTACCATCATTCAAATATTGTACTGCCCTTAGGCTTGTTTCTAGCAAACCTGGGTTTGCACCCTTTCCCCTTTTAACCTAAATTATAGCTCTTTCTATGAGCCATGCTAGCTCCTATAGTAGGATCTTTTTATCCCTTTGTCACAGGTGTATCCCATATGCTGCAAACAGACCTGGTGTCCTGCAAATCATGATTAAGGAATGCAAAGTCCTCTTGGTGACACCAGGCATTGATTTGCTGGCTTTTCTTATTTATTTCTTCATCGCTCCTCACAACTGAGAATGCTACTTGTGCTCTTGATCCCTTAACTAGTTATTCTAAGTCTCTGAAGTCTCTCTTCATTGCCTCTGGACTTCTCATTGCAGCTTCATCACTGCCTACCTGAAAGATCAATAGTGGGTAGAAATCTGATGGCTGTACTACTGAAGAAAGCTTTCTCCTTACGTTATTAACCCAGGCACCTGGGAGACAGCAGATTTCCCTGAAAAAAACCTGGCTCTGCTCTGCTCCCTTCAGAAGTGAGTCACATGTGAAAACGATCTATCTTTCATTCTTTACTGAAGAGGTCTTGATGCAGACTGTAGACTGTCTAAACCTTGGCAAGAGCCTACTGCTAGGTGGATACCATCACTCCTTGGTCAAACTGGCCAAGCTTTAGCACAATCCATGTGCACCTTTCTGCATGAATTGCCATGCCACACACTGCCATGCCCTGACTGACATCCCACACCCTGTTTGCTTGCTCAGTACACAGCAGCCTGGTTGCTGTGCTCCCTCAGACCTTCCTTCAAAGATATAGGTGTGGTCAGGGTTCCCCTGGCAATGCCCAGGATTCATCAACGTGTCTCATGAGAGCTGCTGGCTCCTGCCAGGTCTGTCTGCTCCCCTGGCATTTCTTTACCAAGTGCAAACAGCAGAACCCCCCTGTAGACTAAGATATTTCTGTCTGCTGATGGCCAGGCTGGTTCTGAAGCAGCTGCTCTGAAAAATTAGATGATTTCATTAAAACATTTGCCAACTTCCTTAATTCTTTCATGCATAGCTTTGAAAAGATATTTCCTTGTCTTGGGTTAGGGAAGGTAACCTTCATTTATACAGTAAATAAACCAAATTTCTTCTATGGTTTTCAAAACCAGGTATGTGGTATGAAAAATGAGTAAGCATATGTATTTCACATCTATGGGAAAAGTGAGTTGTCTATGCCTTGAGAGAGTAAGATCAGTCATCTTTCCTTGTAAAGATTGTGAATATCCAAAGAACACAAATTAGTATTATTTTTTATTTTCAAGTATTTACATAGGATTTGCCCATGTAAAGCAGAATTCCTAAATTCTTTGTTTGCCTCTCCTGAAAATCCTCTTTCCTTGGGAAAATAAATACATGAAAATGTATATCTTGTTTCTCAGTTTCCTCCTTGCAATAAAAAACATATTTCATATGTTTTATATTTAATATTTCTGGGTGTGGTATCTTCAGACACCTCTGTAACTTATTTACAAAATATATTTACAGGTTCTGTTACTGGGTTGTGGGTATATATTCCACATATCAAGACAGTGAAATGATTTAAGAACAGATCTGAGAATTTCCATTACAGCGATTTAAACTGGAAATAAAGGTGCTGTGATCTGTGGTTTCCCACAAGGGGAATTCTATAGCAAATTAGCCAGGGACTCATGGCTTGCTCCTCTGTCTGGTATCCTCCCAGACACTGTAACTATAATTCAAGTCGTTCTTGACTCAGAGAGGGCTAAAGAGCCTCTCTCCTCTCATGCCCAGTTCATGGTATGGAGCCTTTCCTTGGCATGGAGAGGGCTAAGGGGCTTCTTTCTCCCTCCTGTGCTCTGTTGCTGGGCTGTAGTCTTTCTGTGGCTCTGCTGGCATTCAAAAAAACAATTGTTAGTTAAGGCTTTTCTGCCTTTTGACATTATCCAGCACTATCAAAATGTATTCTGGAAATCCTGAAGGGCTTGGAGCTGCAGAGTGTAGCAAATTTCTAACTTACAATTGCTTCTACGTTCCCACAGCACCTTTCTTTTATTGCTGTGGAATAGTTACCTCCTTACAATGCTGATGCCTCCAAAACACTTGAAAACAACACCTCAACATGCAGATGGGAAGAGGGTTATTAGATTTCATGATCAAGTAGGTGAGGCAAGGCTGGTGCCTGGGGTATAGTGCATATTGTATTTTCTAACTTAAAATAATATATCATTTCAAAGGCAGATGAATGGTAATCAAGCATCTGGCCCATAGGCTCTAGAGAAGAGGCAAACCCTCACCAGTTTGCCATGACACTGGCATTCTAACCTCTCCCGGTGCAAGTTCATTAGCATGATGAGGTTTCCTTTGTCTGTGTCTTGACAACTTATATTTAAACTGGGGCACAATAAACCATTATTTTAAAAATGCACTCTATCAGTATGTAGTTCTACTGCTTTTAAAAGAAAAAGTTATTCTGCAAGAAACACCTGGGACAATACCACAGCTTCAGCATTACTACCTTAAATTATTTTAGTCTTATCAATGCCCACATTTCAAGTTTAGTTAAAGAGAGAATGTGTGCTGTCATCTCTTCCTACTTCTTTTTCTATGAAATGACTTCTCATCTACAGTTATTTTAGAATGTTCTTTTCATGCCTCAATTGAATAACTTTGAATTCTTTGCCAAAATAGATTAATGTCCTTCTTTTTTTCCCCTCTACTGCTTGGAGAGATCCAATTCAGAATGTCAGCTATTTGGTCTTACTATTTCACAGCATGAGTTGTTCTTACTTGATGGAGTTAATTAACAGTGGATGTGATAAAACAGAGAATTGACACATTATTATGACTGTTCTCAGTTTTTTGTTTCATTACAATTAATTTCATATGAGCTAATTTCTGCACATAAGTAAAATTTCATAACATTGTTTGACAAATCTTAATTTGATAAATTACATTGCATAGTAGATGCACTCTTGTGAACAAAGGATTTTTATAGAAATTGAAACATCAGCATTTGGTTTGAAGCCACAGCTCTAGTTTTGGTGAAGAATGTAGGTACCTTGCCAGATGTCAATTCATAACATGCAGAAATACCATATTATTTAAAATCTTCAAGTGATGTGACTAGAAGTAATTTATGGCAGTTGGATTCCCAATATCATCTTAAAAAATGAATTTAAGTGCCTGATAATAGCAGCTTCAGCCAGGAGAGGAATGTGAATAGTGGGTATTTACTTTGCAGTGTGTCTTTCCTACAAGAGAGCTGCAGCCTAAATACAGAGATAGATGCTGAAATAATTTGTCGTCATCCCCACTTTAAACAATACTAAGAGGGAATAAGTGCCTGTCATGTTATACCAGAAGTCTGCTGAAAACCCTGAAATACAAATCAGAGCTCCTGAGCCCTGCTCTGATTTTTGCAGCATTACCAAACAGTGAAAAGCATTTCAGAAGTGCCATGTAGAAAGCTGTGTCTTTCAGCCATGTTGTCATCAAACACATTCCTGAGTATCTTGGATTTGTGTTAGTTGATGGAGTTTGACTATTCTTAGCATATTTGCTTCAAAAATAACTTGTTGCATGATTCTGAATCACCTGATGCAGGAGTCTTTTGCTGTAGCATCAAGAAGAATGCATGTTTTCCTTAACAATAGGTTTACTTATCCTTAACTTCTGTTTTCCCCAGATATTCTCTTGATAATGGTTTTGTGGTGGTTTAATACCTTATTATAAGGTGTTTTATGTTATGTTCTCTCTGTAAATCCACCAACTGTTGGCTCTGTATTCTTGAATTCCTTCCCAAGTACATTTTTGGTATCTGACTATACTTCCAGTTTCAAACACTCACTGTCTGTTCCCTTTTGTCAAGTCTGTCCCAAGTCCAGGTTTTTTAGTTCACTTGGCATTGCCATTGCATTTCCTCAGATATCAGTTAGGGTCATATTCAATTCTTTTACAAAGTAAGTATTTTTCTTTTTCTTCACAAACCTGACAGACCATCAAGTTGTCTTCCTGTTTGACTGGAGTGTGAAATTCAGTTTCCTCTGGTCTGTAACTGTCCTTCAGTTTTGCTGCTCCAGCTACGGCTGTATGTCTCCTTTTGTACAGTCGTTGTTTGAGCCCCATTTGAGTCTTATTATCTAGAATAGAAATCGTGCTGCATAGAAAGTTTTTTCACCTAAACACTGATTTTTCTTTTCAAATGTTAAACCAGATGAATACTTCCTGACTTTCACCATTTTCTTTGGAAATCAATCCTGCTGTCCAAGAAGCAGTTTGCCCCAAAATTATATATGAGGGGAATGTTATTTACTTGCTTTTACTTGAGCTTCCTCAGAAAAACACAGTCTTGTTTGGTTCAGCTAAATGTCACTGAACAGGAGTCTGATGGAAACTTCTGTTTTCCTTGCTAAAGGCTGGAGATCCTGAACTTTTATTGCTGTAGTTCTTCTGGATTTCTTTATGATTGCAAGGGTTGCTATAGCTTTTAGGCATGAAAACTGGCTAGATCTCCACACTGATGCTTCTCTTTATTGTTTCACATAAAAACTGTTTGATGGACTACTTTAAATTTAATACACAAGTATTTTAGGAAATATTAACAATTTTCTCCTAATCAGAAAATCCAAGCTTTATAGAGCTACAATTCATGTCTTGTATAAATGATATATTTATGTCTTATGGAGTGCAAAAGTGTTTTGATGACAAAAGCTTCTCCAAATGACAGTCGATGTAGGAAAATAGTTCTTTCTGATTTATTCCTTCATATCAGCATATTTGATTGTGGAGTCAAACTGGAGTAATCTAGCAGAAAAATGAGAAACTTGCCTCAGGTCAGCTTGCTGAAAGACAATTTTTCTCTATATGACAATCTTTAGGTGGATTTGTATAGCCTAAAAGTGAATGCAGACTTCTACTTTTTTTGTCTAAACTCATTGTGTCACCCATTACTGAACCACAGATATTGTATGCTCCACCATGTATTAGTTTATCATAGACAGGATATGAAACCTCAAATGCAGACAACTTGTTTCTATCTTCTTATCCATTGCTGGCATGACTGCACATCGCCCTTAGACTCCTCAGCAGATCTGCCAGGAACTACATTCTGTGTAAAGTGTTAGCCCCATCCTCACTGTCAACTAAAAATATCCTTTGCAAAGGGATATTCCATGCCATATGACATCAGCTCATATATATACACCAAGTAAAAGAAGGAAGTGTGGGGATATTCATCCATGGTGTCTGTTCTCCAGTGCAACCACACCATGTAGAGCCCTGCTTCCTGGGAGTGACCAAAGATCATTTGCTGATGGGAAGTAGAGAACAACATCTCTCTCTGTTTTGGCAACTCATTGCTCAACATACTGATAAGGAAATGAGTGCTACCTCTAACATGTCTCCAGCAGACTGGCCGTGCAGATTCAGCGTACGCTACAATACAAATTGAGCAACTGCATGGCCAGAGCTCAGATATAGGAAAGCTACACTGTCTCACAGGCTGAGCATAGTGCTGCCGTTTAATGCTCTCTCCAGAGTCAGGTTACAGCTGTGCACTGGGTGTCCAGGCATACACTCTCCAGAATCAGTGCTCCAAAAGGCCATGAGTGTTATCTCCTTTTTCCCAGGTGGGCTCTTAGCCTGTGGGACCCAAAGTGTTTGTAGTGGAGCAGGAAGGTTCCCCCCCACACACAAAAGAATCCACAGCTAACTCAGCTGGAGAAGCAGATGAAAGCTATATTTTACAAGCAGAAAATGGAGTGCAATGAATATGTACAAAACCATACAATATTTACAATATATACATAAATATACAGCAATGTATGTAATACAGGAGACCTTTCCCCAACCCCCCTGCTGCCAGGGGGGTTCGGCCTGTCCCTCCCTTCTCCCTCCCTACCTCCCCTTTTTCCCAAAAGGGTTAGAGAGAAAGAGAAAGGAAGGTAATAAAAAAGGGGAAAACTTTGTTAAGCTCAAAAAGCGAATGCAAAAGTTAGTTTTCTTATCTGGTTAGCAAGAATCGTCCCTGCGTAGCAAGCTGTTGCTTCAGAGAGAAAAGCAGGCCAGCCCACAGTACAGGGGGAAGAAGCAGACTGCCTGCCCCCAGACTGAATAGACCAAGCTAGAACTTACAGCTGGAGTCTACCAATGAAATTGGTTTAGCATATCTTTGTTTTCATTCAAATACCAAACCATTCAGCCAGAGTGTTCAGCAAGTGTCCTTTTCTTAAAGGCACAGCCTAAACCGGTCACAGTGTTCACAAAGCAAGCTCCAGAAGAAGGGCTGGTTTGGCTGTTAGAAAGCCAGTGAAGATATCATTGTCATGGGAATGTGTTTTTTATATACTTGCTTCTTCTGGGACATCTACAGCTTCAGAAACATCTGTTACTTGGTATGGTTAGCATTGAGAAGCTGTATTAGATGTGTGGTTACTCTGATCTAATGTGGCAAGGTTTATGTTCATGCAGCTATTAAGCTTGTCATATACAGCAAATTAAAGGACATGTGCAGCCTGACACGTGCATATTATGCAATAATTTTCAAGCACTGAGCTGATGCAGAGCTGTCTAGATTTTCATGGAATAGAGGACAAAAGGCAAATCACTCCCATGAATCTGGCAAAGCTGTTTTTACAAAGAGAAGTAAAATTGCTGTTAACTCTTGACACCACATTGAGGCACTCCACAGTAACAGGATACAGATTACCTTCAGGATGATCACTAATTTCTTGCTAAATGCATCTCTCTCAACTCTGGCCTCAGAACTGAGATGCTTTTACACACTACAATGTGTTTCAAAGCTCAAATTCAATAAGGTTATTTCTGATTTGTGCTATGATAAAGAAGTTTTGACACAGAACTCAGAAAAATTGCCATTTTTCAAATGTAAAATATAATTTCCAGTTGCAGGTGTGCCTGCTGAAGTTACAGCCCCAGGCTGTTCAACTTCTTGCTACAGACAGCAGTTCTCAGCAGCTGTCCATTTATGTGGTGTTAAACCATATAAATCTTCTCATAATAAATTGTTTGCATATCTAACTCTTCATTTTGATGTGTCTTAGGGAGCGTTTACCATAAGCAGATCTAGAAATGAGTCTGAGAGGAGAGCACCCACCATGCAAAGAGCAGGTGTCTTCTTTAACAAGTAAAACTATTACCAGTCTAGAACTCTTTATATGTTTATGATGGTGATGGTTCCTCTGTGGTAGTCTCAAGCACTTGACCTGTTCAATCAATCTGTTGCACTATATAAAAACAAATCTGCTTACCAGTTGCTGAAATGCAGAGATACACCTGCTGGGGTAGTAGGGTATGTAATGCCTCATTCCTTCAAGTTGCACTGCAAATTTAGTTGCCCAACCAGAAATGGTATTGAGAAGACTAAATTAACCCTACCTCAAGTAATTAATACACTGACAAAAACTGAAATGAAAATTAATTTGCCCAAACTATATGTAAGATGAAGAGTAGATCAGAAAATCTGGGTGGGTTTCACATGAACCAGTATGATACAGGAACACTGAATTAAAAGAGCAAAGCTCCATTGAGGTAAAATCAATACTACTATGTACTTCAAGACAGCTTTTTTGTTTTTTAACCTTACTTTGGAATTTTTCAAAAGGTGAGCTTGCTTCCTTAGGTCACTGAAGCAGAACATTTGGTGGAGAAAAGAGAGAGTTTTTTACACTGGAAGGTTTGCACAACATTTACATCACGCAGCATATGGACATATTGCATAGCAATAAGCATAACCTCATAATCAGAATTGTCAGGGTTGGAAAGGATCCCAAGATTCATCTTTTTCCAAACCCCCTGCCATGGGCAGAGACACCTCACACTAGAATAGGTTGCCCAGAGCCACATCCACCCTGGCCTTAAAAAAATCCAGGGATGGGGCTTCCACCACCTCCCTGGGCAACATGTTCCAGTGTCTCACCACCCTTATGGTGCAGAACTTCCTAAGGTCTAATCTAAATAATACAATAATAAACCAGGTTGGAAGAGAACTTCAAGATCATCACGTCCAACCCATCAAACAACTAGATCATGTCACCAAGCACCCCACCAAGTCTCCTCCTGAACACCTCCAATGACAGTGACTCCACCACCTCCCCAGGCAGCCCATTCCAATGGGCAATCACTCTCTCTGTATAGAACTTCCTCCTAACGTCCAGTCTAAACATGCCCTGGCGCAGCTTGAGACTGTGTCCTCTTGTTCTGGTGCTGGTTGTCTGGGAGAAGAGGCCAACCTCTGCCTGGCTACAACCTCCCTTCAGGTAGTTGTAGAGAGCAATAAGGTCACCCCTCAGTCTCCTCTTCTCCAGGCTAAGCAACCCCAGCTCCCTCAGCCTTTCCTCATAGGGCTTGTGTTCCAAACCCATCACCAACTTCGTTGCCCTTCTCTGGACATGTTCCAGCAAGTCAACATCCTTCTTAAACTGAGGGGCCCAGAACTGGACACAGGACTCAAGGTGTGGCCTAACCAGTGCAGCGTACAGGGGCAGAATGACCTCCCTGCTCCTGCTGGCCACACTGTTCCTGATGCAGGCCAGGATGCCATTGGCCCTCTTGGCTGCCTGGGCACACTGCAGGCTCATGTTCAGCCTCCCATCGACCAGCACCCCCAGGTCCCTCTCTGCCTGGCCGCTCTCCAGCCACTCTGACCCCAGCCTGTAGCACTGCCTGGGGTTGCTGTGGCCAATGTGCAGAACCCAGCACTCGGATGTGTTAAATCTCATGCTGTTGGATTCTGCCCATCTGTCCAGCCTGTTGAGGTCCCTCTGCAAAGCCTCCCTTCCTTTCCTTTAGCTTGGACGCAGTCCTATCACTCCCTGACACGTTCAAAAGTCCCTCTCCAGCTTTCTTGTAGGCCCCCTTCAGATATTGGAAGGCCACAATATGGTCTTTTCAGAGCTTTCTCCCCTCCAGACTGAACAACCCAAACTCTCTCAGCCTGTCCTCATAGGAGAGGCCCTCCAGCTTTCTGATCATTCTTGTGGCCCTTCTCTGGACACATTCAAGCACATCCATATCTTTTTTGTAATAGGGGCTCCAGAACTGGACACAGTACTCCAGGTGGGGTCTCATGAGTGGTGTAGAGGGGTAGAATCACCCCTCTTGACCTGATGGCCAAATCTCTCTTGATGCAACAAGGATATGGTTGGCTCTCTGGGCTGCTAGGGCACACTGATGGCTCATAATAAGCTTCTTGTCCACCAGCAACCCCAAGTCCCTTTCTTCAGGGCTGCCCTCAAGCCAGTCGCTGCCCAGCCTATATTGGTGCTTGGAATTGCCCCGACCCAGATGCAGCACCTTGCACTTGGTCTTGTTGAACTTCATGAGGTTGGGTTGTGCCCACCTCTCCAGCCTGTCAAGGTTCCTCTGGATGGCATCCCTTCCCTCCAGCATGTCTGCCGCACCACACAGCTTGGTGTCGTTGGCAAACTTGCTGAGGGTGTGCTCAATGCCACTGTCCATGTCTCTGACAATAATGTTAAACAAGACTGGTCCTAGTACTGAACCCTGAGGGACTCCACTTGTCACTGGCCTCCACTTGGACATGAACTCATTGACAGTCACCCTTTGAGTGCAGCCATCAAGCCTATGTAACGGGAGCCACCTTCCTGATCTCTTGCTCTTCTTCCTGTTCCCCAATAGAGATCTCTGCTGGCCCTGCATTCTCCAGTTACCACATGGCCTGCCTCCATGCTGCATCCACACTTCTAAGGAGTGTATCCAAAGAGAGTCTGCATCTATATCAAGGGATCCCATGACAGCTGGGCCTGGTTTTGTATATTTTTCTATTTACCCTTTTCCTTATACGTTTGTAACTTTCCTTGTTACTCAAATGCTAAATATATTTTGTTAAACTTCCCTTTTTACTTCCAAATCAATTTCAGATTGTTTATCTTTCAAGATTTTTACCTTCTTTTCTGCTACCTAATTTGGTTTTACCCTACCAGGAAAAAGGGAGAGGGGAGGCAATCTAAATCTGTTCCATTTGGGCTTTTGGACTCTCAGAAAGCTTAAACCACAACAACATCCCTGTTGAATAAGTTTTCCCTGAGCCTACAAACTGAGCAAACCTCTGAAATATTTGGATTTTTTAGTCTCTGACTGTCTGCTTACATTTTACATGAATTCCTTTGCCCTAAGGCTCAAAATATCTGCCATAAATGCATTTTTAAGAGTGAGATGTAGTTATTTTTTAAATATATCTAATATCTAGTTCTGATTTTAGCTGCTCAGATAAAACCTTTTAGCAGCCTTCCAGTAGCCAAAGGAGGCCTACAAGAAAGCTGGGGAGGAACTATTTACAAAGGCATGTAACACTAGAATAAGGGGCAATGGTTTTAAAATAGAGAAGGGAAGATTCAGACTGACATTAGGAAGAAGTTCTTTTCTATAAGGGTGGTGGAACACTGAAACAAATTGTCCAGGGAGGTGGTGGAGACCCCATGCTTGGAGAAATTCAAGGTCAGGTTTAATAGGGCTCTGAAGAACCTGATCTAGCTGGGGATGTCCCTGCTTACTGCATGGGGGTTGGACTAAATGGCCTCTAGAAGCCTCTTCCAACTCTGCATTCTATGATTCTGTTCTATGATTCTAAAATCAGAGAAAAGGAGTAATGCAGGAAACCTATGGCACTACTGTATCTGTGCCTTTGCTCTCAGGAACTGACTGGTCATGGCAAGAGTCTGAAATCCCTTGTATCCGGTACAGTATGAAATACAAAGGGCTTTGGGGTCCAATGAAGACAGAATTGCTGAGTGTCAAGAAAGATAGATTCTCAGTTCTGAGACTCCCAAAAGATTCCTAGACAGGGGAATAGCCAGTCACAAGAGTCTACCTGCCGTGCTACTGGCTGGAAAGCTGCTACAGTCAGAGCCGTTACACTAGAGACAAACTTCATAAATGAACAAGGTATCTAATTTATTTTCCACTACCACAATTTTGCTGAATAAACTTTGTGATCTGCATTTAGTCTGGACTTTGATACTCTCTCCTAACTCATATTCATCTTGTAATACTTGACTTCTAGAAGCCTGAGTTCTAGGAGAATGTGATTTACAGGAGTCATTCTGTTTCTTCTGCCAACAGAAGACTTTTCCACTGGATACAGAACTTTTGTTGAATATATCTGTCAACCCAACACAAAACAGAGAATTTTCTGCACTCAAAATGTGCAGTTCATATTTCCTCAGCAAGCTCTGCGAGGAGAGAGTTATTTTATGGCTCTTCAAATCCTGCTGTCACATATGTGTTGTTAGAGGAACTCTCTCCTGGAAATAACTTGAATCTACACAGAGAACAACTGAAACATAAAACACAGACCTACACAGACCTGGAAGCTGAATCTTCTCTTGAAAATTTATCTCTAAAACATTGTTTAGTATACTGAATATAATCTGGAGGATTATGCTATAAATACAAATTTAGAAATTAAAAAAAGACATTATTAGATCTGGAAGAGACCTTTGTAAGTAACTCCTTCACTCTGAGTGAGATGAAGTCCCTCATAGACAGTGACAAACCTTACCCACAGAGACGTCTAGTGATCAGAATCACAGATGATTATTTTTTTCTATGATTTGTAACTTTGGTTAATTTTCTTTCTACATAAAATATTTTCTCTACTGCATAAAGTTGCCCAGAGAGGTAGCAAAAGTCCAATCCCTGGAAACATTCAAGGTCAGACAGTATCACAGTATCACAGTATTGCTAAGGTTGGAAGAAACCTCGAAGATCATCGAGTCCAACCTGTCACCACAGACCCCATGACTAGACCATGGCACCAAGTGCCACATCCAGTCCCCTCTTGAACACCTCCAGGGACGGCGACTCCACCACCTCCCGGGGCAGCCCATTCCAGTGGCGAATCACTCTCTCAGGGAAGAACTTTCTCCTCACCTTGAACCTAAACTTCTCCTGTTGCAGCTTGAGACTGTGTCCCCTGTTCCCCTGTTGCAGCTTGAGACTGGACAAGGCTCTGAGTAACCGAGTCTAGCTGAAGATAACCATGATCAATGCAAGTAGGCTGGAATTGATAACCTTTAAAGGTCCCTTCAAAGCCAAAGCACTCTATGGTAAACTAAATCTGTGCTACTTTAAACTGCTTACATTTCATCCTGCCTTCTGAAAAACCACCCAGTAGTTGTCTACCAGCATGGATAATTAGTGTGCTATTTCCACCTCAGCCTCTCCTTTCTCATTACATAAAAACAGTTCTTGGTTAAGTGTTTGGTTTTTATTTAAAAAAAATAAAATCCTACAAGCAGTTCCATTGCCTTCCCCTTTTTTAAAAAATCATGAATTAAGCACTGGACTGCATTGCTTAAAACTGGCCACAGTTCAGTGCTTGAGACTGCACAATTACTAGTAGAGGAAAATAAGTAGTTTATACCTTAGACATTCCCTTGGTGTTTTATGCATTCTAGAAGGACAATTCTTTTGCATTACCATTTAATTATTGATGCATATTCAGGTCACATACTACTATTGCAGCTCTAGATGCAGTATTTCTGTTTATTCCTTAATTATACATTTTGAATTACAGTATTCTTTCTCCCCCAGGCATAGCATTTTTGCTTTATATTTTATCCACTGGATACTACTGATTGCAGAGTAGTTCTTAGCTTCTTAAACTGAGTTTGAATTATGAATTCAGTGTTACCTCACAGTACAGTGTCACCCTACAATACAGTGCCACTCAAGAATTCAATTAACTATTGAATATGTGAGGTTCTTGCACAAGGCCCATTTGAAATGCACTAAAAAATTTCAAAGCACTGCTCATTGAAACACTTTTTCAACCAGCATGAATTTTATGATAATTTCATGTAGACTGTTTTTGCCAACATCTCTGAAAACACTACAATTAATTTATAGAGAGTATGAAGTTCTACCTTCAATGCACTAGGGCATCTTTCCAATCAAAGGAAGAAGTTAGTTATGTTGGTGTGATTTACCCTGACAACTCCACACTCACTGCTTCTTACTGCTTCGTAATCTGTACAGTTCATACCAATAGCTAATTCATTTCTTTCATGACCTTTCTGATCTTCTGTGGTGCCCTGGGGACTAACCATGACTTCTCGAATTGGCAATTCCTGAGGAATTTTTTGGCCAATGGTAGGGTAAGTGGAGGCCTGTCATCATGAGTTCCTGTTCATGGTCTCTGTGATGGCACAGAAACCCAAACCAGATCATGAACATTTCCATTGTGTTCCTCTTGGCATCACAAATGGAATATTTAAGGCCCAAAGTGAATAAAGCTACATAGACTGACTTCAGCTGAAATCAAGCAAGTAACCATGGAGACAGAAAAAACAGAAGCACAAATTATTACACTGACAAACACTACATGCTCCCTAGCACTTTTTTGCCCAGATACTAGGTTTAATTCAAAAGTTTCTCCTTGTGAAACCACAGTTTGAAATCTACACAGAGGTAAGACTGTACCAGTTTATTAGTACAACATTGTAATATCACTCAATTCCTCTTTCATCTCTTGTGCATCTAAGATTTTCTAGCCTATGCGTAAGGTTTTTTTGCTTTTTATATGGAACTTCTATCGTCCTTTGTTGGCTGATCCTGGTAAGGATTTCCCTCTCCCTAAGTGATAACAAGTGCTCCTGCACTCAAAGGAGCTATGGCTTTCACCACTTTAGAGAAAAACAAAGCAAATCCAGGTTTCTGAAAATAAATTCCTTAGATGCAGACTTACATATTTATTTTATTCTTAATTGTGCTCCAGATTGCTAGAGGCAGATAAGAAGGAAGCGAATGGCAATGTCTCATCCAAGGAATTCTCTGGTAATTGTCTCTCCAGAAAATACTGGCTGTGCTTTACAATCAAATTGTCTAAATAAATAAATGAATGCAATACATTTGTAGAAGGAATGATTTGTCCTTTCCACATCTTCAGACCATGAAAAAAAATGGTCCTTCAAATTGCCTTTGAAAACAGAAGGGCAAATATGCAGTCTGAGGTACATAGACATCCCCACTAGATCAGGCATCCCACTAAAATTTGCTCTGATTTTTCATTAACAAAAGGTATCTGAAACTTACTGAAGGAGTATCTCTTAAAATAGAATATATCAAGGAAAATAATGTACAGTTATTTCCTGAGTTTTAGGGTATTATTCTGAAATTAATGATGCTGACAACAATCATAATCGCAGCAAAGCCACTGAAAATCTCCTCTAATCTTAGCACAATGAGAAGGGGTAAAAGTACTCCTTATCACAGTCATTTCTTACAGATCCTTAGAATGGTTTGAATCAAAAGGGACCTGAAAGATCATTTACTTCCAACCTCCCTGCCCTGCCCCCTCAATGTCTTTTATGTGCTCTATAATCACTGCACTTACAATACTAAGTATTCAGCATTCTCAGACATACATCAAAACCTCCTATTATTTCAAACCTTACTTGTGGGCAAGATTCACCAGCAGCAAGTCTGGTTGTGTTCAGTAGTGATTTTTCGGTATGCATCAATCATGCTAGAATAAGTTCCTTCTTTCATGTAAAATACCTCTTGCTCTCAAGTTACCCAACCAGAGAAAACCAGGATTCATCAGCAGTAGCTCTCTCACATAGTTATGGCTATTAATTACAAATTATGGAATATGAATAATAATATTAACTATTATTTATTCATAAAAATTATTAATAACTTTTAATCAGTATATATATGCATATTCCAGTGTACAATCGTGGATATCACCCTATAAATTGGTAGTTTAACAATTTTGAACCAGATTAGGCTGTACCTTTAACATTTTCCACAGAACAGAAATTGGTAGAATGGAAATAAATTACTATTGGGTGTTAAAAGGAAAATAATGATAAGTTCTAAACAATCCCATGGATTGATATCTTCCATAAAACTTAGATCTGTAAGCTATCTTTCTCTCCTTTTTGGCTTCCTCACTCTGGGAGACACTAACTTGCTTGTTTGGCTTTGCTGACCTTGGCTATGTTCTTTGTTTTGGCTAAGTACTAAAAAACAATTCCCTGCCCTTTCTCTTGTCCCTTTGTGTGCATGGGGATAAGGAGGGGGCAGGGAGGGGAAAGCTATTAGATCCCCTGGTTTTGGGTCAGGGGGGTTCTTGTGCTGTTTGTAGTATTGTAAATACCTGTAAATATTGTAAATACTGTGTATTTTGTACATATTCATCACATTTCATTGTAGAGGAAAGGTCGGTGCGTGCTCTTGTTTACCCTGAAAAAGGCACATATGAATCACTGATCCTATAGCCTTCTGAGCAGCAGAATGAGACTGTTATCATTGGCTAGAAGAGGCTTGGTTAGTTTTAAAATAGACTTTTGAATAGGAGTCTCAAAGATGACTACAAGATACAAATGTGGAAAATGAATGCTCCCTCTATTGAGAATAGATTTGCTATGGAGACTTCCATCCCAGCTATTGGGTTTACTTCTTCTTGCTAATAAGGAAATTTTTTTCTCCACATGGTTCCATGTCTATTTCACCATCTGTGTGGCAGCTGCAGCACTGAGGAACTTTATATAAAATTGTATCTTTTTCCATCTGTTTTTTTAAAGAAAACATTTCTTAAAGCCTCAGTGTTTGACTTTGATTACAATTTCAGTGATCAAGCACAGAATTGAAAGTCAGATGGATTATTAAAAGTTACAAATCAACAGCATGTGCTTTAAGGTCCGCCAGCATCTTGACTGTAGCACCCAAATGGCATTATGCCACAGGAGGCTGAACATAAGCACTCCTGAAAGTAAAACAGTTGATCTTTATATGCTTTTTGAATCAAGAAAAGTTATATATGATAGTTCTTTAGCATTAGAAAAGGTCAAAATCTTTAGTGTGTAAATACTGACCTATACTCTGTGTGTCAAGAGGCATAATTTAACAATGTAGAGTAATACATAATTTGTCAAAATCGATATTCCAAAGAAATTCAAATGTGGAGCACATTTGCCTGTAATCTTTGTTGAATTTCCTCAGAACCGCTTATGTAAAGAATGACTTTCATATTGTTTGTTTTAAATTTCTGGAGCAATACTTCTTCTGCAATACTAGAATTTTATTTTAAATTACAACATGGACTTCCAAATAAAATTTAACAGATTAGTAATTCTTTGAAGATCAAGCAACTAATACCCTGGCCTAGGAAAATTTTACAGCCCTAATGTTTCATGGCTGAGAGATGTGAGCACAGTTTCTTATTTGCGGAGAAGTCCAGATGCAAAGAATGGATATCCTAAGTGACATAAGAAATTGTCTACTTTGTGTCTGTCATGCTTTGAGAATCACAAGTGGCAGTCTCCATACACATCCAATCGAAAGTTTTCAACCTCCTACTGAAAAGATGTCAATTTCTTCTTCTGGCTGAAATGCCACAGCAACAGATGTGATCACAGGAATTTCAGGACATTTACAGTAAACTGGAGGAGCAGAGGGAAGTCAGGAAAGATAACCAAAGACATAAATGTGGCCATAAAATCTGAATAGGAGATGCGATCACAGGAATTTCAGGACATATACAGTAAACTGGAGGAGCAGTGGGGGGTCAGGAAAGATAACCAAAGACATAAAAAGTGGCCATTAAATCTGAATATGAGTCCAAGGATTTCATTTAATCCAGGATGGATACTTTTAGCAACATTTTTACAACAGTTGGCAAAATAAAATGATTGGGTACTTACTATTAACCTATAATTGAAAGTGTCTGAAAACTCTGTCTTAGCATGGACATTAATGAACAATCTGTTCTCTAAATGTCATCATTCAGGTTGCCCATAGTGACCATAAATACAAAAAAAGCAAATGAAGCTGCAGCTTCAGGTCACTGAAGAACACAATCCAGCATCCTTGACCGTAGTGAATGGCAACATAATCAACATAACCAAGAACCCATTCAGAATTTATAGTACAATTGATTCTCTAATTGTTATGCAGTCTGTCCCAGGAAGAGGACAGAAGAGGAATGAAAGCAACTCTGCCTACTTGGCTGTAGCAATATCTCAGTTTCAGAGTCTATACTAGTCACTCAACACACTTTTTTTTTTCATTGTGTCAAGGCATTTCTTTAGATCAGAATTTTCCTTTCCCATTCTCAAGTAACATTACCCAAGGGGCCAAAACTGTGCCTCCTGAAAATGTGAGATGCAACATACAATCTCAGGATACTCTAGGCTGGAAAGGAAATTAGTCCAGTCACATGCCCAAAGCATGACTATCTTCAAAGTTGGACTCATTCCAGTTTTCTCTGCTTCTACTGAAGTATTTGGGTCTATCTGTTTAGCATGAAAGCTTCACCATTTTCCCCTGTTTAAAACATTGCAAGCTCTCTCTTACCCTAACAAAACATTCTTTGGGGAGAATGTAAACAATCAAAATAGGTGTTTCAAACTGAAAGAAATATACATATATATGATTAACAGGTTATCTAGACACCCAAGACAAACAAAACTGGTTCCACAAGCATAGATGGAATCCACATTTTGAATTCCAGTACTTTTTGTAAGCTGTTGCAGTGCTGCTGACAGCATAAGGCTCATTTATTTACATTACGTACAAAATGTCATGCGTGAATATGTGCTTGTAGAGAGGCAGAGGTTGGTCTCTTCTCCCAGGCAACCAGTACCAGAACAAGAGGACACAGTCTCAGGCTGTGCCAGGGGAGGTTTAGGCTGGATATTAGGAGGAAGTTCTACACAGAAAGAGTGATTGCCCATTGGAATGGGCTGCCCGGGGAGGTGATGGAGTCACCATCATTGGAGGTGTTCAGGAGGAGACTTGATAGGGTGCTTGGTTGCATGGTTTAGCTGATTATGTGGGTTGGGTGATAGGTTGGACACAATGATCTTGAAGGTCTCTTCCAACCTGGTTTCTCCCCTCCCTTCCCCTCCCCCTCCCCTCCCCTCCCCTCCCCTCCCCTCCCCTCCCCTCTCCTCTCCCTCTCCTCTCCTCTCCTCTCCTCTCCTCTCCTCTCCTCTCCTCTCCTCTCCTCTCCTCTCCTCTCCTCTCCTCTCCTCTCCTCTCCTCTCCTCTCCTCTCCGAACCTCTCCTCTCCGAACCTCTCCTCTCCGAACCTCTCCTCTCCTCTCCGAACCTCTCCTCTCCGAACCTCTCCTCTCCTCTCCTCTCCTCTCCTCTCCTCTCCTCTCCTCTCCTCTCCGAACCTCTCCGAACCTCTCCGAACCTCTCCGAACCTCTCCGAACCTCTCCTCTCCGAACCTCTCCTCTCCTCTCCAAACCTTTCCTCTCCCCTCCTCTCCTCTCCAAACCTCTCCTCTCCGAACCTCTCCTCTCCGAACCTCTCCTCTCCGAACCTCTCCTCTCCTCTCCGAACCTCTCCTCTCCGAACCTCTCCTCTCCTCTCCTCCTCCCTTCCCTTCTCTTCTCTCCTCTTCTCTCCTCTTCCCTTCTCTTCTAATATGTTGGGTTTTCTTCCCACAAAATAAAATTTCTCAAATTGCAGTGTTCATTGGGAGTAAACTCTAACATTACTTTGTGAATTAATTTTGTGTCTATTCATTCCTATATTTAAATTTTGTATGTAGGAGTTAGAGTACTTTTGCTAGTTTTCCTATTAGCTTTATTTTTTAACATGAAGCACAAGCTATTCTACTCCAATTAGATTCATGTCTATACTTATCACAGAGTAAAATAGTTTCCATTGTATGGTGGTTGTCTGTTGAATGCTACGATATTACATTAATTCAGTCAAGAAAATTGATTTATATTTAAAGAATGCTAAGCATTCAATTCACATTAGAAAATGAATTTTAAAATATACAGATAAAGGTAGTGAGAATTTCTATTTCAACATACAGTTATTTACAGAGCTATATTTGGCAAAAATGTTAAAAAATCAGTAATATTTCTGTTGAACATGGATATCATGGAAATTTATATTATGATGTAAGAACATAGCACAGAATCACAGAATGTTAGAAGCTGGAAGGGTTCTCTAGAGATCATCAAGTCCTACCCCCGCCAAAGCAGGATCAAGTAGGGCAGGACAGACAGAAACGCATCTATATACAGAAGGCAGTGTTTTCAGTGGATACAATACAATACAATACAATACAATACAATACAATACAATACAATACAATACACCAGGTTGAAAGAGACCTTCAAGATCATTGCGTCCAACCCATCAACCAATCCAACCCACCTAAACAACTAAACCATGCAGCCAAGCACCCCATCAAGTCTCCTCCTGAACACCTCCAATGAAGGTGACTCCACCACCTCCACGGGTAGCCGATTCCAATGGGCGAATACCATCACCTTCCTTTAACACTGCCCACACTTTTATTTCTTATTTTCATCCATGATCTTTTAATCCACCTCATTAATACTTCTATCTCACAAAAATTTACATATTTGCTTTTCAATTTGCATTCCAGATTCAGTGGCTCTGTCAGGTCTGTAAACATGCCACAGTCCTACATCTCCCAGATGATGGCTTTGGAATTTGGTTTCATGCTCCTGTGAGGAAAAAAATGGGGAAAAAAAAAGATAAAAAAGCTAATATCTCAGACATATCTTTGCATTCTTACAGTCCATTTGTTTCTCTAAAACACTTAAATCCTCTTACATATTTAATCCAGAAATATTTCAGTGTTATTGTATGCTACATAATTTTACTTCTTACATCTCTTGTGCTTCCTTTCAGCTTTAAGAAAATCTTTCATTTTGTCTCCCAGAAAGGTCCAGTGATAGATGCTACTTGCAGGTAGTATTAAATATTTGATGTATCAAAGCACTGAAAACATATCTGTTAAGAGATTTAGCTTTGATTTGTCCTGTATGCTACTTTGCTGAATTATTGATTTAGATTCTTTAAATTATTCTTCATCTCTTGTTTCAAGTTATTATTACCTTCCTTGTTGCAATAACACAGGTTTGTGTGAAGATTAGCAGTCAGCAAATAAAAACAACTGCTAAGCTAGTAGCACAAAAATATTGATTTAGAGGTCTGATCAATTCCAACCAAAAGCCACATCCCACTGGCTGTACATGCCTGCTCTCCTGAATGCTGTGAATTTGCCATATTTGTTCTGTGTGGAATTAAACCAAAACACCATAACAGGTCCTTCATCAAATCTCAGTTCGCTTGATTTTCACTTGTAGTACGTCTATCTGTGGCATTGTCTTGTTGAGATTAATGCCTTTGTGCACTGGCAATTTATATAAAGAAGTTGTTAATGGAACAGTCATCAGCTGACAACTTTTCAATTTAAAATTCTCACACAAGTTAAAGGAGACAACAGCTGCTATGAAATAAATGAAACAGGATTAAATCTGTAGCTGAGTATTGCCAAAAGTTCAGGCTATCTCAATTTCAAAAAGTTACAGTGGAGAAAAGTACAGAAAACTCAGTAATGATAATCAGAGGTGCAGAATAGCTTCTCTTCAAGATGAGATTGAACAGGTTCTTCATCTAAGAAATGAAAGAGTTGAGGGGGAACAAGATAACAGCATATAAAATTACAATTCACATGAAGAGGGAGAATGAGAAATTACTATTGACCTAAAAGAGTTGAGGGAATCAGATAGTAACATAAGGTGAGAGATTTAAAACAGTCAGGAAGAAGCTTTTGGGGTTGGTTTGGGTTTTTGGTGGTGGGGTTTTTTTGTTTTGTTTTTATATTTGGTGGGGTGGGTTTTTTTGATGTTGTGTCTGTTTTAGGCTGTGCCTTTAAGAAAGGGACAGTTGCTGGAACACTCTGGCTGAATGTTTTGAAAAACAAAGTGGCTTCTTTGTGTGTGGGGGGAGAACTTTCTCTCACCACTACAGATGTGCATAAACACACAGTAGAATTTATTTTTGCAGGTTGTTTTAGATACAAAAAGTACAGATGGGATCAGAAATGGATTTGACAAACTAAAGGAAGTCCAAGCCATGAAGAAATCTTTACTATTGCTGAGTAAAATTTATGACAGTAGTATGCCTAAAATTTCTCTGCAGGTCTTCAGCAGCTTTACATAATTGCAAAATAAGATCTCAAGGCTCCACAAAGAAAGATTTTGGAAGCTGACAACTTTTTTTGGGGTACCTTGGATAGGTTTAGTACAGGGAAATAATAGTCTATAGTTCCTAACCTAGAGACAAATCAACTGAACAGAATCAGCAGAACCATAAAAATCTTCCACAGATGAAGAACAGAAATCTTTTTCCATGCATAGAGATACATAAATGGGGATGTGATGGAGATACTGATTTACAAATAGAAGAAAGACTTCCAGTATCCACTTTCATGTGAACGCAAGATGTACAGCAGAAGCTTTTGCCTAGGCATCTTTTTTGGTTTTTTTGGTCTTTTTTATGCTACATACATTGAGCATCAAGTCTCAGGTTTTGAACACTGGACTGATCTTGCAAAAAGGTAAAATGTGAGGTCTGGGGCACAATCCTGAGTTGAGTTGCAGGGACAATTTCACATGTGAATGGGTGTAAGTTGCATTACCGCACCTTCTGAACCTCAAGAGGAGGCTGGTCTGTCCAAGTAGACATAAGTACATACTCTTAAAGTCTGTCATTGTACCATACAGTTATATCAGCAGCACTGCAATGTTCTTCTCTTACAGATTATTTTTCCCCCCTATAAAGAGATTGTAGAGAATGTTCTTTAAAATTAGCCTGGTCAGTGCCATAATTATTGCATTGGTTACTGGGACAAAGTCCTAGGGCAACTCCTCAGCTCTTTATACTCTTCTGGGTTTTTTTTTCCTGATAGCTCTTTAATACTTTTGGTAAGATTGCTTCTACAGAAACTTCATACTTTATACTCTTTATACTCTTCTGGGTTTTTTTTCTGATAGCTCTTTAATACTTTTGGTAAGATTGCTTCTACAGAAACTTCATCATTCGTGGTTTAGTAATTCATATTTAAAAGCTTATACTCTCTCAAGGATGGAAATAAAAACTATTTGTTTTATCAGGGTCTAAGCCTACATAGATTATGCTCAGATTAAATAAATCTTTATTTTTATAAATTGGTATGAGTTTGAGAAAAATATTTTGATTTGTGTTTTAAATTAGACAAGATAAAGCAGGTGTAAAGGGATTAAAGGACTACTTCAAAAATTACACAAAACACGTTTGTGAGATTTACCAGCTCACAGTGTAATACCACATTATTGATCAATGTTCTGAGTTATTCCATATCCTTCAATTGTGAGATTGTATTTATGAATCAACAGTCTTCAGAAAATAACACATCTGAAGAAAATCAGGATATACAGACCAATTTCTACTTAACAGCTATTGTGAAGTTTAGCTAATTCTACTGAAAAATTCCCTCTGCCATAGAAACCCAGTAAGCACCCCAAGTTTATACACATGGAGACTGAAGACGTAGTGTATGGATTGCAGTAGCATCATTCAAGTCCTACTTTAAAAGTAAGAATAATGACTTTGAGGTGATTCCAAATAATTTCTGATTAGACTATTTCCAAGGAGAATATTTCCATGATTTTTCTAAGGCATACAGGTAAGCACAACCATAAAATGCAAACTACTAAATGAGCAGCAGTCATATCAAGAGAAGTGTCAATAAATGTGCACTTAGAGGGTAGAAATAATTTTATTTGGTTTTTATTTATTAATTTTTAAATGTCAGAGACTGACACCTTGCACTTTCAGGCATTTTATATAGACTCATCTTGTCAAATGCCAAAACACTTTTTTCATTGGTGCTTTGACTGTCTTTTAAGTGTTATATCTTTTAAAGATTATGTCTTTCCATGTCAGATATTCTGTCTTCATACTCATTCACTTGATGATCTTTGAGGTCTCTTCCAACCTTGGTGATTTGGTGATTCTGTGATTCTTAAATTTCACAAGTTTCATTGCTGCTAATAAGCCACATGAGGTAATTAAAAATAAATAAACCAATAAAAATTCCCACAAGGACAAAAGAAACAGCTAAGTGGCCATCATCAAGCTCTGAAATAACTGTAACACATTGAGCTATAACCAGCTGTATGAGCAAATAAAAAAATTGTTCGAACATAAGGGGCAAGCGATTCTTTTATTTACTAAAACAATGTAAGAAGACAGGATTAAGACATGAAGCTCTGCAGAGAGGGAGGACGAACCAGAGTGACTGCTAGCTGGAATTTACCTCCTGAACATGATAGTAGGCCTGGACCATAACTCTACTCTTCAGGTATCTGTGCAAAGCCACCTCATCCTGAATCAGCAGTTTTGACCCTACTCTCAATGGTATCTCACCCCTGAACTGGAAACTAACAGGATGGCCAAGGGCTCAGGTCCAGCCAGCATGGATTTAGGAAGGGCAGGTCCTGCCTGACCAACCTGATCTCCTTCTATGATCAGGTGACCCACCTGGTGGATGTGGGGAAGGCTGTGGATGTAGTCTACCTGGACTTCAGCAGGGCCTTTGACACCATCCCCCACAGCAAACTCCTGGCCAAGCTGTCAGCCCGTGGCTTGGACAGCAGCACTCTGCACTGGGTTAGGAACTGGCTGGAGGGCTGAGCCCAGAGAGTGGTGGTGAATGGTCCCACATCCAGCTGGAGGCCAGTAACTGTCCATTGGCAATGATTTATCCCACAAGTTCCTACATAGAACTGCGGTAGCTTTAGGCTATGCCTTTAAAATTTTGTTACAGATTTTGAGCATAAAAGTAGAAAAATATAAATAAATGACTATTGGGTGTTAAAAAAGAAAATAAAGATCATTCTAAACAATTTCACTGCAGTGACATCTAACATAAGACTGGTTGTACCAAAACAATCTTTCCTCTTCTCATCTCTTCTCTGCTCACTTCATTGCTCTGAAGGGATAGTAATCTGCTTCTACTTGACCTTGGCTGCATTTAGTTAAGTCTAACTGCTACTTTTTCTCTGCTCCTTTCTCCTTTCGAACAGCGGGTGAGGGGGCAGAGGCAGCTCTTCTGGTCTCTGACCAGGGGGATTCTTGTGTTGTTTCTTAATTGTAAATATCCATAAATACTATATATTTTGTACATATTCATTGCATTCTGTTGTAGATTGTAGTTATGCCTGTAAATACAGCTTTCATTTGCTTCCAACTGTGTTAGTCTGGCAAAGTTAATGTTGTGGGGAAATTTCAACCCACCCACAAGAACTATTTTCAAATCTCTGTGTACTTGTTTCTTTGGTTCAATAATGAGCTTCACATCTCTAACCCATCAGGGCTTTATTATACAGTGATGATTGTTATCAAGTTTCTTGCAATAACTTGCCATAATTTGATGATTTTCAAACACTATTATTATCATCAATTTACATATTAACATTAAAGTCAAATATCACTATCACTGATTTCAGCGGAAGTTAATTGCTTAAGGGCTTCTGAAAAGTTATTTTATAGGTGATCTCAAGCCATTACTAATAACCTCTTGTGGAGTCGCTGGCCTTACATTTTAAGGGTACTAAAGAATGCAATACAGAAAAGATCTCTATTTCCAGTACTCTCCACTGGCAAGATGAATGGTATTGAGAATTTATTGACACCTCTTTATCCAAACAATTGAAAATTTTCAAATATTTGCATACAGTTATACCCATGTTTATTCTGCCCACCCTCAGTAACTCAAGCCAATCAGAAACATAATCTGGTCAGTTCACAGACTGTAGCTTTCCATGGCTTGGAGAGGGCTAAGGGGCCTCTCTCATGCACAGTTCATGAGCTGTAGCAGTGCAGCTCTTCTGGGATTCAGTTCTCTCAGGGCTTTTCCCCTTTCTGCCTCTGGTGGAGGGCTTTTGGAGTGTTGGTTGCCTTGGTCCAGGTGCAAGGCCCAGGGGCTGATTTGCCTGCTAGGACAAGCTCTTCAGCAGCAACTCCAGCAGCATTTGGCTCTTGCTGCTTTGTGGGTGAGAACAAGGCAAACTGCCTACCTTCTCAGCAGATTTAAATACTGTCCAAAGACAGTAATGCCCATTGGTAACAGAAAAACCTGACAGCTGAACCTATAGAATAGGGCATATCCAAACATGCCCAGGGGCACACACAGTTCCAGGAGTGTTACAAGGTTAGTTACACATGCTACACATTTACCTGGACCATCTGGACCCCAGGAAATGTCCAGGTTTTCATATTCACAGGTGCTTAGCCTATTGTCTGGGTTATGGCAATTCTTGTGGCTTGTCCCTTCAGGACACCAGTCTTGACAATATCCATATGAGAAAAGTTTTCTTCACACATTTCACTGCTTTTCAAGGACCCTGGTGACAGAGAAAGAAGAAGGGTTAGATAAGTGTCCAACATCAGCATGACCACTGGACTAGTTCAGCAGTGTCATTGCTCAAACCATGAAAGGCAGAGAACAGGCACTGACTGCACTCAAGAGTTTACCATCTTGTTATCAGTACATCCCATCAAGATTCTGAAGAGCACCTCCAAAGAGAACAGGAAGCCTCTGGTAGTCACAAATAGCCACACAACCTGGAAACAGAGTAAGGTATTCTGAGGTACAGAATGGCTTTCAGATCCTAGAAAAGTGACTAGTTTCCTTGGAAAGCAATTGTTATTCTTGCCTTGTTCATGTAGTATGGGGTGATCAGAAAGTCTAGCACTGGGCAGGCATAACCACTTTGTTGACAATGAGTCTTCAGCAGCAGGTCACAGAAGAACAAGTGGAGGGGAAGCCATTTCATTTCTGGGCCCCTCAGTTTAGGAAGGATGTTGACTTGCTGGAACGTGTCCAGAGAAGGGCAACAAAGCTGGTGAGGGGTTTGGAACACAAGCCCTATGAGGAAAGGCTGAGGGAGCTGGGGTTGCTTAGCCTGGAGAAGAGGAGACTGAGGGGTGACCTTATTGCTCTCTACAACTACCTGAAGGGAGGTTGTAGCCAGGCAGAGGTTGGCCTCTTCTCCCAGGCAGCCAGCACCAGAACAAGAGGACACAGTCTCAGGCTGTGCCAGGGCAGGTTTAGGCTGGATGTTAGGAAGAAGTTCTACACGGAGAGAGTGATTGGCCATTGGAATCGGCTACCCGTGGAGGTGGTGGAGTCACCTTCACTGGAGGTGTCCAGGAGAAGACTTGATGGGGTGCTTGGCTGTATGGTCTAGTTGTTGGGTGGGTTGGATTGTTTGATGGGTTGGACGCGATGATCTTGAAGGTCTCTTCCAACCTGGTGTATTGTATTGTATTGTATTGTATGAGCTTCAAGTGAAATACTTGCAAGAGTCTTGCGAAAAACCAACAACAAATAGGAATAGAAAAGGTGGGCACAGTTCCAACAGCATTCCAAAAAAGCAGATTAGTTGTGGATGGACAGTCTGGACAATGATGTCTGTAACATATTCCATGATCCTACTCACCACTGAATGACTTGTTGACACCAAAGTGCTTGGCCAATGACTAGTAAGAGAAGATTTCCAGGTGACACTGGCAACCCTCATCTGCTCAAGGATAAATTTCTGGAAACTGGATATTAGGTGATGGCGAGCCAAGCTCTGATCTTCAAAGAAGGCTTCAGACGTTGTTTTCCACACATCCATGTTGTGTGCTCAATGCTGGTCTTTCTACTTACGTATCACACTTTCAGGCACCAACCTTCAGGCAGCAAACATTAATTGAACAATAGTCAGCAAACAAATAACAAGGGCTCAAGTCCTTGGACCTAGCTGAGCTGCTGATAGTCTGGGTGTCAAGCTCAGCCATCAGCAATGATTGGGCAACTTTCAGGACTACATCGAAGCGCCAGGACTTGTGAAGCTTAAGGTGAACCTTGACGCTGTCCCTTGCTGGGCAGGACTGGGCAGCAGAGCCTTGGTTCACTCCATGTTTTTTTAAATATGAGCACCCAAGCAGGCACAACATAGCCTTCTAAGACCACTGAGGCACATGCACATCTTACCTCCAAGAAGTCAGGAGGACTGATCAGTTTTCAAATGTGGCAACATATTTCAAAGTTTTAAAATAAATTAAATGCAACACGTATCTTTGTGAACACCAAGTCTGTTGCGTTTAGGGGTAACATAAGTGTTAAGAGAAATGGAAAATTCCCTCATCTCTATTGAGATAGTTTCATAACACTATTTTTTTCAGTTGTCAACAGACTCTGCTTGATGCCAACTCCATTTGAATTATATTTTAAAGCTTCTACATGATTCCACAAGAGAAATTCCCAGTGAAAATGCTGATTCTACTCAAATTAAGGGTAATTTGTGTCATTGTGTCTGCAAACAAACCCACATATTTCAAAACAATAAAATCTGACCTGAGCTCAGTGTATGACTTATAAGATAGCTATATCTCCATAGTACAGATTCCTTGATCTGTCATGTAGCTCAAGTACTTTACTTCATTGCCAATGCTTTATGTTTTATAAACAACTCATCTTTATCTGGTTGAATGTGATCTATTTGATTATCACTTAACATCTTATGCTTTAAAAGCTTGGACCAGGTAGTGTTACGTCTGTTGGAATGACTCATTTTCAGTAAAGAGAACAGACTTTCCTTATGTCACTTAATAAATATTTCATCACAGTCATTTGCAAAAGCATTGCACATACCAAAAGGGCCTAATTTGGGCACTGGTAATTTTGTGCCTCTTAATTCTATTGAATTTGACTGCTGAGGATTATTAGCCATCATTTCTTAAGCTACATGATGTTCCTTATAACTGTTTCACTGGAGCTATGCCTGTCTTTGTATATTTAAAAAGCTATTTCCAGTACTAAATATTACAGTAATTTCTTCACAGAAAGTATCTCTGCATTCATTGACATCTGTGGGAATCATCTTCAAGACAGAATCCCAGAATTTTACTCTACAACACTAATTACTGTTAAGTCTGTAACAAAATAAAAATGAAAAATAGTAAAATAAAAATTCTTCCCAGTTATTTCTCTTAACATCTTCTATGACTATATTTATTCACCTATAGCCTAAAGCAAGAAGTAAATGAAGAGCCTATAAATTCAGGTCTCAGAACAATAGATGTGATTTCTAAGCAAGTAAGCTACTTCCAAATATTTTCCTGGCCTGTCTGTACTGAGTAGATATAGGACTTCACTTAGCCTTTTGAAGTTAATTGAAGACTTCTGCTGGTTTGAAATCCTAACTAAGATCAATTACAGGGAAGCAACAGTTGACAAGAAAGTGGGATTTTATGAACATTTTATGATTCTGTCCTTCGTGGCCTTCTCTGTCTTTACTTCCAGTCTTATCAAACAAATTTTTGATGTGCAATACAATTTTCCAGTCTACAAATTCATTGTAAATGAGTAAAACTCTTGTTAGAATCCCTTTAGACACATTGATGAGCATAACAGTTACTTTTCTTTCCATGGTAATCTCTTGAAAAAACCCCATGACAGTCAAGGTAAAGTCACTTAATCTTATGCTTCAGCTCCCTCAATGTGAACTGTTCCTGTCTACTTTAAAGATTCACAACTAGTATGGATTTCCTTTTGCTCTGATTCTCCTAACTGATTCCCTCCTTACAATTTTTGTATTGATAATCAGTACCACCAGCAGAAATCCAGGGTGTGCTGTAGACTACCGTTGCATGCCTACTAGAGCAGCATTCTTTTTTGCTAGCATCATTATGCAAAAGCAAATAACAGCAGTTCAGGTTAAGGGGAGCAACTTCTATCATGCCTATCACAAATGACTGCTGAAAACACCAATTTGTCACTAGCAGCTAGTAACATTTCTAGTCTAGGCTGAGTGGGTAGCTCACAGTGTGAGCCCAGGGATACCAAGTAATTTCTCAAAACAGTCCTGACTGTATCACTGTAGTGTGGCCAGAGCAAGTGCTCATGACATATCCTTCATGCTCATGCAATGTTCACACATACCAGGTAAGGACAGTGTCTGCTCATCCTGATGCTTTCTGTTTGTGGTGCCAAGCAGTGTAATTGCCTGTAAGCCATCATACTTCCCCTTCATCTCACACACTATTTCAGTCTTTGTGATGCCATGTGTTCATGAAACCAGGGGTGTTTCTATGCAGGTGATAGCAAAAATGAAAACTTATAAATGATTCAAGTGGCTACTTTTACTTCATCAGGTTTTCTCCAAGCTTTTCTGTTCTTTTCACTCTACATATTTTTATCTTTAAATACCTTTCGAGGTATTTTCTCCTCATCTATATATTCAAAAGTAAATTTAAACATGCAAGGTTTGTACATTTCCAAACCTATCCACCACTAATCCTGTGAACAGGAGTGTCTAATCTATTACTACATTGGCATATGCAACACAGAGTGACCAGAGCAACATGGGGCTTGCTGTCCTCATAAAATTCCCTGTACAGAATACCAGTATACCAGTACAGAAACAGTTTATCTTTTTTCACTATCAGCATAGCACCTGAAATCTTTGGGAAGCCAATACAATATCCTAGTTATCACAAGGAATATAAAGGATGAATACATTTTGTGCAAATAAATCTAAAACCACTTAAGAAGCAATTATAAGGGATGTTTAGGGAGCTAGCTGATCGCCGTAATCATGGGAGGTTTCCATTCTTTATCCTGGTTTCAGTATAACTCTGCAAAGGCCAAGTAGATACACAATCATTACTAGCCAGGAAAACAGCCTCTAGAGAAATGAGCCTAACCTTGTTTAGACACAAGACTAAGGGGGTTAAAAAGCCAGAAAGCAAACTTGAAAGCTGAATAGCAAGCGCACATGGAGGTCACCCCTATCCACTCTCTCATAGGTTGTTCTGCTGTAGCTGAAAAGCATATAAACCTAAAAGAAAGTATATTAGATTCATAGTTCACAGCTACCATAAGCACAAGAATAAATGTCATTATGAATGACTACATTTCTTTCTTAATTTTGGTCAGATTGAAAGATTTTCTTTTTACCATACTTTCCTTCATCTAATTCTTTATTGATTTCAATTAAAGTCTCACCAGGTTAGCATCTTCAGCTGGGGAGGTCTTATTTCCCTATCCAGCCTGGATTTTAGACTGTTTTTCAAGGTTTAAAATCCAATGAAAACCCAAGAGAGCAACGCCAAAAAAAATAGCTATGCACTAGGAAATTAGCTACCTATAATCTGTTACTGTGAAATCCCTTTCAAGTCTCCTTCTTCACAGATTGGCAATGATGACTCCAAAAATGTGGTTAATGAGTCTCCTGAAATGCTTCACTTTCACAATTGGTTTGAAAAGTTAATTTAAAGAAAGGTGTCCTTCTATAGGAAGGTGACAGAAGGAAAATAAACACCAGTTTGTAGCTAAGGAACTCTCTGAAGTATTAAAAATGTTAACTTTTCTCTCAGACTCACTATGAGATCCTGACCAAGAAAAACGCTTGGTCCTTCTCTTATCTGTAAGTATAAGATAAATATAGGCCTGTTTCCCACAGTTTATTACAAATAAACTAACTAGTACAATACCAGTGAATGCCACGAAAAGCTAGAAAATCAGAGTCAGTTGTGCCCATATTACACAGCTGTCTAGTTTCTAAATAATCATGAATGCTAATAATTTTGTCAATGTACAAAATATTTGCCTATATAATTTCCATCTACATTCAAAACAGGGGAGGTTTGTAATTTTAGAGAGTTTGGGTGCTTTTTATATTAAAATGACATCACTTGAAGCACTTACAACACCTCCGAAATCTTGAATACAACGATGTTCAACTCAATCAGAAAATTATGAAATTACTACCCACCTTTGTATCTGATACTACACTATCTGAATATTAAACTCTAATACTTCTTATGCAAAATGTTAAAGTTAAATAATGTCTTTGACTGGAAGAAGACTTCTACAGGGAAGAACTAGGAAAAGGCCTATTTAAAGGAACATAATAAAAAAACAGAAATAAGGTTGTTTGAAAAGGCCAGAGAAATGTTAAGGGCAGATTACTTATTTGATTAACTAATTCCTGTACAGCTTGAAGTCAGGAGGAGCCCAAGCCTTTTATGCAAAATCACACAGAAAGACCAAAGTGAAATACATTTTCCTAACACACTGACTATTACAAGCTACAGTCTCAGGTGTCTGCATGTGCTGTTCATTAATAGTGTTAACATTTATTAAAATGAGAAATCTGCAGATTATTTTTTTCTTTAAAAAGGGAGTTTAGGTACACCTCTGCCTTTCCATTCTACAAAATGTTAGCTTCTGCAGTGGTTTTAAAAGTCATAAATTCATCAAATATGAACTAAAAATGTTGTTATGGCAACTTAGATCACTACAATACTTCTTTTGAAAATAATCCTGTAAGGGAAACAAGCTTCCAAAGAAAAATAATTTAAATTTAATGAAGAAGCTTGGGGGGAAAAAAAAAAAAAAAAAATCTCATTCCTTCCAATTCATACTCTCCAAAGGGCAAATTTTTTTGCCATTATGAACTTAAATTTGTTTGTGTGTTCTGCTAGCCATTGACTGGGTTGATCATTAGTGTTTGGATTCTTTAACAGCCATCTCAGAGGTTTGCACAGGGTTTCTTTCTGACACAAAACTTCAGTGTACAGCGTCTCAACTATGCAGCTTTGAAAGACTCGTAAGAATTGGAGGGGGATAAAAGTCATTGAACTTCAAAGTTTATCCTATTTCAGCACTATTTTACAGTTTGCCCATGTATAAACCCTAATATTCTCAATTGCACAAGGAACATTCTCTGAAACTTTCTGACGTCAGTGAAAGATGGTAGTCTATGCCTAGCAACCCACTAGTATTTCAGGAATTCCTTTCATTTCCATTATTGTAGCTGTGAACCACTGGCTTATTTATCACATTTACCCCTTGCATATGTTCAGTGTAGAACTGCATAAAAGTAATTTCATATCCTTATGAAATATGAATGAAAGCAAGAATGGGCAGACAAGAGTCATTGATTTAGTTAAAACCTGCTGCAGTTTGCAGAAATGTAGCTGCTCCTTTTGATTCCTGAACACCAGATGAATGCTAGATTATCCAAAGTATTTCAGTTATCTGAAAGTAGAGAAGAGATGCATCTGAGCTTTAATCTCACTTTCCTGAAAAGCATTGTACTTCTGTCAAAGATTTTTAGCACAAAGTACAGGAGAAAAAAATATTAATGTGAATCTATGGCCTTGACAAAATAAAAATGCAAGTTATTTTGTAGCTTTCAAAAGCTGCATATCTTAAAAGAACAGCTAAATGCTCATTGCAAATTCATGGACTACAGCTGTAAAATCACATTTGGAAGAGCTGGCATTTGCTAGGAGAATAGCAGAGAGTAATCACCAATTGATAATTTTTCCAAGAATAAAGTAGATAAAAGTATATTGCCTACCTTGATTAGTCGCTGTACATTTGTCAGGAGTTCATTTAGTATTTTATTTCTACCTAATGATCTATTGTTTCGAAATATCTGGATTTTTTTCATCTTTTAAAATACTAAGCAGGATGCATCACTCCCAATGGGTTCAAGCAAGAATGCAGAAGGAGGGAGACCTGAAACTGTGCCAGAAGTGGTTTATGTTGGATATCAGGAAAAAATTTCTTTATGGAAAGAGTGGTCAAGCATTGAAATAGGTTGGCCAGGGTGGTGATAGAGTCAACATCCATGGAAGTGTTCAAGACATGGCACATTGGGATGTGGTTTGATGGTGATGGTGGGTTTGGGTTGATGTTTGGACTCGATGGTCTTAGAGCTCTTTATCAGCCAAAGCAATTCTACGATTTGGTAAGAACCACCTACCCCAAACTGCTGTCCACACTTCTTTTTATGCAGCTCAGGATAGGATTCTCTTTCTGGGCTGCAAGTGCACGATGTCAACCCACGTCAAATTTTTTTATCCACCTATATCCTCAATTCCTTAACCTGTAAATTCCAAAGCTTTAAGGGCTCACCGTTGTGTATATGTAGGACATTAAAGTTCTTTCAAGGTGTTTTCTAAGAGAAAAACAAAACAAAACAACAAAAAAGGCAGCTTCAATTCTGTTGTGAATCACCAGTTACACTAACAACCTAAGATTTCAAAAGAATATTATATTGTCTTGTTTGATTCTATATATGTGTAACACAGACGTTTTGACTTGATTTTTTTCCCCATCATCATTTACTTCAAATTATAATATGAAGTTAATGTATCAGAATACTTCTGTTAAAAGTACACTTTGAGTAGAGTGCCTTTATATATAAGTAACTAAACATGCAAAGGAACTACTTAAGTGCATCAAAAGAGGTTGCTTTTACTCCTTTAATTATTTTGTTTGTGTTGTAGTCTCAAAAGGTTGGTTCTAAACAGTTCACCTCTTTATTTTTATTTTCATTATCTGCCTTTCTTTAAACAATTGGTTTTTTCTGCTTTGTTAATGTCACTGTGTTTTGTTCTCAATGCCAGTTATAGTCTCCACAAGCACTATTCTTCTTAGAACAATCTGACCTTCAGTGTCTAAGAACCAAGAGATAAATTAATTAACACACAGACTGCAATACACTTTATTAAGATTCTGATAATGTTACAGGAAAATATGCTAGAAAGCTGTCCTGGTTTAGAGCCGGACGGATCCTTTATTGCCCAGAGGGACAAAAGAATGACACTCACACAAATGGATTGGATAGTGATGGAATGTTTAAATGGAAAAATAATTTATATTCTACAAACTACAAAGCATAGTGGTAAGGCAAAGAGTACAGAGTTCCCTTACACCAGAATTTTACAGAGAAAACTACAAAGCACACCCCAAAATCCTGAGCTTTCCTTCTCCCCACCTGGCAGTGCACCCAAAACCCACAGGGCTATTTCTTCCTCCCCTACTGCTAGGCTAGTCCCAGGCTGGCCAGGCCTGAGACTGCCCCCCTTTCTTATCCTAGCATTAGGTATTAACATGCCCAAGAGACCTTGAAATACTCTCCCACTGTTACCCGTAAGAGGGCATCTCCCACAGGAGCAGAGAGGGAAGAAAGAGAAAGTGCATGACTTTCCAATTAGATTTATAGGGTGCAGGATTTATGGGTAGAAATACATTATTTCCTGTGTCCACCTACTGGGTGGACACTGGGGATGGAAGTATGTGGCAGTCTAGGAGGCACTCAGCATAAACTGCCACAGAATCTAAGCAAAACACGGTCTTTCTGCAGTCATGGATGAAATCTGCAGGGACTCTGACTGGCTAAGGCAGGAATCAGGTTCAGCAGTGGGAAATTTTGCAAAAGTACTGTTACTAAGAATTAGAAATACATACTTAATCTTCAGAATCTCTCATCTGCTACCCAGGTGCCTAAAGGCTCAATGCAGATGTCTAATTCTTAGAGTGAGATGAAAACAGGCTGCCTGAATGTAGGTATTTTTTCCTTATTTACTCCTTCAGACGTCTGCTTTATCATAGTAGCCTCACTGAACAAAAACCTATGTTTCAAGGCAAGTAGTATGAGAGGCCAGAAAGTCAAACAGCAAACAAGGCACAAGAGGATATCATTGATATCTAAGAAAAGATGCTGTCTTTCCTCATCTGTTTATTGCTTAGTGCAAGTTGAAGAAGGAATGTTTTCAAGTGGAAAAGAACTCTGTGAGGCTTCTCCGAATGACTACATTATATTTGACAAATCCAAGAAACATCATTCACTTTCCTGTATCTACTGTAAGGTAGTTATGCAATCAGTGCTCACTTGTGCTAGCACAAGAGGTGATAGCTCATATAGCCCTAACTAAAAGACTGGGGAAGGGTGGTAGGTCTAATGAACTTTTCAGGGAAGTATTTCTCTGCCTTCTGTTGCAGACTTGCTGAGGCCTGAAAAAAGCAGTTCAAGAAAGAAAGCAGGAGTTTAAACAGCAAACTTAGACAGACATATTTCTGCTGTGTCAAGACACAGAGTGTTCAGGGAAATAAGCAAAGAAAAATGTATATTTGTTAAAATGGCCAGAGGATGCAAAATGCTCCTAAAATATCTGAATCTACTGCAGTTCTGTGATCTGCTGACACTTCTGTGCCATCACATCTTCTAAGTTCAAATTCCAGGAGAAGCAGTAAGAACTGCAACATTCAAGAGATCACTGTGAATATGAATATTTTTTGTCAGTGAAATGAGAATGAAAAAATTCCATGATGTAAACTCTAGACTTGCTAGCTGACTTGGTTCCTCCATTAATTCAGCTTTTGGGCAGGTATTTATTCTCTGCAATACCCACAACTTCTTCAAGTTGTTCTGGACTGAAAAATTGGAAACTTTTCAAAGTTTTGGAATCTGTCTGGCAGTGGTCCTGGTTAGTAAAAATAGCCTTTAAAAGAACTAATGCAACATACTTGGTTCCACATGATATCCTCAAAAAGACCAGCTCTGTCCTTTCATGTTGGTCAAGAATGGGTCCTTCTGGTCATCTACACGAAATCACAATGCTCAGGAATATGAATTACAACACCTCACTGGCAAGACACTTCCAGCTAAAAAAAAAATAATGTAATTATATTAGACAGAATCATTTTGCACCTCTTGAAGAAGATAATCAAATAGACATAGCATAAGTAATGTTCTAAAGTAACATCACCCGACAATGTACAAGGAGATAGAAAAAAAACCCACAACCAAACAAACAAGGCTGGTAGCAAACCCCAAAGCAATTGTTTTGTTTTGAAGATGATCCACTGTATTTTAGTAAGAGTCTTTACAATTACATGATTACCCTTCATCACTAGCACCAAATGCATTTGGCTTAATTATGTAAAATCTACTTCATCTCTCAAGAACTGCCCAAACTGTTCTTGAGAACTCTTAAGATAAAGACCTGCGACATGATAAAGTATACATGACAATGACAAATGGGTAAGCAAAAGGCACATCAGAGCTGGAAATAGCTGTCCTGCAAAGAATACATGTTACCAGAGCAGTTCTTAGCAGTGCATGTCAAATGTGTTATTAATGAGCACAGGACTTCACAGAACTGTGAGCTGCAGGATATAATCCAAGTCAGCCACAGATTTAGATGGAGTAGAGTGTGGTGACAAAAGGGGCTACACTGCTTCCCATACTAATGAGCTGCAGTTTCTCTACCACAGCATCAACAGTGGATGCAGCTCTTTTCCAGCTTCTTCAGTTTACATGTTGGATCTGCCTGACCAAGCCATCAAGAGAAAGCTGACATCCAACAGAAGCAGGAGTAGGATGGGTCTACATTGCCTAACACAATCACCCAACACCCACTTCTGTTGTGTCTCCTGTTAAAGGCCAGGAAAGTGAAAGAGCTCATTTTTCCACACCCACACCATCTTGCCCCGAGATTGTATTTCCATCTGTGTGAGACTTTCCTTCACTGCAACTAGGCTCCACACCAACTGCTGGCTTATGTGTTAGCTCTGTCTGGGTGATGTAGGAGCCATTGATGTGCAGACATTCTCAGAAGGGCCTTAAGCCTTCTCTGTTGTCTGCAGAGGAGAGATTTCTCTGAGTAGAGGAGCTACACAGCACTGGACCTCAAAAGAAGCAAGAAAAATCCCATGGCATTTAAAAAAAGCAACCAGTTTCAAGATAGCAGTCACACCCTGGCACTTGATTCCCACAACAGAGTAAATGGCTACTTCCCACAACATTTTCTACTTCAAACCCCTCTCATCTGTTTGCTCAGCTATCAGAGAAGCATATAATCACTTTTCCTTCCAAGAAAGGATGCTAGTAGATAGGAAGAGTGTGCTGTGAAAGCATATCTAGGTAATTTGCTTTCAATCACCAATTTATTCCTTAAATCCTATTCCAGATGAAGTTATTCAAAACACATCTCTATCCAGTGGCATTTGCCTGCAACCTTTCATCGCTATGATTACTTGATAATCACAAAAACAAGTACAGCTGGTCAATTTGCCACTAGCCCAAATTAGTATTTCATTTAGAGTCGCTAATTCTAAAGGAATCAATTCTCTTTACCTAATTACATATCACTTTCCCTTACCTCCTTGCTAAGAGCTGGAAAATGAAGAGACACTGCAGCAAATTCTGAGCCTTTAATAGGTGTTTCATTGGCTCATAGCCCTTGCTATTCAGCCTTAGGAACTGCTTTGTCTAATTGTTTTCCCTCCTGGTTAAAACAATTGTTTCAATCATTTGAGTGAAAAAGGCAAAGCTGTACATTATCCCTGTATTATTCAGAGCTGCTAATATTTTCCAGTATAAAGAAAAAGGAGAACTTATATAGGACAAACAAGTCACCATCTGGGGACAGAGTCCAGAAACTGGGAAAAAAAGAGGGGAAAAAATGGAAGAAATATATGAGGGACAGGCACATCCTCTGACAGAAAGCTTAGACATTCAGAAAGTGTTGCTGTATTTTGGTGTGTATAGCCCAACCTGAGCTTCTAGTAAGAGCAAGACACAGCAGCCCTAGAAGTTGTGTGGGTGTGTGGTATTTTAGAATAGAGTAGAATAGAATAGAATAGAATAGAATAGAATAGAATAGAATAGAATAGAATAGAATAGAATAGAATAGAATAGAATAGAATAGAATAGAATAGATTAGAATAGAATAGAATAAGCTAGGTTGGAAAAGACCTTTGAGATCATCAAGTTCAGCCCATCACCCAACACCATCTAATCAACTAAACCATGGCACCAAGTGCCTCATCCACTCTCTTCTTAAACATTTCCTGTGATGGTGACTCCACCACCTCCCTGGGCAGTCCATTCCAATGGCCATTAACTCTTTCTATGAAGAATTTCTTCCTAACATCCAGCCTAAACTTCCCCTGGTGAAGCTTTGAGGCTGTGTCCTCTTGTTCTGGTGCTGGTTGTCTGGCAGAAGAGACCAACCCCCACCTGGCTACAACCTCCCTTCAGGTAGTTGTAGAGAGCAATAAGGTTTCTTCTGAGCCTCCTCTTCTCTAAGCTAAGCAACCCCAGCTCCCTCAGCCTCTCCTCATAGGGCTTGTGCTCCAAACCCCTCACCAGCTTTGTTGCCCTTCTCTGGACACATTCCAGCAACTCAACATCTTTCCTAAATGGAGGGGCCCAGAACTGGACACAGGACTCCAGGTGTGGCCTAGCCAGTGCTGAGTGCAGGGGCAGAATGACCTCCCTGCTCCTGCTGGCCACACTGTTCCTGATGCAGGCCAGGATGCCATTGGCCTTCTTGGCCACCTGGTCACAACGCTGGCTCATGTTCAGCCTACTACTGACCAGTACTCCCAGGTCCCTTTCTGCCTGGCTGCTCTCCAGCTACTCTGACCCCAGCCTGTAGCACTGGATGGGGTTGTTGTGGCCAATGTGTAGAACCCGGCACTTAGATGTGTTAAATCTCATGCCCTTGGACTCTGCCCATCTGTCCAGCCTGTCGAGGTCCCTCTGCAGAGCTCTCCACCCTCTAATAGATCAACACCTGTCCCCAGCTTGGTGTCATCTGCATATTTACTGATTATGGACTCAATCCCCTCCTCCAGATCATCAATAAAGATATTGAACAGGATGGGGCCCAGCACTGATCTCTGGGGGACACCACTAGTGACTAGCTGCCAGCTGGATGTGACACCATTCACCACCATTCTCTGGGCTCGGTCCTCCAGCCATATATGTGTTTTGTTTCTGGCAGTAACAGCCTCTGATCCCAGAATTATGCCCAGAATTATGCCCCAAATATTGCCAAAACACGTTTCTACATGTTTTGCTCAAACCTTCCTTCCCCCTCCTTCTGGAGTGGGTAATCAGCCATAGCTGAGAAAGCAAAGGGCTAAGCATCAACAAGCCAGGGTGAACAACCCAACCTGCCTTTGTTGGGGTACACAAGATCACTGCCCCACCTTATAGGATGCTTGTGCTGTGATTGTGTTTCTTCCAAGTTTGGGCATAATTCTAGCCATGTGCTTTACTATTGGTTAATGGTGTTGACCAAAAGTTTGACTATTGGCTAAATCCAAGCCTTGAGCAAATTATAAATATTACCCAAATTGTAAACAGCTCTTGCTCTATTGCTTTTGCATCTGCTCTTGCTCCTTGCACATGCTTTGCCTTGTGCACGTGTTCTGCTTTTGTCTGCAGTCTGGAGAGAAGCCTTGCCACCTGGGAAGTGCCATCGTGCCTCAGTTTACCCAGGAAACCAGCAAAAATTCCTTCCCATAACTGCACTGAACTACAGCCAGCTTTGCATTGTACCCCAGACCCGACGGTAGGAGGAAGCTGCCTAAATGTGCCCTGAAGGGACAGGGCCCAGTTGGCAAAGCCTCACCAACCAGGGAGAACTTGTCTGAATCCCTTTCAACAGTTCTAAGTGTCTGTTACAAGCATAAAAACTGCAGACCTGCGAGGCAAAGTGACATCCATGCACCTGCCACTCACAAAGCAAGAACTGCATCCAGACACTTCTGTGTGCCATCCACTAGGCAGCAGGAAAAGGAGCCACCTGCCGCTCCACAGCCCTATAAGTCAAAGTGCCAGGGCTATTCAGAGGACTGTTTGTGCCCTGCTGGGACCACCTGTGAGTGTCCCAGCCACTCGCTCAAGTTGCTTCGGCGGGGGGCTGCCCTTCCCCCCTTCCCAGCGTTCTGCAGACTCTGCAGGACCGCCAGCACTAAGGGAAGCATCCGAGAGCCTGTTCCAGGTGAACTAGCCTCCAGTGCATCCCTGCGGAGTCCTCTCCATACACCCACAGCCGCAGGAGAAATCTGCCTCCACTGCGTCTGAAGGGGACCACACCCAGGAGCCAGCCAGCCACGGCCCCACCGAGGGCTTGGAGGCAACCAGCCTTGGCAGCAATCAGCTTAGCAACCAGCTTAGCAACGAGTCTTTCACAACCAAAACTCTATCTTTTTCAGTATTCACACGTTTAACACCATTGGACTCTCTTCAGTAGCTGCCTCTCTCACTTGGATTGGGGAGCCCAAAATTGGACACAATACTCCAGATGTGGCCTCACCAGCACAGAGTAGAGGGGCTGAAGATCCACCCTTGACCTGCTGGCCACACTCTTCTTGATGCATCCCAAGATACCATTGACCCTCTTGGTCACAAGGGCACATTGCTCTCACATGGTCAAAGTAACTGTCCACCAAAGCTCCAAAGTCCTTCTCCGTGTCAGCCCCCTAGCCAGTGCCGGTGCATGGAGTTATTCTTGACTAGGCGTAAGACTTTACACTTTGGTGAATTTCACTAGGTTTCTCTCTGCACAACTCTCCAGTCTGTCCAGAACTCACTGAATGTCATCACAGCCTTCTGGTGTATCAGCCACTTCTCCCAGTTTCATACAATCAGCAAACCTGTTGACAGCATGCTCTGTCCATTCACCCAGGTCATTGATGAAGATGTTGAACATGTCTGGATCTAGTGATGAACCCTAGGGAACACCACTAGCTATAAGCCTCCAACTGGACTCTATGCCTCTGATCACAACCCTCTGGGATCTATTGTTAGCCAGTTCTCAGTCCATCTCACAGTCTATTCATTTAATCTGTACTTCCTGAGAATGTTATGCTGAAGACAAGATACATGACATCCACTGTTCTTCCTTCATCTATCCAGCTAGTCACCCCTATCAGATCAGTCAAGCATGATTTCACCTTGCTACACAATTACAGACTGCTGTGCTTTGAATCACAGAGGAATCTAGAGACAAAGCAGAGGAAGGGGCTGCTGTGGGATAGACAAGGTTAAGTGGGGGACCTTGTGCAGTATCTCTCAGTATGCAGGAGTTTCTAGCCTGACCTCCATAAAAACACCCAGGCAAAGACAGAGTGAATTTCCTCCCTCTCCACTCTTTGTCTCTTCTTTCATCCATCCCCAGTCCCCCCACATATAGGAAAAACCCAACCCCCCTATATTTATGTGGCCAGAGCAACAGAATAACTTGATTTGTGCTCAATAGCTTGAACTACCTTAGAAGTACCTGCAGCCAGAAAATGGGAGCACAGAGGGAGAAAAACAAAAACAAAACCAAAAACAAACCACCAAACATAAAGCAGGAAAAATTAATATTTCAGAGTGGGAAAATGTTGTGTGAAGAAACGTGGTGGGTTGAAAATTCCCACCGATATTAACTTGCCAGACCAGCTCAGTTGGAAGGAAATAAAGCTGTATTTACAAGCAAAACTACAATCTCAAATGAAATGCAATGGATATATACAAAATACACACTATTTACATATATTTACAGGTATTTGCAATTGATAATCAGCACAAGAACCCCCTGAGCAAAACCAGGGAAGCTAATAGCTTCCCCTTCCCTCTTCCCTACCCCAACCTCCCCTCACCCCCTTACAAAAGGGACAAGAGAAAGAGTAGACTTTGCTAAGATACTCAGCTGCAACAAAGAGCACAGCCCAGGTCAGCAAAGCCCACAGAAAGCACAGGTTAGTTTCTCCCAGACTGGGGAAGCTGAAGAGAGAGAACATTAGACTATACAGACCAACATTGTTAGTAGCCTACCCAATGAGTTTGCTTAGAACTTATCATTATTTTCCTTTTTACACCCAATGGTGATTTATTTACATTCTACTACTTTCTGTTCAAGAGCTGTGGAAATTTTTTAAGGCATTGCCTGAAACTACCGCAAGTATTCTGTCTCTTCATAAGATTAAGAGGAGAAAATGAGCCTTTCTGAACTATGAGTATCAGGGCAAACACAGGGTGGAATGCGAAGGAAACAAATAGCAAAACCAGCTATGGCAGAAAAGAGAAATACTAAGATTACTGCAGTCACAAAACCAGTCAGCTAAAGGTCACATCTACTTATGTTTATCTTGATGTTCTTTGTATACTGCATAGTAGTATTTATTGAAGTTACTTTTGTCTGAATTACTTTAATTAAGAATATCAGGGCAATAATTTCCTACTGAATAAAACAGAAGGAGGCATTAGGATAACATGTCCCTTGACAGTGTCCATGTGCTATTAGCACTAGATTCACTGCAAAAAAATGTATAAATTATTCAAACTGAAATATACTGTACAAACTGAAGTATACTGTACAATACTTAAGGTTGTTACTCAAAGTTAGCATGGTTCAGAAAAACATGAAAAAAATAAATCCTTGAACACTTTATAGCTACATCACACACTTGCTTTGTGCCGCTAGAAAGGGACATTCCCATTAGCTCACAGTTTGTAGTCCAACAGCCCTAAAAAAGTGCTGAAGCAAACTCAGAGTTTCCATTTTATGATGAGTATTTCCTACCACAGGAGCACAAATGTCTGTGTATTCCAACTATGTCTGTGTATTCCAACTACTTTTCTTCCTTTGATGTAGGTAGTGCTTCTTCCTTAGGCAGGTTACAAGTGGGCTGCACTACACTGAACAATAGGTCTGATGGTAAGTGTTCAGAAATGGAGATGAACAATGAAAGACCAGGAAGGACAGTGCATTTAGAACAGCATTTACCTTTGAGTGCATTGGAAAAGACGAGCTTCAATCAAGCAAAGGGAAACCAGTGCTGCTGTCATTAGAAAGTGTTTAAAATAAGCCCATACAGGCAGCACAGAGAGGTGTTGTTTGATTGTTAGTAATGATTTATCTCTGGAAAGTGTATGGTGTGGGCTTTCAATATGAGAAAGCATCTCAGCTGGTACCTTTTCTGTCTTATCTCTTTGTTTATTGTTTTTACCCACATTATCTATTATAGCACATAATGACAAGAAGAAAGACTATAACTTTCAAAATCACTGTGGTATGAACTGTGGACATTCTCATGTAAAGTGGCACTCATCCTCTCCCTCTTCCTTCTAAAATGTTATTCCTGCTTCTGACAATCTGTCAGATTTTCAACCTTAACTGTCAGCTTTTACTCTCTGTCTCAACTACAGGTCATGGAGAGCCAAAAAAACCCATCTCCCGTCTTCAAATAAATCTTTCAGAATCAAGATAATATTTTCATTCATAATCATGTAGTTGCCCATTAACTCTTGAAATTACAATTTCCTGTAAAAGACAGGACTAATCCTCAAAAGAGAAAGCACTGGACCTATCTGGACTGTTGGAAAGGAAACACAAGTCCTCTGTTTCTCGTTTGTGTGTTCCCCATCTCAAAAACTACTGTGCAGCAGTGAAAGCTCTGCCCCCAAAGTTCCTATTAGAATTATGTATTCTTTATAATCGGTTCTTTATCAATAAGGCAAATACTGCATTATGCCTAGAATTATGCCCCAAATATTACCAAAACACGTCCCAATGTGTTTTGCTCAAACCCTTCCCCTTCCCCCTCCTTCTGGAGTGGGTACTGAGCCCAGAACTGAGAAAACAAAGGGCCAGGTATCAACAAGCTGGGATAAACAACCCAACGTGCCTTGTTGGGGTAAACAAGAGCATGCACCCACCATGTGGGATGATTGTGCTGTGCTTGTACTTCTTCAAAATATGGCCATAATCTGGCCATATGCTTTGCCATTGGCTAGTGATGTGTTTACCAAGATTTTGACTATTGGCTAAATCCAAGCCTCGAGCAAATGATAAATACTATGCAAATTCTAAACATCTTGCTCTTGCTCTACTGCTCTTTTGCTCTTTGCTCTCTCTTGCATATGCTCTGCCCTCGTGCACAGGTTCTGCTTTGTCTGCAGTTTGGAGAGAAGCCTTGCCACCCGTGAAGGGCAATCTCTCTGTGAAGAACTTCTTTCTAAGATCAAGCCTAAACTTCCCCCTGCACAGCTTGAGACTGTGTCCTCTTGTTCTGTTGCTTGTTGGCATTGGTGTTGACCACTGTACCAGTTTATGGTGTTATACCCATGACTGTACACTAGAATCTGCATATATACATTTATTTCTTTATATTTCATAATGCATACTAATAACCATGACAATCAACAAGTGAACCTTTTCCAGTGGAATGTGAAAAATCATCAGAAAATTCCCTGACCTGATCCAGCCAACACACTGATGCTCTTGGGAATGTCTCCCTTCCTGATCTTTCATTGTGTTGTAATAAAACATGAAATCTCTGCAATGCTACTGTGCATTGTTTTGAAGTTTTCAGTGTAAGAACTGGACCAAAGCACCTTTTCAATTCTAACAGAAAAAAGGCAAACCAGAGTTCATTGCCAACATAGCTGGCACTATATTTTCTTCTGCTTCTCACCTCTTTACCTCTGCCAGCTTCTCATCCTTGCACAAATGGACCTTACCTTTTTGACCCTTTCTATTACATAGAGTATATCAGTGGTCTCTTTCCACCTCCTCCCCTCATATGTTCATCATCTCTCCCCAGTTCTTTCGAAAAGCTTCACCAATTAGAAAATTATCTTTCTTATTAGCCAGTCTTTAAATCTCTCTTCTGGTTCAGTTTACAGGCTAGGAATGATTTAACTTTTCTTCCTTAATGTCTAGACACTTTAGAAGCCCATTGTCTCTCTGTCTGGCTTCCAAAGATTTTTATTTTCCTCTGACAAAGAAGTGAATGAGATTTGTGTTACTGATAATGTAGAGTAATTAAGTCCTAGAGCAAAACAAATGTGTGCTTGGATGCTTTTGAAAACATGGTGGTATGGATTTCAACTTCCCACTTTATAGATCTGCTTCTCAAATGGTCCTTTGCTCATGTCCATGGTTGGTCTCTCCTGTTGATTGCAGGAAAGTAGAGATCCTGAAGGATGGCAGGTTGCCTTGATTCTTCATCCTTAAAATAGTCAATTTTACCTTTACCTACACTTCCAAAACACTTTAACCTGGTTCTGGCTTCTACTGCTTCACAGTGCAAACAAACCAAAAAACAGATTAAAAGCAGAGATGATTTAAATATATGAACAAACTATTTGAACAAACAATTGACAAAGTATTCAAACAAAGAACTATTTGAAAAATTACTTTCTAACACTGAATTAACAAGCTGGTAGTGCTGTAACTTCTCCAGTGTCCACAAGGCACATTTGGATCAAGAATTAAACTTTATTATCTCTTTTTTCTGTCCCAATATGAATTTCTCTAGTTACAGACAGTAGTTTCTTTTTAGATAGTTGAATGCTGGTTTTTGATATCAAGCTAAATCCAGCTTAAAGCATGTCTTCTTATACATTCTCATCAACCTAGTTGAGAAAAATATTTGCAAATCACTGATGGTCAAGAATATGAGTATGGCTGATTTGAGCTGTGCCAAAGCAATTGCAAAACTTGCCCAGACTTGTTCAAACATAGAGCGTCAAATAACTCAAGAAGGCAACATGGAAATGAATGAAAATTGCTCTTCCTGCTGCATCTAAATAACTGTATTACAATAAGCACATTGGCATGTCGTACAAACAAAAGTAACAGCTTATATTTGTTGTATGCGGAATGTGACTCTCTGTGGCCCATTTTGTCCTTGGTAGAGTCTTTTATCTATCTGATCTTAGGGCACAATAACATTATCCATTCTAAAACCAGCACACTTGGTTTCACAATTGCCCTTTTCTGGTATTTCACATCTTGCCCTGTGTGGGACAAAGCTGGCACTAACCTCACCAAGACTCTTGGAATATTCTGTCCTAAGTGCCTGAAATAAAGTGTGCTATGGTAATTGACTAGTCCTAGGCAAGTAATTTTTGAGAAAGATGCTACAGCTCTGTTTATGATGTATCTGCTATATCTGCCTGGTATTACTGAATAAAGAGCTACTACAAATACAACAGCAAAATAAGCCACCTACACTTACAAGCAGCAAGCAAAATTATCACTTTTATGTTCTTTTATTTCCCCAGAAGAAGGAAAAATGTACACTAGCTGCAGTCTGAGGAATTATACAGTAATTCCTTTTGGTCTTCATTTATTGAAGCTATGAGAGAAAACTTGAGAGTGGGCAAAAGGTCAGTAAAAATAACAGTAGAAACAGCCTCCTTTGTCATGGTTATGCAACCAGGTTAGAAAGGTTAAAAGGGCAGGCCAGTCATCCACAAATACTTTGAATACCTTGGTATAACTGCCTGTATCTAGTGGAATAATAATGAAATATCCTTTCAACACCTGTTGTAAACTAAAGAGTAGCAGAAGAACTAACTCTATTTTTAATTTCAGAAGTATGACGTATCTGCAGTTGCACATCTTTTATTTTTCAGTCTGTAAGGAAAAGACTTCAGGTAGGTGAGCAGGCAATTAAAAGGACACACATATACTGCTAGAGAATGGCCATGTAATCTGAAAGGGTCAAAGGCTTCCCACTGAGAGGCTGAAGTGGAAAAAAAACAACTGCACACTAAGACCAAACTATACTTGTGGAACCCACCTTCCTCTTTCATAGAATCATAGAATCAGTCAGGGTTGGAAGGGACCACAAGGATCATCTAGTTCCAACCTCCCTGCCATGGGCTTCTTCAAGCCATCCCCACCATCCCCTACCTTCACTGCAAAATTTACACATCTATTAGTCTTCCTCAGTCCTTTATTTTGGCTCTTTTGGGTATCTTTGTGATCAACTGTAGCAGACATCTCAAGCACCAAGTGGGCTTGATGCTTCAGGATGGTAACATTTTAATTTCAAATTTATCCCTCAAATCACAGAAGAGCATGTAACAATAATATTCAGTTCTGCATCATTTTCAAAAATAAGATGATAGAAAGAATTGAAACTCAACTCAAATGAAATAAACATTTTAACTCAAGCAAAAATCTTTTCTTCAGCAATGCTTCATTTTTTCCAGAACTAAAGGCAATGTACATTTAAGAATGTTAGTGTATTGCTGATTAAGATATTTCAACTTTCTGTAAGCAGAAGACATTGAACAATATCTTTTCATTTTTCAACTGAACAATATTTTCACTTAAGGATGAAAATGTGATAATACTGAAGTCTTGGAAATATTACAATGATAACATTCTGTGCCTTTCATTGAACAATATCTGCCTCACATACAATTTCCTGCCTCTGTCTTTATTGAACATCCTAAAAGAGTCAGATTTTGAAAAGATGACTACAGCTATGACTATGGCCAACATACAAGGGCAGAAAAGGATGTCTATAGCTGCATGGACATGAGCTTGTACACCCTTCATTTTTTGCCAAGCCATAATGCTGGATTTTGCAATTATTTTCATTTTTATCCTTTAATAACAGGAAAGAAATTATAGGAAAAAAATAATCTGTTAGGTTCTCTGTCAAAAATTACAAAAGAAACAGTACAACTCTGCCTTGAAAAGTGTTTCAGAAACTAGTATTATGATATCTATCACCAGTTGGAAAAAAAAAAAAGATCATGAAAACATAGTTTTTATCTAATAATACTGAAAAGTTGTACTGTGTTTGTATATGCAATGATGGCAAGAGGGCAAAGCTCTTGTTTTTTAAATAACCATTTTGCCTTGTCATGGGTCTACGGATGGAATTTATTTCTTGTTTTGATTTTCTTCCTAATTTAGAATTTTTTGAGGTTAATTATAGATAATCATGTTATATAAGGATTTTCACCCAAACACTTCACATAACTTCAATGACTTTGTTTACGAGTCTTGTGGCTGGAATCAACATCTGACTGCATATTTTACTAGATGTGCAGATGAGAGCATCTAATTAACTGTAGTGTTTACCAGACATTTACGCAGCCAAATCCTTCTCAGAAAGCTATCAAATGGTAACATGGACTTCACTTTGGCATAGAGCACAGCATTGCTTCATACTTCTTAAGACATGGCTAATCTGTGAAATACAATCCCCTCTGTTAAGAGCAAAGTTTCTCCTAATGAGAGTGGCTGCAGTCTGCAAGTGAAACATAAAGCAGGACAACCCAGCTACCAGTCGGTCCATCTTGTCCCAGCCACAGCACATACCAGCAAAAAAACTTGTTGATGGCCAGCAAACAAGGTGTGCTGGAGCAGACCCAAATGCCTGGTGGAAACAGGTGAGCTATACCACACTTTAAATGTAGAACGCAGTATTCACACAGTAACAGTGGGTGGACAATATCCTCCACAGTCCTTTGGCCATCATGCCATGCTGGAGACCCTAATGGCTTCCAGCCTGCTGTGGGATGTGGGATGTGGGAGCAAGTTCCTTACAATGTGTAGCTTTCCCTGGTGGAGTCAGGATGGGGGAAAGAGAAAAGTGTAGGAAAGGGGGAGGCGAAGGCATCTTTCCCTTCTGGGGCCATGGTTGTGGATACATGGACCCTTCCCTAAGCCATGTGTCAGAACCCCCATGCTTTGGCAAGCCAGGGATGCTGTAGGCTGAGATTCCCACTTCATTTGGTGTTGTGACAGCAATTAGTCAGGAGCTATTGAAAAAGAGTGAGCCAAAAAGCATGTGCTTCTTTCTTGTTGCATAGCACTTCCCCTCACTGCAAAGCACTCTCTCATTGTAGAGAGCCCTCTTGCTCTGTCTGCCTTTCTGCATCATGCATGTGGATTATAAACCACAGTTATGGAAGGCTTTTCCAAGAACAGAAGACTGTAAGAGGATGTGGTAGGTTGAAAATTCCCCCCAACATTAAATTTCCCAGCCCAGCCCAGCTGGAAGCAAATGAAGCTGTATTTACAAGCAAAACTACAATCTACAATGAAATGCAAAGGATATGTACAAAATATACAGTATTCACAATATGTACAGGTATATACAATTTATAAACAGCACAAGAACCCCCTGGGCAAAAAATAGGAAAGCTGAAACAACTTGTCCCCTCCCTGATCCCTTCCTTACCCTCCTTGGACACAAAAGGGACAAGAGAAAGAGTACAGAATTTGTTGTTAATACCAGTCACAACAAAAGCAATGCAGTCAAGGTCAGTAAAGCCAGAAGAAGCATCAGCCAGAGCCGAAGAAGCAAAAAGAGAGATTGTTTACCAAACTAAATCTTAGGGTAGATTTTCTCTCCAATGGATTTAGAACTTACCATTATTTTGCTTTTTATACCTGCGACCGTTTTCCATTTTCTTGTTTCCTGATTTTCTTGGACTTCTGAATCATCTACACCTGAGGATAGCCGGAATGGACTATGAACTTTACTTGCAAATTGTAGATATTGTTTTAGATTGGATGGACAGTACCGACAGCCAATGAAATTGTTTAGAACCTTTTTAGGCTGTGCCTTTAAGAAAGGGACAGTTGATGGAACACTCTGGCTGAATGTTTTGAAAAACAAGATATTCTAAACTAATTTCATTGGTAGATTGGTAGAATACAACTTTTAGTTTAAGATCAGTTTGAGTCAGTTCAGTCTGTCTGTTCCCTCTGTTCCTGTCGGCCTGTCTGTTTCTCTCTCTCTGAAGCAACAGCTGCTGGACGGAGTCGACCTTGAATTAACAAAGCTAACCAGATAAGAAAACTAATTCTTGCACACACTTTGAGCTAACAGAATTTTCTCCTTAACTGTCTTTCTCTCTCTCTCTAACCCTTTTTGGGAAAAAAGGGAGGTAGGGAGGGAGAGGAGGGTACAGGGGGAACCCCCTGGCTAACGGGGGGGAAAAGGTCTTCTGTATTAGGTTCATTACTGTATATTTCTGTATGTATTGTAAATACTGTATATTTTTGTACATGCATTCCATTTTTGCTTGTAAATACAACACCTTCATCTGCTTCTCTGACTGAGTTAGCTGTGGTATCTTTGTGTGTGTGTGGAGAACTTTCTCATCCTGCCACAACACCCAGTACTGATTTATTTACATTTTACTACTTTCTGTTCAAGGTTTGCGGAAAATTTTAATGGTACAGCCTGAAACTACTACAGAGAAATTCTCTCAGCTGCCAACACTGCCTTGTGAGTAAAACTGCAGCATTTCCTAGAGTCTCTGGGGAGAGCCTGCCTCTTATTAGTGGTGGTATTCATTACTTGTGAGTTCATCTTTTTCTAAATACTGTTTCCTAAACTGTTTTGTCATTGTCTTTTATATATATATATATATATATATATATATATAAATATATGGGATATATATATATATATGGGATATTTCACCATGACCTGCTCTGGATTTTTACAATTTTCATGTGCCCAAGCCAAATCAATTTCAGTAATTATGCATCCTTTTTTTTTTTTTTTTTTTTTTTTTTTTGAAGAATTCAACTATAGAAAAACCATGTTCACTGTGCCATACTAATGTTCAACAGTGTTTTGATTGGGATTAAATTAATGAGGCATGAATTATAAAAATATAGTTATCTTTATTATTCTATTAGGTTTTATTTACAGGTTCTATTTGTTCCCAAGTTCTACAAGGATGCTTATGGGCAACTTTAGTGCAATTTTGAGAATTCAGAAAATGGAAAAGGCTAAGCCACAAAATAGCTTCAACCCACTTATAAAATCAAAGGCAAGCCAGGACCTTAGGGAAAGCTGATGAGTCGGATTTTACTCATAAGAACGGAGCAGGAATTTGGAGATAGTCCCTAGGTCTTTCTTCAGTGGCAGGCTTCAGAACTGCAAGTTTATAATCCAATGCATGGATAACGCAGCACAAATCCAAAGGAAAAGGGACCTGCCAAAATCAAAGTGTCTTTGGACACGGCTGCCATGAGGCAAAACTCCTGTAGCAGCACTGCTGGCCTGTTCCAGTGAACAACCACAGTTTTTACTGCAGTCAGGGTCACTCCAGCAGCAGGCAGGGAGCAGGACCCCAGGGTAGACAGGTCCCAGGGATAAGCCAGCTCCAAGTGCTGATTTCCCTAATTTTGCCATGAATCCAGAGCCAGTACAAAATGAGTACCAAAACTGATCAAAAAATGAGCCAAAAGGAGAGCGCAGACTGCTTTCTGCTCACTCTATTTATGATTTTCCTAAGACAATGTGTCCAGTGCCAATATATACCGGGTGCAAAGAACCCAGCCAATCACAGTTCCAAATCCCAGCTCGGGCTTCCCCCACAGGTCAATACGTGTGAGGGGTTTCCGCTCCCGGTGGGAAGAATGGGTGCCTATTTTACCTTTCCCCCAAGCTCCCTGTGGGGAGGGGAAGGCAATTTCATGCCTTTGTCTTCCCCAGTCAAACCTCCACTGATGGAGGTAGGGGAAGGGCGATTTGGAGCACCCCATAACAAAGAGTAGACCCACTGGGTCTTACATTCTGGTAAGCCAAAAGCTCATTAACTACATTCCATCTATCTTAATTCTCCAAAAAGTTCCTCTGAGTAAAGCTTTGTTAATTTTCATCTCAGATAGCTGTATAATATATGTCACATTTTGCAGAAGAGGTGACAGAATTTTAATTGCAAACAAAGAGATTCAAATTCACGTAGTGCTGCTTTTGTGCAATTATCAGAATAAATAAATGAATAAATAAATACATTGTGTATTCTGTTCACCTTTGTTGATGAAAGGATCTACATAGGATTGTTATTCAGCATTAAATGCACTATTTTATTTTATTTTTTGAGAGATGTCAATAAACCTGAAAAATCTGGAAAGTTACTGCCCTCTTAAGATTAATATTATTGGTGTGGTATTGTTATCATGTGATGCTATTTTCCTAGTGCTCCTTCAGCACTTCTATGGTCTGAAGGGAGGTTGTAGCCAGGCAGAGGTTGGCCTCTTCTCCCAGGCAGCCAGCACCAGAACAAGAGGACACAGTCTCAGGCTGCGCCAGGGCAGGTTTAGGCTGGATGTTAGAAAGAAGTTCTACACGGAGAGAGTGATTGGCCATTGGAATCGGCTACCCGTGGAGGTGGTGGAGTCACCTTCATTGGAGGTGTTCAGGAGAAGACTTGATGGGGTGCTTGGCTGCATGGTTTAGTTGTTGGGTGGGTTGGATTGTTTGATGGGTTGGACGCGATGATCTTGAAGGTCTCTTCCAACCTGGTGTATTGTATTGTATGGTATTGTATTGTATTGTATTGTATTGTATTGTATTGTATTGTATTGTATTGTATTGTATTGTATATCCAAGCTAGCTGTCCTCCAGGTCCTGAAACATTACAATTATTTGTAAAATAAATGATCATAACAAAACCAAACAGATGACCTTGTGCTCATCACCTCCTGTATCACTGCATTATCACTCCGTTATAACAGCTTCATTAAATGATCATAATGCTGCCTCTAGTAATACCCACACAGATGTAAGGCTTTATTTTGAAATAGAAACAGCTCCAGAGTTAAATGGACTCTGGTTTTAAAAGGCTGATAAGTATCTAACTACAATTAACACCAAGCAAATCCAGAGGTCTCTCAGAAGGTATGTCATGCCTGCGGTTGTAAGATCCCATGACTGAGGACATACACATTTGTCATTAAGTGAACCTGGGAAACCACCACTGTCACAGTTCTTCCTCCTTTCCTTCCCTTAAACTAAATTGTCGAAGTAATAGTGCATTTCTTAAAATGCTTGATTACATTTTCTGTCATCTTAACCTAAACAGAGTAAGTCTTACCTATTTTGCCAGAGCTATTGCTAAGGATATCTGAAGAAATATATGAAGTCAATATATGATAAAGAAGTGGTCTGCATTTCAGGCTCTCTAGTGCTGTGCTCACTCTGGACTTTAGTGGCAGATGTGGCAAACAGGTCTGACCTCACACCCTATATCTGGTCCTGCTTATTCAGTGACTTGGAGTTGGTTGGTATGGGTCACTCAGAGTAAGGCTGACAAGCCCTTTGATATATTCTGGTTAAAATTAATTATCCAGGCTTCTGGCATGTAGCGGACCCCAGAGAGGGCATCCACTCTCACTGGGAGACCTAGACCTTACACACACATTCTTCTCGCAGGGCTGTGCACCCACCATTCTTTTTTGAGAAAAGAAGGTGGAGGAAGGGAGCTCAGTCACACCTGGGAATCGACGGTGTGGTATCCACGGTGCCACAGGAACTTGGCTGCAGGACTTTGGAATTGGTTCTAGATCCATTTTAACTGAAAAATACTCAGTCAGAATTTTCTTCCACTTCAGTACAAAAATGCTACAAACTTGTGCCAAGTAGTGTATGTGTGATAACTCAGAGGAAGACCTATGTGATTTCCACTCCTCAGGAAGAATGATACGGTCTTTTAACTTAACAGCTATGTAAAATTAGGAAGGCCTTAAATGTCAGTGAAATGCAGGTCATCTTTGTTGTTCTTGACCTTTCAGGTATTTCCATGCCATAGAAACTTAAATAAAAGACTTCATTAAACAATACCGCAGCTATGATCTGCAGGTTCTGTTTTGTTCAACAAATGGATCTCAAAATCAGCAACAAAAGCTGAAGGGACTCAGTGAAATAAAGGAATGCATCCGGTACCTTAGGGAAAAAAGTTCCTCTGAAAGAAAAGAAAATCAATTGATAACTAAGAAATAAGGATGTTCTTCAGAAACAACTGTATCTCCACTACTGATATCAATGAACCATAGGAAAACAAGATCATTTAACCACCACTTGTGAAGACACAAAGACAAGAATTGTGTCAACACATAAATCCATCCCCTGGGTTTCCATACAGCCTTCTGCGTCCCTCAATTACCAGCGGCTAATAGAGACATGTATCATTCTGTAGCTTTAAAAACTTCATAACAGCTCCATTAATCCTTGCCTCTGATGCCAGAAGTCAGATGACCTCCTCTGACTGACCATGTTGACCTGGAGAAAAACTGTTTTAGAAAGGACAGAGTACTTATCACAACAGTAATTACATGTTCCTGACCAAGACAGCTGCTTTATCTCAACTGATGTTATCTATAAATCTGCCAAACTTCTATATTTGTGCTTTTGCAAACTATTGTAAATGAGTATGAAAAGAAGCTTTTTTTTTTTTTTTTTTTTTTTTTTTTTTTCTTCAGGCCACAATCCTTTCAAAGGTGAACTTCCATAGCTTCTTGTCTCAGCAAACACCTCAGTTCATGTTCCTTGCTACAAATGCACCCTGGCTGTTCAGACAGCTAGACCACAAAATGTTAAGCTTCCTCAGTAAAGTTGAAAATGAAATTTATTGCAACATTTAAAATCAGCAACCACTCAAGAAGATGCTCTAGTTGAGTCAGCAGAAAATGCTGCAAATATGGGCAATCTACCTTGAGTAGCAAAGTTTGTTGAGTAGCTTCTATGTGAAAAGAGAACAGTTCACCCCCATTAATTCATTTTAAAGTATACTAGGGTTTAATTGAGGAATACTTTTATTTCTTTCTTTCTTTGATTGAGCATTTTTCTAATGTTCATGTCCCAGCATGAACTAATTCTATGAATCTGTTATGTCATCATTCTCCTTTGTATTAAACATGCTGCTTCTGCTGTCATGTTTATCTTATTTTCCTCTTCACCTCCAATTGCAATTCCTGAGCTCAGTCCTGAAGCATCTCAATCTCAGATTTGTTTCCATGGTTAAACCAAGATAAACTCTTTAAAACTGCTCTTATTAACAGCTATTTTGATATAGGGTTATTTAGGGGGGGTGGGGAGGTGGGATTTGGTTTGTTAGGATTTTGGTGGTGCCAATGGTAGTTTTGATTTTTATTGTTGTAGACCTTAGCCGCTTCTGCTAATGTATTGATTCCCTTTTTTAATCTATTTTAGCAGGACAGGTATAGATTTTGACCCTTTCCTTATATAATTCATATGAAATTTATTTAATGCAGTATCAAATGTTTTTATTATGGATTGCACTTTGACTCTTTCAAGGTCTTCTTGGTGACACATATTTGACCTGTATTTGACTAGTAATGTGGATGGAACAGGCTGCCTAGGGATGTAGCTGAAGCCCCATCAGTGGAGGCATTGAAGATCAGACTTGATGTGGCCCTGGACAGCCTGATCTACTTTGAGGTGTCCCTGCTCACTGGAGTGGGGGTTGGACATGATGACCTTTGAGGATTCTTTCCAAACTAATGCAATATGTGAATCTGCATAATTTTGCTTACAGTCACAGCATTCAGCTCTGGTATGTGATTGTCTCACAGAAATATGAGTCCAATAACTTAATACAATACACCAGGTTGGAATAGACCTTCAAGATCATCGCGTCCAACCCATCAAACAATCCAACCCACCCAACAACTAGACCATACAGCCAAGCACCCCATCAAGTCTTCTCCTGAACACCTCCTGTGAAGGTGACTCCACCACCTCCATGGGTAGCCGATTCCAACGGCCAATCACTCTCTCCGTGTAGAACTTCTTCCTAACATCCAGCCTAAACCTGCCCTGGCGCAGCCTGAGACTGTGTCCTCTTGTTCTGGTGCTGGCTGCCTGGGAGAAGAGGCCAACCTCTGCCTGGCTACAACCTCCCTTCAGGTAGTTGTAGAGAGCAATAAGGTCACCCCTCAGTCTCCTCTTCTCCAGGCTAAGCAACCCCAGCTCCCTCAGCCTTTCCTCATAGGGCTTGTGTTCCAAACCCCTCACCAGCTTTGTTGCCCTTCTCTGGACACGTTCCAGCAAGTCAACATCCTTCCTAAACTGAGGGGCCCAGAACTGGACACAGTACTCAAGGTGTGGCCTAACCAGTGCAGTGTACAGGGGCAGAATTACCTCCCTGCTCCTGCTGGCCACACTGTTCCTGATGCAAGCCAGGATGCCATTGGCCTCTTGGCTGCCTGGGCACACTGCAGGCTCATGTTCAGCCTACCATCAACCAGTACCCCCAGGTCCCTCTCTGCCTGGCCACTCTCCAGCCACTCTGACCCCAGCCTGTAGCACTGCCTGGGGTTGTTGTGGCCAATGTGCAGAACCCGGCACTTGGATGTGTTCAATCTCATGCCGTTGGACTCTGCCCATCTGTCCAGCCTGTCGAGATCCCTCTGCAAAGCCTCTCTGCCCTCCAGCAAATCAACTGCTGCCCCCAGCTTGGTGTCATCTGCAAATTTACTGATGATGGACTCAATGCCCTCATCCAGATCATCAATAAAGATGTTGAAGAGCATGGGGCCCAGCACTGATCCCTGGGGCACACCACTAGTGACAGGCTGCCAGCTGGATGTGGTGCCATTCACCACCACTCTCTGGGCTCGGCCCTCCAGCCAGTTCCTAACCCAACACAGTGTGCTCCTGTCCAAGCCATGGGCTGCCAGCTTGGCCAGGAGTTTGCTGTGGGGGACGGTGTCAAAGGCCTTGCTGAGGTCCAGGTAGACCACATCCACAGGCCTCCCCACATCCACCGGGCGGGTCACCTGATCATAGAAGGAGATCAGGTTGGTCAGGCAGGACCTGCCCCTCCTAAATCCATGCTGGCTAGGCCTGAGCCCCTGGTCATCCTGTAAGTGCTGTGTGATCGCACTTGAGATGACCCTTTCCATAATCTTGCCTGGCACTGAGGTCAGGCTGACAGGCCTATAATTCCCTGGCTCATCCAACCGGCCCTTCTTGTGGATGGGCACCACGTTAGCCAGCTTCCAGTCTTCTGGGACCTCTCCAGTGAGCCAGGACTGCTGAAAAATGATGGAAAGTGGTGGAAAAGTGATGGAAACTTGTTTCATCACTGATGAATTCCAATTTTAGTTCAGTGCAGTCATTCATGCAACATGCAAAATATATTTTTTCTTTAATTTACTAAATAAAACAAAAAGTATTTTAGAAGTACCATTTTCACAGAAAAGTGTTTTTATCTTCATTCACATTTCTAAAGCTCCATTAAAGACATCATTACAGGTTGGACTCGATGATCTTCGAGGTCTCTTCCAACCTTGGTAATACTGTGATACTGTGATACCTTTTCTACCCATTTCTGCTGTTTTTCCACCATAGTTACTCTCACTCTGGCAGTGAGATGGATGGCTTCATGCCCTTTCATCCTTTTAAGTTACCCTTAAACAATAGCAGCATGCAGCATTTGTGCCTTGGTTCATATCAGTTCATGCCTAATGATTCCCATGATGATAAATAATGCATTTATTTTCATTTCAGATTTTAGGTGCTGTTGTACAGATCTCTCTGATACTATTGGTTTTCTCTCCATCTCCATGGGCATGATTTCAATTGTAGATACAAGTGAGATGATGTCAGACTTCAGAGAATAAGAGGATGTATACTCCTTTAGACAGAAAAGCAGTAGCAAACAGAAACTCTCTGAATAAAACTTCAAATATGCCATGAGCTTCCTGAAGCTGGACTTTCTTCAACATCACCTGCATGATTTTGCTTTAGATGCTGTTTATTTTGGGGTGTAAAGATGTGTCCTAGTATCATATCATAAGCAAGTGAGAGCCTTTGTGGGGGATATATTTAAGCACACACATCAGAACATTTTGAACTCCAGTAAAAAGATAAGGTGTTCTCTAAAACCATTGAATTTATCTAAAGGTTCTGATAAAAGCATGAAAGACATATCCTCTGCCTGATAATACAAAAATAAACTTCCTGTAAACTGAAGAAATAGGACTGCAGCTAAATTATTTGATTCCAAACTTGGCATCCAGAGCTTGCAAGCATTTGTGTATGTTTTTAATAAAGTGTTGATGTTCCATGTTTCAAACTAATTTTGTATCAAATAATGGTTCATTTGAAATATAATATGGTGCTTATCTAAACTACCCAGTTAACATAATAATAGCACGCAAAAGGCTAAAAACTGAGTGAGCCTAAAGATAGGTCATTACTTTGATTACAACAGGGAAGAGAGACCATTGATTTGCCTTGTTCTCCCCCTTATTTCTGTGTGAGCAGGAACCATGATTGCTGCTGGAGCCACACTTTTGCTCTAGATAGACTTACTATTTGATTTTCTGAAGGAAAGTGAGGAAAGAAAGAATAGCTACCTTTATAGCTTCGCAAAAACATCATTACTATTCCTTCATTTTGTTGTCACATAAAGATTATGACAACTCTTTGCTTGACTCTAATAACATTTGATGCTTCCTTATCTTTCTGTTAATATTTAACATTGTGTGGGATACCTCTGTTTGAAGTACTGGGTTTTGCACAAAGGGGACTAATGAGTTTTTCCACCCACTTTGTTACACACTGAAAAATAGTATTTGTAGTATGAAGCCAGTCTGGTCCCATAGGCCTAAGCGCAGACATCCTGTATCTGTCTACTCACACAAACCAGATCACTCAGAAAGGGGAGCCTCAGGATGAAAATGGATGATTGAACATGCAGCATGATGTTTTAATTCACTCACTGCTGTGTCTATGAACAACTGTGTGAAAGTAATGGTGACATTGGTTTCAAAAGGATTATCAGCATGTGATAGTTTAAGGCTATGCCTTAACATTTTTCACAGATCTTGAACAGAAAGTAGTAGAATGTAAATAAACCACTATTGGGAGTAAAAAGGAAAATAATTATAGTTTTAATCAATCCCACTGGAGAGCTACCTACCATATGATTTAGTTTGGAAAACAATCTTTCTCTCTCTTCACTTCTTTGGCTCTGGCTGATGCTTTTCCTTGCTTTACTGACCTTGGCTGCACTACTTTGTTGTGACTGGTATTAACAATGACTTCTTCCAGCTATTTTTCTCTTGTCCCTTTTATGTACATGGGGTTAGGGAAAGAGGAAGGGAAGGGAGAAGCTCTTGTAGCTTCCCTGGTCTTTGGCCAGGGGGGTCCTTGTGCTGTTTATTAATTATAAATACCTGTTAATATTGTAAACACTGTATATTTTGTACATATTCATTGCATTTCATTGTAGATTTTAGTTTTGCTTGTAAATACAGCTTCATTTGCTTCAAGCTGAGCTGGTCTGGCAAATATATTGTTGGGCAGGGGGAATTTTCAACCCACCAGACATCATGATTATACTGACTAGAAAGTTAATTAATCACTGACAGCTGGGAAAAAAAAAAAGGAAGAGAAAAGAAAAAATAACATAAAAGAAGTCACTGAAATCCTTTTACTTTATTATTACCATAATGAAGAGACAATGTTTTCCCTATCTGGCAATCAGTCAAGAACCTGGGATGTACTCCAGTGTCAAAGAACTGAACTTAAAACCAGAAAGTATTTGATTTTGAAAATAGGTTATTTTGCTTGCTTGACAGGTGCCACATGCTATTTTTCAACAGTTGTGTATATCTCTTGGATAATAATAGATAAAAACCAAAAGATCACAGGTGGCAAAGCAAAATAGCTCACCTACATTAAGGGAGTAATTTGAATTAGAGAAATGTAGGCTAAAGCTAGTAATTTCCTCCATGGATTTTTATCTGTAGAACTCAGTGTGTTTTATTACAGAGTTGGCTATCATTATCCCTATTTATCAGTGACAAGATAAATTGAATTATGCAAACCCAATACCTGAGTTCACTACTTTATTGTCTGAATAAGCTATGTTCACTGGACTTTAATGCCATTTTCAAAATTAAGAGATTAATTGACCCTCACTTATTACCAAAGCCAAAGTATTGGTTTAATTGCAGCCATGGAAACTACTATCTTATGAACTTGCTGCTAGACTCCTGGCAAAGCTAAATACCTGCTATCCAAAGCAAGGCAGACTCAGCTTGCTGTCTGGGTCCAGGCACAGTTAATATCTGCTGCTCCCTCTCTACTTGAATCATAACCTCACATGTACTTACGGCGTAACGAGTCAGCACGTTCTGCAACTCAATGTCAGCAGTTGCTTCATCCACTGAATGGTAAATGGCACAGTTGATCCCATTGAAAAGCATTCCCTGAACATTCAATTAAAACTGTTTTCTGAATATGTAGGTTTCAGCAGGACCTTAGTTTTTCACACAGTAGCAGGACATGCTTTATGTGACATTTTTCTCATTCGTCAAACACACGGAAAATCAGTGAAAAATTGAACAGAAAATAACAGCTGCAGCTCTTCTGCTAGAGGTCTTGGGCTAAGTGTGTCCAGCTGTGTTGGTTGCAGGGATATTGGCTCTTTTTTCAATCTCTAGTGACTGTGATGGCAGTAAAGATTTATAGTTTATACATCTTGCTGCTTCAACTGCAATATTGAGTTGTGATTCACATGGTGGAGAGCATGATGAACTTCAGATCTCCAATAAAGGATGATAAAAAAGAATACATTTTAGACCTGAAACTATTTTGTTGGGAAATTATTATTATTATTATTATTATTATTATTATTATTATTATTATTATTATTATTATTATTATTATTGGCTTGGGATGGCTAAAAATGAGAAAGTATCATATTTATTTTAGGGCATAGACTGACAAGTTTCTAATACTGGCAAGGTCCACAGAATTCAAACCTAAGCTTCAACGTATATGTATGTGTGCAGGTACACATTCTATGTAAGATATGTAATATGCAGAAAGCTCTGGGTAATGCAGCCGTTCCTGTCTCACACTGGCAGAAGCTATCACATTGTGCTAACAATACTGCACATGTATTCACATGCCTGCAAAAATGTCCACAAGAAGATTACTATAGTTGCATGGCTACGAAAAAAAAGCTGGTACAAATCCTGTATGATGGCAATGCAAGCATTCAGGCAGAAGCAGAATCCAGGCAGGAACCTTGGGGATTTCAAGCTCCATTTCAACAGCTCCTGGTGTTAGAGATATTCAGGCAGCTTCAGTGGATGCCAGAGCTGTTGCAGCACCCCTGGCTGAGCACTTCCCTGGAGCAGGGTCTTGGCCCTTGGCCCAGCAGTGTGGGCAGCAGGTACAGCAGCCAGTATGGCATATGCCAGAGCAAGGCTCACAGTTCCAGGAAGGCTATCAAAATGCAACTGCCAGCAGGATGTTTCCCATTGCAGAATAAGCTGGATATTTACCAGCCCTCAATTCTTTGTGTAGCCTCTCTGCTGATTCCCACTCATGTTCATTCTGGCTCTCAGCATGACATCTGATGTAGGCTGTCCCTCTCCTTATGATTTTTTGTCTTTTCTCTTCTATGACCACAGACAGGACTTAACCCTTGATTGAGTTTCCCAGGTTGCTTTACTATTGTTTTAATTTCTTCATTTTCAGGAGAAACATAGGTCATTGTAGTCTGGCAGTGAAAAGGATTTTCTAATACCTTCTACCACTGCACAGTTTTGTCAGGAAACAGATCTGCACTGCTAGAGCTGATATGAAGAAAGGACAAGATAGAGTCCAAGTACAAATTAATTATAGTGGTAAAGTAAATATTATAAAAGTGTTTCAGGTTTGTTGAAAAATTTCCTTTGAACTGAGTCTTTGCATTTCAATTTCAAGACAAAAAATTATTTTAGCAATATATTCAAGAGCAAATAAGTAAAGAAATAAACTTTGGAGGTCCGGTAAGTGCAACAAAGGCAGGAAGATACAGTCTTTCTGTACTTCAAACTTGTCACCAAAAATGGATTGTTTCATATTCAACACAGTCCATGCTTTAAAGCTTTTATTTTTACAAAACAAAACAGATTCCAAAACTGACTCAACATAGCAGTGAAAAACGTGAAGAAGGAATGTTCAACATAATACAAACTGAATCAACTAACCACTTATTAGAAGCTGAGCAGTTCTTGTGTGTAAACTGTGGATGTCCTGTGATTATCATTATCATCACAATCCTGCATCCTTCTTTAGCCCCATCTACCCCTCCTACTGAATGGTCATGGCTGGTACGTGATACAGATAAACTTGAACTTTGAAAACTAATGCTACTTTTGGAGGAGATTTTTGAATCTGTCTGCAGAGACTCAAAGGCTCTCCTTGTGAAACACTTGCCCCATTCCAAAAAATGTTCACTAAAAAATGTATTTCATACATTGTGGGTTTTTTTTTTTAAATATACCTTTATGTATTTTTTATTTATTATGAGTAGTATTGCTATTAGGCTTCCTGCTGCAGTATGCACATTTTAGAAAATAGTTGTAAAGATATTGCTGCCATCATGAATGGGCATGAGATACACCTTTCTAGTCAAGCCTCAGGTACCTGATAGGTCCCCAACACTGCTCTTCAATTACTGTGGTGTTTGGCTATTTCTCACAATCCTTTCCTGAGCCACCTATGAAATCCAGCCGTATCCTCACCCCTCTGGCTGCAACATCTGCCAGGTCCTCATACTGCTGCCTCCCATGTCTGGCAGTTTATCCCCTCAAGTTTGTTAGTTTCCCATGTTCTGCTCACTTAGCTCAGCCTCTGGCTAGGGCCTGCAGAAGCAGCACCCCATCTGCATTGCCAACTGCCTCTTATTCCCAAGCTCACCAGCCACCTAAGGGACTCAAGTGTCAGCCAAAGTTGTTTTCTGAAGGCAATCCCTTCCACATTTGTCTTTGGAAAACTGGTTCTCACACTCAAATTTCCAGAGATTCAGAAGGAGGATAAGAAGGAGGGATCAGGTTTCCACTAAATCTTTCTTCTTACTATTATGTTGCATTTCTGCTTCTTTCAGCTGTTCTTTTTGTTTCTGGCTTTGTGGGTTTATTCACACCTTTACAGAGTTTCAAAAATAATAGCCCCCATGCTGTTCTCTGAAACTTGAGATAGCCATAGTTAATTTGTGATCAATGCAGTTTTTTTTCTCACCTCATAAAATCTGAGCTGCTTTCTGGAAAAAATGAGGCATCCACCCGGTGATGGAAAGACTTGCCAAAAGTGAACGATTACTTTTACTTGTGTACTACAAAGGCTAGCTTGTAAAGCCACTATATATCTCCAAAGTGTCTTTACTAAAAGAGGTAGATTATTTTAGGATTTCCAAACTCTGTTCTTTGATGTCCCAGTGACATTTAGGCTTCATTCATACATATGATATGCTAAGTCTGTAATTCAGAAAATTATCTACTAATCCAGAGACATCTCTAATTTCTTACCTTAGCTATCTCTATTTTTCTCCCATGTATAGCACAGTCATTGCTAGACAAACTATTTTGATCATTTTATACTGAGGGGACAAAACAAAACCAACAAACAACCAAAAATCCCAAACCTTTTAGTTACACCAAAAGTACCAGTTGGCATTTTCCCTCATGTTGTTGTATCAGAGCAAAATGCTCAACTCTTTCCTTCTCACAAAGCTGAGCTTTGTCTAAGAGCTGGGCTTGGGCTGGTAGCCAGGTTGGTTTATCTAATTTTCCAGGTTGTGGAAAGGCATGTGTCATGGAGTGAGTTGTACCTGCTGCTCTTATCCATACCATGTCACAGTTATGCCAGCTTCAAAAATGAAAGAGCTAACTGGAGCAAAGTATTGAGGGGCTTGAAGTTCAGATTGCAACATGGGAGGCTTCCTGTTCTGCTTGCTGCCTCTGGGTTCTGGCTTCTTGGGTGCGGTCTCTTTTTCTGCAGGCATGAGGGTAGAAAGAGTGGGAATTGGTAGCTACTGGGTTTGGCTTTCTGTTTTATGCTGGGTTTTCCCTGTATTTCACTCATCTTCTTCTGCAAATAGGCTAAGCTAAGATAATCATGCATTGTATTATTATTAGATTGTTAGACCTGCATCGTATTATTAGAGTATTAGATTCGCTAGATTATTAGCTACAGTAATCACACACTGTGCTCATGATATCTCATGTTATATTAAACTCTCACCTCTTTATCTCAACCCTGACTTCTGTGTGTTACTCTTCCCCTCACTTTTGTGTTGGGAGAGCAGGTATGTTAGCCTTTGTGCTGAAGTTACCCAATATCTGTGCTTCTGCCTGTTTGCCCTCTTTAATGAATCAAAGCTTCTAATGGTAAGAACAACTTCACTCTTCTCTGAAGAATCCAGTACATTTTTGGGTTTTACAAGACTAAAACACCCCAAGCACTTAAAGTATTACATTGTCTTTAGTAGCTTTGTCATCTCATAGAGCATTAAAGTCTCTGAAGAATAATGCCTGAAATTTAAATTCTTCTCATTACTTTCAGTCTGGACAGGTCCTGGTATTGTTACACTGTGCCATTGCATGTTCCTAGACTAAACTCTTCCTAGGTATCACCTGTTCCTAGGTATCACCTGTTCAGGCTCTAAGCAATTGCTTTATTTGTTTAACTTGTTATAGGAGGGGGCATTCACATTGATTTCAGGCAAGGAACAAATTGTTCTATAAATGCAATTTCACTTCTTCTTTTAACCTTCTATCTCTTCCTTTCTATTTCTCATATGTGCCTTTAAAAATGGCCTTCAGCACACAAGGTCCCCAATGGTCTTTCAATAAAAGTATAAAACTACTTTTATGCCAGAAATCTGCTGGTGAGGCACAAGTTAAATATTGTCTTTTGCTTCATGGATGAAAGACAAGATTATGGACTTAAAATGAGAGAGCTCAAAGACAATAAATCCACCAGTGATCTTTATAAAAGGTAAAGAGAATAAAAACCCCAGACACCTAGTAGAACAATAAAGATATGCTATGGAGTTAAGTTTGACATATCCCTTAAGGGTAAAAGTCTCTACAAATCACAAGAAGGCTTTATTTCTCAGTCTCTCAGTGAAGAAATATTGATCTAAAAGATGGAATATATTATCTCTCCAGTCATAGCCAAGTGTCTCTTTCACTTTGGCAGCATAGGTGTTGAACAGGGCATCACGAACAGGTTCCATTTCGTAAGTCTTTTTCTACATGTAATCCTGTATGGATAAATAATAACACACTTAATTAGGTAAGCAAAAAAAGAAGGCTATTTATTTATGTATTATTCATTTACAATGAACACATGAAATGTCTTTTTTCTTTATAGGACTTCGATCCTTAAATACTAATAACTTATTTTTATATATTTGTTCTTAAGAGCCTTTTGATCTAGACAACCTTTTGCGTGGAGAAGATTCTGGATACTGTTCAATTAGTGGACAGTCTAAACATTAGAGTAAAGAAAAGTTGGCATTTGCTGAACATCAGTGTGACCTGCTACACCCAACATTTATGTTTTCAAGTCCAAAATGTGTTCATGTAAATGTAGACCTATTTTATGGACCCATTCTTTTTTGAATAGACCCATTAATAGTGCATTTCCCTATTCTAGTTACAGAATTCTAGAATAATAGATGAGGGGCGAGCAACTGATGTAATTTACCTGGACATGAGCAAAGCCTTCGACAAAAGCTAAGGTACTTGAGGCTTTCCAGCCTAGAGAAGAGAAGACTGAGTGGGCATCTTATCAATGCTTATAAATACATTACATGTGGGTGTCAGGAGGATGGGGGCAATCTTTTATCAGTGATGCCCAGTGACAGGACAAGATGTAACAGGCACAAACTTGAACACAGAACGTTCTACCTAAACATGAGAAGGAACTTCTTTACTCTGAGTGTGGTAGAGCACTGGAACAGGCTGCCCAGAGAAGTGATGGAGTCTCCATCTCTGGATACTATGATACTATGTAATTTCACCTCAGAGTTTCTGTGAAAATCAGTGGTGCCATCAGCACAGTGATATAATGCAAGTGCTAGACTTTGTTTGACAGTGTTGTATACCAAGCCCAAATACTAAGAGATATGAATCTTTGAAGGAATCATGGCTCACCCTAAATGCATTTAAAACATATTTTCACTGATATCCAGCAAATTATTTGATGCTTAACATTATATATATGTTAAGTACTATAACTCATATATTGGAGATCCTTTTTTGAAAACTCTATAAATGTAATAATTACATTTGTTTGTTTCTAAAATAACTTATGTCATGAGGAGATGCCACAAGTAGTCTCAGAGAACCTTTGTTGATCAAAAATGTGGAACAACTTTGATCAGCAGCAGTTCTGAGAATACTTGACCTGCACAAATTTATAAAAGCTGTTTAATCTGAGAACCTAATTCTGAATGAGCAACTGTATTCTTGTACTGCACCATTAAATCTGATGGGAAAATTACTCTTCAGCTCAATAGGAATAGAAATGAGAATTCATAGAATCATAGTATCAGGCAGGGTTGGAAGGGACCACAAGGATCATCTAGTTCCAACCCCTTGCCATGGGCAGGGACACCCCACACTAGATCAGGCTGGCCAGAGCCTCATCCAGCCTGGTCTTAAACACCTCCAGGGATGGGGCCTCAACCACCTCCCTGGACGACCAGCTCCATGGCTTCACCACTCTCATGGTGAAGAACTTCCTCCTCACATCCAGCCTGAATCTCCCCATCTCCAGCTTCATTCCATTCCCCCTAGTCCTACCACTACCTGAGATCCTGAGAAGTCCCTCCCCAGCCTTTCTAAAGGCCCCCTTCAGATACTGGAAGGCCACAATGAGGTCACCTCAGAGCCTTCTCTTCTGCAGACTGAACAGCCCCAACTCCTTCAGTCTGTCCTCATAGGAGAGGTGCTCCAGCCCTCTGATCATCCTCGTGGCCTTTCTCTGGACATGCTCCAGCACGTCCACATCCCTCCTGTAATAGGGGCTCCAGAACTGGACGCAGTACTCCAGGTGGGGTCTCACCAGAGCTGAGTAGAGGGGGAGAAGCACCTCCCTTGACCTGCTGGCCACACTTCTCCTGATGCAGCCCAGGATCTGATTGGCTTTCCGGGCTGCAAGTGCACCTTGAGAGCTCATGTTGAGCTTCTTGTCCACCAGCACCCCCAAGTCTCTCTCCTCAGGGCTGCTCTCCAGCCAGTCCCTGCCCAGCCTGGATTTGTGCCTGGGATTGCCTCAACCCAGATGCAGGACCCTGCACTTGGTCTTGTTGAAGCTCATGAGGTTGGCCTGTGCCCACCTCTCCAGCCTGTCAAGGTCCCTCTGGATGGCATCCCTTCCCTCCAGCGTGTCCACTGCACCACACAGCTTGGTGTCATCAGCAAACTTGCTGAGGGTGCACTCGATGCCACTGTCCATGTCACCCACAAAGATGTTGAACAAGACAGGTCCCAGGACTGATCCCTGAGGGACTCCACTTGTCACTGGCCTCCACTGGGACATGGAGCCATTGACAGCCACTCTTTGGGTGCGGCCATCAAGACAGTTCTTTATCCATCTAGTGGTCCACCCATCAAACCCATGTGTCACCAGCTTGGAGACCAGGAGGTGGTGCGGGACTTTGCTCAGGTACATATATTAATTATATATATATTCTCAATAAGAATATATATATGAAACTCTCATATATCTGTGGACATTCTTAAAGTCTTCTTTTTTGTCAGAGAGATAAAGTTATCTTATGTCTATTTTCATAGATATTATTACTAAGACATTTATGAACACAATGCTCTAACTTAAGGCAGAGAAAGGCCATCCAGAAAACATCGATGTACTTAGAGATATCTAAAAGTCACAATGGACTGAGCAATTTTCTTCAGGAATTCAGACTTCAGTAGCTAACAAGTTGCAAGACTTATTTTGCTAAAATAAAAAAGTGATTGATTTAGAAAAAAAAACAACAAGCACTAAAATATTTAAAAATAGTCTTTGAAAGATAAATCAGCTGTCTAGAAATCTTCAGAAAAAGTTAAAGGACTGAATAAACAAGGCTGATCCAGTATGGGAATTCAAGCTTGATCTCTGGTCATGAAGTTACACAACAAATTGACTTTGGCAACATAATAAGGTCCTGTCTTTGCTCTCCTCTCAGTCTTTGATCTCTTGTCCTTGCTCCCGTTCAACACCCTATCAGTTTTGCAGTCCATTCAAAGAATCCAGAACTGCAGAAGATTGGGCTTAGGAGGGACCTCTGGAGATTGTCTGTTCCCTGCCAGAGCAGGTTCACATCAAGCAGGTTGCACAGAACTGCATCCAGGAAGATTTTGAGAGACTCCAGAGATGGAGACTCCATCACTTCTCTGGGCAGCCTGTTCCAGTGCTCTACCACACTCAGAGTAAAGAAGTTCCTTCTCATGTTTAGGTAGAACGTTCTGTGTTCAAGTTTGTGCCTGTTACATCTTGTCCTGTCACTGGGCATCACTGATAAAAGATTGCCCCCATCCTCCTGACACCCACATGTAATGTATTTATAAGCATTGATAAGATGCCCACTCAGTCTTCTCTTCTCTAGGCTGGAAAGCCTCAAGTACCTTAGCTTTTTTTTTTTCATGGGAGAGCTGTTCTAATCCCCTAATCATGTTTGCAGCCCTTTACTGTGCCCTTGGGAGCCAAAACCGGGACACAGTACTCCAGATGAGGTCTCTTCAGGGCAGAATAGAGAGCCTCCCTTGACATGCTTGCCACTCAGTTCTTGGTGCACCCCAGGGTGTCATTGGCATTCTTGGTGACAAGGCCACATTGCAGGTTTATGGTCATCCTGTTGTTCACCAGGACTCCCAGGTGTTTTTTTCCACTGAGATACTTTCCCGCAGGTCAGCCCCTAACTTGTACCGATACATGGCATTATTCTAGGTGCAGTACCCTACACTTGCTGTTGTTGAATTTCATTAGGTTATTCTCTGACCAGCTCTGCCCAAGGTCATGCCAGATGGCTGCGCAGACATCTGGTATGTCAGCCACACCCCTAGTTCTGCATCATCAGCAAACCTGCTGAAGTTACACCCTTCATCCAAGTCACTGATAAATACAATATCAGATTTTTATCTGATTTTCTAGAGGATTGGACAAAATCAATTTATGAATCTAGTATAAATTTCCAAATTTATAGAAAAAATGCAGGAACCTCTGGATTTCATCTGGCCCAATTCCCTACTCAAATAAATTATTCTAAGCAGAACTCACAGTGCTACACACTATCTGTGGAGATGTTGAACTATACTTCTGAGAACTCCTGTCTTTATGAGCCATTTTCCCTGTCAAGTTCATGTGGTGGATCACCTTTCCTTGAAGAGGCCATGCATAAACAACATGGACCTGAAACAGATCCAAGACATTAAGAGTATTTCTTGTATCTGCAAACTCCAAACTCTGTGACCAAATTTCTTCAATTTTTTTTTGCCACTTGGGACTAAATGCACTCAGAGGAAGATGAGATTTATTTCACCTTCACATCCCTTGAGAACCAGCTTGGTACCAACACACAAGCTGGAATTTTACTCACACATCTCTTTTTCCTTATGAGCTAATTAGTCTCAGCTTGCCCCATACCTAAGTATTTGAGGAGCCATTCACAGGATTGCCAGTGAATTACTTTGATGTGATCTCATTAGCAACTGCAAATGGCTTGGAAATTATGGCCATCAAAACAACACAAAACCACTTTCTCTACTGTCCTGTACCTTTCCTTCATCAGAGTGAAGAAAGTTCAGTATGGAATCAAGTGCCATCACTCATTTTATCACCTTAAATTTGTGCAGGTACATTCCTTTGCTTCCATTTTGCTATGCCCATTCTTGATTTATAGGGAGCATGATAGTGTAAGGCTTTTCCTGAATATATACTTGACAGAGAAATTAATACCCCAAGACCATATTCTCATACTCTTTATATAAACAGAAAGCCAAAGTGACATTATGAATGTAAGCAGGACTAAAACATGCCTCTTCTCTTTGCTTCACTTTCTTCAGTGTATTTAATTTTAAAACTTCTTTATAACATATAAGACAAGGAAAATCCAGTGGGTTGTTTACTCAGTGTCTTTTCCAGGACCCATTGCATTGCTTCAATTTCCATGGCAGCAGATTTTTTTATTCCTTTTAATGAGATTATCCAGCCTCTTGTCTGTTCCATCAGATAAGGTGGTACTTGAACAATTGCCTGCAGCTGGGCTTTTCTTATCAATCTATGTGGAAACCTGTACTCACAAACACAGAAACACTTTGGGGTATGCATTCAGGTGGAGTATATATATTTTAGAACAAACAATAAAAAACCCCAAACTTAAATTCACCTGCCTGAAGAGATCCAGCCATGGTAAGGACTTGGCCAAAGGTTACTAGAAAGACAGTAGGTACCCAAACAGAACCAGCACACAAGCATGCAGGGGTCCAGGCTACTAGATGCAGAGGGTGCTGGAGCCTGGCACTTGGAATGGAGGGTGAAGAAGACAACACCAGTATGAGTTGTGACCAAGTGAGTTATCTTCTCAATGTGGTGGCCGAGATAAAGGATGAAGCTTCAGGACTTAGGACTATAATGGAATGTAGAAGGGAATTAGATATGTGGGAGCAGGCTTTACAGACCTCCCCAGTTGAGGGAGGCATCCCCAGAAACAGGGGAGAATAGGTACAGGTCCCTGTAGGAGGAGCATGGGGAATCCACCTTGGCCCTCTTCACCTCCCCCCATGGCCCTTGCACAATAAGTATGAGGCCCGGCAGGTGAGGGCAATGTGGATGAGAAGACAGAAGAGGAACCATCTGAGGGGATGCCTGTAGCAGATCAGTCCCCTCCAACCATAAGGACCAGTACCATAAAGAAAAAGAGGAGGGTAATTGTTGTTGGTGACTCTCTCCTGAGGGGAACAGAGGGTCCTATATGTCATCCTGACCCATCCCACAGGGAAGTCTGCTGCCTACCTGGGCCCAGATAAGGGATATCACCAGGAGACTATCAAAGCTAGTCCAGCCCTCCGACTATTACCAATTGTTGGTAATCCAAGATGTAAGCAATGAGATTGATAAGAAGGGCACCAGGACAATCAAAGAGGAATTCAAGGCCCTCAGGCAATTGATTGATGGGTCAAGAGCTCAAGTGGTGTTCTGCTCAGTTCTCTCAGTGGCAGGGATGTACACTGAAAGGAACAGGAGAACCCATGACATCAACAACTGGCTCAAGGGATGGTGCCAGCAGTGGAATTTTGCTTTCTTTGATCAAGGGGAAACTTTTACTGCACCTGACCTGCTAGACCTAGATGGGGTGAATCTATGTAGAAAGGGCAAGAGGGCTCTACCACTAGAGTTGGTAAGGCTCATTGGGAGGGCTTTAAACTAGGTTTGAAGGGGGTGGGTGATGAAACCAGTCTCTCTGTAGAGGAGAGTGACATTACTAGAATTAATTGAGAAATCATCAGCCCAGCTGAAGTGCATGTACACCAATGCACGCAATATAGGAAACAAACAAGAGGAATTGAAAGTCTTGGTTCACCAGGAAAACTATGATGTAGTTGCCATTACAGAAACATGGTGGGACGATTCACATAATTGGAGTACTGGATGGTTACAAGCTCTTTAGGCAAGACAGGTGAGGGAGAAGAGGAGGAATAGTGGCCCTGTATATTAGGGAATCTCTTGATGCCACAGAGCTTGAGGTAGAGGATGAAAGGATTGAGTGCCTGTGGGTTAAAATCAGAGGGAGGACTAACAAAACTAACATTCTGCTTGGAGTCTGTTATAGACCACCCAACCAGGATGAAGAGGTTGATGAAATATTCTATAAGCAGCTGGAGGCTGTCACAACATCATCAGATCTTGTCCTTGTGGGAGACTTTAACCTGCCAGACAACTGCTGGGAACTTAACTCAGCAGAGAGGAGGCAGTCCAGAAGGTTCTTAGAGTGAATGGAGGACAGCTTCTTGGTGCAGCTAAGTGAGCCAAACAGGGGTCAGGCCCTGCTTGACCTGCTGTTCTCAAATAGAGAAGGGCTGGTGAGAGATGTGATGGTAGGAGGCCGTCTAGAGTGCAGCGACCATGAGATAGTGGAGTTTTCAATATGCAGGGAAATAAGGAAGAGCAATAACAGAACCCTCACTTTGGACTTCCAGAGGGCACACTTCATCTTATTTAAGAACTAATTAGGAGAGTACCCCAGGTAGCAGCTCTTAAGAACAAAGGGGTCCAGGAGGGATGGACCTATTTCAAACAGGAGCTTTTGAAGGCACAGGAACAGGCTGTGCCCATGTGCTGAAAGATGAGCCGGTGGGGAAGGTGACCGGCCTGGATGGGCAAGCAGCTCTTGAAGGGATTAAGGGGAAAAAAGAAGATGTATCACCTTTGGAAAGGGAGGGACGCAACTCAAGATACGTTTAAGGATGTTGTTAGATCATGTAGGAGAAAAATTAGAAAGGCAAAAGTGCAGTTAGAACTTAAGCTGGCCACTGCTGTGCAAGACAATGAAAAGCATTTTTATAAATACATTAATGCTAAAAAGAGAAGCAAGAAGAACCTCCACTCTTTATTGGACCTGGAGGGGAACATTGTAACTAAAGAGGAGAAAAAGTCTGAGGTACTAAATACCTTCTTTGCCTCCATTTTCAACAGTAAGACAGGAGGACTTCAGGATAACTGGCCTCCTGAACTGGTAGATGGGGTCAGAGAGCAGTATAATGCCCCTGAAATCCATGAGGAATTAGTTTGGGACTTGCTGAGCCACTTGGATACTCACAAGTCCATGGGACTGGATGGGATCCATCCTAGGGTGCTGAGAGGGCTGGAAGATGAGTTCACCAAGCCACTCTCCATCATTTACCACCAGTCCTGGCTCACCGGAGAGGTCCCAGATGACTGGAAACTGGCCAGCGTGATGTCCATCCACAAGAAGGGTCGGATGGAGGAACCTGGAAACTACAGGCCTGTCAGCCTGACCTCAGTGCCAGGAAAGATGATGGAGCAGATCATCTTGAGTGTAATCACACAGCACACGTGCAGAATGGCCAAGGGATCAGGCCCAGCCAGCATGGATTTAGGAAGGGCAGGTCCTGCCTGACCAACCTGATCTCCTCCTATGATCAGGTGACTGCCTGGTGGATGTGGGGAAGGCTGTGGATGTGGTCTACCTGGATTTCAGCAAGGCCTTTGGCACTGTCCCCCACAGCAATCTCCTGGCCAAGCTGTCAGCCCCTGGCTTGGACAACAGCACTCTGCACTGGGTTAGGAACTGGCTGGAGGGCCGAGCCCAGAGAGCAGTGGTGAATGGTGCCACATCCAGCTGGCAGCCAGTCACTAGTGGTGTCTCCCAAGGATCAGTGTTGGGCCCTATCCTGTTCAATATCTTTTTTGATGATCTAGATGAGGGGATTGAGACCACCATTAGTAAGTTTGCAAATGACACCAAGTTGGGAGCTGGTGTTGATCTGTTAGAGGGTAGAAGGGCTCTGCAGAGGGACCTTGACAGGCTGGACAGATGGGCAGAGTCCAATGGCATGAGACTAAGTGCTGAGTTCTACACATTTTCCACAACAACCCCACACAGTGCTACAGGCTGTGGTCGGAGTGGCTAGAGAGCAGCCAGGCAGAAAGGGACCTGGGGGTACTGGTTGACATATGGCTCAACATGAGCCAGCAGTGTGCCCAGGTGGCCAAGAAGGCCAATGGCACACTGGCCTGCACCGGAAATAGTGTGGCCAGCAGGAGCAGGGAAGTCATTCTGCCCCTGTATTCAGCACTAGTTAGGCCACACCTTGAGTCCTGTGTCCAGTTCTGGGTCTCTCAATTAAAGAAGGATGTAGAGACACTTGAACGTGTCCAGAGAAGGGCAACAAGGCTAGTGAGAGGTCTTGAGCACAAGCCATGTCAAAATAGAATAGAATTAACCAGGGTGGAAAAGACCTTTGAGATCATGAAGTCTAACCTATCACCCCTATGAAGAGAGGCAAAGGGAGCTGGGGTTGTTTAGCCTGGAGAAGAGGAGGCTCAGGGGAGACCTTATTGCTCTTTACAACTACCTGAAAGGAGGTTGTAGCCGGGTGGGGGTTGGTCTCTTCTCCCAGGCAACCAGCACCAGAACAAGAGGACACAGTCTCAAGCTGCACCAGGGGAAGTTTAGGCTTGAGGTGAGGAGAAAGCTCTTCACAGAAAGAGTTATTTGCTATTGGAATGGGCTGCCCAGGGAGGTGATGGAGTCACCATCCCTGGAGGTGTTCAAAAAAGGATTGGATGTGGCACTTGAAGCCATGGTTTAGTTAGTCATGAGGTGTTGGGTGATAGGTTGGACTTGATGATCTCTGAGGTCTTTTCCAACCTTATAGATTCTATGATTCTATGAATGTGAATCAGGCCTAGAAACATGATGCATCAAACAATAGCTTAAACCACTGTTTATTGTTTACTGGCGTTAACTTGTGCAGTGTATCTTTCTGGAGGAACTTGAGAAGCAAGCATGCCTATTAGCGTCTCAGGTGAAGAACTGTAGTGTTTTAGTGCCGTCTTGTGCTGACGATGTGAAGTGCAAGTAAGAGACCTCCGAAGCTAAATTTCATTCTGCTCAGACTTAATAACGGAACAAATCCCTGCTGCATTTTTCATCCCTTTGCTAATAAAGTCCAATAACAACCTAAAATTTCTTAGAGAGGATTTTTTTTTCCTTCGGTATCAGAAAAACACTTTAACTCAGTCAGTGGCCACTGTAATAGCTGTGACACAAATAAAAAATATCTTTTATATTAAAAATTTTTGCACTGGGAATAAAGTTTGCCAGGGGAAGTATGATGCTACAGGAATTGCTGTTAGTTTCCCAGGCCCCACAGGTGTCTCTCTCAGACTTCTATCAGAAAAAGTCAGCCACAAAGAAAAATCTCTCTGTGTTATGCCTATGATATTAAGGTCGTGCTGGCAAGCCACCTAGTTTTCATCTAGGGACATGACTATTTTGTGAAGAAGGAAGGAAGGGATTATGCTTAGCATCACCTAAGCCTATACCTTGCTTGCCTTTTCTACTCTCAGTACAGTGATAGTTTTATTGTAAAAGGCAATGAACAGGAAAGTACGGCATAAAGAAAGAGGCCACTGTGGCTTATAAATAAAATTTAGGGCAAACCTCACACCCATGTAATCATGTAAAGGAAGAAAGCTGGAAGTGAGTTAGTAGGATTAAACAAAAGAGACCTGAGCTGAATGTACAGTCTCTTTGCATTCCTCCTTAGAGCAAAAGACAGTAACATATCCCCTTAGTAGGCCCAGAATGCAGTACTTCATTCTCTCCTTTGGGTACAGACAGGACAACTCTCATTCCAGTTGCTTACTTCCAGAGCAAGAGAACAAAGGGACACACAGGAAAAATCCCTCTAGTTTCATCTTATTACCACCTCTCAAGATAATTGGGACAGTCCAGATAACTGGGAAGTTAGTTTGCAGGCTCATGTTTATTGAAATATGTGAGTAGACACACCTCTCCTCAAATCTCAACCTTCTAGGCTGTAATATCCAATCAGATTTCACTCCTGCCTGCACAGAAAGGCTCAAATGTGTGGTCAAAAGCCTTAGGAAACAGAAGGCAAGTACAATAACCAAATTTGTTCTTTTACTAAATAATTTAGACATTTTCAGGCTACACATGAAGAGTGCCACTGTCTGGGAACTGTTAATAGTCTGCAGAATTAGTTTTCTGCCTCTCTTTCTTATTATGGAAATTTCCATTTTTCTCCCTGAGATAGGTTGCAGGGAGAGATGGGAAACAGTTATCTGTTTGCAGAGGACAGATAAAAAGATTTAATACACATTTCCAGATCTGATTAATATTAAGTTCTCTACCAGTTTAGGATGCATGTCCAACAACGTTTTTAAAGAAACTACTTTTAAAGGCTGCACATATTTCATTAAGACTATTCTGCCGCTAGTTTTCCATCAGGCCTCCGCCAGGCTAATCAATTAAATCTCTTTAGGACAAACACACACACAAAATCTACTTGGGTCTCTGTGTGAAGTAAAAATGTCATTATGCTGGGATTGCCTTTGTTCAAAAACAGGAATATGCTTCAGGCCACAGTCAAGACATTAGCTGACATTAGCTTCAAACAAGTTATTTTATTTTGTAGTAAAATGAACAGAAGAGATGCCAGTCCTCTTAATACTATTGTCTCTTTGCTCCAAGTAAAGGTCTAGCAATGCACCATGATAATGAGCGGTTTAAAAAACTGGCCCAAATCAATCACAGATGTAAGTAGCTCCAATGGAAGAAGTTAATCTGTAGTTTTGATTCTAAACACATATTTAGACTACAGGTTAACAGCAAGAAGATAATTAAACACCATTTCAGAAGCATTATTATACAAGATTATAGAATAATTCAGGAGAAAAACAATAAGTCTTCTGGTTTTAGTATTGACCAAGATCAAGCTTAGAAATGTCTGCAGTAGCTTGTGCATATGTATCTATATGTCTCTATCTAGCTATTAACCCAATCTAGATATGAGTGCTATATTTAATCTCATATTCCAACCCAGTAGAGGGCAATAGAAGTATATAACTAAAAGACAATGTATTATCTAAAGCCAGAGATTTCTTAGAACAGAGATTTCTTAGACTTGCTAATTACCTAGAAGAACAAGTAATGTTTTCCCTCTTACGTGAGAAACAGGTGGGCTAAGGAGAGGAAAGGAGTGCACAGTTCTCCCTGTGCATTCAAGTTAGAACAATAAGCTATGAGAGTAAACTAGAGCCAAATGAATCATTCTTAAACATAAGAGAAAGCTTTCTAATTGGGAGGAAAATCCAGAAACAGAGTAGTTTTCCTGATTGTGGGATATTTATCACCAGAGTTCTTGAAGAACCATCTCGGCAGGTGCTTGTAAGGAAGAGTTAGGATCTGCCTTAGGCACAGCTTGGAATCAGCAAGCTCTTGAGATCCCTTCCAGCCATGTTTCCTGTGACTGATTCCAGGACTAAGTAGTTTTTCAGACATAACATAAGCAGCATTTAATTAAAAAACCCAAACAATTAAACAAACAAGCAAAACCCCAAAACATAAACAAACAAGCAATAAAACCCACAACCCAAACCCCAAACCCTATGAAATCAGGGTACCAAAAAAGCCCTTTCAAAAATAACCACTACCTTTGGGTTTGGAAGATAAATGCTATTACATAATAGCTATATAAAGAGTACATTACAGAGACATCCCTACAGTGGTGAAGAATAGTACCTGTATAAGAAATGGCAGTTGATCCAGGTGTTCACTTTGGACAATAGGTTTAGGTGTACTTTTACAGTTACTTGTTGCAATTGAGCAATGATCTCTAATGAAAACAGAAAAGTACAGAACTAGGAGTTGTCTTAAAATGACTTTCATTGAAAGTCTAAAGGTCATCTTCTTGTCCAGTTCTTTTTCTCTAAAGTTAAAATTAAAGCTGATTGGTTAATAAAATTTTTCTAAAGGAGAGAAGAAAGAGACTCTCTTACTCTTAGTCTTTCTTTCAATAAAACCATTGTTAAAAAAGCATCCAGATGTGTTGGCTACAACTGATTTCATATAAGTTTTTGAGTTGGCCTAATATACATCTAGAATAAAACTTCAGAACTGTAGTATGTAGTTTATTACTGCATATAACAATTCCTTTTGCAGACACAAAGTTACAAATCAAAGTTCTTCCTTACTGTGTCCCACATCTCACTAAATCTCTGGGGAAATAAGAAAGTAAATACTTTAAGAAATAATACACTGCAGGGAGGGAGAGAGGGAAGTAGTATAGTGCAGACATTCACAGTGACTTCAAGTAGCAGGTTAATCTGAATAAAAAGAAAAAAGAAAAGCTATACCCTGAAGAATAGGTTAATCCTAAAGATCTTCTCAAAACCTGAACATCAAACATCCAAAGCAAAAACCTATGAAGGTGGAATTGATAACCCAAAGATATTAAAAACTATGTGCTATAAAATGACATTTAAAACTGTATGTGCTATACTTGAATCATAAAGTGAATTTACATTCTTACAGCTGAATTAGAAGGAAGAGATATAAAGTGTATTTTGTGTTTACTCCCAGGTAAAGTCCATTTCTTTATTTTATGCTGGGGGTTTTTGGGGTTTGTTTAGGTTTGGGTTTTTTGTGGTTCTTTTGGTTGGTTGGTTGAGATTGGGGTATTTTGGGTTTTGGGTTTTGTTGGGGTTTTTGGTTGGTTGGTTTTGCTTTGTAATTGTTGTTTCTATTCAGAGGCTGTGAATGCAGGCATAGTGGCAAAAAAAAAGGAGAAGGAAATCTGAGGTCCAGAGTAAGAGAAGTTAACAGGGAAAAGCAGGGGGAAAACAAAGAGAAAACAACAGGAGATGGAGAGAGCAGGAAAGTATTTGGTCTCCCTTTAATTTACACCATTCTAGAAGGTGTTCCAACCCCTGAGAGAAAACAGTGAAAGGCATTCATTATAACAGGTATACCTTATTAATCTACCCTTAGTAGAAAAATTGATTTTTCTTGAAGAGGAAAGAAAAAGTAGTTTACAGAAACATATCTCCATGGAATACTATTTACTCATGGAAATTACTGCTGCAGGCTGTTCTGTTGGAAAAGTGTACACAATATAAAACAATGTTGTGTAAGAAAAGATCAGTCTGGAAACTTTGCAGCTTAGTCTGCTATAGATAATGCTGCAATGGTTACCTGGGTCACTTGTCATATTGCAAAATATATCATAATCACCAGCTACAGTTTTTAAGACAATTCTTTTGTGACAACATATAACACAATTATGCACAAAATATGTGTTGTGCCTATCTGAAGCATTCCTCCACCGAGGGAATATAATATCAGTCTTAGAGGATCCTAGTACAGCAATAGTGGCATCTTTTGATTTTTTTTTTTTTTTTTTTGTTTAACTTTGTTTATGGCCATATGTGTTGCAGTAAGTGGTGTTCTTCATGTATGAAAAATGTTAACTATTTGAGTGCTGAGCTTTCACTGTTCAGGCCATTCCTAGGAGTTCATCTCTGATAATTTTAGGCATATATACATATATATACAGAGAGAGAGAGAGAGACCTAATCTGAATTAGTTCTGACTCTCACGCTGTTGTAAAGAGATAGGAGGAGATGCTCAGTCTTAAAATTAGTGGCTAGAATATAAGCAAAGTCTTTCAGAAGATGCCTCAGTTTCTCTGCTGACTACTGAGAGAGCTCTAAATATTTTATATCAGACAATGAACTGCTAGGCAATTACAAGGAGATGAATCATACTTATAGGGCTACATCCTCCTCAGTCACTGAATTCACTCTGAGGCATTATATACTGCCAGATTTTTTTGCTGTAAAAGGACCCCAACAATTTTCTCCAATACCTGATTGGAAAATTTCTTTCAAAGTTTGAATGGGACATGTTGTCTTTAAAATTGGAGCAGTTTTGATTTCCAGCTCAACCACATTTGAGGCCAGTTGATATCCATATTCCTGTACTGATAATTACATATAAGTTATTCTGATGCATTCTGGATTCAGCTAAATATCCAATTGGATTTTCTCAGCATACATGATTAATCCTCTGAGGATAATATGAGTTATATCAACTGTCTCTCAGATGCCACTTGGAAACCCTCTTTTTTCAAGTTCAGGAACATACCCGTCTCAAGTTATGAAATGGGTATAGCAATATGGAAACACATTACTGAGTCCTTACCACCCTTATGATACTGTAGTGCTGAACCCAAACACATAACAAATGCCAAAAATTCTTGGTCTGCATAGACTAGTCAAAGAAAAGGCAGGATAAAAAACAGACATTAGAGGTCAGGTGGGAGGTGGTTTCTATAGGGCTGTGCAGCAGTCTTCCTGGAGAGCACTTGTGCACTACTTCATGTGAGTCACAGGCTAACTGTAGACACCTAAGATTATGCCTCCTTTCATGTACACTAGTGATTTGCTTTATTTTCTTCATTTTCTGTATTGCTGTTCATCTTAATGTTTCTGGACAGCATTACTTTAGGAGGTTAGACATGTCTCCTTATAAAACAGTGAGGAGTTTTTGTAACAAAGAGTGCAGGTTGTACATCAACCAGTTCCTCTAAGAGACAGCTCCATGCATCATTTCAATCTGGTCCTCAGGATTCTATTAAAAAAAAAAAAAAAGTGAATGTGTTACTTTTTGCAAGAAGCAGCACCAGTACAAAGAATAAAGGCCCATCACCACTCCAGGAGCAAGCCAGTAAAACATATTTCTAATCCTGACCCCACAGGGCAGCCTTGGGGAGCTGCATGCTCCAAACAAGTGGTCAGGGTGATATGGGCTGAAGCTGACTACGTGCCACAGCCACAACTTCTCCTTGCCTTTTCTTCAGTCTAAGAACAATTGCTCTCTAAGTCCAAGTTGTGACTCCTGTAGAACACAGTTATCGCTCTGCCAGCTGTGTTTATCCCTGGATGTGATGCAGGATGAGCAGAAAAAGCCAAGTCTGCTCCCTGCAGCCCCACTGCCCCTGTCCTCTGCTCTGAGCTGCAGGGGGAGGGGCAAGGAAGAGTGAGGAGGGATGGGTTTGTTTTCAATGGCCGAGGGGTGCTGGTGCAGCTCCTGGGCTAGCCCCAGACTGGTCTTTTGCTGGGATTTGATGAGTGCAGCGCTAGTGCCTGGGACCTTTGGCCTTTGAAGGCTGGGAACTTTGGCTTTTTTGGTTGTTCCTTGATTTTCACCATGACTCTAATAGCATGGTATGGGAATTGAACCAGCAGGATGTAAATCCCCTTTAAGAGATCAGGCAGGCAACAAAGATGATGTTATGATTGTAAGCTTGAAACCATGGGATTAAAGCCATCTGGTATCTGTCTAAAAGAAGCATCTGTCTGTGGCTACCTTGACCTTTTAGATAAGGAAGTAGAGATATCTCTGAGTAGTGAAGGAATGTTTGCTTGTTAAGATGATTTAATCAGCACAGCTGCAGGTTTTGTAATGTTGTATCAGCCACTTTTAGGATATATAAAGCTCTCAGATGTATTAATAAAATGTCTTCAATTACTCCATTGGAGTCTGTTCCTTAACCTGCTATGTCAGCATGGTAATCCTGATTTGTATAGGCAGAGGAATATTGTGACAGCTACAATTCATATGTTTTCTCTGTTTCCTGAACTACTACCCTAGGTAATAGCATTTAGTACATAAACATGTATTAAACAAATATTTATGTATGTGCAAAGTTCTCTTGACATTCATTTGACAGCAAATCAAGTTTAAAATATAAGTAGAGTTCAGTTATAGAAAAGAAAACAGACACAGAAATGAAAAGGAATATACAAGTACACGTGACCAGGCTATGGTAACTAAGGGTAGCTACTCCCTCAGCAACAGTAATTTTCTGTCTCAACAGCAGAAACTCAACACATCTCATTACAACTGAAAGGAAAAGAACACATAACCCTGAAGTTGCAATCTGTGTGCAGAAAGACCTCTTTCACTAGTGCTTAAGACTATGTATTGGTATTTTCCCTTGTTATACAGGCACATGCAGTAAAGTTGGCAGTGCTCAGCTATTTGACATAGCATGTTCTTCCAACAGATTCAGGATTAGAGTTGGCTAGAAGAAGCAGTCTTTCTGACTATCAAATCAAATTAAATATATACCCTCAGGAAAGGCAAAGTGTTCATGTTAGGTTTCATGCTGCTTACAAGTGTAACCCTTATGAGCTAATCTAGTCTCTCATACTTTTTTGTGGGGTGTTTGTTGGTTTTTTTTCCCCTCCCTGGAGCTAGGTCTTTTGGGGCTTGGTTGTTTGTTTGGGGGTTTTTTTTGGTGCTTTTTTTTTGTTTGGTTGGGGTTTTTTTGTTTGTTTGTTTGTTTGTTTGTTTGTTTGTTTTGACAGCTTTGTTGCTTTTCCAACTAATGTCAGCCAAATACCCTAATTCACGCTATCACAGATTCATTTTAAAGTTGTGCTGTTGTTTAAGCTCTTAACCTTTCTGTTTCCTTTGGTACATGGGCATATAAATAACCAATTCTGACCTTACTGGTCCAGCAGTGACATTCAAGGAAAGGCAAAACATCAGAGTAGTAAAAATGACGTATAAAGAATGGAACAACTCAAGCAATAGCAACTGTCAAGGAGAGCAGAAATATATAATCTGTTGTGGAGAAGCAGGAAAAATCCACCTCTGCACACAGGTCACTTTTTCCCCACCTTGTACTAGTTTTCCTAACTCTGAGATAGCCTCCTTCTCTCACTCTTCTAGCCACTCTGTCAGAGCAGGAAAATGGAGGAATTCACAAGAAACAAGTGAAAACATCTAATTCTGCCCTGTATTTGATGCCTTTTCATTTAACAAACTTCTTTTATATGACACTCTATTAATTAGATCTGACAGAGAAAGACAGCCCATGACATAGGTTTCTATAGCTACCTATTTTAACAGTTTATCACCATGTGTCTGGCTCAGAAAAACAAAGATCATATTGTTCATCACCATCTGAACATGGTTCAAGTGGAATGAAGGTCATGTTTTGAAACAGTTAAAGCACTGTGTGCTCTGGTCCAAAGCTTCAATTGCAAACCTGAACCAGATGTTGAAACTAAACCTTCAAAAGGTCAAAAATAATTGTGAAAGGTACAGCCAATATGAACTTTTCACATAATGTCTGTCTAAATGAGTAGTGAGGAATTGCAAACAAATGGATGACTTGTCCATGGTCTTATGTCTCATTGCAGGTAATAGCTGAGGTATTCAATAGATATGGTACTTCCAGAAGTTGACTCCACCTCTGTCTGGTCCTGAGTATCTAAATGGGACTGTGGTGACATTTTTTAGCAACTGTGAGCACAACTATCTAAAGATGATAGAATGATAGAATCACAAATACACAGGGTTGGAAGGGAGTTTCAGAGGCCATCTAGTCCACCCCCCTGCAGTTAGCAGGGACATCATCAACTAGATCAGGCTGCTCAGAGCCCCCATCAAGCCTGACATTGATTGTTTCCAGGGATGGGACCTGCACCACTTTCCTGGATAATCAAGTGTTCCACCACCTCTATAGTAAAGAACTTCTTCCCAATGTCTAATCTAAATTCACCCTTCTCTGTTTTAAAAGCATTGCCCCTTGTCCTACTGCTACATGCCTTTGTAATAGTCCCTCCCCAGCTTTCTTGTAGGTCCCCAGTTACCAGAAGGCTGCTATAAGGTCTTCTTGGAGCACAATGCTTGGTGTCTCAAATCACCTCCGCATGTCTTATCAGAGCTTCTAGGAGGATCTGTTCCATGATCTTCCCAGGCACAGAGGTAAGGCTGGCAGATCAGAAGTTCCTGTGGTTCTCCTTTCTACCCTTTTTAAAAATGGATGCAATGTTTCCCTTCATGCAGCCACAGGAACTTCACACGACTGCCAGGACTTTTCAAATGTTGTTCAGAGTGGATTGGCAACTACATCAACCAGTTCGCTCAGGACTCTGGGATGCATCCCAGACTTGTGTACATTCAGGTTCCTCAGGTGGTCACAGATTTTGTCTTCACTTACAGTGGGAGGGTCTTTGCCTCTCTGGTCCCTGTCTTGCAGATCATAATCAAGCCTATTGACAAATGGGACTCGGATTTGTGGAACGGGCAAAGTTCTAACTAGTCCACTGAAGATACAGTTGATTAATATTTCTTAAAAGTGCCTGTTATTCTAGACAGTTTAGATGACCCTTATTCCATCCACCTTTGAATACAATGTCCAAAGTGATTAAATATGGAAGTGGGAAGTAGAAAAAGGACAGAAGAAAAGTTTTGAACTTCTACTCCTTCACAGTTTGAATGCAGATCAATCTATGGATCAAAACTGGTCATTTCTTAAATAAAAAAAAATTAAAGATATATAGATATCTAAAACTTTATTGAGAACAACCACTGTAACCATGCCTCTTTCTCTCAGCAGAATCAGAAACAGAGTGTAGCACAGGCAACACAGTTTCTCAAGGGTATCATGACAGAAATAACTAAAGTCCATCATGGGTCACAAATGAAACAAAAATGTTCATTGAAGTCTTCTATGGTTTTACTGTAGCAAAGACAAAAAATCCATGATTGGAATAATAGCATCTAAGAGTGTGTTGTATTATCAGGAAAGGGTTTAATGTATTGGCTAAGTAAGATCTGAAGTGACTTTAGCGCAGCCTACTTACCATTCCACTCAAAACACTGAGGCATAATGCTTTTTGAAGATAATTTCTGCTCAGATTTAGATGCAGCTTTTACCAGCTTTGTAAGACACTTAAGCTATTAGAGCTAAATTTTATAAGAAAGGTGGCTTTCCTTCCTTGGAAATACAGTGCTGTTTGTTTTTGCAGGACTCTCTATGCATTTAAGTCCTATTCTCTTGAAAATCCTAGTATATTACTAGTATATCTGCATATTTTCATACTTAGATAAGTGCACAAACCTGCACCATAACTGAATTTTCCTGACCTGAAGCAACTTGCTTTTAAAAGGGTAGACCATGAATATGAAATGCTCATCTTGAATCAGTACTTGTTTTTGTTTGCCGTCTTCTCAGGATCCTTCTATTATTACCTTTTTTCTAACTTAAGATTTAAAAGTTTCTAAGCAGCTATTGCTGATCTAGAAGAAAACAGATTGGTACATTACATATAATTTCATTTTGGATTGCCAGGAAAGGTTTGATGCTATGTGCATGTTTTTATGCAAGTGATAATCGTACAGAGGTAACTTAACTTCCTACAACTGAAAAGTTCCAAACTGAAAATAAGACCTTTGCAAGTTCCTGTCATTATAAACACTGATTTAGGAGCCAAATATCTTGTGCTTGTTGAATTAAGCTAGCTTTCATGATCTGGCATCTAAGATGTTCTTCTGTGTGGCCCAGCAAAAAACTTTTCCATTAACAAGCAACAGGAGACCATGTAAAGAAGTTAGGAATTTCAATCTGCCACTACAGGCTAACCTGGGTGGGGTTTCAAGAGCCTCTTAATTGTATTTACATCTGACTTGCTGAGATATTCAGAGCATTACAAATGATAAACACTCTATGAAATAGCATTAAGTGATGCATTCTGCTACTTAAACATATTCAGAATAGATCATGACATTGTTCCTAAGGGATATTTTGTAGCCAGACCACTATTTTCAGTATTGTGAAGAATGTGATGTACAGATGATCCTATCTGTCTCACTTTTGCCTAAGAAACAAGGAGATCAAGACAAAGTGTGTTAGATGCTTTTTTTTTGTGGACATGTAGGAATCTTAACTGATGAGTTAATGGAGTTGTTTCTGCTGCACCTCTGCACAGAGGGAAAGCGTCTTGGAAAGAATTTTGGAACCTTCTGTTTTATCTAGTCATGTAAAAGGACAAAAGAATTAAAAGCCCTCTGAGGCCGTAGCCAGGAAGTCCCCATCAAATGCTACCATTTCCTGTGGACTTTGGCACATCTTGCCCGGAGATGTTGTGGAAACCCCATCCCTAAAAGTGGTCAGGGCCAGGCTGGATGGGGCTTTGAGCAACCTGATCTAGTGGAAGGTGGCTCTGCACCTGACAGGGTGGTTAAAATTAGATCATCTTCCAAAGCAAGCCATTCTATGATTTCAGCAACAGTTACATCTGTAACAAGGAGTACATTAAAAGCTAAGAGGGAGCTTGGAAATCAAGGATGGGGGTGGGGGGAAGGTACTGGAGGAGGATAGAGGTCTGTACTACTTTTTCTTGCTGGAGAGCCTGTTTTCCTGTAGTAATGCACTTCTGCAGGACCTGGTGTCTCAGTCCAGAGAGGGAAGGAGACTCAGTTCTTTTGAATATTCCCGTGTTGTGAAATGAGAGGCACAAACGAGGCCAAAATATCAACAGCTAGACTATTTATTACATAAAGTGGATGGATCAGAAGGGGAGAGAGAGAGAAAATAGAGAGAGAAGAGGAAAGGAATTATATTACCACACCCCTCACCCCCCAAGACAGTTTGAGTCTGTGGAGGAAAGGTGCTGCAGGAGATATTGGGTCTGTAGAGAAATGGTGCTGAGGCTTTGGCTGTAGAAGAGATGTGGTCCTCTGAGCAGCCTCTTCAGCTCCATGAGTTGCAGCAGGCAGAACTTAGGACACGGAGAGAGGGTTCAGTCTGCTTCTTCCAGGCTCCATGGCCTCTTTTCTTCGGAGCAGCATTGTCTCAGGCTTTTCCTTCTCTCATGCTTTCCTACTCAGCGGCATCGTCCTTCTCCTGTGTTTTCGGTTCCGTGTTTTTCTTCTGCTGAGCCAGTAGTTGCTCAAGTCTTTTATACAGTTTTTAGTCCTTAGCTATGTGTCCAAGTATTGTCCCTCAGGAATTCAGGGGCCAGGAAATCATCCTTAGGTAAGTATCCAGGTATTGCTCCCCAGGAAATCTTTCTGTGTATTCCTGTGTGTTTGGGCAGGGGGAGGGGGAGGGGGGCACGGCCGGCCACCTCTGCCACCTCCTTCTCCATCTACTTGCCCACACACTCATTACACATCAGGAAACAGGTGGTGAATCCATTGTCTCACCATCCTCCCTTTCCAGGGTACTTGATGGGTGGAGATTATCTTGTCTTATGAATACTCCCGAAGGTGGCCTCAGTCCATTGTTGTGAGGCCCGCTGTGGTCCAGTGAGCAATGTTATCTTTGCACCTTCCAGGAGTCCTTCCAGTGGCTCTGCCCAACACACATCAGCTATTGTCTGGGCAAGCAGCAAGCGATTTTATCTTTGTTGAGTCACACCAGGAGAGACAAGCTTTTAGTCTCTCACACCTGGTGAAGACAAATGTGAATGGGTTGTGTAATGCTTCGGTTGCTTTCACTGGTGTTAGAACTTGCACTCAGGAAAATTACAGCCTTTTAGTCACTTAATAGGAATATCTCACTTTCATCTGCTTTACTGTAACACTTATGTCGATCACCCTTGTGAGTCAGGAAGGGAAAGACAGGAACCTGATTCTGTGCTTAAAACATGGGCCTAAGGCTAGGACAATGGCAGTAGCTTGACCCAGTCACTCACAGCATATAGTTTAATTATCAAATTCTAACTATCAAGCAATGATTATTAAGACTACAGCTCAGGCTAATGCAACTGTTTGAATCCAGACAGTTTCCCAAGTAGTAGCATGAAACCAGCTTAACTTAGTTGTTTAGGTGGGTTGGACATGATGATCTTGAAGGTCTCTTTCAACCTGGTACATTGTATTGTATCTTCCCAAAGCAGCTCTTGCTCCCTCTACACCATGCTGCACCCCCACCACCATTTTTGCACCCATCCCAGAACCCGGGTTAAGACCCTCAGCCAGCCAAGATACCACACAGAGGAGCTCAGCCCCAGTGAGGAGGCCCAGCCAGCACCCATGGATGATATTGGAATAGTCATCAACTCTCATCCTACCTAACCGGGGGGCCACCAGGCCCCCAGCCTTTGTTGTCACCACCACCATCACCCAGTGTGCACCATGGGGACTCACCAGTGATGAGAGGAGGATCCCTCAGCCCAGATGGGCTCAGCTTGGGGCTTCTGCCTTTCCTGGGGGGATTAAAAGAGGAATGGGTGGGGAGGGCAAAGTGGCCACACCTGGGGTGGGAGGAGACTCCAACAGAGCCCAGGTGCTCTGGGACTTGAGGGAAAAAAGGGGTGGGTGGAGTGGAAAAGGGGCAGGTATGGTGGGAAAGGGGAGGTGGTGGTGAAACAAGGGGATTTTAAAATAACTTTATTTTCCATAAATCTTCCATAATGCACAACTGCAGTTCGAAGTTTGCTTTGCCTCCATGCAGAAAGAACAAACCCATCAATAGTTCATAAAATAAATCACAATGGTGGCTATTACAATGAAATCTTTCCATAAGGAGCATTTTGCCTGGTGGGAAAATCTGTGCTTTTCAGATCAAAATAACAAGTTTTAACAACAACAACAATAAAAGTTCTCCAACAGTGAATTTTCTCCCCGGATACCAGCAGAAAACACCAGGATGATGAAGGGACTGGAGCATGTGCCATATGAGGACAGGCTGAGAGACCTGGGACTTTTTAATCTGGAGAAGACTGAGAGGGGATTTAATAAATGTTTATAAATATCTGAGGGCTGGGTGTCAAGAGAGGGGACAGACTCTTCTTTGCTGCACCCTGCAATAGGACAAGGGGCAATGGATATAAACTACAGCAGGGTCACAGAGCACTGGAACAGGCTCCCCAGAGAGGTTGTGGAGTCTCCTTCTCTGGAGACTTTCTGGATGTGTTCCTGTGCAACCTGTGCTAGATTTTATGGTCCTGCTCTGGCAGCAGGGTTGGACTTGATGATCTTTGAAGGTCCCTTCCAATCCCTAACATCCTATGATCCTGTGAAACTGTAGCCTTATGTATTTTGGGTTTAGATTATGACAAAACTAGACAGCTCATGTATCTGTGACAATTGCTAATGCCTGTGAATATGTTGTGTTACAGAGGTTAGTGTCAAACTCTGCGTGAGTTTTGTTAAATAGAGTCAATGTCTTAGTTTTGATTTTCATCTGATGTCTTTGCTTTCTAACAGATAAATTTCCACTAATTTCTGTGACTAAATGTTTTAGTTATATAAATATGCTCTCATTTTCATAATTCTGGTGGCATTAACATCACTCCTTGTAAGAATTAATTTCAGAAAGCAACTTGAAAGGCATGACTTTCCTCTAAACAATTTTTCTTTCAAGAATTGTGAAATACATGTATTGCGAGAATTTCTTTGGTTCTCTGATGATAACAATTAAGTCAGTATGAGTCACATTAAAAAAAAGAAAAGAAGAGGAAAAAGTTTCTAATTATCAAGGATAATGGCCTGAAATTCGGGAGAGCTGTTTTTTTCCACTTAGTACGTAGTTACATTTCTAACACTTTTGGAATTGCAGGCTTAAAAACTTGTTAAAGGGCTGGCTTAGAACCTTGATAACTATAAAGGCTGATTTTTTTTTCAGAAAGGAAGAAAAAAGTAAATTCCAAAGATGTGGAAGAAAAACAATGTTGTGCCAATACTTAGCAAGTGTAAATAGAGATTATCCGCTTTGTGATAGGTCTGTCAGTCTGATTTTATCCCCAGAAATATAATAGAACATCTGAATGAAGAAGGTCAGCAGTTTAATCAATGTGGTTCTTAAAAAAAAGAAAAAAAAAAAAAATGAAAGGAAAATTACAAGTTTTGGTTATGCCAGTAGATGGCAATGTAATATATTTCATTTTCTGGAAGACATTCTACTAAACAACATTAGACTACAAAATAAACACTGCCAACATTAAATTAATTACAGTTAATGGACTTACTGTTATATTCTGAGATATGTCAATAGGTAATTAACCCTGGAAAGGTGTTAACAGTCTTCTGCACGGATGGCATCTTGGCCTTAATGAAATGAACACTTGTGTCTGTGAACTGGTAGAAAACTATATAACCGTTGTTAATATGTTGTGTAAATAAACTCAGTGGTGTAGTGAATTATCAGCCAAGAATGAGTTAGACTGTCTCTGAAAGCTGCAAGCAAGCTTAAAATGTGCATTTAATAGAGTCAAATGAGAATTCCCCAATCTGACAATATAGCAAATAACCCATACCTGCAGACATGGCAATTCCAAGAAATTATCTGGGTTTATGGAGGATAATCAAATAGACGAGAGCTTTCAGAACAGTGCTGTCACCAGCAAGGCTAATACACTACGTTAGAGTAATTGAGGTCTACAAGTTCACTCTTACTCTGGGTGCAGCCCTGAGAAACAGCTAAGCTGATACTAGGATAGGCTATGACAACAAATAATGAGAAAAGAAATAGAAAAATTGGGCGGAGAGATTGGACTTGTCCAGGGGAAAAAATAAACCTGAATTGGTACACTGAAACACATGACCCATGGACCAGTGAGGACCACAACAACATTCACAAAATCTCTCAGGCATCTCCCTTCTCCAGTGTCAGGAGACTGTCAGGACTTCTTTGTCCTGCCAGGATGAGGTGGGTTCCTTTGAGAAGCTCTTCCCAGCTAGGCAGGAGCCCATCAACATGACATCTGGAGGGTGAGCCAGGACCAGAGGAAAAACTCATTCTTCTGTGGACTTGTTAATTTCCAAGAAAAGTGGAAGGAGACAACATCTGAGGGAGCTGGGGTTGTTTAGCCTGGAGAAGAGGAGGCTCAGGGGTGACCTCATTACTCTCTACAACTACCTGAAGGGTGGTTGTAGCCAGGAAAGGGTTGGCCTCTTCTCTCTAGCAACCAGCACCAGAACAAGAGGACACAGTCTCAAGCTGCACCAGGGGAAGTTTAGGCTCGAGGTGAGGAGAAAGTTCTTCACCGAGAGAGTCATTCGCCATTGGAATGGGCTGCCCAGGGAGGTGGTGGAGTCACCATCCCTGGAGGTGTTCAAGAGGGGATTGGACGTGGCACTTGGTGCCATGGTCTAGTCATGAGGTCTGTGGTGACAGGTTGGACTCGATGATCTTCGAGGTCTCTTCCAACCTTAGCGATACTGTGATACTCTGATACTGTGATCTCTACACTGGTGAAACTTTGTAGAAAATCCTCAAGGATGAGCAAAGTACTGGGAATGAAGAAGGGCTTTCATCAAGGATTAAGAACAGATGGAACTAGGTTATGTAATATTATCACAAAGTAAAATTTCCTATAGGTATTGGATAATAATGTCTTAGAAATATTTTTGGTCATGAACATTTTTAACAGCAGAATAAGGTATAGTAAATCTTGGTAGGTGGGAGAAGAAGCTAGCAAAATTCATAAATGTGCTAAAAGGAAGGAATCAAAAAAAATCTCTGAGCACTTGTAGTCTATTATTCATCACTGAAAATTATTAAATCAAAATAACTTTTTCAATAAAAGATATGTACTCTAGTTCCAATTATATTATTTGCACTATATATTGGGTTTTGTCATTGTACTGTGGCTTTCTCAACTAAGTCAGTGAGAGTATTTGTTAGGTTTCCATTATAAATATACTTGATAGCCTTGCAGAAAAGAAGTGCCTGAAGACCACAGAGGAGTCCTCGTCATTTATATCCTTGTTAGATCTAGAATTAAATTATATATTAATTAACTGGTAGGAAAATAAAGAAAAGGAACAAATAAAAACTGCTGAAACTGTCTGAATTACTATTATTATAGAAATGCTTTCAGGGAGAGAATGACATTGACAAAAGAGAAAGTTTCACTGGTGATTTTAAATCATGCTGACACTATCTCCTTACAGATGGTATCATTCCACTCAGAGGACATTCTGGTAAATCATCTGGAGAACAGAGAAAGTGAAGTTATTCATGTGAAATTGTGCATGCCTCCTCTGCTAGAGAATGCCATTATGTTCAGGCGAGCTAACCGCGTTTCCATCCTTGATTCCATGAACTTCCACAGAGATCTTTAGAATCCAAATTTACTGGGAGGCCATTCAGTCTGCTAATGCTGTTTTGGCATGATGGAATTGATGATTAATGGTGGCCTGAGACTGACAACTCCCTTACTGTAAAATCTTTAAGGCTTCAGAAGTTTTGTGCATTCTACATCACCATGAAAGTGAAAGCCTTCAAAAGATGTACAAAAAAGGGAATCATAATGATGACTCCATTTCTGATCAAAATGCTCTCCTCTTTCATGCAAATTTTCTTCTATTTCCTGGGAACAGACTAGGGACTGTGTGCTGGACTGCAAAGAAGCTTGACACTGAATGTGTTACCAAAAACAGTATTTCTAAAGGCAATTCACTTTCAGTGGAACAGTATTTTACGGAAAAAATAAAATGAGTGTGTTTTGCCTGTCCACTTGGTGTAGTAGCCAATAGCCAATGTGGTTTGACAGCACACAGCCCTACACATGTCATGACTGTAATAAGATAAAATATAGTAGCATTTATGAAATTTGGCTCTGAAATTATGTTTGTAATGACCTCATAGGTAAAATACAAATACATTTCTGTTTTTCACCTACCTGCAGTATTCAAGCCTGCCTGTCACACAGCTAATTTTCAAAATACATAGAGGTAAAAAACTCAATTTGGAGATATTCTTATTCTCTTTTGTGGTGAAGGCACATTATGCCCAGAATTATACCCCAGATACTGAAACTCGTCCCAGCCTGTGCGGACACATCCCCCTCCTTTCCTGAGGGAAACAAAGGCCAAGGCATCAGCCAGGCAGCACAAACAACTGCATGCACCCATCGCATGGGATGCTCATGCTAATACCAAGTATGGGTATAATTCTAGCTTCATGCTTTCTATAGGCTAAAGCTGGTTGTTTATGAGAGTGCCCATGGGCCAAATCCAGCCTCGAGAAACTTAAGCTTGTTGCTTTTGTGCTTAAACCTTTGATGCTAAGCTCCATAGCCATTATTACTAAGTCTTCTCACTCCCACATGCAAGCAAACTAGCAGCCTCTGCACAACGAGGAGAAGCCAGCATCCAGGAAGGCCCGTCATGCTTCAGCCCCGAGAGTCTCCAGAGGAGGGACCCTCGCTAAAAGCCTAGAAGCTACACCATTGCATTGCCAGCCTCACCAGTCAGAAGAGCCCGCTGTGTCTCCAAGAGGACTGGATCCCCAAGGGTAAGACTGCCCAGTTGACGGGGAAGAGACTAGCCGAGTCCGGCAATCCAAATGTCTGCTACAGCCTTGAGTAGCAGACTAACAGTATCACAGTATCACAGTATCACAGTATAACCAAGGTTGGAAGAGACCCCAAGGATCATCAAGTCCAACCTGTCCCAACAGACCTCACAACTAGACCATGGCACCAAGTGCCATGTCCAATCTCCCCTTGAACACCTCCAGGGACGGCGACTCCACCACCTCCCCGGGCAGCCCATTCGAATGACGAATGACTTGCTCAGTGAAGAACTTCTTCCTCACCTCGAGTCTAAACCTCCCCTGGCACAGCTTGAGACTGTGTCCCCTTGTTCTGGTGCTGGTTGCCTGGGAGAAGAGACCAACCCCCTCCTCTCCACAACCACCCTTCAGGTAGTTGTAGAGGGCAATGAGGTCACCCCTGATCCTTCTCTTCTCCAGGCTAAACAATCCCAGCTCCCTCAGCCTCTCCTCATAGGGCTTGTGTTCAAGGCCTCTCACCAGCCTTGTTGTCCTTCTCTGGACACGTTCAAGTGTCTCGATGTCCTTCTTAAACTGAGGGGCCCAGAACTGGACACAGTACTCAAGGTGTGGCCTAACCAATGCAGAGTACAGGGGCACAATGACCTCCCTGCTCCTGCTGGCCACACTATTCCTAATACAGGCCAGGATGCCATTGGCCCTCTTGGCCACCTGGGCACACTGCTGGCTCATGTTTAGGCGGGTGTCAATCAGCACCCCCAGGTCCCTCTCTGTTTGGCAGCTCTCCAGCCACTCTGACCCCAGCCTGTAGCTCTGCATGGGGTTGCGGTGGCCAAAGTGCAGCACCCGGCACAACCCTGTGTGTCAGCTTGGAAAGCAGAACCAGTGCCTAGCCGCATGCCTGTGTGACCCCACCGCAGTGGGAGAGAAGAGGAGCCACCCCTTCTGCCGCTCCGCGCCCTGTGTACGCCAGGGAAATCCAGAGCACCGTCCGTGCCTGTGCTCCAAAGCCGGGACCACTCCGAGAACGTCCCGCCCGCTCCTTCAAGCCAAGCAAAGGGGAAGCTGCCACTCCATGCAGCCGTGCCACCTCCCCAGCGCCGTCCTCGCCAGCCCCGAAGGTCGTTGCCCTAAAGGCTGACCCCATCCAGGTACTGGCCCTGCCGGGCCAATCCACAGGACTGCTCCCTGCCGTCCAGAGGCAGCCACCTGAGTCCTGCAAGGGGAGCCTGCTTATCCGGCTAGCCTACATTCTGACCCCTATCCGCTGCCACGGGAGGCACAAGGTTGCCCACCACCCGCTCTGCCACAGCCTAGCAACTAACCTCACTACAAACAACAGAAACAGTGTACCTTGCACATGCTTTCTACTCACTAACATTCAGTTCAAAGCACTCACGCCTAGCAGCATAACATTTCCAGTTCAAGCCTCTGACACATTTTAATACTCACTGTACATAATTAAGCAGCAGCTGCGTCCTGTCGAGTCGCCGCCTGGTGGACAAGTGGCAGAATTGCGCCCTTCGTCCCATTAATAGAAATGAATTATGTAAATATTATAATTGGGTCCAGATTGTAAATACTAAACCACTTATGGTATGTATTTCACAATCGTGCACTAGAATATGTATATAAAATAGTGATTCATTGGTTATTGATAATTTTAATAATAAAATTGCTATTTATATAATTCATATTTCATATCATATATTAGTAACCTCTTCATCACACCTTGAAAAGAACTATTACAGCCATTAGATTTGCCATGTTTTTCTTCATCTCCTTTCACATTATGAATAGCCTGATTTGTTTGGAAGAGACTGACAAATATGCATGAACTGGATTCACAGTCTGGCCAGCCAGGTTATTTTCCCATTGCTCCTAGGAGAGCACCTATGAAGAAAGCAGCTAAGAATTCCTATATATCTAGTGTTTCAGCTAATACTGCTTTATTTCAGGCTTGAAGTTGAATTTTTATGAAGTTGACGGACAGTGAAATTTTTAGCAGGCCTGTTTTCAACAGTGTAACATTTTATAAGCTCATTAACCCTGCTTCAAGATCTCCATTCTTTTGGTATTGGGCACTGATATTTTATATATGGATTTAACAAATAAAGCACAGAATTTGCTTGCATGAAATATTTCTGTCTGGCACTCATTTATCTTTGATAGTGGCACAACTGTGATCACAAAAAGTCACCTGCTTCTTTCAGATAAGAAGGGTTCGCCTGTAGTTTGTGTCTGATTAGATCATGGTTTTGGAAGCTGCTTTCCAGTGAGATGCCCAAAGTACTGAATGTATCAAGATATACTGCTGGGTCCACCTTGTCTCCGTTGAACAAAGGACACTATACTGAAAATCTGAAGTCAGCAATGTGCATGCAAATTACTCTTAGATTTTTATTATACTTGTTTACTACTGGGATCATTGCCTCGGCAAGTCAGCTGCTGAGTTGATGATGTACAAGATGTAAGACTTGGTCAGAGATGTTCAAACTCCATGACACAATGCTTTATATGTATTTACTTTTTTCTTATGACAATAAAGACATTCAGTATTATGAGTTGCAAATAAAAATTGTTCACATCTGTGTTTGGGGGAAGGGTATTTTTTTTGTTTTAGATAATTAATACCTATTGAATTTAGCATAACTACTTAGGAACAGAACATGCTTGCCACCAAAAAAAAAAGAAGCTTTAGGATTTCGCAGTATCACAGATTTGACCATTTATAGTCCCTATCATTTCACTACCATGCACAGATGGTTTTGAAATCACAAAAACAAAATAGTGGATTAGGAATGAAAGTTTAATACCCAGTAAGAAACCTGCCTCCATGATGATGGTAATAATTTGATAAACTAGTAAAATTGAGTATGAAAGGAAGAACTTTGAAAATTAGACTGTCAACCTCCAGAAAAGCTTGATCTTTCAGCAAGTGAAAAGTAAGTTTGTTCTGAAATGTCTGCTTTCATAGAAACAAAATTAATATCTGCTGATTACAATTATTATTTTTTTTTCAGAAAAACTTCTACTTCTTTTTCCCATCCTATGTTATGTCATTACCACAATCTTTTCTGTTGCATTGGTACCATCTTAAATAATAAACTGATAATTTTCCATGCTATTGTGAACAACTATAAAAGAATGTGTGATCAACCTTTGTACTGAAGTTATCAGAAATTCATAACATAAATAATTAGATTTTAATTAGTTCTTTCAACAGCCTATTTTGAAATTTGCTATAGATAATCAGTCACTATACTAATGTAGCCCAGCAATAATTAGCATTCAGCTTTCTGGCACTAATCATCGGAACTATGGCTTGCATCCTGGCATCTAGGGCAGCCCTTGGAAATAATGTGATAAAGTACTCAAGAGCATTCAACCAATTAGCATGCTTGGATGAGTGAGCTTTCCAAGCCATCTGATTTTAAAAGTGAGTGCCTCATGCTGTGGAATATTGTCTCTGCTGCATTTCTGAAAGGCTTTTCCACTAAATGATGGAGATAGAGAAGAAAACTGTAATCAGAATGTATTAACCTGAAATGAAATTCTGCAGGTCAAAGAAAGCAGATGCTGTTAAAAAAGGGTGTGGGAGGGGTGAAGGGGGGTAAATAAATCTGGTGCAAAACAATCTAGTTGTAGTTGTGACTATTACCTTCCATTTCTAAGCACCAGATTTGCATTATGTTTACAAACCTGTGATGGGTAGGTTAAATATGGTTATGTTGCAATAAGTATTAATCTTTCAGAATGCTTTGAGGAATCAAGGCTGTTTGGTTTCTTTTTCATTCTTTATTTATACAGTAACAGAGCATTTCCTTTGTGCAGTGGGTAGAATGAAGGCTACACTCTATCTTGTTTTGCTTACAAATTAAGATCCTGAAATCTCCGAATTTCATGTCCTCCTGAAAATGTGTTATTAAAGATTCACATCAAAAATATATCAAAATACAACATCAAAATATCAAAAGACAACATTCCATAAGTTTTAGCAAAAACTTTCAACATGTTCACAGCCACAAATTCCTGTTTGTTAATACATGCCATTAAATAAATAAATGGCATGATGTTTTCTGTGTCATTAAATTTACATATAGCACTTTAAACAATAAATAAATCTGTTATTCAAAGCCATGTTGTTAAGCAGAACCTGCAGACGATGATCTGTTTATTCTCAGGCATATTTTATTTAATGTGACTAGTATGTGTATGATTTATACATTTGCTTATTTTTAAGCAGTGACTGTATTGGCATAAACTGATGCAGCAAGATACTTCACTATTCCACCCACTTTACAATCTAGTAATAACATAGTACTCACTTAAAAAATTCAATAAAAATGTAATTTAAGATTTTTTCCTCAAGTAGTTGAAAATCATTAATCAACACATTAATGAAGGGGAATTGGATCTATAGTATGCTATTAGAAACAACTAAGTGATCTTGATGTAGATGATGAAGCAAATTTATTTATGTCTATGCTTTCTATTTTACATTCTAAAAGTAAGAAGATGCATGGAACTGGAACATGCTGGGTTTGATTCGTTCATCAAAAAAAAAACCCAAAACTACAGAAATACCTTGTGCAAAAAAAATATTTTATACATGCAAAAAATGTTGACTTCCTAATTTGTTGTAGTATTTCTTAAATTTTCCTCCAAATTTATGAGATTTATGAGACTTCTCCATAGTTCCTTTAAGAATTTGAAGATGTTAGGGTGAAAAGGGACACATTAGTGAGTGTGACTTTGCTTTACATTTACATGGTCCTGTGCTGCTAAACTGCAACCCAGATAGATATCACAAATTTTCCAGGTCTGTATGGTCATGCTGATCTCACTCTCGTTTCCTAGCTCCAGATATATTTCATGGTGTCATCCTGCATTGGAGCCAGATCTGGGCATCATTAAGTCCCACCTGTACTCACACATATTCATTTTTGTACAAAGAAACTTTGAGTACACACTAATGACAGGAGCTACTGAAGAACATCTTGAAAATTACATCCAAAAACAGTCTATATTCCCCTGTCTGGTGGATTTTTAGTTGTTTGTGTTTGGTTGGGTTTTTTCCTATGTTGAGAAGAATTCTAACACGGAAGGAAAAGGCAGAGTGAGGCCTGAGCTGTCTCAACACATAGCAAGCGAAAAGTATCATGATCTCTCTAATGCTACTGTGGCTGAAAAGTCCCAACACACTTGTTCCATTTTCAGTCAACCAATATAATAAGCATTGGCTTCTCTGACCAGAAGCATCTGAATTTCAGAGACCATCTATAAGCTGCACAAGCAGCTGTCAGATTGCCCACATCTTAAGGGAATCACATCATACATAAACCCAGAATGCCTCTATCATACTCTCCAATTGCCGACACAAATTGTACTGTGATTGTTGTGGCAACAACTGAATTGATTTAGCTTCACTTTTTCATTAGAAAGAAAAAAACGGTGGGGGAGGTAAAACATTTTGAAGAAATGATTGTAAGGAGCTAGGATGAGAGATTCCCACATACAGGCCCTTCAAGAGATGTTGCACTTTCAGAGGTAAGTTTTAGTCACGGGGAAGGTCACTTTCAGCTCTTAAAAGCTTCACTACCTTCTGGTGAAGCACAGTAGTGATTGAAATGTCAAGGAGCTCCCTGATACAACAGAGATCAAGGAAAATTTGCAGAACATTTGTCACGCCCTGATGTCACATCTTTCCAGAAGATACCATATAACAAAATGTAGGCAGCCTTTTGGAGAAACATAAAACCCAAACCAAACCAAACAAAAAACTGCAACCAAACCAAACAAAAAAAAACCCCAAAACCCACAAAACAAGCACCACAAAACCAAACCATAAAAGCCCTACCTCCTTTCAAGTATTAAAGAACAAATGAATTAGGAGATGCCCTAAATTTTTCTTCAGTAATTCTAGCTTCTTTAAATATATTGAACTTGATCACACACCTCTTCAACAAAAGAATACAAAACAGGACTCCTGCCTGGGGGTACTTGCCCAGTTCTCCTGCTTGCATTCTGATCCATGTGGCAAGTCTTTTTCTGCATCTGACAGGAGAATCAAATGGTCTAAGGCATAATTTCTCTTCCCTTCTCTGAGCCTTTTTGGTGATTAAAGTTAGTTTTCTAGACCAAAGTGGGTATGTGCTATGAAGCTTCCTCATCTCCTAACAGATTAATTTCTGTCCCTTGTGTGCACTTGTGCAAAAGAGAAACACATGGGTCTGCTTTCTTACTTTAATCATCCCAATCAAGGCATCTGTTTGATCAACATCACAAATCACAGTACACTGCACATTCTACAGTAAGTGCAGAATGTAGTGTAGATTGATATCCAAATAGCACCTAAAAGATCCAGAGCACAGATCAAAGAAGAGAATGTTAGATTTTGGCTGGTGAGTAGCTTTGTGTTGTACTGTATTACTCCTTTATGTCTTTGGTTTGTAAGGCTTCTGAAATCAAGCTAGCTCAATAAGCTCCTATGGAAAAACTCACTTTTTTTTTTTCTTATCAGTTTTATCAGGAAGTTATAATGCAAACATTTTAGTGCCTCTGTTTTCTAATTCAATCACAAAATAGATGAAGAGGTACGAAAATATGTATCCACACAGGGACTATCTAGAACCATCATTGTGCTTTGGGTCACATTTTCCAGCCCATTATGGGCTTATATATGGCTTCCATTATCATACTTCCTTGTGTGAGAGAGAAAAATTCTTCCATCCCCTTCACAGATGGGAAACTTCAGTACATAAAGTTTAGGATCAAAACTGAGCTTCATTTACCCGTTTTCTTTCTGCAAGATATGCTGTGCCAAACAAAGAATGCCATATCAACTCCCATTCAGCACTCACAGAATCACAGAAACATTCAGGTTTGAAGAGTCTCTCAGGATCACCGAGTCCAACCAATAACCCCCTCTGTAAGGTTCACCCCTAAACCATATCCCCAAGCACCACATCCAAACAACTGTTAAACACATTCAGGGTTGGTGACTCAGCCATCACCCTGGGCAGCACATGCCAATGCCTGACCACTCTTTCTGTGATTTTTTTTTCCCCTAATGTCCAGCCTAAACCTACCCAGTCACAGCTTGAGGCCATTCCTTCTTGTTCTATCACTAATTACCTGTGCAAAGAGACCAGCACCAGTCTCTCCACAATGTCATTTCAGGTAGTTGTACACAGCAATGAGGTCTCCCCTCAGCCTCCTCTTTTTCAAACTATACAGCCCCAGCTCCTTCAGTCACTCTTCACAAGATTTATTCTCTAGGCCCTTCACCAGCATCCTCTACATCTTTCCTGGATTGAAGTACCCAAAACTGGACACAATACTCAAGGTGTGGCTTCACCAGAGCTGAGTACAAGGGGGCAATCACTTCCCTAAATCTGCTGGGGACAGCATTAGTAATACAAGCCAGGATGCCATTGGCTTTCTTGGCCACCTGGGCACACTGCTTGCCCATATTCAGCTGCTTGTCGATTAGACCCCCAGGTCCCTTTCTGCCAGACAGCTTTCCAGCCACACTTCCCAAAGCCTGTAGCATTGCTTGGGGTTGTTGTGACCCAAATGCAGGACCTGGCATTTGGCCTTGTTGAAGCTCATCCCATTAACATTGGCCAATTGATCCAATCTATCCAAGTCCCTCTGTAGAGCCTCTCTACCCTGGTGCAGATCAACACTCCCACCTGACTTGGTGTCATCTGCAAACTTACTAATGACACACTCTATGTCTTCATCAAGGTCATCAATAAAGATGTTAAACAGAAGTGGTCCCAACTCTGAGCCCTGAGGAACATCACTTGTGATCAGCCACCAGCTGTATTTAACTCCATTGACCACCACTCTTTGGGCCCTTTTGCCCATCCAGTGCTTTATCCAGCAAAGTGTGTGCTCATCTAAGCCATGAGCAGCCAGTTTGTCCATGAGAATTCTGTGGGAAACAGTGTCAAAGGCTTTTGGAAAGTCTAGGTAGACAATATCCACAGCCATTCCCTCATCCAATAGTCAGGTCATCCTGTCATAGAGGGAGATCAGGGTAGTCAGGTAGGACTTGCCCTTCATAAATTCATGCTGACTGGGCCTGATCCCCTGGTTGTGCTCTATATGGGGTGTAATGGCAACTGAGATGACCTGCTCAGATATCAAGGAGTCTGTTCCTACCACATGGGTGTCAGTTAGCAATTAGTGCTTTTGTGGCTCTTTGGGAAATCATAGAATCATAGAATCAACCAGGTCGGAAAAGACCTCAGAGTACATCAAGTCCAACCAATCACCCAACACCTCATGACTAACTAAACCATGGCTTCAAGTGCCACATCCAATCCTTTTTTGAACACCTCCAGGGACAGTAACTTGACTACCTCCCTGGGCAGCCCATTCCAATGGCCAATAACTCCTTCTGTGAAGAACTTTCTCCTCACCTCGAGCCTAAACTTCCCCTGGCACAGTTTGAGACTGAGTCTTCTTGTTCTGGTGCTGGTTGCCTGGGAGAAGAGACCAACCCCCATCTGGCTACAACCTCCTTTCAAGTAGTTATAGAGAACAATAAGGTCTCCCCGAGCCTCCTCTTCTCCAGGCTAAACACCCTCAGCTCCCTCAGCCTCTCTTCACAGGGCTTGTGCTTGAGACCTCTCAGCAGCCTTGTTGCCCTTCTCTGGACACGTTCAAGTGTCTCAGTGTGAGGCAATGAAAGGCATGGACCTCCTGTTCAGTTCACCTCCTTCCAAGCATTTGAAGCCTCCATTTATGCTGGTGAGTTTTGGGTTTGTTTGGGGGGTTTAATTATTATTATATTGGATGGGGTGGCTATAGCATTTTTTTCCCCTTAATAATTCTGTGGTCTCTCTTTTGCACATTTTAAACTTTACATATCTGTAATATTAAATGTATTAAACAGCCTACTTGCATAAAATAATTCATATGCATAACTTTGTAGAATCATGGCTTCAGTGTGCACGTCGTAAATCCAGAGGGAGCTTGTCCATGTCTCCTGCCATAAAAGTTGTCACCTAAGGAGCCATTAGACATTCCTCTTTCTTGGTTTTTAGGAGCAGTTAACTTCCCAAGGCACACACGTATTTGGCAGAATAGAAAAGCAGGCACTTCTTCCTGTGCTTCTGTTTCTCAAATTGAGACTAGGGAACACATACTGTGGGACAAGTAACTCATGCCAAGTCACAGTGTTTATTTGCATTGTGGTCATCAGGGTGCAAGGCAGGACTGGATGGTGACTCTCAGAATTAAATACTCTCTTTTTCTTAGAGTAGTCAGCAGAGAATGAATAGCTAATTAATACTTTGCCTTGGTGTTGTATGGTTGGTGTGACTACCCTTGGACTTGTCGTTTCATTCAGTTGGGAACAATTAAGCTAAAATAAAATGCGAACAGGCCTGATGCATTTTGTTTTCCTAATCCATTTCAAACTCTCAAGCTCTTACACACAGCCTGCTGGCACATTTGAATGCCTTTGTTTGGTTAGCTCTTAGAGCATGATTTCATGGGGGTATCCTTTTCCTGGGGTTCACAGACACTTTATATACTGGTAGCAAGATAAGTCCTTATTGGGCTTTGTATTTGCTGATGATTGAGTAGTAAAGGCCTGTAAAGATTAAAAACCAGCACACTCATCACCTTTTTTCTGAGCATATTTCTATGTTCTTCCAGCTTTCATAAGTACTTGGTACAGAAATTGCTCTGTTTATTGGAGGTGCTTGTTCCCCAAGCTCCTGGGACTGTGCCCAGTTGCAATCACAGCAGTGTTATTGCAGTTCCTTCCTGTCCCTTTGATGTAGCATTTGCTTTTAAAATTCCTGCTGCTTTCACTCATTTTTCTCAGTCTGCTTTTGGCTTGACTTCTGAAGGTACTGGGGCTCTTTCAGGGACAAGGCTTTAATAGGGAGTGCATGTTTCTCCCACCTCACTGTTTTGCTAATTCACAGTGTTAAAGCCTGATCGATTTACTAATGCCAACAAGCCCTAGAAGAATAGCAAAGACTACATCAAATACAGCATCCACTATATAAAGCTTTGCAGAAATCAGCTTTAATAACCAAGAAACTGAACCCTGTTTATTTTCCAGTTTCTTTCTTTACTCTCTCAAATTACTGCAGCAGTTTAAGGACTTCAGGACTCTGGAGGAGGCAACTGGTGCCCTGCAGATTGAAGCTGCAAAATGTTGAATGCCTTCCAGCATATAATGTAGAAACATAATTATTAGCAAAACTGAAGGGAATCTCATGTATTCAGTTTCATGGTCCAAGAAGAGCAAGATGCAGATGGCAAACCTGGTATCAACACTGAGCCTAAATGGATTATAAAACATCTTGAGTTAGATTGTCCAAGGTGTTTTACGCAGTCACAAAGACTTGAGTTTTATGATTTTTTATTGTAACATTGGTGGTGATTTTATGGCTCTGCACAGGACTTTTAATGGCATTACCATGTCAGAAAGTAATTAAAGTTTCTCTATATATATTTTGAAGGCAGATGAAGGTATGAAACCCAAACTGAAACAAGAAGGCACTGAATCTACTATTTTTTTTTCCTGAAGTTAGTGTGTCTAAAAAGCAGCAAAAGTACTCTAGGTGTACCTGGAGGGGTTTATTGTGCCTTACAGAATTCTTTTAAAACCACTGTGTTTTTTTCCTTTTCCCCACAAATGCAACATGCAAGAGTTTAGGATGTCGCAAACAAACTGAAATTTACTGTAAATTAATAATGGTATTGAAGGAAAATTGTAAATGTTGTGGTTTAATAAACTGAGCCCACGTTGATCTTGATGTTTTCAGTATTACCTCAGAATTCTCAGGTAAGCAACTTAATGTTCACAAAATGGAAATAGAATTGAGGTCACAACCCTATTCCAATGAAGTCTAGTAGAAGGAAGAGCCAAGCTCCTTTTAGAAAATACCAGACAAATTTTGCCATTAGTTAGAGACCCTATGGACTTCAGTGGGAGTGAGAGGGTGGCATGAGAAGCAGAATTACTCTGTTGTCCTTCCGTATTCATCCTGTGCTAATCATCACAGCATCTGAGCACTTTACCAAACAGAAGACTAATGTCTGTCATATGAAATTTCCACTCTGTTCCTCTCCCACAGACAAAAGTTATGTGAATGCTGTGGGGAGGGATGTTTTGATATTCATACGAACAAAAAATATTAAATGTATATTAAAAATTAAAATTCAAAAATTGAAAAGCTGACATGCTTATTTAGTGCTTGTTGGGAAGGAAAAGTTTGAATAAATGATCTTTATAAATGAACTGCAGAGGTTTCTAGTTTGTTCATGTGCCGTTCTTTGAAACCATTTTTCAAAACTCCAGACCTAGTTTTCACTCACTGTAAACTTTCAATAATGAATATTGAGGTCAAGGTGAAGGAATGTGGACTTAGCAGTGGAAAATATCACTATTGTATACTGAAAATAAATTTAAAGAAATAAAAAGTGAAGGATATCTTCTAACAACCTGATTTCTTGACTAAAACTTGCAGTGATATTGGTTTTGCTTTGGGTTTTGTTTTCAGAATGGGGTGGTGTTTTGGTTTGCTGTTGTTGCTTGGTTTGGTTTGCTGGTTTTGTTTGTAATCAGCATCTCTGGAACTTCAATTTATTTTGAGGGCCATCAGCAACAACATGGATACAAATCCTGGCAGTTGCACTTCTAGCCATCAATCAGGCACACATAATGTCACTTTTGTACTAACTAACAAATCTCTAACTACCAATAAGATCTAGGCTAACATCTAACTATACTGAAATGGCATTATCTGTGCTGGTCAAAAAGCAGGCATGCTACGCAGTTTCCTAAACTGAAATAAGAGAACCCTCTCCTCAGTCATACACTGTTCTCTGGCTGGTTTCAGTAACTACATTAACCACTGACCTTGTAAGTACTGTGTATCCCAACTTCAGTAGTTATACCTCTTTTTCCAGAAGACAAATGTGGGTAGGCACAGCTGTCTGTCCCAATGGTGTGGACTGGTAGCTCCTTTGCATAGAAATGTTAATGTCTCTACCAGCAGCAAAGCTGGGTCCTTGACTTCTGGAGGAAGGGGGGAAAGTAGAGTGTCTAAGTGTTTGAGAAAGAGAATGTATTTGTTTGGAAATGTGTTAAAGAAATTGCTCAATATGATAAAGTTTAAGTCCTTTTTCACATTCTCCTTTGACTTTTTCCTCCAATTTTATTCTTTCTCATCATGAAAATTGTCCTGCTCCTACAACTGAATTTGCTGTGTGTTGGTCATCTTGTTATTATATCAGACTGGATGTTCTCCATCCTTCTCTTTTTATTTACTTTGAAACACAACCTTCATTTCCAATTCCAATACAATAATTCTACAGCAAAGCCCAGAGAGCATTGAGCATGTAAGGAATGAAATACCAGATTCATGTAATGGTAAAATTATCTACAGTCATGATTTCCCTGGCATTTTCTGTATGCATGAGCCGATTATCTGGTGCTGCAGAGATTCTTACAAAGGATACTCTAGCTGCCAGCATCACTAGAAAATTCATACACATTTCCTTGTATTAAGTTCCAAAATAGCATATGGTCTAATAGCCTGTAAAAGCTGCTGTTAAAGAAGACAATAGCTAACAAGGTCAAATCTGGTCATAGCTGGGGAGATGGGAGTTATTGATAAACAGAGGGATCTGGAAGGCATCTCAGCTTCTAATGTGAGCAGATCTCAGGCACAAAAGCAGACTGATAAAATGGCTTTCCCAGTCCCAAGGAATTGAAGTGCATCTTTATCTACTTGGTTGTGAAGCAGGACTGAATTTGGCAACTGACTTCCAGCTTGTATAACTGAAAACATAACTTATCCAAGATCTGAATTTTAAAAGGGCTTTTAAAAGAATGGCCTCGATGGTTGCTTGAGACATTTTTTTCCATCAAAGTATTTTCTCAGAAAGCCTAGACTACCAAAGGCATTGTGTATCTGTGCATGCATGCTCAATACCATTTGTATGATTTTCCCCTAAGACCAGAAGCTGCTTTTGCATGTAGCACTGTGAAAACAGAGCAGAATACACAGGCAGTTCTTAATTTTTTTTAATTAATATTGGCAATATCACAAATCCACTGCCAAGAAAAAAAAACCACTTCCTTTATTATTATTGCTATTGTTGTTGTTGTTAGTAGTAGTAGTAGTACACCAAAGGTCCCTTTCTTGGATTATGTCATTCACTGAGGGATTTATATGAAAAGTAAATATTTTCATAGTTCTGCCTATGGGTTATGAAATGTCTTGTGAGTCCTATCCTAATCTAAATAAAAATAGCATTATTAGTCAATCAATTCTATTAAATATTGTGACCGGTTTAGGCTGTGCCTTTAAGAAATGGACACAAATATGGTGGATGTTGTTTTTAAATTTGTAGCATTATAACTGAGATCAAACTGTGACCATGATTTTTATAAAATGGTGAGTTCAACCAACTAAAGATATTTTCTGGAAGGCTGGCCTTTCATGGGAAGATCACTCCTCTGCCTGCTCTCTAAATAAGAGGGGGTTTAGGTTTTCTGAGATTGTTGAGCCAAACTAATGAGTCACTTCTGAAAAGTGTTTGTTTTTAATGTTGGCAGCCTTATTTACCTGCCTATGGCAACACACCAGCCATGAGAACTGGATCTTGTAAATAACAGTTGGTCAGTGTAAAAGAAGGCCTACAAGTTTAAGGTGCTTTGATGTTATTTCATTTTACACCTTTTGATTTGATTCATAAAGTGGTGCTTAGGAATTCTTTGTAGTGTTTCTCCACACAATTGCATTTCCAGATGCATTCCCTCTACAATAGCTCTGATTGTATCTTGCAAACAGGCCTTTTTGGTTACAGGGTACCATTTTTAAACATTCATTTTTCAGGCTAAGTTTGTTGTTCCATTTCTGATCTGTTGCCTTTTGGACTGTGACAGGCACTGAAATGCTTTTAAAAACAGCTATATCATTCTTCTCAAAAAGTCTCTGTTTTCTCTTGTTTTTTTGTGTCTGAAGTGTTTTACCAAGCAATATCAGCCACATGCAGTATATTGAATTATTAGGCTTCAGGCAGGCTTAGCAAACAAGTGACTGAGCTTAAAAAGCTGAATTTTTACATATGCAAACAGTGGTGTTGTCCACAGCATATTTACAGCGCTACCTTTCTTAATTTTGAGACAAACCAGAGTTGACAAGATCTTGGGTTTCATGGAGGGGCAGAAGAAAAAACTTGGTGAGCAAATTATGACTTCATATGGATACAAATTTCCTAGTGATTACTAACTATCTTTTATTTTAGAAGGTACATTCACACCTAGTTTACCACTATTACTTTGGATAGATTTTCTCAGGATTTATAGCAATATGCCCTAGATTAGATGCTAGCCAACAATTTCAATACGCAGAGAGGGTTTCGGTTGATTTTATTTTAGGAACTCAGAATGATTCTTCCTCAACAAAGACTGAGTCCATATTTCTCTGTATAGTATTATTGTAGTCATGTTTATGTATCATATCCATCAGTATGTATAATATTAAACCACTGACACAGTGGCAAACTCTTTTCCTTTTTTTTTATAGTGCCTATAGGGAGCAGCAGAAGATAATAAACATAGGTTTTGGGGAATTATTTTTTTTGAGTGAAGGAGGCTAAAACTGAAATAATGAGCTTATGTGGCTCTCTGGAAATAACTTTGGAAGTGCATTATCATGTTTAAATAAATACAGACTAATCTAAAAGTCTTTAAATAAATAAAGACTATTCCAGGAGTCCACTTAGGGAAGTAAGTTTTGACAGGTACATAATAACTGTACATGAATAGTATCTGCACGAAGCCTGTTAGCTTCCAGTCATGTGCTCAGCTCTTTAAATCATGGTGCCTGGTTGAGTGGCAAGTTCATAGGCCTTCTTAAAATTTGGACTGATGTAATAATTATGGCGTACTCAAATGCACATGCTTTCAGTTGTACAAGTAAGGGAAATACCTTTCTCTCTTATCTTCTATATGAACATTAAATAGTCCAAAAAAAAAAAAAAAAAAAAAAAAAAGGAAGACTGAAAGCATAGGAGCCAACTGCCACACTGCTCTCCTCAGCCCTGTTATAGTTGTTACCCCTTTGCAGAAGTCCATGAATGTGGCTGCTATTACACCTTTACTTCAGGACTTTGGTTTAAAATGACACATAGCTGAAATTATGGATGGCTACCTTCTCTTGTTAGAATGCAGTTTCCAGTCTTCCAAAAGGAGTCATAAAATCAAAGGTCAGTAAGATTGCAAGAGTAGTAACAGAAACAAAAAGCTAAACAAGTCCAAATGGAGTAATAAAGAAAAATGTTCTGCACAAGCCAGCATATTTTCAAATTAGTCTTTTGCAGATTGCTGGAGCTATGCCTATGTTTCACCTGCTGCAAATCTCTCAAATCATGAGTGATGCATTTGGACTAAACTTGTTGCAGCTTATAAGAGGAATGCTGGGAGAGGAGAGTGTTGCATGTGTCGCTGCTTCTGAACGTGAGGTTGCCTTGAAAAATGACTGTGTGGAAAAAAGGAAACAGCACACATCCTACATATCCTTACACTGACAATTGAGAAAAGAAACTAAATTGGGGAAAAAAGCATATCAGAGCATTCAGAATTTATGCTAATTTTGAGGTGAGCGTAGCATCACTGCACAGGCACTGGAATATTTTCAAAACATTTTAGATGGTCTTTATCATGAAAGGTTGAAAAGCACTGTCCTCTGATTAGCTGCATGTATCACTTGCAGGTCAACATTCTATTGTTCTACAAGAAAGACAAGCAAGTTATAGACTTCCTGATCTCTCAGCATATGGATCAATCTATGTGTTTGCAGACTAAGGGATACATTCAGCATGGAAGAAAATCTGATGTAAAACTGTTTCTTGGTTTTCAGAAGACTGTTTCAGAAGTAAGGAGATTGCAACTAAGTTTCCATTTTTCTGCAGAAGACTTAAATTGAAGGACAATGGTAATTTTAGCAGAACTTTGACACAAGCTTGCTTTGTACTGGCTTTACTGACAGTGATTCTCAGTCAAGGCAAAAAGAAAAAAGTGAGTGAGGAGGAACAACAACTGAAAAAAAAGTAAAAATACAAACCCAAGAATTTTTTGAGATCTACTGCTATGAAAGAGGCCATTTGTGCTGCTTTTGCAATAAGCTCCAACCTCTTTTATTAGATGTTATTGAGAAGTATTTAAATGTATTAAATTATCTGAAAGTATTTGTAGAAGAGCTTACCAGACAAAGAATGAAGTTCACGTTCCCATGTATTGTTGGTTTGAAGAGAGATACCACAAAAGCGTGTGTTAAAAAATATGTGAGACCCCATTTGCAAGGACACATTAGTGACATTTTCCTGTTCTCCTACTTGCCTGTTAGTAATTACTTACCAAACTCACCTTTTGTGGACTCTCTGCGTCTGTGTGCCACTCCTACTTTTAAAAGTTTCAGCTTATAGATCACAAAGAGAAAATAGTACCAACCACATAACAATGTTGCCTACATGCAAGTACAAATATCAGTAGAAAGACCAGATAGCCTCCAAAGAGGAGCATGTTTGTGAACACTGAGTAATCCACTGTGAAAAATCATGCTATTAAATAATTTTTCCTCATTTGAAGTGTCCGAAGTGCACAGGTAGAGCGCCGCGGCCTGGCACCAGAGAGGGAGTACTCTGCTTCCATCTCTCGGTGAAGAAGAGAAAGTGCAGCCAGATGAAACACTTCCACCTGGATTCCTCATTGATCCAAAAGCCAGATGAAACAGATGCTTCAAAGCAGAGGACAGCTGTGCTATAACAGACCGGGGAACATAAACACTGATTCATTCATATACACTTTTATCCCAGGGTGTTCCCACCACTACTCTGGGACTCTTGATAACTGCAGCTACACGTGAAGTTTGTGGTGCTGATCCAAGAAGAGATGAAAAAGTCATCTAGCTTGTGCTAAGGAATCTTTTCAAAGTAATTTCTGATGCTGATTCCTACCCATTAAAGTCCATATTATTTTGGAAGGACTCTTCAGTATGCAGTAACAAAGAGATGAACAAAAACAGAAAAGTGCCTTCACCAGGGGTTATAGCACTGAATACTGAAGCCAACAAGGCTGGCAGCAGAAGAAAGACCAAAGCTGAATTCCTGTTGGTGGGCCACAGGCAACAAACAGAACACTTCCCAGCAGCCTGGAAACAAGGACGCTTCATGTGTCTGGGGACTTTGGGAATACACAAACATCTGACAGCAGAGCCAGGCAGGAAAGTTGCCTCTCTGATGATGGTAGGCTCTGGGCTGAGTTGTTAAGCTATTGACAAATGTGGTGAGGATGGATGAGAAGGCAATACACCATCCATAACACATTCTGACAAAGAGGAAGGCAGGAAAGAATGTTAGGAGACCTGCCTGGATGAGCAAGGAGGTCCCAGACATACTGTCACACAAAAAGAAACTGTACAAGGAGTGGAAGAAAGGACAGCTAAAATGGAGGGCATATAAGGAAGCTGTCTGAACAGCAAGAGACATGGTTAGAAAAGCTAAAGCTCAGTTAGAATTAAATCTAGCCAGTGAGATCAAGGGGAGTAGCAGAAGTTTCTATAGGTACATTAATGGCAAAAGGCAGACTAAGGAAGGTGTAGACCCTTTCACAAAGGAAATGGGAGAACTGGTGACATGTGATGTGGAGAAGGCTGAGGTTCTCAATGGCTTCATTACCTCAGTCTTCATTGGCAAGGGTTCCAGCCACACTCCTGAAATCACAGAAGATAATGGCAGAGGCTAAAAGAAGGAACTGCCCATTGTAAGTGAAGATCAGGTTCGTGACCATCTGAAGAACTCAAGAGCGTACAAGTCCATGGGACCCCATGAGATATTCCCACAGGTGCTGAGGGAACTGGTGGATGAGGTTGCTAAACCACTCTCTATTATATTCCAAAAGTTGTGGCAGTCCCAGGAAGTCCCCACTGACTGGAAAAGGGGAAACATAACCCACATTTTCAAAAAGGGAAAAAAAAGATGACCCAGGGAATTATAGGCCAGTAAGTCTCACCTCTGTGCCTGGTAAGATCATGGCACAGATCCTCCTGGAGGCACTGCTGAGGCAGAAGAATAACAAAGAGGTGATTTGGTATAATCAACATGGCTTCACCAAGGGCAAATCCTGCCTGACAAACCTGGTGGCCTTCTATGACATCAATAGACAAGGGGAGAGCAGCCAATGCCATTTATCTGGACCTGAGCAAAGCCTTTGACACTGTCCCACATGACATTCTGATCCCTAGGCTGGTAAAATATGGGTTTGATGGACAGACCACTCAGTGGACAAAGAACCGGCTTGATGGCCACACCCAAAGGGTAGCTGTCAATGGGTCCATGTCCAAGTGGAGGCCAGTGACAAGTGGAGTCCCTCAGGGATCATTACTGGGACCAGTCTTATTTAACATCTTTGTTGGTGATATAGACAGTGGCATTGAGTGCACCCTCAGCAAGTTCGCTGACGACACCAAGCTGTATGGTGCGGCAGACACATTGGAGGGAAGGGATGCCATCCAGAGGGACCTTGACAGGCTGGAGACATGGGCCCATGACAACCTCATGAGGTTCAACAAGACCAAGTGCATCTGGATTGGGGCAATCCCAGGCACTGACATAGGCTGGGCAGTGACTGGATTGAAGCAGCCCAGAAGGACTTGGGGGTGCTGGTGGATGTGAAGCTCCATGTAAGCCACAAGTGTACACCTGCAGCCCAGAAAACAAATCATATCCTCATTGCATCAAGAGAAGTGTGGCCAGCAGCTCAAGAAAAGTGATTCTCCCCACTCTACACTGCTCTGGTGAGACCCCACCTGGAGTACTGTGTCCAGCTCTGGAGCTCTTGTTACAGGAAAGATGTAGACATGCTGGAACATGTCCAGAGAAGGGCCACAAGAATGATTAGAGAGCTGGATCTCCTCTCCTATGAGGACAGGCTGAGAGAGTTGGGGTTGTTCGGTTTGGAAAAGGGGCGGAAAGACCTTATTGTGGCCTTTCAGTATCTGAAGGGGGCCTACAAGAAAGCTGGCGAGGGACTTTTTACAGGGTCAGGTAGTGATAGAACCAGGGAGAATGGATCCAAGCTAGATGAGGGTAAATTTATATTAGACATTAGGAAGAAGTTCTTCACCATAAGGGTAGTGAGACACTGGAACAGGTTGCCCAAAGAGGTGGTGGAAGCCCCATCCCTGGAAGTTTTTAAAGCCAGGCTGGATGGCCTTGGCAACCTGATCTAGTAAAAAGTGTCCCTGCCCATGGCAGGGGGTTAGATCCTTAAAGTCCCTTCCAACCCTGACAGTTCTGTGATTCTGTAAAGCTGTTCACCCTGTTTTTTTTGGCTGTATAATAAAATGTCTGAGACTGAGACCTGCAAAACCTCTCACATAGGGCTGAGGAAAGGGAAGATCTCAACCACAGATCAGGTCATCACCAGTTGCATAGTGCAGACAGAAGTATACAGAACTAGAACCACATGGATTAAAAAAGGTAAAAGTTAAGTAACTTTTAAAGAAATATCTTTACACTTTATTTCCATAAGAGAAATCTCTGTTATGTTTTTTTTTCTCTTGTAAAAAGTTCTTGTTGATTCTCTCAGAAACCATTTATGTGCTGCTAACATCTCTGGCAGAAGAATTACATATATTTCAAAAATAACAGTGAAAAGAAATGGGCTAATTTAATTACTAGACACAAAACAAATTTCTTCACATTATCTTGAAGACATTACCTATATTTATAATACAGAATAGATAGTACTCAAACTGTTCCACGAAATAAAATGCCCAGCTTTATTTCAGTACATCTGCCTTTTTCCATGTTTAGGTAAAATTCTCCATTTGAAATGTTTGCCTGTTTTAAGACATGGGCTTGCATTCACTCATATTCTCTGGTTTCAAATGCTTGAGGATTCTAAGTCTAAGCATACCTCTTTGAACTTCTACAGTGTAAACTCTTACAGCCACTGTTGTGTTTTTGGGGATTTTTATGCACTACTGCATACTTCTTGCCATCTAAATGTCATTTCTTGGAATGTGTAAGTAGACTTCATTACTGCTGGTCTGACAAAAATACTTAACATCTACTGTTCCTTTCTGTTCACTTTCACTTAACGACCAGAAGTGTTTCACTGTGGAGTGCTCAGATCACCTGATTACTGAAGTCTCCATCTTCCACTTCTGTGCAATAAAACCATTTAAAATTTATTCACTGTAGCTGCTAGAGGCAGAGGATAAAATATATTTAGCTCTAGGAATAATGCTAAGAATCTTTGTCTAGCTCATGGCAGAAGAATATATTTGGTGAAATGGTAAAATGGTAATATCAGCTAGGACCAGGAAACTACCATGTTAGCTCAGTTCCAAAGGGAACTATCTAAAGCACCAGAGCTATAGCTCAGTCTGGTCTTGTCAGCTTAGTGCCAGTGACATTTTTCTTCTCATTTGAATCAACAGACTTTTGGTGGCAGTTGGTGCATAATACCAGCCTTTGAAATACTGATTACTTGGCCAAAGTTAACAGAAACAGCTGCAAAACAAGATGTCATTATCTCTGGGTCTTGCTCTGAGTGAGCTACAAATGCACTGCCATCTGCAAAGAGCAGACTTTAATAAGGTGACTTCTAAAGTCTTTGTTTCTGCATATAAACAAGACATTATAAATGTTCTTGAGGAAATCTGAAACTGGACTCTCAGAGACAGGCTGTGTTTGTTCAATTCTTTTTGCTGATGCAGAAATAAGTCTCTGTAACACTGAGATGTTGTTGTTCTAATCACTTTTGCAAGCCAGCTTTCCATCCCAATAGCCAACTGAAGATGACCACTTCTTCAACTTACTTGCTTTGTGCCAGAGGAAGAGTGAGGCTGAAGTCATGTAGAAAAGTCTATTCAATTCATTAAAAACTTCCTAATACTGTCAAATGGTATTAGACATTTCAATACTTTTACAGCCATGGCTGTAAAAGACCATTGCATGGACACAGCTAAGAAAAATTCAAAGCAGATTTCTTCATGAAGCAGACTATAAATACACAGTAATCTCTGTAACTGCAACACATTTTTCTAACCTATTGCTTAGCTGGTGCTGAAATGGTAAGCATCTTCAAATTGTTGCAATAATGCTTCTTACAGAGAAATATATATGTATGATCAGTGGCTTAGACACATTTTAAGCATTTCAGTTTTTATCACTTCGAAGCAATACTGAGGACACGAAAGCAGATCACAACTTTCTGATCAGTTTGAATTCTTAGGCTATTGATTTATTTTAATGAGAGCCTTGTAATTTGTTTTGTTTTGTTTTGAAGATGAGTAGGGATTTCTATTAACTGAATGAAATCCTGACGAGTTTCTGACCACATCAAATTTTAAACATCATGTATTCTACAGGTAAAAAATAAAATTGACTAAAATTATCGTCAACTAATAATTATGTAGTAGTGGAAAATAACAAGCCTAACTTGATGTACATTCAAGTCAATAGGAATCCAGACATTAAAGATCACAAAGTAAAAATAAAACTATTTTATTATATTTATATGGACTTTTTATACCAGAAAGCCTTCTCATGTACACAGCGTTCTAGATTTTTACAAGACAAAATATTTTAATAAAAAGACAGTGAATGCATGGTAGTAAGGAAACTGGGTTAAGAAATGCAAAGAAGCATGGAACAAGAGACATGAACCAAGGAGAGAAGACACAAAAGCCTGAAAGAAAAAATCACTGAATGCAGTTGCAGGGCTCTAAAACAGGCACAAGGATCAGGCAGTGGTCAGAACAGAGCTGCAGAACATCTATTGAAAGGAAGTGGATTTATAAACAGTTCAAAACCAAGGAATGGCTTCAGTGCAAAAAAAACTACAGTACACAGGAATGGCTGCACTTGTTCAGAGCTGCAGGAAATATTAAGAGTAATAAAAAGATGAAGTTTTTATACCTATAAACATTTTAAGCAAAGCTTCCAAAATGTTATCTTCATTAGTATTTTTGACCCTGAATATAAGTATTTCTTTTTATTCCTACCCATTACTCATTCTACCTTTTAGGTTGAACACCTGCAGTTACTTTCCACATACCTACTAAATCTTTAAGAGAAGACACTTGCTTTGATTAGTGTCACAGCTCCTGAGAGTAAAACTACCTACCCAATATTAAGCAGGTACTGAAGGCCTACTGTTTTCAGTATGTAGTCAGTGTGTAGGTCACACATATGAACTTAAACATGTCCTGAGACTCCTAAACATGGAAGCTTTTCTAAATTGAGGCCTTAGAATAGAACTGGTGCTCTTTAAAGCTGTAGGAAAAAATATCCAAGCAATATTTTAAGCATTGTAATTACAAAAAAACCCACTGTTAACACTTCATAAATATATTTTATCCTCTTTACTGCTCTTTTGAACACTATTTCTAAAGAAAGAGAATGTAAGCTAAATTACCATAAAGACTTCCAAATTGCTATGCACTCAGATGTTTAACTTGGAATTACACCTACATCTTTATTTAGATAGGTAGCTAAAAATGGCCTGGTTGTCTGGGGCAAGACTCTACATGTAAGCAGCATTTTTGTTAAGATACTTGGGATAGTTATAAAAAAAAACAAAAACCACCACCAACCACAACACCAGACCTTCAAGCTCTTCTTCATGATTTAAACAAAAGCTTAAAGATCAGGCTAAGTATCAGTTGCTCTTAATTATTTTAAAATAGCTGAACAATCCAAGAGAAGTCTGTTGATATACAAGGAGCAGAGGGGGAGTGCCACTGGGGAAAATGTGAAAAGGTATATGTGCAACTATAAAACACAGAGGAGACTAATGCCAGAAATGTTGCTTGGACAGAAAATGATATGCAATCAGTGATCCAAGTGTCTTCAGTTAGTCAACAACCTTTGGTATCAAGAAGAGCTACAACTTCTCAGCAACAAGTTCTTAGACTTCTCCATGAGGATCAAGATCAGAAAACAAGTGATATTTATGTGAGGAGCCACTTTAAATGAGGTTAGCACTAACTCTGGTTCTTAGGACTCAGAATTTGAAGCTTTTATCCCAGAAGTCAAAAAGTATACCACATAGCCAGTAATTACAGCTACTGCCATTTTGTTAAATTAGTAATGCTTTGAATATAGATTCATGGAAGCAAAGATAATGTTGATGTTCCTGCGCAGCTCTCATGCAAGTCAGCCCATCAGGACTGCTTCTAACTCTTTTAATTGCAGCCCCACTAACATACGTGCAGTTTTGGCTGCAGCTTTTGTAGCATTCCCCTTTGGGATTTAGATGGCATATGCAGTTGTCTGGCAGAGTTTTGCAAAGACTATACAGGCTGTTGGCAAGGCACCGGTACCACCTTAGTCCAGCTTTGTGCCTTGTTGTATTGTCTTGCTGGATGGTTTCAGTGGAGTGGTAACTGCAGTGGTGTGTTCTCCTTTTAGATAGGAACGTTTCTGGATTTGTGGCACGATTTGACATGATCCAGATACCAAATACATATTTCAGTGCTGTTGCTTTGAGACACACCAAACTTCAGATTTTTAAGGTATGGTAGAGAAGCTAAATAGTTACCCGTTGAGTCAAAATTTTGAAACTAGTTTGTAAAGCTGACACAAAGTGGCAAGACCCATCCATCATTCAAGATTCACATTATCAGAACATCTCGATTGTGATTGTCACAGCCACAACCACAAGATCCACACTGGTTCTTTATTTAGCCATCAGGCTTTGTGTGCCCAGCATCAAAAAGTTACTCAGCCACTAAATCCCTGCCTCGCTCTCCGCTATGTGAGGGGAATGAAGAGTCGGAGTGGATTATACACCTGATATTTTATTATAATTATTATTAGATATACCGATATGGAGACAAGAATAAAACCAAGCCGGAGCCTGCACTTCTAGCCTTTCACTTTTTACCACCGCCGTACACCGCTGCTGCCGTAGCACGCTGCCAGGCCACAAGCTCCGACGCTGCCGCTCTGCCGCCCGGTGGACCCCTGCCCCGACCCTGGCCCGGGTTCCCCGACACTCCCACAGCCTCCCGAGACACCGCCGCGCGAGAAGCCATGGCTGCCGTGGGAGCCCAGACGAGCACCCCCGCTGCAGGCGGGCGAGCGCCGAAGCGGGCCGTGACTCACCCGCCGGCGACAAGCGCGGAAACTCCCGCTGCCGCCGGGATCCACCGCCCGTGGCAGAGCGCATGTGCGGAGGCTCCCTGCCTCCCCGCCGTTCCTCGCACCCTTCCTCCCTCCCTCTTCGCCGTCCGCCCTCCTCCTTCCCTCCGTCCCTCCCTGCCTCCCTCTCTCCCTGCCTGCCTGTCAGCCCGCCTGCCCGCCCGCCTTCCTGCCGCCGTCTCCCTCTGCGTGCCGGCTGGGTGCTGAAGTTGGGCGGATGGCAGCAGACCAGCTCCGTTAGAGACGAGCCACGCCAGCCCTTCTCGGGATCGCTCAGAGGCAACTGCACGCAGCCGGGCGGGAGTGGGTAAGGCTCTCTGCTTTTATTTAAACCTGAACACGGTTACACGGTATCAAAATGTCTGCTTTATACTGATGCATAGACTGGTGGTGGTGGTGGCCAAATCCCAAAACACCAACCAAATGGGGGGAGGAAGAGGAAGAGGAGGGAGGCAGGCCAGCGAGAGGGAGGATGGATGGAGGGCGGTGGAGTGCCACAGAAGATGCATTCACCGGGAGGACCGGCTGTGTGTCAGTGTCCGTGTCAGTGTGTGTGTGTAACAACAGGCGGCTGCGGCGCCGAAGCTGCAAAGTGGAGGGGGTGTGTGTGTGTGTGTGTGTGTATCCCTGCCCGCGGTGTACAAAGGGGTTGGGAGAGGTGCCGCTGGGTTCTGCCCGCGCCCTCCCCCGCTGGTTTGTGGATGGGGTATCGAGGCTCCGTCGGGCGATGCCGCGGAGTATCCTCCACGGCTGGCGATGCTGCCCAGCCCGCGAAGGGGAGGGACCGGGCCACCCCGGGTAAGCCGGGGGCATAGGCTTGGCAGTGTCACAAGCACCAGCTCGTAGATGAGGCAGTGCTCCTCCTGCCTTTCCTCTTGACCTTCCTCTCTCTGTAACGCAGGTCTGCTTTGGCGGCGGAGCAGGTGTTGTAATTATTATTATTGCTGTTATTTTAATCCGAGGAGCCGGCGGAATGTGAGGGTGAACAAACCAGTCCGTGCTCTAAGACCAAGAGTTGTTTTCCTATCCCTGCCGCCCCTCGGCCCCCTTTCCTGGCCGCCCCCAATCCGGGCGGCACCCAGGCTCCCTCGCCCGCTGTACCCTGCGGCAGCGCCATCCCTCTGCTCCGGTCTTCTTCCCGCCCCTCCCCGGGAAATGTCTGTGGGATGCGGGCGGGAGCGGTGGGGCGGCGGAAGGAGCAGGTGGCCGGGCGCGGCCGGCGGGACGTGGACTGCTCGCCGTCTGGCCCCAGCCTCGGTGCCGAGTAGCACGGGGTAGAGCAGCGCCGGCACAGCCCCAAGCAGCGCAGGGTTTCCCCGCGTCCAGGGAAACACCAGCTGCCGCCGCTTCCCGGTGCTGCGGGGATGCTGTAATGTACCTTTCCTGAAACCGCCCGCGATTAAGAAATCTGAGGCTGCCTAGCTTGCTCAGCTGTCAACACTATATTGCACAATTCATAACTACCTCTTGCTGATTTAGGAGGAAATCCTACCCGCACTGTCAGGCAGGGGTAAAAATTAGGAATTTCGGTATTTGCTTTCTTCATTTCTGTATCTGGATTTTCACCAACATGTGTCATGGGTTTGCAGCCAAATGCTTTTGCAAAATGGATGAAATCTCAAATAGTCTGCTAGGTAATGTAAGTAAGTTACATATTGTCTGACAATACTATTAATTATGGGTAACAGGTAATAAATTACTTTCTACAAATGTAATATTCATGCATTGTGAACATGGGGAGTTCTATAAAAGAAGTTAATTCTTTTTCACATCAGTGAATGTTAGTATCATCCTTACCTAAATCATTAGGGAATTTTCTTGTGGCACAAGCCATTTAGGTGAACAAATTATTTAACTTTTGTAAAGAAACTGTTACACACTGTTATCACTGTTATCAAATATATTTATTTATCTGAGTTCATACTCAGTATAATCAAAGTCCTAATAAAAGATACATGTGCCCCACCCAATAAATTTACGACCTGATGCGAAGGCTACAATCAATACACACTAGTACCTACTTCCCTAAAATATGTGAGCATTAGATATTTAAATGCCTTTCTCCGTCAGGGTCCTAGATCCTTTTAAGTAGCCGAAATAAGAACATAGTTTGTTTAAAAACATCCAATCAGAAAAATTGCTATAGTGAGTTGGACATCTAGTCCAATATCCTGGCTCTGACTGTAGTCGTTAGTAGATGCTGAAGGGAGAAAAATGTAAGAAACTAGGTTGGTTTACAGTGGTCGTTTCCTGGTATATCCTTTCAAGTTCCAGTAAAACCACAGTACAAGGATTTTTTGAAGAAGGGTTTACTCCCAGGCCATCACCATCATATTTAATAAGCCTTTGAATTTTCTACCCCTTTTAAAAAATCTGTTCATACTTTGGTCTCAACCACATTCTGTGGCAATGAGCATCACAATTTAATTATGATTTGTGTGAAAAAGAACTTCCTTTTGTTTCCTATGAACCTACTGCCTGCTAATTTCATCCAGTGCTGTCATATGTGACAAGGAGTGCATTCTGTATCTGTACAAGGTACTAGGAGTGTCCTCTGACATCAGAGCAGGTACAGTGCTGGCAGATCAAGTCCTATCATTTTGTCTGTCACTAAGTTGAGAGTTCTGCTTAGAGGTGTAAAGCTCTATTGAGCCCTAAGTCTTTATGTTGAAATCTACAGATATGAACAGTCATTCTTTTTCTTCTTAAACAACATGGACGTTGTGCATGAAGAATTGCTCTGAACCCATGAACTCATTTTAAGAAGGCTACTGAAAAGCTGTCTGTTGAAAATGAATTCTCTACACTATTGATTTGAATCAAAATCTGACTGACAGCTTGGTGAAAAATTCCCTATCCTAATCCAGTTTTCTGCCAACCTGAAGATAAGATGGACTGTTTTATTCCTACGCTGCAATTCTTCATTTTTAAGAAGTAGTACTAAATACAAAATGCAAGCTATAGGTCAGGGAACATATATCTATAAACTCTGTGCATTTGAATTAGCATAATTACCAATTGTTCTTTGAAACATTCATTATAAGGATGTGCATATTGAACAACTTGCATAGCTTCAAAAGTAAAATCTGACTGATTTGGAAGGAGCTGTGACACAAGTTCTTCTCCCCAAGAATACTGCTGACTTCGAATCATGATTGAGGAGCACTAGTGTTGTTCAGACCACAGAAAGCTTCGATGATCTCACTGGTCGTCCTGCTGTGATTTCCTCACAGGAATATCTGGGAAATAAGAGACCAGAGAACTACAAAAGCAGAACCCAGACCCAAAGACCCAGAAGTTCTTGTAGTTTTAAATCAGCAGCAGACACAACTTGAAGCAACACAATCCACAGCATGTGAACAAGTGGAGAATGGTAGAAAAGCACGTGAGCTGTGAAATCCTTCAAAAAGTAAAATACTGGGAATCTCAGGTGCAGTAAACCTCATCTCCCAAAAGACTAGAAGAAGAGACTGAGTGGCATCATTGTGCAGACAGTACAGAAGGGATGTCAACCAGTGTCAGACTTAAGCCAGTCTCAACTAAATGTGAAAATTATTTTTGACATACAAGTAGTATAAATGTGTGTATGCATACATATAAGCAGTATATAACATTTCCTTTGCAGAAGATAAATTAGCTTGAATAAATTTTACAATTTTAGTATCTTTTAAATAGAGCTTTCTTACTTGTCTATTCCACACACATGCGTTTAAGTATGAAACTTAAAGAGGTTCTTATGAATGTGATAGAAGTATACAAACTGAAGCAGTAGTAACTCTTACAGTTCATCACAGTTCTGTTAGCTTTCTCCTGATCATGTCTCCGTTATGTCAGGTAGGGACTTCTATTGCACTTGTACCAAGGTCTCAGCTTCAGCTTTTGTAATGAAAAATATATCCTCACCATACTTGTGATGCATGTTCTGTGAATACAGAATGAGTTTTCTAAGAACATGAAATTCATGAGCTAAAGTTAAAAACTAAATCTGTCAAGAAACTTAACATTTTTGTTGACCTATTCTTTGTCCTAAGTAGTCTTAATAATGAAATAACACAATAAAGATGCCCATACTGTTAATTAATTAGAAGCTTGTGCATAGTTATAAAAACAAATTAATAGATTAGGTTGTAATTAAGTTTTTCTTTTCATGCTTATAGCTAATGGCTATAACTATAGTGGCTGTAAAGAGGCTTGTGTAAATAGCTTTGCTGCTGACTCCTGGGGGCCTACTGCACCCTCCAAAGGAGCTCAGCCATTCAGCTCAGCATGTTTGCAGGTCATGGCTACAGTGGGTCCGAGATAGGACACTGAATACCTGTCTCACTCCAATCCACTGGGAGGTTAATCAATTCAGAGATATATTTTCTGAAAAGATTTTGTGTCTTGACTCGAAGCCAGGTATCTGCTCTCAAAAGGTTTCCTTTAGTACTGCTGCTGTCTCTGATGTGCACAAAGGAAGCAGCCATGCAGTGTGACTGTGGCAGGAACCTAGGGAATGCTTAAAGCACAAAAATGAACTCAGGGTCTGCATTGCTTCTCCTGTCCAGCCCCAGTGTAACCTGGGACTTTGCTAAATGTGGTTCTCCAGACCAGCGTAGGGGCTTGATTTCCTGGCATGCTTCACTTGCTTTGCGCTGCTCCAGTGATGCAAAGTAGATGTAAACACAATTTAAATAATGTGTGTGCTTTGGATAATTTGTGCTGTTGTGGTATATTAATGAATCTGGGCTTAAACAAAAAAAAGAAAATAAAATAAAAAACCAACACAAATAATCAATTTAAGACTGATTATATCATATCTTCATATAAGCTTTGAGTGATAGATTTATCTTTGAGTTCCTTATTTATGAAATATGGATGAAATGCTTCTTACCTTCCATACAATTGAAATTCTAATATATTATTCACTTTGTAAGCAAATAGCACAAAGTTCTTAGAAATCAGTAAATTTCTAGACAGAATGTATGTAAGGAATTTCAAGAAGCAAGATGGATTAGAAATAAATCATTAATAACATCTTAAATCGTTGTTACGCATTTCCTAAAGACACAGGGATATCTTAAACACTACATCTGTGCTACGCAGTCTTTCTTTGTCCATGCAAAATTACTACATATCTAGCCTCATTTCTTCAGTGAGAGAGTAAATTAGAGTGATGCATTTGCACAGCTATGCAGCTTCTGCTACCCAAAGCAGCTTCATTTAAAGCAACCTGGCTGCTGTCTCCAGTGATGCTAGCTCTGTGATTGCTAAAATATGAGAGATCACAATCTGGGCCACTGTATGTAGCCTTAACTCCATATGTACAGACTAGCAAAGAGTATGCCAGAGTGATGCTGCCTTTAAAGGGAGACTGCCATGGCTTCCTGCTGTAAAAGTAAATTGATTATGCCACCTTGCTCCTTTTAATCAAGTACAAGTTTAAGCAAGACTTGGTCTTACTCTATTTTAGGAGCCTGAATGTGGTTTGGTCTGTTTCTCTGTCTTATGTTTTGCTGTGCTGTGATACTCTGTAACAAGGTCTTAATTTATCAGCAACTCATGTCAGTTACAGTAAAATTATCCTATGAGATAAGGCAATTAAACCACAGGAATCATGGATGATAGCTGTCACAGTATGCTTGGCACAGGACTTTTATGCCTACCATAGTTCAAGCAGCTTTCAAATGGGAGAACTCAAAACCCTGGGGACTCCAGTGGGACTGTGTTCTAGGCACAAGGAGCTTCAGGAAGTCCTTGCATTTCTCTCAGTACTGCTGGCTGGTTGATTTCATGATACACACACTGATTTCCTAAAAGCCTAATTTAGAAGAACATTTTTAATGCTATAGTTACTTTTTATCATTTATGTAATGAGAGCAACCTTCTGAAGTAAGGAATGTCCAAAAGGTTCTTTTGTTTCCAAGTCTTACTACCTTGAGTAATTACAAAGTCCTAAAATACTATTCTTGATACTTCATAGCTTTCAAGATGAGTTTGGGAACAGAGGAGTGAGATGTGTAAGTTATTTTTTCATCAGATAGAGTGGTTTAAAAATATATCCACCAATTATCTTGATGCTTAAGTGTAAACTAGTTTGTTGGAATGCAGTTGTCTTGTAATATTCAAGCTTGAAAATAGAAGATTTCACCTCAACATAAGGAGAAATATCATTACAGTGAGGGTGATGGAGCACTGGAACAGGCTGCCCAGAGAGGTTGTGGAGTCTCCTTCTTTGGAGACTTTCAAAACCCACCTGGATGCATTCCTGCGCAGACTACCCTAAGTGATCCTGCTTTGGCAGGGTGGTTGGACCTGATGATCTCTGGAGGTCCCTTCCAACCTGTAATGAACTGTGGTACTGTGATATAATGGTCTGATAATTTAACTGATACAGCCTGATATATTTGATAATTTGGTAACCAGAGTTTAATTTGTAGCATTTAAAAACTGTTATTATATGTGTTCAAAGATTTTTATAAACATTTACTGACCCTCACATTGTAAAAAATCAAAACACTGATGATAGCAGCTGTATGGTAAGCATCATCCTGACCAGAATAGACAATGATGTTTTCAATTTCTATGTCTGATTATTTGATATATGAAATCAAGGCATAGAGCTACCACAAAAACATCAATTAAGTACTCATGTAGCAGAGGTCTTGAAAAAGATAGAAGGAATATCTTTACCCAGTGAATGCAGCAATTTCATAAATTATGGAGTTGTGAAAGTGGCATCTTTCAGCTGATAGTGTATGTAGGACTGGGCATTGATCAGTGATTCAGTATACAATGATTCACTATACAAAAATCTGTTTATTGGATTTGTCCTGAGCTCTTTCTGCAGAAGAACCATCCTGTATCAATTATCTGTCTCAGAGCCTACATCTGCACTTCCAGTTGCAATGTAGGGCAGAGAAATCCATTGAAGGTTGGACACTTGAAAAATCTAGTTAAAGCAACACTGAGCTCTGTGCAAGAAAATTACCTTATTTTACCCCTGCAGTCTGTATACAGAAATTGAGAAATCCACTTCGGATTTTTTTTTCTGTTTTTAAGCTAAATGGCTCCTGAGGACATTTACCATGAAGTATGTTCTATACTCCTTCAACTGTTGCTTTAACTCTTAAACTTGCTTCATTTAATCAATAACGGCCTTCTAAAGACATCACATCTGTTGTTTCAACAGCGTCAGTGACAAATACAGAAGTAGCATGGCTTTCCCGTTGCTAAGATTTCAGCTTAGATTCAACCAAAGTAAATCCATATTTGCTGTAATTTACTTAACAATAGGTCCAGATGACCTTAAGTCAGTGGTCTGTCCTTGTTAGCTTATATTGTTCCCTTGATATTCACCTACTACAAACAATAGCAATAGTGATTTTCATGGTTCCTGCTGTTTCACTCACAACAGAGGGGAAGGTTCCAAAGTTGTATAAAAGAGCATATTCCTGAAGGATCCAGTTAGGAACATATCTGCTTAATAATTATACCTTGTTTTTAGTTTCAGACCACAATTTATCTGATTTTAATGCATTTAATGTTTATCATGTTGATTTTTATCATGTTTATTTTACAATCACAACATTGTATGTATTAACAGAAATCAATGTATTTCTATTGACAATATATCTATCAATTTTAGTCATCAAATTAGTAAGTTGTAAAAAGTATTAATTACACGTAGTTTTAAAGTTTGTATTTAGCATAACTCATAGGAAAGATGTTGACTTGCTGGAACATGTCCAGAGAAGGGCAACTAAGTTGGTGAGGGGTTTGGAGCATAAGCCCTATGAGGAGAGGCTGAGGGAGCTGGGGTTGATTAGTCTGGAGAAGAGGAGGTTCAGGGCAGATCTTATTGCTCTCTACAGCTACCTGAAGGGAGGTTGTAGACAGGCGAGGGCTGGTCTCTTCTCCCAGGCAACCAGCACCAGAACAAGAGGACACAGTCTCAAGTTGTGCCAGGGAGGATCAGACTGGATGTTAGGAAGAAATTCTACAGAGAGAGAGTGATTGCCCATTGGAATGTGCTGCCCGGGGAGGTGGTGGAGTCACCATCATTGGAGGTGTTTAGGAGGAGACTTGATAGGGTGCTTGGTTGCATGGTTTAGTTGATTAGGTAGTGTTGGATGATGGGTTGGGCATGATGATCTTGAAGGTCACTTCCAACCTGGTCTGGTCTGGTCTGGTCTATTCTATTCTATTCTATTCTATTCTATTCTATTCTATTCTATTCTATTCTATTCTATTTGGAATGGCTTTTATTATATTAAGTTCATGCAAGCCCCTCTTGTGTTTATTGCATATTCAGCAAGAAAGTATAAAGGTTAGGAAAGAGGAGTGGTTCATGTCATAATGTACATGATATAACAGGAAAATTGTATACCTTGTGTGAGTTCACTTCTCCTGAGTATTTTTCTGGATCAGGCATATAATGGTGTGATAAATACTGTGACCTGGTTTCATATGGTGTGTAAAGCGGGTGACATTTCAGGAACTTTTAAGAAAATAGATAACCCAGAAAGTTCAAACCAGGAAAAGGGAGTGGACTATCTTCATGTTATTATCTTGAAAATATAGACTATTGAGTAAGCCCTGAGGACAAACACAGAACACTATGAAAAGGCTGTTACTGTCTTCCCTGATTTCTGGGATTTAGAACTAGTAAGAGTTTTGAGATAACTGTCCTGTCATGCAATCTCTTCTAAAAGCTTGCTTTCCAAACAGCAGTGGTGCTGTTTCACAGAAAAGAAATACAGATACATATCAATGTAGGATCACACAGTAAAATAGTGGCAGATGCAAAAATTAAATATAGGAGGCAGAAGGCAAATTTTGTGTTGATTTCAAGGCTCACAGTTTAACAAAAATGACTTAAAAAACATGAAGACTGTATATTTGAGGAATGCAGCCTTACATTTAAAAAATCAGAAGGATTAAAATGGAAGCACATAGCAGGTAACATGCTACCTTCTGCATAAATTATCTGACACTCAGCTCATCAGTTCTTTAAAGCAATATGGGATTTCTCTGATCCATTAAACCATTACTTGTAGATCTGTTATCCTCATAAAAGAACTCCAGTACAGTAAAGTCAGTCAAATAACATCTGCCCTATCATTTCCAAGTTCAGTTGGGAAAAAAAAAAGGCAGGCAAGCACGTTTGTCTTGTTCTGATCTTTTTTTATAATAAAAGATTCTGTAAAGTCACAGTTTTAATGCACACAAGAAAATGTTTTTACAGGTACTAATAGTCAACTCATGACTAGTTCTAGTAATGAGTGTAGCACACCTTTTACAACACCAGATTACTCTGAATTTTAACCACACTGCATTCTTGGGCTTGATCAGAGAGACTGTAATCTATATCAGCCTATATCAACATATACTTTATATATACTTATATATATTTCTGTGTAATTTAGCCTAAGATACTTTGAATTAGTTGTTTTCTGCTTAACATAGTGAGAGAACACTTCTCTGTGCTGTGGCATAAGTTACTACCAATCAACTCCCTCAGTAAACTTGCTCTGAAGTATGCTGATTACCCAAGTAAATGCAATGTAGTTTGTTTATTAATGAAAAGAAGTTACTCCATATCCATTTTAAAGATGGAAGGAAAGGTCTCTGAATTCAAGTAAATACAGTTTAAAATAGCTTCAATGTAAGAATACTAAACTTGTCTAAAAATGTAATTTGTTGCAGATCCAGCTATAGATGGAATTCAGTTGGTTTAAGGTTCCTAGGGGTTTTAAGACTCCAAATAATTGATTTGCTATTAATGCATAAAGCATTTTTCCATTTACTTGAATGGGCTTGTATCTAAGTCCAGAGAGGGAAAGAGACTCAGTTCTTTTGAATATTCCCGTGTTATGAAATTAGAGGCACAAATGAGGCCAAAATATCAACTGTGAGGCTACTTATTAATAGAATAAAGGAGAAGGAGATCAGAAGGAGAGAGAGAGAAAGGGAGAAAATAGAGAGAAGAAGGAGAGAGAAGAGGAAAGGAATTGTATTACCTCCCACCCCCAAAGATGGTTTGGGTCTTTGGAGGAAGGGTGCTGCCTTGTTGGCTGTGCTGTCCTCCACTGGGGGAGGGGAGGGAGACATCCCAAAGTCCAAGTCCAAGTCTTTCTCTGAGCAGCCTCTTCAGCTCCATGAGTTGCAGCAGGCAGAACTTAGGACACGGAGAGAGGGCTCCTCCTGATCTGCTGCTTCCAGGCTACATGGTGATGTGTCTGTCCTTTTCTCTCCTGGTATTTTCTTCCTTTTTCTTCAGAGTGGCATTGTCCAGGTCTTTTCCTTCTCCTGAGCCAGTAGTTGCTCAGGTCTTTTATACATTTTTTTAGGTATGTGTCCAGGTGGTGAAACCATTGTCCTTTGCGCCATCCTCCCTTTCTGGGGTAGCTGATGGGTAGAGATGATCTTGTCTATGCACATTCCAGAGAGTCATTTTCCAGTGGCATCTGCCCAATACACATCAGCTATTGTCTGGGCAAGGAGCAAAGGTGATTTTATCTTTGTTGATTCACATCAAGAGAGACAAGATTTAGTCTCCTACAGCTTGTGTGGCAGAAACTCTTATTGCACAAACTGCTAGTTATCAGTCATATCTAAAACGTGACTGCATGGCTCTGTTTAGGCTCTGCTAAGTAGAAACTGGTCTGTTGGATAGTGAGATCATATGGGAACTGAATGCCAGAGACACCTTGACTTTTCACCCTATGCTGTGAGGTACTAGCTGGAATCACTTAAACCAGTATTTTGTGTTTTAAACCCAACTTAGATTTTAACTGTGTTAAACTGCAAGCTATGGAGGTGAGAGACTTTTAAATTGTACTACAGTCCTATCCTCTAAGGTACAGAGTGTATCCAGCAAAGTGCCAAGCAAATCAACTGCTATCGAACCAGGCTGGCGGCGTATGCTTTACCAGCATTCTGGATCAGACTGCTTTTTATTAGTATGGCCAAGTCCAGCAGGTGGCTTAGTAGTAGTTATAGGAACATTGGAAAATAGGAACATAGGCTGGAGGGAACACCCTGACTAATATTGCATCCCAATCTCTGCTTTTCCCAGCAGCCAGTTAGTACCTTTCTTTCCTTTTCTGGATCACATTAGTATTAAAAGCAGGAAGATTTTTTTTTTTACTTTTTTTTTTTTTTTTTACATTTATTCTTACTCAAAGGATGTTCCAGAGCTCCTGTTAAAAATGTTTTTCCCATTTCCAGCCACATTTTTTCAAAGGCAGCTTGTTCCTCCCTTCCATTGATCTACCTGACAAACTCACCTTCCTCCCCAGTATTACTTTGCCCAGTAAAACTCTTTAGATCAAACAGACATCAGAAGATGGAGGGAACCCTCAGAATGCAAAATCTTTGTATCGTGTGTAAAAAAGGGTCTCAAATGCCATGGCAGCAGCACTCCTTCCAATCAGAGAACCCCTCTTCCAGCCCTTTCCCTTCATAGCTTTATCTGTGGAGTTTCCTGAAGTAGGAAGGCTGTAGGCTGCATGATTTATTCTATGAGCATTCTCTCACTCTCATTTATGTAAAGGAGCTCCCTTGCTAAAGAGTATTCAAGGTGCAGCCAACAGCTAAAGAAAACTTAGAAGCAGTAAGTTTCAGTGTTGTGATGCAGTGCAATCTTTGCTGTGAATTGTGGAAGCAAGACACATGAGGTCATGCGTGTAAGAAAAACTCACCTGCATAAACTTGAGGGGAAGCTAAATGTGTCTTTTTTTTTTTCCCTTTCTTAATCACCCCAAATACATTTCCATGTTGATCTGAATACACAAAAGCTTCAGTATTACAATTTCTCATATCAGATAAAATGGCTTCTTCAGGAAATTCTTCTGTAAGTTACTCATAAGTGCTTCTCAGTCTGGGCATTTTGTAGGACTAGATTAATAAACAAAATATTCATGTAGACACTTAGATATTTGTCTAGAAGAGCAAGGTTCCAGCAGTAAAAACTGATGGAAATGCTTTGGTTCACCTACAGGAGATTGCACATGACAAACTAAAATATCATTGCTTTGATTTGTTGCTGCAGGAGTCGCCTTCAAAGTATAACTCCAATCACAAAAGAAAGTAAATATTTGTCGAGAAAATGAAGAATCTGGGCTACTAGGGTGAATTGGTTGCTGGTTATTCTTAGAGTTCAGTTCTGAATGAGGTATTGCTGGCCCACTTGTAGACTTCAGAGACAGACTATGCTGCTTTATGAGGGTTTCATACATCTAAAAAGTTGTCTTTACACTGAAGAAGAGGTTTGAACTACAATAAGCATTCCATTTCTTTTATCCCACTTGCTATCATCCTACCTGTGACTATGCACTGAGAAAAATACTGATCCCCATCCCAGGACAGGGACCTCCCTAGGAAACAAAATTTAACTGCACCCAAACTTATGATGACTGAACATTATCCAAAGGTCTGATTTGATCAGCAGGCAGTTGTGCTCCCAAAAGAAAATACAATTATAACATGACTTCAGTGTATTTTTTGTATTAAAAGGGGGAAAAAAGGAAAAAGAAAAAAAGTATTGTTCAAACAAATATAAAGCCATTCAGAAACCATTTGGCTTCCAGGCTGTTTCGGATTTTGAATGCCTTGTCATTGCTTCTGAGTGATGTATAATGGAAATGTAAAGGTCAGCACTATTAGTACATTGAAAACATTTCTATCTAGATCTCCTTCCTAAGATGTTGCATGGGTAACATACCAACAGGCAACGTGTGTCACAAGTATTTTTTATGTGTGTCAGAAAGCAGTCCCTTGATCAGCAAAAGCAGCTACTCTGAGGTTGTAGGTTGCATACTCCATTTGTTAGAGGCTAGTCTGGAGCTCAGATACTCTCAACAAACGTGGGGACAACAGTGAGTTGATTTGAGTGCCCAAGTGATTAAGCATTTATTTTTTGAGCGTCCAGTTGATTGTGATTCCATTAGGCATCCACATCCTGCGCAGGCCTGAGTATCAGCCTCTCTGGCCCTGCTGCTATTGTGGTGCCACACACAGACATAAGAAGTCTTGGTGTCTTGTTCACAAGACAGCAATGTGGATGGACCATTGGAACTTGCCATGCTAACAGCCAGCAGGAGTTTGTGGTTTTTGTCTCAGTGTGAGTAAAGCTTCTCAAAGGCAGGAAGTTTCCACAGCACATGTTTATTCTTGCTGGGACTAAAATAATCTGCAGCTCCCCAGAAACAAAATTTCATTTTTGATTTAGATGGAATATTGTTGGCAAGAATACCTAACCTTTGTTAATCTTTCTTTAGACATCATTGTTCATAGCACAATTAGAGCAATTAGGCTGTAAGTTAGGATGAAGCCAGACAAACAATATTCAGGAATTGTCTTTGAGAAGCATCTATAAATTTTTTCCAGAATATTAATGAAACTGGGAAGGTTAAAAGTAGATCTGCAGTGATATAGGGGGCCAGTGGCCAGGTATAGTTTGTGGCAGTAGGAGTAGATATATACTTTCTTAAGGTGCTTGGTGAAATAAAAATACTCTTCACAAAAGTCATGTAGTACTTGCCCAAACATCTATCCCAGTGAGGAAACATGTTAGTCCAAATCAATACTTGAAAGGCAAAACTCCTTCCATTGTTTCCACACACCAGAATGATGAACATGAGCACAAGCCTCCACCCTAACAGAAAAATCTGCAGAATCTTACTTTGTGACCAAATATGCAGGCGCTTCAATTTAATTCTTACTAGTTCTTTCCGCAAAAGTCACAAAAATTTCTCTGCAGGAGGAAGTGCTTGAGTCAGCTCCATAGAGAACAGAAGTTTATCCTATTCACTAAGTGGGATGAATCTTCTATTGAGATGCTAAATATTGTTTCATTGCCTTCCACACAGCCCTTCCATAAGATCTAAAGAATATTTTATACCAGATTTCTATTCATTCTGAAACTTTTGCCCATGGCTCTCCAGCTGTTTCACTGCTTACATCCCAAGGCAAGAGCAGCTGAACTTGGGGAGCAGGACTGACTTACTGACAGAGATACTCTACAGAAAATTTTTGTGACTATGTTACAGCTCAGAATTTGCTACCCAGCTCTTCCAGGAAAAGGAACAAATTTCAAGAGCAGAAGTAATAACCAGCACAGACTGGGAGAATGGAGATGTTAAAGAGACCTTTAAAGCATGAAAGGGCAAGAAACGGACATAATAGACATCAAGATTACAGAGGTCGATTGCAGTGAGAGGTACTGAAGTGAGAACAGGGCTCTGGATGCTAGTTAGTGAAGAAAATAGGAAATTAGTGAAGAAAACATGAATTAAATGGCTACAATGATACAATCTTGCAAGTATGGAGTAGGAGAGTAGGACACTGGAAAGTGAAGGTTGGGGAAAGAGGGAGGCTTTGTGCTACGGAAGTGGGAAGGAGAGAAGAATTTTAGAGCTCAGAAAAATTAACAATATTTTATACCAAACAAGATGATAAATGAAGGAGAGAGGAGTCAATTGTGACTGAAGTTTAAAAGGTTGAGAACAAAGTGATTAAAAATATTATGGTACAGAACAGAGAGGAAAAGTTGGTGAATAGATAAAGATGTTTTCTCTCTATCCAATGAATTTAAATTGCTAGTGCAACATCAAGAAGAAAGCATTAACCGTTGGGCAAGAGGATGAAAAGACCAAGATCTCACCAGCAGTATACTGACTGCATGGGTGCTAGTGTCGACTTAAGGCAGTGTGGGAACATGCTGTCGGAAAAAGAAAGCTAGAAAGATAAGATGTGCTTTTGAAAAATTTTATAGAGATGTATTATAGTCACTTTTAAAAATAAAAGCTGATTTAAAATTGCTTTTGATTATTAGATGCTTGTAGCATCTGAAGAATTTATTCTTTATAAGGATGTTTTTGTTCCGCCTGAATATTAAGAAAGATAATACCTAAGTCCTACTTTAAAAAAAAATTAGAAAAAAATTAAAGTAGTTCCTTTATATGCAATAAATAATGACATATGGACAATACCAGAAGAAAAACAAAGAGTCGCCGTCACTGGAGGTGTTCAGGAGGAGACTTGATTGGGTGCTTGGTTGCATGGTTTAGTTGATTAGGTAGTGTTGGCTGATAGGTTGGACGCGATGATCTTGAAGGTCTCTTCCAACCTGGTTTATTCTATTCTATTCTATTCTAAAACCACAAAATCTACTTTCATTTTTCTTTTGCTGTCTGCAGTATTCAAAACTTTGCACTATTCAGCTAAATTTCCTTGATCTGGAGGTAACAAGAGATCAGAGCTAACAATTAGATAATACTTATATTCCCTCTCTGCTTTTGTGATCCTTTCATACACTCAAAACTAAGACAACTCTGGCTAAGTAAGAGCAGATGACCTTCCTGAGTAGAAAGTGTATTAACTTTTCCAAAGCTGTGCTTTATTTGGATCTGCAGATCTGCCCATTGAGAGAAAAAAGGCAATAAATGCTCGTGCCGTTCCTAGTTTTGCTTTATGTGGCAAATCTACTGGAGGTCTTTCTTATCCACAGCATGCTTTTTATTACAGGGCTAAGGTGCTAAGGAAAAAGATGCTATAGAACTGACTGGAAGTATCCCAAACCAAAGATTTTATTTCTATTAGAGATAACCCCAAATTTCATTGTATCCTGATTAATAACTTTAGCATTCAAAAATTGATTTTGTTTCATCATTTTTTTAGAAAAGCCATTTTGTCTCAATTAAGATTTCTCTAATATCATTCTTCTTCAGTTTCATTTATGGAAGATGCATAAATACTACAGTAGAACAGTTACTGGCAAAACTAGTGTCCTGAGTACCAACTCTGTGGTAAACAGAAAGTGGCTGTTTCAATAATATCTGAATATACATTCTGTAATCAAATCTAAAGTCTCCAATATTTTTAGGGACAGAGCCATTCCTAATTGTCATTCTTCTTGAGAAAACCTTAGTTTTAGAAAAAAAAAAAAAACAAACAACAAACAAAAAACTACAAAAAAAAAACTAAACAGCCAATCAAAAATAAAATTTCAAAAAGTGTAATTCAAACATTTCACTTAATTTAAACATTTCCTACAGCTCCTTTTTCTGTGCTGCCTTCCAGGATGAGGTATTTGTGCATAGGCTGAACTGGCCTAGCACAGAGATAGGCAAAGAGTTTTTCTTTACTCAAGCTGGGATGATAGTAGCTGTTGTATGCACCTTGGCCCAAATCTGCTACAGAGATTAGGCATCCAAACTGGAATTTAATTGCTTTCAGTGCTCTGTATCTAAGAAGCCACAATATTGCATTCCCTTCATCCCCTTAGGTACCCAAATTTCCCCAGTCAGGTGCCTTTGAGTGCCTATTGCTCATGCTTGAAACTACTTCCAGCTAACTAAATCACAACCAGCTCTCATCAGGACATGTTTTCTGCCTAAGATCCCAGAGGAGCTCAGTCCAGGAGATGTGCTTAGAGTGTGCTTCTTATTTCCTGAAGGAGCCAAGCTTGTCACAAAACACAGGCAACCTGTCATTCCAGATAGTTCTCCAGAGAAGAAAGCTGGTCAGAAGTCAGTTTTGTGGTTAATAATAATAATAATAATAATACAATAATAATACAATACACCAGGTTGGAAGAGACCTTCAAGATCATCGCGTCCAACCCATCAAACAATCCAACCCACCCAACAACTAGACCATACAGCCAAGCACCCCATCAAGTCTTCTCCTGAACACCTCCAGTGAAGGTGACTCCACCACCTCCACGGGTAGCTGATTTGGTTGTTTCATCCATCATGCCCTCACCAGAACTGTTGTTATTTTCTCAATTTGTCTTTCATAAATAAAGTGGGAGGAACAACTCTGGCCATACCTGGGTTCATCCCATGTGAATATAAGGGCATTCAGATCTTCCTTTTCCCATCACCTTATGGCTCATCCCATAAGCCTGCCCTTATTATGAATTTTGTGTTCCAAAGATACTCAAAGGGAGAAGCAGTTTCTACTATTCCCACTATGATGTTATTTAAAAAAAAAAAAAAAAAAAAAGGCAACCCAAACCCCATCAAACAATTAAAGAATAATTAGCCAGAGAGGCAGCAAAGTACCCACCATTACAATATTCACCTGGGAGCAGGAATACCTTGATTTCTGCCCTGCTGTTATAAGCACTAAAGAGCATGGGAGACACATTATTTAATCTTTGCAATATTGAATAAAAGCAAGAGAACACTTCCACCACTTACTTTTTCAAGGCATATTCTAGTCTTTAATGTGTTTTTAAAAGGGGTGACTTGTCATTCTAAAACTAGGAGTGGGCCATGGCTGAAAAGTCATTCTGCAGTTCGGGCTGGGTTTCTCAGTCCCAACATGAGGCAGGATTAAAGTACTATCTTGTTCACCAGTCCTCCACTCTTGGTTGTGCAGCAGCTTAAACCAGTCTAAGTACTGCTGCTCCTTTCTCCCTACCACATATAACCAACCACAGTGAATTAGTTCAGAGAGTTAATCCACTTGACAATTAATCAATTGTTTCTACAGAGTTAGTTTTTTGACACAACACCTACTTGATTTGAAGAAGTGCATCACTAGACAGCAGGAGTTTGCCCTAAAGTTTTGGCCTTAAGTTGACCAAAGCTGCCGATGACTCTCATACTTGGGTTGCTGTCTTTGGGCATTAGAATTCTGAGTTGTTTTATCCTGTCAAGCTATTGCAGATGCCCAGGTGCTTTACACAAGGCTGTTTCTTTTAAGAGGCAACTCCCCCCCCCCAACGACCAACCTCTAAAAGCAAAAAGGCAATGCCTCTTTACAACCAGATTCTCCTGTTGTGGCATCTGCAAGCCAGATGAATGGGCTGGCTCTGGTGAAGCCAAGGCTCCTCACAATGCACTAGAAGCAGAAGGAGCATCAGGCTGACTTTCTCATTTCTCGTCTTCATAATGGTGCCCATGTGAAGTCTGTTTTTTATTCCTTCTGATGTTCTAGTTTTATTTGGCTCCGGTTTTAACTTCCAGGGTTATGCTTATGTTTAATATATGTTTGTTATTTTATAAAAAATATGATTGCATGTGTCGGGACTAGTGTATAATAAATAGCTAAATCAAAAGCCAAAAAGGTGGTTCAACTTAAGAACTGCCCAAAGAAATGGAAAAATGTTATTAGGGAGCGCAATAAAACCAACAAAGTTGGGACAAAGACTTAACTTACTGTAATTGCTACATGAAACAAGTAGCCAGACAAGTGTTCTTCAAAAATCTTCAATTAGTATTAAGTGGATGCTCAACCTGACTGAACATCCTAAAAGGTGTCTATCCTTGCATAGAAATTCTGCAGCTGTGTGGTTATCCTAAACCCATAACTGGCAAATTCATTTATCCTCTGTCCCATAGTTTCCTTTATTTTTTCTGATTATACTATAATCAAATCTATTTAAAACTTCACCTGGGTAAAGTTGAAGTTCACCAAACCTGCATTCATGTGGCTAACTTGGTAGCATGTAAGACTCTTACTGGGAAGGTCTTGAGTTCAAGCCTGCAGTGGGCAGGAGAGTTCTCTCTGGGCAGCAATGTCCTCCCTCCTCAAGAGGGGATTGGACTTGGTGCCATGGTCTAGTCATGGGGTCTGTGGTGACAGGTTGGACTCGATGATCTTCGAGGTCTCTTCCAACCTTGGTGATACTGTGATACTGTGATACTGGGACATCAAGCAAGCCTGTAAGGAAATTACTTCCTGTGGTCAGGACACATTCTGATGAATGTGGATGGATATAGAAAACTCAACATTTCTGAATTATCCAGAGACCTTGTGGAAGAGACAAGAGGCTCTGCTCTCGGTAGTCCATGAAATCATCAATATGACGGGAGTCATACATGGGAGATGAAAGTGATCATAGGACTAAAACAAATAATGAACACCTTTTGTAATTCCAGAAAGAGCTTCTGTGATGCAGACAAGTCCACTATTATGGCTCTGCAGAGTAGCTTAGAGAAATGCAAATGGCAACTTTTTACAAGTCAGTATTTTTCTCTGGCTGTCTATGTTTCTTATGTATCTTTCATTATTCTCTTGTCCAAGAGACTCAGAATCTTAAAAATTCTAAGCTTTACTCATACTCTCTGCTCATACAATAGTCAATCATTTGGTCTTTCACCTGGATTTAGAAAGCAAGGTTTAAGCTTACAATGAGCAGAAAAGGGACTTAACCTGCAGCTCTCAGCTTTGTCTCTGCTAACAATTATATGCCTTTTGAGAAGTCTGGAGCACTCAATTGAAAAATGGAAAGATTTTAAAGTCATAGATATGTTTTGTGAAGTGGAAAAATTACTTTCTACAAACATAACTGAAATAGATAATTTCACAATATGTGGTCTCCAACTCCTGCTGAAAGAAGTAACTTACTGAAAGACAGTAAGCTACAATTTGGCCTCAGCTACTGGATCCTCTTTCCAGTTTGTTGACTATCTCTGAGCAGTTGCGCATGGTGCCTATGTTGGGCACAAGTAGAGCTTTCTTTATTAATTATTTATTAATAGTTTAGGAACATTAAAATGCCTCTGGCTCATCTACTGCCACAGTTAGATGTGAATCATAACACAATTGCCTGTTAACTTTGTTGTAGAGTTGATCACACTGAGAAAGTATCCTTATCTCCATCACCAGATTTTCTAATTAGTTAGGGTAAACATTAACTCTGCACTGCTGTTTTTTCCTAAAAGAAATGTCTTGCTTATACATTGTCAGATTGTAGGATATGAGAGGGCTGTGAAGATGAACATTGAGAGACAAATCAAGAATCCGTGTGGTCTGTTAGGGGAATGCAATGCCTTACCCTAAGGGAGCACTATTCAAACCCAAGTGCAGCAAGAGAGAGGTTTTAGTGCTAAATTAAACTTTAATTATCTGGATTGCACCTGGAGCACAGAACTCGTTTCTTCAATTAAAAATCATGCAAGTATCTTTCTGTGAGACTAACAGACTGACCAACTTTTTTGTGCCTCCTATGGAAGTGACACAAATGCACAGAAACAGGAATAAATTAGTAAATGGGGAAGCAATATTTCTGTCCATTGAAGCAGTAAATTAGATGGAAAGAAACACACCACTAAAAGAGAAAAGGTGATAAAAGCATATCACTAGACCACTAAGTTTGCCTTGTACCTTGCTGTAAAAGCTAGGGGTTATCAGGTTGAGTGTTCTGAAAGCTCCTCCATTCAGTAGGACTCAAAAAAGCAATTCATACTTTTTGTTATGAGTCAAGCTGCAAGATGTTTTTAGTAGGCTTTTAGGCTTGATTTTGTAAATATCATAGAGTCACTTATGGTAAAACTGTAACAAATAATAGCATCTGTCTTGAATATAGCCATCTCATCCCCATTATACCATAGCAATGCCATTAGACGCAAAACAGTTTTCCTGTCCTGTCTATTAAGTTGTCTTTCAAAGTGAGAGCATTCTTAACAGGAAAATTTGCCAGGCATGTCCAAAGAATGATTAATTGTTTATATATTACTTCAATTTGTTTCAGTTTCTGATTTTCTTTGACATATGTTTTGAATATCTGTGGTGGTTTAGCCCTGGCGGGCCAAATGCCCACCAAAGGCCCTTTATCACTCTTATTCTTAGATGGACAGGGGAAAATATAACAAAAGACTGGTAATAGGGTAGAAGCAATTTAATAATGCTAAGCACAAGCAAAGAGCAAAGACCACGTGCAGAAGCAAAAGCAAAGAGAGACCTTATTCTCTACTTCACATCAGCAGACAGTCTTTGGTCACTCCCCAGAAGCAGGGCGCTGCATATAGTGGTTGCTCTGGAGGACAGATGCCATGGACAAATATTCCCCCCACGTCCCCTTTTCACTTGGTATGTACATCTGAGCTGGCATCATATGGCATGAAATACCCCTTTGGCCATGGCATGAAATACCCCTTTGGCCAGTTTGGGTCAGCTGGCCTGGCTGTGTCCCCTTCCAAAATCTTGTTTACCACTCTTGGGATGGGGAAATGTTGGAAAAGCACAGCCTGGGTGCTCCTTCAGCGATAGCCAAAATACCGGTGTGTTATCAACAGTACTACAGTATTGCAAAACACAGCACTAGAAAGATGCTCTGAGGAGAATTAACTCCATCTCAGTCAAACCCAATACAATCTCACATTGGAAAAGTAATTTATTTCCCACATTTGATAAAAAAATAGCCTCTGTATCTGAAGGAGGATAATGTTTAGTTTGTACCTAGGTTAGTATAATGGTAGTTGGGAGATTATAGATTAGTTAGTTACTCCATACTTAGAAAAAAATCAGCTTTTCAAGGAGCTATGGTATGTGAGGTTTGTTGCTGGATTTGGATTTTTCTTTTATGTTTTTAAATTAAAAAACCCAACAACATTGTCCTTCTACCTTTCCCAAAGCAGGCATACCAAAGTAACCCATGTAAAATGCAAGTGTGCTCACAGGGTGATTAACGTCAGATGTTCACTGGAAAAAAAATGTTCAAGTGAGCAACAGTGTACACCATTTAGCATGGGATCAAAAACGTTGCATATGTTTCTGATCAATTTAGTGACAGAATCTCTAGGTGCTGAAACCCAAAGTGTTAGTCTCTTGACTGCAGCTTAGCCTCCATACACATGCTTGAACAAATGAACTTGCAGAGCTAAGGTACTAGAGAGGCATACCTAGAGCAGGAAACCAGACTGACATTGTTCCTGAGGTCAGTCTGTTAAAAACTACATTGTTCGTGAATTAGATGCCTTTGCTGCTGGAAGGTAAGTGCTCACTGAACAAAAACAAAGTGGTGTAAGGAATGAGCACAGAGAAAGGGAACAGAAAATGCTGAGACAGCTGACAGAAGTGCTTTTGTAAAAGAAGGAAAAGGTAAGCACCTGCAAACTCCTGCATCATGCCTGTGTCAGCATCTCAAGCAAGGAGTAAAGAGTAAATTGTCCTCTGCGTTTGCCCAGGAGTAATCCTGAGTCATTTAGCAAACACAGTATATCCAAGCTATTGCTTGGCTTTTGGTAGAAATAGTCACTTTGTTTCTGCTTGTTCTATAGCAATTTGACATCCCAGTTCTTAGTATCAAGTTCTTGACTATCAAGCAAATAAGGCAAAAATCTGAGTTCTATACCATTCCCTCATTCTTCATTGAAGTAAAAAACACAAGGACAATCCATTCTGTGTAAAAACTTTGTCTCTCATTTCCTCCATCATAAAATGAAAGGAAAAGAGGGAAAAACCCAAACCAGTCAGCAGCAACAACCACCAATAAAACAAACAAACACCACCCCACAAAACAAAAACTATCCCCAAAAAATGAACCAAGCAAAAACCTCCAGCTCCCAAAGTTGCCCTTTAACTGTGTCTAATATGAAATACGTACTATTCTAACAGTTCCAACACTCAACAGATCTTGTGCTCTATAACTCAGTGGTTTCCTGGATAACTCTTCAGAAAATCCCACCAAACCCTTATGCACTTGATTTTCTGTTTATATGGCCAATTATAGGAAGCCAAAACTATCTTCCTGTCAGGGTTATTTGGGAACCTGATTTATATTGGAGGCACTTGGAGCTTAATGGAAATTCTATGCAAGTGCACAGAGCTGCTTTCTTACCAAGCAGTGGCTTTACAATAGCTAAGAAGGAGTTAAACCAGAAATAAATCTAGGCAGTTTTATTGGGTCATTGGTTAAAACGACTACACTTTGATGTATGCTGCAGATGCTCTTTAAATTATGCCTCTTCTCCAACAGCTCATATAAAGCTTACTGCTCACTATTCACATTTTCATTTTGAAATATCAGTTTATATAGCTTTTTCACTATGAGAGTAAAGGGATGGTAAATGGTGACTAATAATTCCTCGATGGATTTATGATTCAATGTTCCTGGAAAGCAGCTATGCAAATAATAGATAGCTGTCTTGTAAGAGAAGCAACAAGTAAATTTCTGAACATTTGAAGCAGAACTTCAGTCACTTTGTATCACTCGGTTTTCTATCCTTGACCTGTTCAATTGCCCACACAGTTTGTGTGCTGAGGTGCAATCAGGACAAAACACCTTATTAATAATAATATTCGGTAAATTTGATTGGTGCTCACCCAATCACTATAGGCATGCACAGGAATAATTATATGAAAACTTTTTTTTTTTCCCCCACATATAAGTCTTCTTTTTTGCACAGCTTTACCTTAAATCTCATATATTTTGATTATTATTTTAGAATAGAATATGTTGTAGTATTATATTTCTCTGCATATTCCTCGAGTATTTAACACTACTTGATTGAGCAAAGCTCTAGCTTTTCTTCCTGAGGATCCCCCAGAGGATTCCATTCCTTCAGTTCAATCATCTGCTTGTCTACTGGTGTATTCAAAAGGAGATGAGCTAATTAGGACAGGTAGCGTAGATGTCTGTAACAGAAGAGATTAAACTGTCAAAAATTCTAAATACTTTGTTTTTCTTCTCACAGTGAGATGCTCAGAACAACCAATGTGCTTCTAGCTGCCACATATTTGCTTTAGAGAAAAGAATACAACCCAGTGCCTTTGTACATACTATTATTATTTCAAGTATAATTTTTTAATTAAGTGGAAGAGCTTTGGCAACCTAAAAAGCTTTTGTTAGTATTTCTTTAAAGTTAAATACATAACTTACTATGAAGGTACCCTGTTTTCTGTTGTAAAATACCCAGGTATACCCTTTAGAATCACTAGCAATCAGTTCATTAAAGCCAAATTTAAAGTATTCACATCAAAAAATGCAAGCAAATATGGGTTGGGTACAAGAAGAATTCTCAGTGTATTTTCTAAATATTGGTTTGGGTTTTTTTTCCGAACCAACTATTTAGAACTTAAACACTGATTTTTTTCCTCTGAATTATTTTCCCATTTTCAGTCATACCACAGCAGTTTTCTCTATTCATGTGGAAGTACTCAGCATTTTTTCATCACGACTGCTTGAAAACTAAAGATAAATTGGATGCCAGAGGAGACGATAACTTTTAAAAGTAGCCAAAGTAGTTCATAGTCAAGTGGGGAATTGATACTATCATAAAAGGATTGGATTTTACATTTGACTTCCTGGGTTTTGTAGAAATGAGTTGACACAGTCTTAACAGTTCCATTCTAGAGACAGATATAGAAAGATTTGTTCTGTCCCATGAGCATTTTCAACAATGTTCCTGCCTGAACAGTGAAAAGAGTCTCTCAAACATAATAACCCTTACTAAATAGAAAATGAGGAAGTTTGCTTGGATTAGTTATAACATTGGAGGTTTGGAATTCCTTTATTTCAATTCTTAATATATTATTCCCATTAGTTTCAAACTAAGGATTTCCTTAAATGAAAAACTAGTCTCTCCTAATGTAACAACAACAAGAACAAAAACAATCAATCAAACAAAAGTCCAACAAACTAAATCAAATCCTCTTCAGTGAGATATTTTGGCAACTTCCATACTTTCTTTGAAAACAAACAAACAAAATTAAGGGAACATCTGCCAAAAATAATTGCTTCCGAAGTTTGTTTCAGTTTTGACAAATATAGACTTTTATAATTAATGTTTAATTGAGAAATTCCTGACCAGGTCCATTCTAGATTGACATTGGAATTGAGTAGCAGTTGGACACTATGCAAAAGACAGGATATTTGCACAGTCTAAGGGAAAAAGGAAATCTGGGCAGTGGGAGCATAAAAGTAAGGTGATGTTATATAAGACAGCTTCTTTCCCAGGAAAATCTCATAGCAAACAGAAAGCATTGCTGATTTTGTTTACTGTGACAGCAAGGAGAACTAGTGTGGCCAAATCAGGATTGCTTCATGCCCTGGCTATGAAAAGCATCTGCACCTATTTATATGTCCTCTGCAGGACATAGCAGTAGTGTATCAATGTGTACAGTGCCTGTGGTTAAAGCCCTGAAATATCACTGGAAATGGGAGTCATCAGTATCTCATTTTGATGAAAAAAAAAATAATTAAAATCTAGATTTTCCTTTACTTCATGGAATAGCCTTTGCGACAGTAATGCCCACGAAACAGTTTATGTTCTGCTACTTGCAGGGCTGTGGAAAATTATCTACACGCACACAGCTGCAGAGCTTCATGTTCCTGTTAAAATTCTGTAACAGAATAATTACTTCACTGATTGCAAATTAGCCCTGTTTATAAAGCCTCTCGATATTTTTATGCTAAATTTTCAAGAAAAAATAAAAGGTGGGTTTTTTTTTCACCTCCTAACACCTTTTCTACTGCTGCTACTACCACAGCCTTCTCACTAGCAGAGGATGATGGTAAGGTTCACTGAGACAGCAGTAGTGCTTGCAGCAGAAGTTGTACCCTTGGAAGTGGAAAAAAGTGCAGTATCGAAAGAGTCAGGTACACGTAGGATGAGTGGGAATTTCTGCACTCCTAGGGAGAGGAAATGAGATACTGAAGAGATTTCAAAACCTTTTTATTCTTCCAAAGCGAATCTTCTCTCTCCTTTTTTTTTCTTCTTTTTTTTTTTTTTTTCTCCCTGCTAGAGCACAACAGGACAGTAGTGATTACAATCTCCCTGTGCAATTACAGCTTTCTAGCCACAGGCATTTTGGTGGCAGATATAATTAATCTTTTCCTTATGCACTTGAGAATGCATTGGGATACTCTCCAAGTCTCATCTTCAGCAGACACCTTTGTTCCCCAGGGGGATTTATTCACTGCTACAAATCACTCACTTTGAACATCCTAATCAATACATTTCAAGAGAGTTTGAAAAAATGATGTTTGGAAGCCGTAGTGACTAGTTCTTCATTTAGAAGAAAAACTCTCCTCAAGAGAATGCATAATCTGAAGCACAGCTGCCAAAATTATTAGAGACCCCCTAGATACCTAATTCACTGAAGCAGTCAGTCTTCAGTGGAAATTTTAAGGAATGATAAAGAGAGAGAAGATACCCAGGTTTTTAGTGTAGTGGAAGTTCATCTTCCAGTCATAACAACAAAAACAGTCTTCTTTGCAGAGGTCTCAATGACATTAAAACCCTAGGTTTTCCAAGAGAACAGATGACTGTCTCAGACTGAATGGGTAAAAGAGTACACTGGGTGCTGCTACTCTTCTTTCTGAAGACTTGAGCACAGAGAGAGGACATAAATATCACTGTTATAGGAATTTCTTGTAATACCCATAAATTGATTACAATATTTATCTTGTGTGTACATGTGCCGGTAGGAATGGGGAGGGGAAGGAGGAGGAAAAGCACAGGGAACGTAGTGGCTATAAATCACTTGGCTCAGGTCCAGCTTGATTTACTTCAGCCTACCTAGAGGCTGACTGAAATCAGTCTCCAGCCTTGAACTGATGAATAAGTAGGTAGGCACAGAGAAAGGATCTTTAGAAATGCCATAGTGGCTGGCATTCCTAATTTGTGCAACAAAACCTAGGCCTATCAACACCTCTGCTAAAGAAGAACACCTGCAATACAGTCAAACGGGTGGTCACATTTACCTCTAAACAGGGAGATGAGAATTTGGGCTTTTGTCACTAACATGGCAATTCATTAATATAAATAATAGTTTCAGTATATGGAATTTAAATGGTGAGTGATGTGAGTAGGAAAGGACCCACTTCAGCAAAATTGTTCTTTTGGACTAATTTGAATTTGAAGAGTCCCCAAAGCTGATAGAAATGCCAATGGGTTTATTCAGGCCCTTTTCTTACTCTTCTAAAGGAGCAATTGGCTTGAGCAAAAATGAGAATATCATTCCAATGGAAATCTATCTTATTTAAATATTTGTGTTCATCTCTAATGACTGAAATAACTCTACAAAGCTTCTGAACTTTGATTTAGAAATGAACAACGCTGACCAAATTATTTCAAGCGTTAGTTGCAGAACAGCACCTTCTCATTGCATCTTTTCTACCCACCATTTCACATGATGCACTTTCAGTAATGAGACTTCAGTGGTACGTGTAGGAATTAGGCAGCAAGGGGAAAACAGTGCATCATAGGAGATAAATCTAGAGAATACTCCAAGCATTTGGAAAACTGGTGAATCATGGCATCAGTGGCAGAAACACTCTAATGTTGAACCAGTAAGATCTTCCCACCACTACTATACCTGCAGAAACCTCTAATGTTGAAAAAATGCCATTTTCTAGCAGTTACAAGGAAAATGGTATTTGGCAGAACCATATCAAATAGTGTTCAGTAATTCACAGCAAGGCACAATGAAGGGTTGTTTTGTTGTTGTTTTTCAGAATCTTTTGTATTTTTTAAACTACATAACTTGAAAATAGCTCTGAAAAGGTTTGTCTATTAGCTGCTATTATCAGCAGCATTTAACTTAAGTCTGTTTTTCTGGGGAAAAGTGCAATCAGATTTTAATGTAACTCATTAAATATTTATTTCTAATAACATATAAGTATTATATTATGACATACTCTACTCTTTCCCTCAACTGTGGCAAATAAGAACAAGTCACATAAATTTTCACCTGAAATGGGATCTAGATAAGGCCCTTCAGCTGGAATATTTTGGATTTTTGTATCTTATGGAACTAAAAAGAAAAAAAAAGTCTAAGGAAAACATCTTTCTAATTGTCAACTTTAAAAAAAAAAGAGGCTGAGGAAGTTTCTGATATTAAACCTCCTCCTTAACCTGCTGCAAAGCTTGGAAACTTTAATTGTATCTCCTAGTTTTATTCCATAAGTTTTCCCCCCTCCCTAATGCATGTGAAGAAGCCACACAATTGGTGGGACTGGTTCTAGCCTAAATGTGCATAATACACAAAATAAAACCACAGCAGAGTCTGGCTCTGCTTTACTCAATATGACTGCACTAGACAGTGGCACTGTGCTTTTCCTTCCATGCCCTTCCCCAACAGCATCCTTTACCGTTTGCCTCAATGACTGCTGGATAGCTCCAGGATCACAGCCATGCCTAGATAAATGGGAATTTATTATGCTATTCCAGGATGTACTGCTCAAAGCTCTTCACATTCATCTCATTTCTGACTTTTCTGTTTAGGTATTCTAAGCAGATGATGCTTGTGAGACCTTGCAGTATCTTCCTGCCTGCCCCTCTCCACTAACTTTTTGTATTTAATCCAATTTCAACCAAACAAAAGGCAAAACTTCCAGAGACAATCTCAAAACCAGAAAACTAATTCAAGTGCTTAGAAAAGAATCCCAGCAGTTGAGTGAAGGAGAGAGGACCTATTAAAGCTCTTGTGAAGAGTTTTTGTCTGCAAGCAGAACCTTTACAGGCCAACACAGACTTTGTATAAAACCCTGCTGTTGGAAGAATTGCTGTGACAGCTCACTGAGAAGGTTTTCAAAGAGAATTGGGATATAAGGTCTCAGTACAATTTGGCCTTGTATTCAAGCTTGTTCCCAAGCTTCCCTCTCTCTCTGTCCTCTTACAGATCTTACAGCAGGAGAGAGCTGAAAGAGAGTTTGGGACAGATGTCGGTACTCAAGTCACTGTGCAGCTGAATGGCTGGGAGATGGAAAGTTGTAGGGAAGGTGGAGCCGCAGATTGCTGTGTGTGCCAGTCGTGCCACGTCCATTCTTCTTTTTAATCCACTTATTGTTGTCCTGTAACATGTGGTCAGCAGGCTGCCCATGGCTTTTGTAAAGATCTTTTAAATTGTTAAAACTTTACTTTGTCGTCTTATCATTGCAGGCTTGGCTTTTTTTTTTTTCCCCTTTAAATTCAGAAAGAAAACTTCCCCAGTGTATTTCACTGACTAGAGAAAATACAACTCTTCGTGCAAAGCTCGATCTTTTTAACATTATGAAGTACCCAACAAAAGGATTCAAGTGAGCTTCCCTCATGGAAATTAGAGTCGGTGTGACAGTAAACAAGGACATCAGACAGCTGCATTGCCAGTGGGCAGAGCCTTTATAGGAAGAGGGATGATAGACCAAGCTTCACTCAGTAACATGTGAAAACAGTGTTCCAAGAGGTCTTGTCTGCTGGTCTTCAAGGATCTATCTAAATTAAACTGGCTCACTCTAGCCCATTGCACACTCAAGTGGAACAGCTACTTTAATGGTTTGCAGTGCAGCAACATCACTGTGATTGCAGATCTGTGCATGAGAGTAGATGTAGATTTGACTAGGTGCAACCTTTCATCCATGACTTGCTTGTTCAGAGGTTTCAATTATTCACAGCATGGTGGGGTTTTTTGGAGGTGTTTTGGGTTTTGTTTGGGTTTTGGGGGGTTTGTTCGTTTTTGCAGGAGAGCATTCAAACGGTGTGTGGACCTGGGGCTTAGGGACATGGTGTTGACCCGTCAGTGGTGGGTTGAGGGTTGGACTGGATAATCTTTGAGGTCTTTTCCAACCAGATACATCTTGTGAATCTACACTTCTCTTTCTAAACTTTCAAAAAAAATCAGTAGTACCATAGCCTCCCTAATCAGTTACTCCTTCGAGCATACAATCGTACAAAGAAAAGGGGGAACAAATTAACTTCTGGAATGTTAGTTACTATTGGTGCTTGTCCTCTAAAGTAAAATATGCTTTCCCAAGAGGAAAAATGGTGGCTTCTTTCTATACAAATTTGTATTTCGCATTTGTAGAAATGATCAGAGAGTTAACTCATATACTTGATATGGTTCAAAGAAAAAGAAGAAAAAGAAGAAAAACTGTGATGTTGTTTTTTAGTATGTAAGTTTTTCCATAGTGCAACAGCTGTCAAATTCTGCAGGAAGACGTAAGTTATTCTTTTCTGTTGGTGAATAGGAAGGAATACATGCACAGCTTGCTATAAAAATTTGTTCACTGCCATAGTTGGAAATTTGTATTTTTAAAACTGATGCATTACAAAATTACTATGCAAGGAGTAAGGAGAGAAGAAATCATAACTGGCTTTGTGTTCTTTCCCTGAAACTCCATGCATCCCTTCCAACACACAACATGTTAACTAGCTTTAGGGGCTCCTCACAGTGGTTTGAAAACATCTCAACATCACAAGAACTCTGCCTCAGTGTGGTATTTTGGAAATCTTAGATGACTTGATGATCTTTGAGGTCTCTTCCAACCTTAGTGGTTCTGTGATTCAGTGAAAATGAAAGTAAAGCGCTGTTAACGGTGAAGGGAGGAGGAAGGAGAAATGGAGACACTAAGACAATGATGTCAAGAATAGTACCTGAAAAAAATTACAAGAACAATGCACGACTAAGCCTGATAAAAACACAGCAATTAAATTAAAAGATATAGTAAGAAACTTGCAGACAAACCTGGAAGAAGTCAAGAACAAGCCTGTTTGATCTTAATAAAAGTAATATTAAACCACATCCCAAAACTGAGATGGCAATCTGGAAGATTCTTAAGCAAAAGTATGATTAAAAGTTTATTCTTTTTGAAGTACTCTATACATTATGTTCTTACCTTATGTAATTATATTACTGTACCCATGGCATAGCACCAATCCTGATGCCAGTGAGCACAAGTTTTCTTTACCAATAGTCAGAAAACAATGAAAAGAACTTTGTTAGCAGTAATGATAACCAAGAGATTGAAAGGAACCCCTCCCATGTATCATCCCTTGTACCTTATCAGGTGCTATTTATAACCATGCACAAATTGAGATGTGAATACCTGCCTATTAGAGGCAAACAGAAATGCTTGATGTGACACAGATACAGTTGAGGACACTGATCTAGTTGAGGATGTCCCTACTTACTGCAAAGTGGGTTGGACTAGATGACCTTTGGAAGTTCCTTCCAACCCAGACCATTCTATGATTCTGTATCATGACAAGAATGCTAAGAAATAAAAGTGCCACAGTTCTGAACCTGTTATTCAGATTAGCAGATGGCCCCCCACAGCACAAGCAAGACATCAACCCCCCACGCTGCCATGGACTACATGTCACTCAAGCAGCTACAAACTTGGGGTGAGAGTGGAGAAGAAACCAAAGAAGAGTAGTAGAAAGTGACGTACACTGACATACAAATCCTGAGCAAACTCTTGAAAACCCTAGGTTAACACCTAAGGATGAAGTCAGAAGTGATAAAATAAATTTATTGTCTGGAGACAGCAGCAAGTTAAATGAGTGGAGAAGTAGCAAAGTGGAAGCAAGAAGCTTGCCAACAGCACAGTGCACTTGAGAGAGCCAAGTCATTAAACTAACTGCTATTGATCCAAATACCAGCGCAGTGGGAAAGATCATGTCCTTTGCACTGGTCTCCTCTCCCTTCCTCACACCAGCAAGTATTAGTGCTACCTAGTCCAAGTATCAGGAGCTTGCTATGAGTTTAACAGAAGTAACATAGTTTGTGGGAAGGAAGTGGAGATTCATTAGTGATGTCTGTGCAACCAGTCTGACCACTATCTGTCAAGAGTAAACATTGCTTTGGTTCTAAAGTCATGAAGTTCATAAATACTGTAATGTGAGCATGCAAATAGAGTGTGAATATTCCCTGCCTTTCTTGTCGGAAGCATCATCACCCATGGAGGTGGTGGAGTCACCTTCATTGGAGGTGTTCAGGTGAGACTTGATGGGGTGCTTGGTTGCATGGTTTAGTTGTTTAGGTGTGTTGGATTGGTTGATGGGTTGGACGCGATGATCTTGAAGGTCTCTTTAAACCTGGTGTATTGTATTGTATCATGGGTTTAGATAAAGGCTGTCTTCATGTAATGCTTGGATTAACCTTCTCCTGTTATTCCAAACCATCCAGAAAGACCCTGAGCCTATTTCTACCTCATGCCACCATACACTCCTGTCCCTCTCAGTTTTACCATGTCAGCCAAATGCCTTCTGTGCCACACCAGACTCTTGAAGTTGTTGAGTAATGTTTATGATAGCTTTTTCTTTTTTTTTTTTTTTTTTTTTCAATTTCAGAAGTCAGTCTGTTAAACTGAAATAAGCATGATGACCAAAGGTCCAGTTATTTCCAAAAGTCCATATTAAGGAAGGGGTTTGAGGCTGTTTTCTGTCCAAATCTGCAACTGCTATTTCCAGAAGGAATTTGAAAAAATAACATGCCTCTAGTAGAGGATGCAAGACTTCACTTTGCAGTGAGGAATATAGTTTCTGTTAATTCAAAGACTAGAATCATGTCCAAAGTGGTTTCAGAAGAGCTGTTCTCACACTAAAACTATTTTCCTGATGCCTTCCTTTGTCTTCCAGTCCGTAGTAGCACATGCACCACAAATGAAAGTTGTGTGCCTTCATTAGATTAAATGCTGCCATTTCTGCAGATGACTATTTGCCAGAATAGTCTTCTGTGCAGAAAATGTGGTTCACAATTAAAGCTTATTTGATACTTGAATTGCACTAGCAAATCTTTTTACCCTACATTAGCTGTAAATTCTTGTGCTGCCCTATGATTTTTTCTTAAATTCCTGCAGCAATTTGTACACGCTCTGTGCAGTTCACATAACCCCCAAAATGGCATCTGGCTTTTTACACAGAGAAATTGCTTTGAGCAAAGGGAAAATTACACAGAAATTATAGTACTAATGCATGCAGCAAAGCTCTCTGTGTTCTCAAGAGTCTTCTTAGTGTCCTCTTTATGGGGAATGTCATGGGCTTTAACACTTCTTTCCAGCAATACACCAAGATCTGTATTTTTCCCCCTGTGAGAAAAGTGTTTTCAGTATCATATGTCCAAGTCAGCTGCAGCCATGCTAGCCAAATAGGTAAATGGATGGTAGTGTAAAACAAGATTCTCTGATGTTTTTCAAGCACATACAAATAAAAACAGTATGCTTCAAAAAAGATGAAAGGTTTCCTGATGAGTTTTAGATTTTGCTTTTTATGAACTGCTCCTGAAAACTGTGGAGTGCTCTTAATAATAATTTTACGATAGCTCCCTATAAACCACATGCAGGCATCTCAAAGTTTTCAATAATGCATTACCATCAGGCTTAATATTTTGTAACTGAGCAACAGTGTCTGCTTCAGAAGTACAAATGCATATCTGCATGATGATGCAGAGTTAAGTGGGGCTTCCCCAGAATGATAAATTCACCATAAACTAATAATAAGAAATCTCAGAAATCCTTTATGAGCGCAAAAGCTATCTGGCAAAGTCATAAAAAGAATATTACTGTACACAAAGAAAGGTTTGGCCAAATTACAATACAATACAATACAATACAATACAATACAATACAATTACACCAGGTTGGAAGAGACCTTCAAGATTCGCGGCCAAATTGCATCAGTTTCAATTTAAATGGGAATATTCACATACTGTGTCCTCTTGTTCTGGTGCTGGAGTTTGCCTGGCTACAATCCTAATAAAACACTAGCAACCCCAGCTCCCTCAGTAGGGCTTGTGAACCCCTCAAGCTTTGTTTTCTCTCACGTTAAGTCTCCACACAATTTCTTTTTCTCCCTTTCTGGCCACACTGTTCCTTCCATGCCATTGGCCTTCTTGGCTGCCTGGGAACTGAATGTCCACAATGTAGGTCCCTCTCTGCCTGGCCACTCTCCAGCCACTCTAGGTAGCACTTGTTGTTCCAAACTTGGATGTGTTAAATCTTATTGGAAAGACTCAAAGCAAATATCCAGGACACTGAAGATCATCCAGATCATCAATAAAGATGTTGAAAGGCATGTCTGATCCCTGGGGTGGAAGGCCGCCAGCTGGGTGGTGCCATTCACCATTACTCTCTGGGCTCGGCCCTCTTGAAACACCAGGCGGGTCACCTGATCATAGAAGGAGATCAGGTTGGTCAGGCAGGATGCCCCTCCTAAATCCATGCTGGCTAGGCCTGAGCCCCTGGTCATCCTGTAAGTGCTGTGTGACTTGCAGTCCCATGGCCTTGTGGGGGTCCAAGCGGCTCAGTAGATCTCTAACTTCCTCTTGGAGCAGTGGGAAACTTTCTCTTTGCCAGCTCTGCAGGCCAGCTGTCTAACTGATAAACAAGATAGGTTGCCTCCCCTTTCTTCCAAAGATGATACACCCTCTTTTTCCCTAAGTTTTCACACCGGCACAGCCTGTTCCTGCGCCTTCTAGCTCTCCTGGACCCCTTTATTTTTAAGGACTGATTCCCAAGACTGAAGTCTGCCCTGGTCAGAGTGGAGGTCTTCTTGCTGCCCCTCTTGGCTTGGCTGCATACTGAAAACTCTATTATGTGTCACTGGTGCCTAGACACCCTCCGACCACCACATCACCCACCAGCCCTTCTTCATTTCTCTGTGTTGAGATCCCAACAGATATCAGGCAGGTTGAAGTCACCCATGAGAACGAGGTCAGGTGAAAATGCCTCATCGACATCCTCCTCCTGGTTGGGTGGTCTATAACAGACTCCAACCAGGATGTCTGCCCTGTTGGTCTTCCCTCTAATTCTCACCCACAAGCACTCAAATCATCCCTGATCTCCATCTCAAAAAATCAGAGGGTGAAATAAGTATTCAAAACCTAGAAATTCAAGTTACTACCAAAAGGTGATCTACCATTTCCAGAAGAAGAATGGCTGAATGAAGGCTGTCAGAGGGGGTGTCTTGGGCACTTCAGGCTAGTTATGAGATGTAAATCCCTACCACATTGGAAATCAATGTAGGACCATCAAAGTTAAAAGCAATGGTTCATATAGCTTGATGTAGGCTGCCAGGCTTTTAAAATTAAAAGCTGTGATATATGCATGTCCTTTATTGGCAGAACTCAGAGTCTGTGCACTGGCCTGTATGACACATTGACACGGGCTTTGTGTGCAATATAAATGTTGAATTGCAAGTACATGGGCCAACTTCTGTTTGAATTCAGAGTTTCTTACTGTTTTTAGAACTTAGACTTGGTACAAAATACAACTTTGGAAGAATTGAGAAAAGCAAATCTGCTCATATTTGGATTTGTCATTTACATTCTGACATGACTACTGTTAACAAGAATAATTTTCTGAAATTGCCGTTTTCATTGATCTTTCCTTCCAAAACAAAAATTCTTAAAAATGCAAATGTTTCAAACTTTCTGCTGCAATTAATTGACATTTCCATATAGGCTATATTTAAATCAACTAAAGTGCAATTAAGATTTCATTGTTGCAAACAGCTTCGAATTGTTCTGTAACAGACTACAGATACATTGAAATAAGTAAATGGAGCCCAAGGTAACTCAATTACACTTCTCCTGGTAGACTTATTCTTCCCTCTTACTTTACATGAATTTATTTGCAAAATGCTGAATAGTTTTTTAGGATTTAGTGGCAAAAGAGAGAATGTACCCTTGTCACCGTTTCTTTTGGACAGCACAAGTAGTATTGGATGCCGTTGCTCTATGAACACTGTCAGGAGCCCTTAAAAGTGTGATCATTGCTTTACTGTCTAGATTTTACTACTCACTCAGCACTGGGAGGGGTGTATGGAAATCTTCATAGCTTAGAGACATCTGATTAAAAATTTCTTGGTCTGTCTTCATTTAGCTTGTGGCACCCTTAAGATGCTCCTCTAGATGATTGAAGCCAGCACAAATAAAAGATCAGTGTTGTATTAGGGCTATTTTTGCATTGCACAGCAGCACATATATCTGTGAGATTATTTAAATGGCAGGTGCATCCAAGCTGTGTTGCACTGTTCTGGTACACTAGTTAGTCTGCCCTTAAAAAAAACTATGGCTTTAAAACAGATAACATATCACAGGTCATTAAAAGCATTCGCTGATGGTTTTTGCTTAGCATTTCAAATGAAAATATGTCTTAAATATTCATCAAGGCACCTAACTGCTCTGAAAAATAAATAAATAGTATATTAGTATCTTATCTTACAGCTGTAACTTTCCAATTGACTTTTTTAGGAAACTAAAACACAAGCAAGCAATCCAAACTGATAAAAATCACTCCAAATATGTCCAAACAACTCATAGGAAAAAAAAAATCAAGGAAGTGTTAATGTGTCTCTGGTAATTTATAAGTGTTGAAATTTCCCAAATATGTGGGAAATCCACAATATACAAAGCATTCTTCAGTGTACATTTCTTTCTTACAGTGAAGTTTGAGTGGAGTCTTTCATGGATGTTTACCTTAATGTTTAGTGCTTGAATGCCTTCAGTACCCCTAAACTTAAAAAAAAAAATCATGTAGGGGTCCATGTACCAGTTGAATGCCACTTAAGACAGTGAAAACAAGATTAAGAGATTATCTATTATCACATCTGGGGCTTGTATAAACTAATAAAAGGTCTGAATTTATGTAAGCTACACAGCTGAGGTTTTGGTCCTTGATAGGCAAAGTTAAAGGAAGCAAACCAAAGCAGAAAAGCTGATGTGATGTGTCACCTCCCCAAAAAGTATTTTAAGGGCTAAATTTCTTGCCGGCAGAGTAAATCACCCTCAATATGCTTAAGTCATTGACTGCTCCTTTCTGATGCAAGGTGATCTTTCTTGCCTGTTGCAGAAGTTCGAAGAAAAGACAAATCGCTCTAGGTGATTCTGCTCCAATTCCATCCTGAAAGATAAGCCATTATGTGTCCTACCTGCAACAAAAAGACAAAATTCCACTTCCCTGCTGTATAAAATGATGATATGTGTTTATCCACACTCTTACATGTTCTCTGTCTTTCAAAATAGCCATTAGAGAATCACTGCAGAAGATACAATAAAAAAATTCTCAATCCCTAATGGAGTTTCAAGATGTTTCTATGACTTCCTATCACATGAGCTTTTTCAGAGAGAGAGTGGGACAGAAATGCTTACAGGATGGTCATGTGCAAGAGAAGCCTCCAAAATGAGCAGAAGGGGTTGGATGGGACAGTGCCAAAAGTTCAGATACTTTGCAGGACTGTAATGGGAGGCTTTTGAGGCCAGGGGGAGGAAAAAATAAATGAAAAGAAAAAGCTTGTTCTTGCTTCATCAGAGGATAACCAACAATAGAGACACTGAAATGATGTGGTCTGTGTTTTGTGGCACATCCAACACCTTGGGAATCTCTGGGAAAACACTCTAAAACCTTAGCAAAAGTCCTCTGGGAGGTGGAGAGCCAAGGAAGTGCAACTTCAGAAATTATCTTCTTTTCATCTTCCAGAAGCACTCTGGATTTTAATATTACTCTAGTCAGTATTGAGTAGGGCTGCTCTCCTGATTTGAGGCCAGGCAGTTCCTCTCTTGCCCCTGACAGGGGCAAAAGAATGACACTCACATAAATGGATTGCAGAAGTGATGGAAAGTTTAAATGGAAAAGCAGTAAGTGTTGTACAGAAAACTACAAGCATAGTCACAAAAGAAATTCAAAGCATACGGAGTCCTCTACAGCACACCCAAAAGCCTCCCAACACTTTCCTTCTCTCCACCTGAGGGTAAACCCAAACCCCCACCCAGGCTTGACCCCCTGCTACTGCTAGGCTAGTCTCAGGCTGGCCAGGCCTGAGGCTGCCCCTCCCCTTCTCCTTTTGGCATTAGGCCTAGTCAGGCCTAAGAGGCCTTGAGATAACTCCTCACCATTACCTGATAGGGAGCGTCTCCCATGAGAGCAGAGAGGGAAGAAAGAGGAAGTGAAAGACTTTGCAGATGGATTTATAGGGCACAGGACATTATGGAAAAGAAATACGCTATCTCCTGTGTCCACCCACTGGGCTGGACACCCAGGACATCAGAGATGTAACCTATGTGGCAGCAACAGGAGGCACCCAGCCTAAACTGCTGCAGCTGCCCAGATATAAATGTAATAAACCAAATGATTCTTCCATCAGTTATTCCTTTTTGAGCTGTCTTCCCAAGATACTGCTTTGTGCCAAGGGGATTTCTGTAATAATTACCCCTGAGTACCCAGTGGAATAAGCAGTAATTACACTGTCTAAACATAGAAATAGATCCTTGTGCCATGGGTTTCAAAACTGACAGGAAGCCTTACTCCAGATTTCTACAGGTTTTATAGTTTTCATTTCCTCTAGCACTGCAAGATTGAAGATACACAGAGGGCTGCACAGATTTCTTACTCTACCGTTTCTGTGAACTACCTGTCTTTATATAACAGTTGCTGTACCTTTTGGTTCCTGTCTTCAGCTGCACAGTAAGGACAATAGATGTTCTGCAAAATTAAATCCTTCATGGTTATGGGATTGCTCAGAGGGCCATAAGACCTACCCATCTTCAAGAGAATGAGTCAGGCAAGCAAACTAGTATACCATTCGTATTTCCTGTCAGCACAATTGGAAACCAAAAGACTGTTAGTAAACCACACCACCAAATGGAGGCAAAGAATTAGATGCGAAACTGGCAGAAGAAACTTACACCTGTGTTGTGATGACCTGAAAGATCATGTAGAGTACCATAGAGAAAAATTCTTTCACTGGACAAAGGTCCATCTTCACTACATGGTTATTTTTGCCAGGCCAGAGGGTTTCAGGAAGATTGCAAATGTTGAAAAAGCTAAAAGGCAAACTGAGATCTTGGAGACAGTATGTACAATTTGTACCACTACCCTAGATGGTCTGCTCAATATCTATTCATAATATTCTCCTTCTTTACAGTTTTGTGGTTTCACCCTTAATTACAGAAAAATAATTTGTCTGATCAGACTGACTTGCTGAATTAAAGATTCTAAATTTATTCTTCGTGACTTAGACCAAGGCACCAAATATAAACCCTCTGTCTACAGTTCAGACTCTAAATATAGCCAAGAATTAAGATATTCCTGCTTCTGCATCCTAAATAATCTAATGGAATCAATTATGCGTTTGCGCAGATGACATCTGGTATTTGCAAATACAGCATGAAACATGAAATCCAACCAAAATAAGCGTGGAACTCAAGTTTCCACCCATCCTACTTCATCCTCCGTAAACATACTATTGTTTTGCATCACAGGCTGGATTTTCATGATTTCTTATAGACATCAGCTTAGAACTTCTCCAAGAGAATGTAACACAAGCAGAAGAAAAAAGCTGATAACTGACTTCATCTACTGGTTAAAGCAGATGAAGGAACATCGTTCATGTATTAACTGAGAACGTTGTCCCTTCACTTGGTTTTTCAGCCTTGCATTCTTATTGACCATCTTACCAGTCATCCTAAGCTAAATAACAGTTTGCATTGTCAGATACAACAAGGTGATGAGTGAACGCTACCCTGGTGTTCCCCCTTTCTGGGGAAAGGACAGAATCTGAAATAGATTAAATACAACATTGCCCCACTGTGCCAGTAAGATCTTTGCCTACTATATTAGGAAGCTAAGGGTAGTCCCTTTGCACAGTGTCCATGTAATCCAGCTATTTCAGAATATATTCCCTTGCAGCACTTTCCTAGCTTTATAATTAATGTTTATCCTCAACTAGCCAAAAATACTGTATTAGGGATAGAATGCAAACTATTGCTGAATGTAGGTACACGGGATTTTGAGGGGGTTCATTAGCTTCTTTCTTTTTTAACCCCTCTTTTCAAACACAGCCTAAATAGATAAATATAAGGAGGACTGCCCTCTTCCCTCTCCAAGCAATTCAGTCAGGAAGGGGATGAGTCATGTGCCTTCCCGTGTTCCAGAGCATGGTGAGAGAAGACTGGCTAGCTTGTGGGCCCCTGAGCAGCCCTGGAGAAAACCATGCCTCATGAAATGCTCTACAACAAAGACTCATGTTTCCCTACAAGTCTTGTTGCTACCATATAGTGCCAGACTTGCAAACCTCCCAAACAGCTGGTCATGGCAGTCCATACTGAAATGTAAACATTGGAGAATTTTCAGTGGTAGAGGTTGCTGATCAGGTTTGAGTTTGTGAACCATTTCTGTGAAGCAACAGTTCTGACTGCCCTCCTAGACATGCTATGTGCTGTATGTAGGGAACTAGTTGCAGATTTTACCTTTCTGCAGCTGCAGAACTCCCATCTGTTTCACTATTGCTTCCTGCCAGTGTGAGCAGGGATGGAAGGAAGGAGTTCCCATACTCTCATGACCTGCCTGATGTTCACTTTCCTCCTTGCTCTGGCCCAAGTGCTCACATTTTCCCAGAGTGAACATGACTGAGACTTGAAATGAGGCAGTTTTGTGGGTTTTGTGGTTTTTTGCTTTCTGCTTTGAAATTAATTACCTTTTTATCCATTTCACCAAGTAACTGCACAAGTGCTGCTGCTTAGCACAGAGAAGGAGGCAGCACAGGTGAAAGATTGAGTGACCGTGAACTGTGCAGGAAGAAAGGGAGAGATTTGTTTCAGTGGCGGCAGCAGCTTGTGCTGTGTTCAAGTTATTGTGAAACTACATCAGAGTCACTAGCTATTGTCATCATGTCTGAAAGGATAACCTTCATCTTGTATTTAAAGTGCAAGAGATTCTAGCTGTGGTATGTTTTACATATATAGCTAAGTTTGTGTAAGAAGTGTATGACTTTAGGTCCACAGGTGGAACACATAAGATGTTTTCATTCCATCTTACAGTCCTCCAAATACCTAAATATGAATAATTTCACTAGTTTCACAAACTATTAAATGTGATTTTATAAAAATGTTCTAGAATCTCTATCTTGCAAGAACCAAACATTCCCTGTGAAAATATCTGGCTTTAATTCCTTTCACCACAGTGATTGCACTGGCAGAAGCAAGTACCGTTCACAACATGACACAGCTATCTGTGAAATAATTAACTGCATCATGTACAGTCACCAGAAGTTCAACACTGTAATTTGGAGAAAGTGACTCCATATTTTAACTTACTGTCTGAAATACATGTTATGCTGTGACACTTTTCCTTCCTGTCATGAAAGTATGTGCAATTTTATAATTATGCCAAAGTATCGCTTGTTAACAGCAAGTTTACATGTGATTAAAAAAAAATACTGTGGTTCTTTTCAATATGTAATTTTGATTTTCAAAAGTTCACCAACTCTAAACCCTAAGAAGTAATATCAATAGCATAAGCAGGTGCACTCACCATGGGTAGTTAAATGGTCCTGCAGTATTTACTTTGACTGAACACTTCAGAAATTACTTGATCCTACTGAATCACAGCATTCATGGGAAATTCAGCTATGCAAGAAGCTGAAATAGCCACCAACCTTGAGTTTTGCAGCATGAGTTCTGAAGCTTACTATCCTTGCTACATGTTGCCATGTGTAAGCTGTTTTATAAGGATAGTTACAGAAGAGAAAAACTTCCAGAGTTTTAGCAACTCTGTAAATACAAACTCTCACAGACGCTGGGTGAATTTCATGCAGACAGTAGCATATCTTTTGGTTCTCTGTGCGTGATACACTGAGGTGGCAAATAGGCAATGCCCTGCCTTTCCCCATCACTTTTGGCTGCAGCAACAGGATGCCCTGGGGGTGTGGAGTACAGCACATGCCCGCTTCTGTTTTAAATTAGGTTTCTCCCCACTGTAATTTGCTTGTATATTTCCAAAGACAAAAATACTAAATTTATTCTAATTTATATATGCATGTTATAGCCATTGCTCTGGGAATCTTAAAGTCCTACAAAGAAGATATGAACCATTAGAAGGATACTGACATCTAAACATTTCTAAATAACATAACTTGGCAATAAATGTTTTAACTTCTTTTGAATACTAAGTAATGCATGCAATATTACTTCCAGCTGCATATTGTAAGTCACTGGAAAGAAAACTATCTTGGCCTAATTAAACCTAGGAAAGGCTGGAAATGAGCAAGAAAAAAAATCTCCTGTGATCAGAATATAGCCCCAAAGTTGGATTTTAGAAATTCATCTTTAATATTCATTTTATTTACAGAGAATAACTCTTTAGTAGCAAACCTCCCAGTTACGGCATTTGCAATAATCTTGGCTCTTAACAGACAGCTATTAATGCCCACGATATAATATCACTTACACCAATTTCATTGGTCTAGCATTGGCCAGAGAAGTCAAAAAATAAAAAAGATCAGTTTCTAGCTAATGTTTAAAGTGAATATCCATCCTGCTGTATTTTTAGTACAGTGGAAAGAGCACTGAGAGTCATATGGTAAGGAACAACTCAGTCTCTACCAAGTGCTATACAAGCTGTGGAGCTTGCTGTTCAAAAGGGTAATAAACAGTCCTTTTAGTCCAGCCAAAGCGATAAGAATAGATGTGATTCAACAGCACAGTAGCATAAGCGTGTCCCTAAAATGTGATCTTCTGGAAACTGCTTTTAATACAATAGAACTATTACTTGGCCAGCACAGTTGATGGCCACATGCTTTTGTCACTATGAGCTGCGAAAATCAGTAGAATCAGAGACTGCTGTAGAAATGTGAATGTACTTTATGACGGTCTGTAGTAATTCTGTACATGTCTTGTGTCTGTGTTCTTATAGCCACTTGGGCACTGAAGTAGCTGAAATGAGAAAGAGGCAGCAGTCACAAAATGAAGGAACATCAGCTGTGTCTCAAGCACCTGGAAACCAAAGGCCCAACAACACGTGTTGCTTTTGTTGGTGCTGTTGCTGCAGCTGCTCATGGTATGTCCTGTAGTATATTTGATTCCATATCCACCAAAGGTAAACAATGAGAATGGCAAGCACTAGGAACATGTAAACTTCTGGGAGAGGATTGCTGCTAAGAGGCACAATTTAACATTTCACATTAAAATTTGATTAAACAAGTCCCTGATTTGGTTGGACATCTTGTGAGGGGGAAGAGGAGAGAATAGTAAACTCAAGCTATATTTACCCTACTTGTAATTAAGGGAGGACATTTCAGTTGTAAAACTACTCTGCATGAATGAGAGACTTCATGCTGAACGTTTTATAATTTGCATTCGAAACAGTTTTTTTCCTTCTTCTACTTTTGATATTGTAGTTCTCTGCATTCAGAAGGACAAACGGGAGGTGTCCATAAATGTGAATATATGGTGACCTGTTTTACTACCTAGCTGTTGAATAATGTATATTCTGTAAATCTGAAAACACAAGTCTTAAATTCTACTTTATCTTTTAACCTGCGTGGCATAATTTTAGTGGGAAAAAAAGGTCAAAATTTGTGTGTGCTTGTCTCTTCTTAAAGAAAGAAGATTAAAGCACTTGGAAGATTAAAGCCAGTTTAAGAAATAGTTGTAAGTTATCAGAGATGTATCTGGTCTTTATTTCTCATTTTCATGATCACAGTATCAAAATATTAAGTAATGGACATGCAGTGCTGTCAGAGCCTGTGCATCCTGTTACATACACAATTCAGTCTTTTTGGAGTGACCATTCCTTTATGTATCTGTTTGACTCAACCATCTGGTCCCAGTCTAAAATCTATGGCTATTTGTCCCCATTAGAGTTAAAGATACATACCATCACATGCCTACCAAGTATCAAATGGGACAGCTTTTTTCCAAGATGCCTCATCCTGGAGGCAGTACCACAGTGGACCTGCTTTGGCTGTTAATTCCAATTTCACCAGGAGGCAGAGGATATTTCGAGTAAGGACAAGATGAGCTCATACTTTTACAAAAGTTACTTTGCAGTGTGTCCAACCCATACAACAGAGGTGTAAGTGTATTAAAAGGGAATAAAATTGGGGATGTTTTGCCACTGTTATCTCTGCCTTTTGACGAGGGCACAATGTAAGTAAGATTGCTATACTGTTACAGACCAGAAGTTCATTTAGCTCAGTATCCTATTTCAGGAAGTGACCTGTAGCAGATGCCACAAGGAGAGGATAAGACAAATGGACGCACACCTTCTTAGCCTACCCGCAGCAAAATGCCTCACAACTTTTGGCAATCTGCAACTTAGGGCCTTCCTGGTCCAGAGGTTATTCTGTGTGGTTTATAGCCCTTAATGGAATTTTCTTTCATTAATTTGTCAAACCATTTTCTGAAGCGACTTCCTGAACTCATCCAAACGTGTCATCCAGGATTTCCTTTAACAATAAATTCTACAACGGACCTGTGCATTCTGAAACTATTACTCCTTTTTGTTTGTTTCAACTTACTAGATGTTAATTTCATTGAATGCCTCCTTGTTCTTATGATTTTGAAGAACAGCAAGTAATTGTTCCCAGGATGATTAAGATTTTATAGAGATCTCTCTCATGTTCCCCTTCTATCTTTTCTTCCATAGTCTTCTCTGTTTAAATCTCTATGATACAGCAAGTGACCCAAAACATGATTTATTCTTATCTCTTCTGTCTATTCACCTACCTTGTGTTTCTCTGTGTACCTTTCCTATTCTGCTGTCTCCTGTCTGAGATGTGAGTAGATCTGTTGCAGTAGTCAAGACATGGATGCACCATTATTTCTGTTTGCTCTTGATTTTTTTTATTATTTATTCCTAGCACTCCATTTGCTTCTAAACAACTCCTGAGATGATGTTTTTGTAGTTGTCTACCATGACTACAACATCTTTTTACTGAATGGAAATGAAGTCTATCATTGTGCACACACAGCCAGGGTTGGCTTTTGCCTTTGTGGTGGGTTGAAATTACCTCCAAAATAAAATTGCCAGAACAGCTCAGTTGGAAGCAAATGAAGCTATATTTACAAGCACACTAAGATCTAGAAATACAAAATGCAATGAATATGTACAAAACATATAATCTTTACATGTATTTACAATTGATAAACAACACAAGAACCCCCCTGGACAAAACCAGGGTCCTACTAATAGCTTCCCCGTCTCTGGTCCCTTTCCCCCACCCTGTACAATGGAAAAGAGAGATGAAAAACAGAATAACTTGTTAGTACTTAGCCACAACAAAGAAACGCAGCCAAAGTCAGCAAGCCAGCAGAAGCAACTAGCTAGTATCTGCTAGAGCAAAGAGCTGAGAAAGTTAGTTTATACAACTGATTTAATGTTAGTTATCAGACCAATGGGAGTTATCAGACCAATGGGATTATTTAGACCTTATCATTATTTTTCTTTTGCATCCAATGGTACTGTATTAACATTCTACCACTTTCTACTCAATCTGTTGAAAAATTTCATAGGTATCAGTCTAAAACTGGCACAACCTTGCAGATTGGAACATAAATGGCTAAAAAGTATCAGTCTAATTTCTAAAACTTAAGACAATTGATATTACTTTTAAGCACGCTACAGTAAAAGAAGTCTGATTTGACAGCTATACTTTTATTTTGAGTGTTTTTTGAGGTCTGTGACCCTTGGAGTCCCTCCACTCCTTGGAATGCAATACCATTATAATATTTGAAGCTTATGAATATTAAACTTAAAGTAGAGTAAATACTGTTTAAAATGTAGGATATCCCTTCATTTGCCTTAGTAGTTGTTTTTGCTGTAAATAGCTTCTGTCTCAGAGTTTTGGGGTTGCTTTGTTTGTTTGTTTGGGGTGTTTTTGTTTGGTTGGGTTTTGTGGGGTGTTTTTTGTTGTGGTGGTTGTTTGGGTTTTTTTCTGGGTTTCTGTTTGGTTGGTTTTAATTTAAGATAGTTTTCAGGATTTGCATTTCCTAAAACCGAGAATGTAGAACAGATGATGTAATAAGCTTTTTCCAGCTCTATCTTCTGTGATTCCACTGCAGAAAGTCCATGAGAGGAAAAATAGGACAAGTGTTTGAAAAAGTAAATATGTTTCAGAATCTCAGTTCGAACTAGTTCTGGTGCCAAAATTCATGTAGTAAACTTGAACTGTCTAGGAAGAGTACAGATTACTGCTCTTGCTGCAGTCACGTACCCTAAAAAAACCTACAAAAATACTTTTCTAAAAGTGTAGTGGGTTGAAGGGCTGATCCTCCCTTCCCTCCCACTATGGGCAGAAAAGTAAGACTCAGACAAACGGATTGCAAAAGTGGTGGAAACTTTAAATGGAAAAGCAGTGAATATTTTACAGAGAAATACAAGCACGGTGACAAAAAGAGACCCCAAAACATACCCAGAAGCAGCCCATCCCCACCTGAGGGTACACCCAAAACCCCCAGAGCTAGTTCTTACACACACACACACACACACACACACGCACCCCACACACTGTTAGGCTAATTTCAGCTGGCCAGATCAGAGATTGCCCTTCCCCCGGCCTTGGGCCTAGCCAGGCCCAAAAGGCTGCGAGATGGCTCCCCCATTACCAGATAGCAGTGAGGGAAGAAAGAGGAAATGCAGAAACCCTGCTGATGGGTTTATAGGGAGCGGGACATTTTGGGATGAAGTACGTAGCTTCCCGTGCCCACCCACTGGGCTGGACCCTCGGGACACCGCAGGTGTGGCTTGTGTGGTAGCACCGGGGGGCACCCAGCCTGAACCACCACAAAAAGATAAATAAAATTATATATAACAAACTTTAATAGCCATTTGTTATATAGTGGATTCTAGGTAGGTAATTCTCCAGAGTATTTTTCTGTAACAGAAAAGATTTTAAAAGAGAAAAACAGATAATTGTAACAGATCTGAGTCCCTGGACTTAGTGTAATTCTTTCCTTAGTTCCACAGGTCTTTGTATCTGAGTCATGTGAACTTCTCAAGATATACTGTCTGGAAGTGTTGCTGGATTCATTAATGAGGATGACAATTCTTAATCTGTCGATATCAAGATAGGAGATTTCTGGGTTTTTAACACCAGTCTATGTGACTGAGGATACTAATTTATCAGTGCCCGAATTACCTCACCATTCATAGGAACATGGAGTGTGGGGGGGTGAGGGGTTAGGATTTGTACAGCTTCTATTAAGATGCTTTCACTTTTACCGGTTTGGAGAGTTAATTCAATAGTTTATATATCCAAATAAATCATTATAATTCTAAAAATATCTTTGGTGAATCATGTGATGTTTGTTTTCTTCCATTCCACCCTGTGCTAAAATCAGAATAGGCATTAAGCCTTCTGTTTGCATAAAAACATAGGCAAATATTCACACCTTTGTTTGTGGAACTAGTACCTTGCCTAACAGACTCGTGTGAACAGCAAAAGAAGTTAGATCAAAAATTTATTCAGTACATCTTATAACAAACTTCTTTTTTTGTAATAATTCCTTCTCAAATAAATATTTGGAGTACTTCTCTACTGTTGTGGGATACCCCTGGTAGGTAGCTCAGTCCCCACACAACCATTCATTCACTCCTGACCTGTGGGATGAAGAGGGGAATTGGAATAGTGAAAGTGACAAAGTGCTTGGATTGAAGTAAAGACAGTTTAATAGATAAGACAAATGTGTGCCCAAATAAACTAAAATAAGGAATCCATTCACTGCTTGCCATTGGCAGGCAGGTGCTCAACTATCTCCAGGAAAGCCAGGGTCCATCATGTATAACGGTTACTTGGGAAGACAAAAACTATAACTCTGAACCTCTTTCCTTCTTCGTTCTTCCCCATATTTTATTGCTGAGCATGTTGTCATAGGGCGCAGACTATCCCTCTGGTCATCTGGGCTCAGCTCTCCCAGTTGTGTGCCCACCCAATCTCTTATGCACACCCATCCTGCTCACTGACAGGACAGTGTGAGAAAGAGAAATCCTTGATGCTGTGCAAGCACTGTTCAGCAACACCTAAAACACTAGTGAGTTATCAGCACTCTTGTAATCACAATTCCAAAGCACCACATGGCCTGATATGAAGAAAATTAACTCCATCACAGACACATTACATCTACTGGCATTTATAATTGTTAGGATAGCAAATTGCTGAATTAACAAGAACAAAGCAGGGCTGATTAGCAAGCTTTTCTTCGACTGGAAGAGCTGAAGATAAAAAGAATTCTTAAGTTGGCCATTTTATTGTAGCAGGTATGGGCAGGATGTTGCCCAACTAGCTTAAGCCCTGAACCAGTGCTTGAGCATCAGTAGTGAAGGAAACAGCCCTCCTCAGTGGATAACACAAGGTGCTTCTAAAGTTCCTAACATGACAAGCTTGTCCATTTACTGCAAACACAGGTGATATATACTTCTGGAGATCTTCTACAGGACCTTCCTCTCTTATGGACCAGATATAGAGATTAGGTGCCTACTTCAGGAAGACTGCCTCACTAAAGCATCTAACAGATGCACTAGTCAGGTACCTAAGGTGCTGGACTGACTCTCACCCTGTCTTCCACAAAACACCATTCCCACAGAGGACAGGAGAAAAGGCTTCTTTACTAGGTGTAATTTCAATGACTCAGGTAGCCTGAGAGTTGCGAAATTCGCAGTAAGACTCCTGACATGACAGTCTATAATTTTCTCAATAACTCTTTCTTCAGAGAGCTGCACATTTAATATTTAGTGCTATGGCTTTGCAGTTTTGAGCTCAGCTTGGCAAGATAAGGGGAGAAGCCTGCCATTTCACCTCCCCAACCTTATTTACAATCCATTACTCCAGCTTCCTGAGCAGACATGAAACCAGTCATTCTCTTGCAATCACTTGTAAATCACTTGCAAATTCCTTGAAAAAACCTCTCAAGACACTAGCACAGGGAGATTGTCTATTCTGGCAATTTTATTTTGCTTCCCCTTTTGTCTCCCAGCCAGAGCAGGAGTCATATCTTTTTTTTCATTTCTTCCTTTCATAAGTTGCTCAGTGAATTTTAACGCTGTGGGGGCATTCTAATGCCTGATAATCCCTCTCCTTTTACCACACACTCAGAAGGCGTCTGGTATCTGCTCGGCAAGAGACTTTAACAGCATAGGAGTCTGGTGGACATAAAAAGGCTTCCAGGAGATAAGTGAAGATGATTACACAACTTTGCTTGGTTGTCACTCAGTTCAAATGTGTGAACTACAAGGCCTTTACCTTAAAGGGATCAACTGCTGAAGTCTCCTGTAGAAGACAGAAAGGGACATATCCAGCAGCTCCAAGCTGTGCCCTGTACAAAAAATTGTGCTTGTAATTTGATTTTGTGCGATCCTTTCATGACCAGTTTCCCATACCCAAGAGATGCCAGGGAAGATAGGATATTTGCCAGCTTGGCAGCAAACAAGAGTTGCTCTTGGCAAGAAACCTCTTGCCCATGACTGCTCTGAGTTACATCTGAAACTTCTTCCTGTTGACCTTGTTACACAAATATTTTTCTTTATTAAAGGGAGCATTTCCCTTGCATGGGTTTAACAGTTGACTTAGGCCTACAAGAAGATATTCCAGTCACTCATGCCATGAATATGGCATGACAAATTGAGCACTTGAAATTATATTAACATTTTTCCCTGTAGGATTCAATGTTCACCTCCTGCTAACAAAAACATACTGTGCATAGTAATGCTAAATGAAAAACAAACAAACAAAACAATAACAAAACAACAACAAAAAAACCCTAAACAAACAAACCAAGATATATTTTATTTTTTTTGCATTTGCCACCTCTCTAGTACTTAGAGATTAATAATTTATTTTTTCTGGGATATTGAGTGTTATTTTGCCATACAAAAATTTTGTCTGATCTATAGGTAACTCTACATAAGATAATCCCCAGAGGTCATAGTCATGGCTTTTTTCATTTCATTTAACTATGGTAGAAAGTTTAGAGGAGAGGGAAGCAAAGAAAGGATGGAAACAAAAAGAAATTAATGCAATAAACTATAGCCACATTCTAAAATATGTGGAAAATAAAGTCCATATTCTGATCTTAGTGCCTGTCTCTAGCAGAATTTTTATACTAGGAGTTGGCTATAGGTGGGCTGGTACAAAAAGATCCACCTACGCTCCATGATTTTGTTAAAGCAAGAAAATAAAATTTTTCTATTTGAAACAAAAGCAATCCTTTTCAAGGGAATTTTTTGCCTTTTTGGGTGTTGTTTGTTTGTTTTAAAAAAAAAAAAAAAAACACAAAACAACAACAACTAATTCTTTAATTCTTCCTTTTCTCCCGGAAAAGAAAGGAAGACAACAGGTTTGAAACAGATGAACTCAACTCTCTGCAACTTACCTTTTCAAAATATCACACCTGAGAAAAGCAAATATGGAAAGATGCATTGGAAATTATTGTATTCTAGGGGAGAACAGAGAAGTGCAGGCAACCATACTCTATTTTACTGAAATAGAAGGTGATACTTAAAAAAATATTTAATGGGAAAAGATGTTCCATTCTAAGGCTATGCATACTTTAAATCAGCACACAACTTCCTTATGTTTTTATCATTTGCACTTGCAGAGGTCAAAGATTGAAACTTTCAATCTCTTTCCTGAAGAATTATTTATTCCGAGGGATAGTAGGCTTAGCTAGCACTGGGTGCTTTGTGCATCTGCGTATCATCTATGTCAGCACAGTGCGATGGGCAGCACTGGTATTTTCTTATGAGAAGAGCACCAATTCTACTAACAAGTAGAATTTAAAGTTGGATAAAATCCATTTTATGACCTATCACACAAGCTACTTAATGCGATATTCTAGAAAACCAGTCTTAAATCACCTTGTGGGAGGCCACAAGAGAAAGCTGCCCAGCAGACATTCCTTTTGTCACTGGAATGCACCATGGGTGATTGTGGGGTAAGGATTTAAATACTTAGTCCTCAGAAATGGGCCTCTCAAGGCTCCCTGAACTACTTAAAATAAGAAATTAAAATTCTCAGCATTTGGAAAAACAAGCAGAAGACACTCTAAAAATAAGTTGCTTGTCAGGTATTTTTTCTTCATTCTTTTGTAAGTTATGTTGATGTTGACAGTACTTATTAAATAATGCCCAAGTAAAGTGTTCTTTTTCCTTTAAAGCAAAAGATGAACTCTATAGTTAAATATCAGAGGGAACAGGCATGTCTTCCTAGTTGGCTCACTCTGCTTTAGAATTCAGACAGGCCAAGTTATTTTGCTGAACGTTTAGATTCTCAAGGCAGGCTGGGGACAGGTGGCTTGCTTATTTACACAACTCTCCTAGAGCATCAGAGCCTGACTTACCAACCTCTAGGCTTTGCACCTTTCTCTGACACTGGGCCACACTGTCCATGATAGCCTATTGACTCCTGGAAGTCTGACCTCCTTGAGCCAAAAGACAAATCTACCTTAGACATGATTCACACAGTTTATTGCAAAGCTCCAGAGGTGGCAAGTAAAGGCAGCCTTCAGCTCTTCCTCACATTGTGAAGCAGATGTGAAATACTACCTTCTGAAAGTGGGGAGCACATTTCTTCTACAGAAATGATGACACAAGATGCAAAGGTATGCTAGATGACGTCTCAAGTATACTAAGTGCAGCAAACTACTTTGTAGTTTTTCCAGTGTCTGCTTCTAAAGAGTAAGATGTGAATACAGGAAATCAAAATGCTTCTGGCAACCTGAAAGGACTATAAAAATAAAATCTACAAAAAAGTAAAATTTTATGTAAAAACAACTAAAGGAAGCTTAAAGTTAACCAGTTAAATCTCATGAGAATCTGTCTTGGTCACTGTGAAACCCTGTTCTAATGAAATACATTTAATTAATTGATTATCAGATTATTCAAATACATCTCATCTCTCCTCATTAAAAACAGCCCCCAAATCCCTATTTCCAAGCTCATCCACCACGTTTTGTCTTCCTCTCTTTTTCTTAGCCCTGTGCCATCAACCGCTAAAGCCCTGTGGAAGCAATGGGTCTTGAACAGCCTTAGGGCAGGGGCAGGCGAGCCACCAGCTCCCACAGCAGCAGCAGGGCTTTTTCCACAGGTCTTTTGCCAAGCAGAAGCAGCTTTGGTGCAGCTCATTGCTTTGTGTGTCATGAGAAGTAAATTAAAATCTTGCAGTTCTCTAGGAGAAATCTGTAAGCTACACAATGCATTTGTTTCATCAAGTGTCTGCAAAGGGGTAGTCACTAAGGGGCTGCTAGCCAACCATGAAATCATGGTGGAAGCACAAAGATACAGAAGACTTTACACAGACATTCAGCATAAATAAATTATTTGTAATTAATTCTCAACCAACAACTATAATTGGAAAAAATCCTTAACACTCTAAACTGAGTCTAACCCCATGTAAACCGATAAATGTTTGTATTTTCAAAGGTGTGAGAAAAGCTTGTTCCTCCCCATAAAAAAAACAGAACTCTCATGCATTAAAGAGTGGAGGGATGGCTTCTTAAGCAGCTTGTCTGTTAGCTTTGATTACAAGCAAGTGGTAGAATCCTCATTAACACCACCAGCAGCCTTGGGTTCTATGGGCCAACCCTTCCTAGAATCAGTACTTTATCCTTAGTTAATTTCATTTTGAGGAACAGATGGAGGGTCTTGTATTTACTGACATTTTCACCCATCTGTGATAACAGAGGCAGGTTAGAGAAGGGGTTGAACATAAGCATATTAGCAACTTTTTAATAAATGTTTCTGATGCCTCACGAACCAAATGCACAAGCCTATGTGTATAATACTGCTAAGATAAACTCTCATCTATCTAACTGCAGATATTGGACCTATTTCAAGCAAACAATTCCTTAAAGGAAATTTGAATGACAACAAAATAGAAATCAGAAGTTCAGTCCTTCTGGATTGAAGAACAAATACATGCTCAGAGGGGATCTGGGATTACAGAAGGCTCATTCCAGTTTAGTTATGCATAATGCTCACAGTAGCTCCTTAGAAGAAGAGAGCAGTCTGAATCTAGTTAACTTTAGAAAATTATCTTGACTCTGCCCTGGTACAGCACACAGAGTGTATTCAGGGACAGCTGCTTTTGAAAAGACTAGAGGGAGAGAAAGCAATGGCAGAACCATAGCCACTGGGGTAAAGCAGTTTGATGTCACCTCAGATGCTTCTTAAGAGGTGGATTGCCTCAGAGAATTAATGTCTTGGCTTTCCCTTGCCACTCCTGCCTATTTCCCACATGTCTGTGCCAAAATTGTATTCAGCTTAGTGTCTGTAGAACACCAACTGAAGAAAGATCTGTAATGTCACAACAGATATTCTGTCACTAGGGCACAGTAGACCGTTGCTCACAAACAACCAAACAAGCAAAACAAACAACCAAACAAACCAAAACCAAACAAACCCAAGAGTGGTGAGGATGCCTGAGATCAGTTTACACTGTGATTTTCAACTGTTAGGAATTTGGAGCCCTTGAAATCTTTTTTATTTGTTTCCTTATTGCAAACGACAATTATGTATTTACCCAAAGATGCATGAACTCAGCAGTCTGTGGAAAATTGCAGAAATGGAAAACTGTGTGAGAGGTCAAAATGGGTCTGAGATGAATATATAAGCTGAAGCAAAACATGTTGATAGATGATGTCATTTTAAAGGCAATAAAGTGGCCTCGTGAATCCTCCTAACCTTATTGTGGAGTTTATTAAAAATGTATATATTTCATATGCAAAACTAGTCACAGAAATTCTTATCCAAATTAAACACACTGTCTGTGTGTATACTAGTAAACTATGCAGGGCTCAAGCAATCAGCTATATAGTTAAACTGTTAGCAAGTGTTAACTCCCTGGCAGAGTTTGGCCAGTGCCAAACTGCGCAGTCTCAGGCAATGATCTGCCAAAGGTACAGAACCCTTGTTTTGGATAGGAGCATTATGGACTGGGGTTACATGGTGGCAATCAACCTCAGGGCTAGAGAATTCTCCCAGCCCACTCTATCTGCAAGAGTAAGTGCAGGATGCAGTTCTTAGCTAAAAGGGGAAAATAAATCAGGCTACTTAAATCTGTTAGCTGCAAAATTTCCATCTTACAAAGGTTTATTTTTTTTTTAACTACATATCATTCCAAATCGGATTAAAATGTCAGTTAAAACAGGAATAAATGTCTAGTACTTTTAAGGGAAAAAAATGAAAGAATATATTATGGAAATGGGATTGTACCCCTAATAGATAACACTTAAAAGATGGAGATCCTCTCCCTAGAAAAGTGGGTCACACATTCTTTGTGTGAGGCAGCATTGTACAGATGGTGACTCTGGCTCTAGCTGATTGAGGGCCTGATACCTGCAGGTGCTGAGCACTCATTATGGAGCAATGGATATCTTCAGTTCCTGCTGATATCCAAGTTGAAAGTGCTTCGCAGCTCAGGGCCTTATCTAACAGAAAATCTGAAACTAGCAGTCAACATCCATTTAAATAGATGCCTGTACTATATACACAAACTTATATGGTGATTCTCAATCCTGTTTGTTAATTTGACAGATATTAAAGTGAAAGATCTTCCATCTTATTTGACTGTAGTGTGAATAAGCATAAGCTAGTTTGGTCCAGACTAATTTAATGAAATATGGTGTTACAATACAATACAATACAATACAATACAATACAATACAATACAATACAATAAACCAGGTTGGAAGAGACCTTCAAGATCATCGCGTCCAACCCATCAAACAACTAGATCATGTCACCAAGCACCCCATCAAGTCTTCTCTTGAACACCTCCAATGACAGTGACCCACCACCTCCCCAGGCAGCCCATTCCAATGGGGAATCACTCTCTCTGTATAGAACTTCCTCCTAATGTCCAGTCTAAACCTGCCCTGGCGCAGCTTGAGACTGTGTCCTCTTGTTCTGGTGCTGGCTGCCTGGGAGAAGAGACCAATGTGTTCATAGACATCATGGAAGGAATTGTACTTTACAAATACATAAAGCCCTCTTTAACTGAGGAACTTTACAACAGCTTATTTTAAAAAAAGTGTATTTGGTGTGAATGTTCCCAGGCCTCTCTTCCCATTTGGAATCTGCAAGTAAATCTATGAAATCTAAGGAGTGACCCTAATCAGGGTCAGTTCTTTACTGATGCTGCTATTTTCATGTCTGCAAACCAACAATAATTAAAAAAAAAAAGTTCAGAAACTGAAACCAGGCCCATTTATCAGAACTGATTGAGACCATTAGACTTGCTAGTGGACTGAAAAACTTTTATTCATCCAGTTACCCTGTCAAAAAAATACAATTTCTATTCCTTTGAACACTCAACAACTGCCACTTCTAATTGTCGCAAATATATGAAGGAATTGCTTGCAAAATAACAGTAGCCAGGAGTAAGGACACTGAGGATTGTCTAGTAATTAGATGTACCCATTGTACAAGATAGAATATGAATGGTAATGTTATTCTGAATGGAAGAATGAAGCTGACAGACAGACTAGTGATCTGTAGGGTGACCTGACAAGAGAAATACATCCTTGAGCTGAATCTTGCCTAAAGCAGAAATGAGCTCTACAATAATGAAACAAAGCTAGAGTAACTCCATTAGGAATCACTGGCGTGAAAACTTGGGGAAGCCATGGATTTCTTTCTAGTACAGAAATTTCCTTCTGTATCTGAGAAGAAAAATCTCAAATATTTATCCTATAAAAGACTAAAAATTTCCCAAAGTTGGAATAGATTCTGTTGTGGCTATCATCATGTAAAAGTGATATCACTTTAAAATAAAATCCAGCAGAAAGTGTATTTTCTTACAGATTTTCAGAAGAACAAAATGCATCTGAAAAAAAAAAAAAGAGAGTTCAGGAAAGTCACATTGCTTTAAATCACTAGCTTTTTCTTCTCTTGCACCTTTTCAACTTTTCTCAGTGCTGGTCTAAATTTAAGGAAGATACTGTCCTTTATTTCAGAAGTTCTAGTATAGTTCATGTGGGCAGCTTCCATCTGCCTTTGGGTGCCTGCTGAGATGCTGTATCTGTAGCTAGGTAGTTTAAATCAGTCTCACATGAAGAGAGGAGGACAGCAAATTCAGCAAGACTGTCCTTTTACAGTACTTGTCTCCTTTCTTGTACTTTTTAGCCCTCATTGGCCTTGAAAGGTTCTCAGTCCTTCACCCTGAAGTCATCCTGAAGTGTAAATATTACATTTAAGTACCCTCCACCCTCCCAACATTTTTTTTCTTCAATCACAGTCTTTCTTTACATATGCTTGCAGTAAATGTGTTGGTTGTGGCACCAGTGGCCACATTTGAATCACTGTGTCTGGTTCTAGGTTCCTCAGAATGAGAGACAACCTCTTACCCCACTGAACCTAACTGAGGCAGTCTGAAAAAAGAACAAAATGATAAGGAGAGAGAGCATATTTCCTACAAGGAAAGGGTGCGAGAGCTGGGATTGTTCAGCCTGGAGAAGAAAAGGCTCAAGGGGATCTTACCAAAGTACATAAATAGCCAAAAGGAGGATGAACAGATAGAGATAGAGCCAGGTTCTTTTCAGTGGTGCCCAGTGACAGGACCAGAGGCAATGGGAACAAGCTGAAGTATGGGACATTCCCTATGAACATTAAGAAACACTTCTTTACTGTAAGGGTGAGTGAACACTGGCACAGGTTTGCAGGTTGCCCAGAGAGGCTGTAGAGTTTCCATCCTTGGAGATATTTAAAGCCCATCGGGACAGACTTCTAGGCACCCTGCTCAAGGTGGCTCTGCTCAAGCAGAGACAGTGGACAGGATGACCTCCAGAACTCTGTCCATTCCAACCTCAAGCATTCTGTGTTCAACTTGGCAGACTAAACTCAGATCTTAAATGCTTGCAAAACATGTTTCGGGGGCTTACAGCGAGTTAGTTTTTTTACTACCAGTCTGCTTCTGAACATTTTCTAAAAGAAAGAATCAGTATAAAAATTGCCATGAAGATCGCATTGTAAGTAGCAGCCAATGATGGAAGATGAACTGAAGTGGATTTTTTGGTTCTCTGAGATTCTGCTTTCACATTCTTCATGGAGTCCAAAAGGAAAATAGTTTGGACAAATGTGAAAGCCTGTCTGCCAAATGTACAATGAATTCAAATTTTATGGAAAATACAGCAGCAGAATAAAACCCATAGCTTTAAAAAGAGACTGTTATCTGACTGTCCGCTATAAACAGAAAAGGTCACTGGATTTTAGATCTATTCAATTTAAATTGTTAAATACACAGCAAAGGAAATAGAGGAAACACTGCAGATCAGCTAAAACCTGTTTAGGTACTTGCTTTGCTGAGCACATCCCTCTATGACTTACTTTAGCTTAGCATTCGCATTTCAGTAAGGATGATCCACCTTTACAGTGGCATATGGGATGCAATTTAGTAACCTTATATAATGGCCTTATAACTCCAAAATCTTGGCCAAGACTTCCCATTAACAAAGAGATTATTATATTCTTAAGCAGTAGATAACTTGAGTTCAGTTCTGCTTTTACTCAAGCTGAGGAGTAGCACAACATAAGACTAACAGGACTAAACTAAATGTCTTATTTGACTAGACCTTAATGGCCTGAGATGAAATGGTTTAGATATCTTAAATCTTAATTTTAATCAATCTTCCTTTTTTATGGTTTATTTTTATATTTTATTGTTTATTTATATTTTTATTACTGAATCTGTAAAGGCTTTGGCCAATAATGCTGCATCCAGCACAGTATTAAGAGAGCACTGCAGCTGAAAAGCAGTAAGAAATTTGGCCTGCTCTCCCCTACCTCCAAAGTATAGCAGAAACATAAATATTCATCTGAACTGAGAAGTTTCTTATTTCTCATGGGAAAGGTCACAACACTGAACCACAATGAGCTAACCTTATCATAAGCCTTTGATCAAAAGAATTCATAGATCTGAGTCCAGATTTTCAGAAGGTAGGACCCTCTCATCCTTAGTGTTTTTAAGTGTATTTTCTTCTAAACTCTCTCAAATACCTCACAAGGCTAAAAGCTATTCCTTCACACAGAAAAGTCTAAATAGGACTGCAATAGCAGCACTATGGAAGAGAGGAGAATAGTCTGCAGTTCCTTCAGTCACCCTTGGACTGTTGCTCCAGTCTAGGTGTCAGAAATACATCAGTAGACAGGCCAGGGTATCCGTATCTCTATTCCTGTGACCACGCACCTCACAGCCATAATATCAATGCCACTGTTCAAGGTATCTCAAGACTGGTTTAGGCAAGCAGGCAACTTCAAAATAGCAAAAAAAACCCAAAACCCAACAAATGCAGGTTTTATGGTGCTTTAAGATTTTGATGCTATGAAGCATTACTCTTCAAGCTTCTCTCCACAGGTAGTGTAAACATGATTCTGGGAAAAAGGTGGGGCTGCTAACTTGTTTGCAGAAAGTTTGAATAAATTTCAGGTATTGTGAAGAGTGATAGCTGCTGGGGTTTCTGATAAACTGGTTTTTTTTTGTTAGAAGATCACTTTTCTTGTACTCAGAAAACTTACTGGGAAAAAGCAGCTACCATGACAGAATGTAGTTTTTCTGAAGATCTTTTTAAATTTCTGCACAATATTTCATTTAAACTTATTATCTGATTACATTAACCAGAATTACTTACGAAAGACTAGTTAGAATAATGGTTACTAACAGTGAGTGAAACCAGGGCAAATGATTATTTAATGTTGAAATGTAATTATAATAATTTTTTAAACCATCAAAAACATTATGAAATTTTATTAAACTCAAACTTTTCCACAAAAAACATTTTGTGGAAAACCCAGTCCAGAAGTAAATTAACTGTCAAATCCATGCAGGAAAAACTCAAATCCAGTCAGCTGCATTCTCTATAAAACCCCAGTGGAGGGGCCCATGAAACAGCTTCTGCACCCATCCTGAGTAGCAAAAGACAGACCAGAAAATTTCCACCTGGAGCTCTCCTTTGGAGCACAGGCTTTATGGTATGTAGAAAGGTGCATATGGGAGCCAGAAGTCTGCCTGCATTTACTGTTACTGGATCCCAAGCAGACACGAAGCTTTTCAGTTGAAAACACATAAGTGCCCAACCGTCTGTTACAGACTGTTTCTCAGCTGTGTGCTCTTCAAACAAAGAGATGGAAGGAAGAAAAAAAAATCCGAAGTACACCACACTACAACACAGGAAACTGAATCAAGGTGGGAAATACCACCAAGAAAAACTACACAGGAAGAAACTGAATGTTTTCTAGTCATTGGAAGAGACAAAGCATCTGGTTTCATCTTTTATCTCCCCTCTTTTCTTTTCTTTTCTTTTCTTTTCTTTTCTTTTCTTTTCTTTTCTTTTCTTTTCTTTTCTTTTCTTTTCTTTTCTTTTCTTTTTTTTTTTTTTTTTTCTTTTCTCTTTTCTCTTTTCTCTTTTTTCTTTTTTCTTTTCTTTTCTTTTCTTTTCTTTTCTTTTCTTTTTTTTCTTTTCTTTTCTTTTCTTTTCTTTTCTTTTCTTTTCTTTTCTTTTCTTTTCTTTTCTTTTCTTTTCTTTTCTTTTCTTTTCCTTTTCTTTTCTTTTCTTTTCTTTTCTTTTCTTTTCTTTTCTTTTCTTTTCTTTTCTTTTCTTTTCTTTTCTTTTCTTTTCTTTTCTTTTCTTTTCTTTTCTTTTCTTTTCTTTTCTCTTTTCTTTTCTTTTCTTTTCCTTTAGTTAATTTTTGTTTTACTTCTTGTGACCATGTAGTTATCACTGCAGCCTTTATGGCTGCAGGTCAAAATGATGAGATCACAGTGGAAGCTAAACTAAGAGTTAGGAGGTTTGTGACTCTACATTCCCTTCTCATCTGAAGCTTTGAAATATTGGACACTGTATCTCTTGCAAGTATTTGGATTATGTATTAAAAAAAAAAAAAAAATTAAAAAATTCTTGCACCAGGTGAGGCTTGCAAAATTAGATTTCAAGTTTATGAATTCTCCTTGCAAGCACATATGGTTTTTTTCACTGTAAAACAGCTGAATCCAAGCTGGAGTCTATGCTTGTTTAGTTGGGCTTTTTTTCTTTTAAAAGCAATTTGGATGTGTGGTGGTTTGGCCCTGGCTGAGAGCCCACCAAAGTTGCCCTGTCACTCTCCTTAGATGGACAAGGGAGAGGGGCAAATAACAAAAGCCAGTTATAAGATAGAAGCTATGTAATAATAATGATAAGCAAAGCAATAGACCGTGCAGAAGTGAAAGCAAAGAGAGATGTTAATCTCTATTTCCCATCAGCAGACGGTGGTCAGTCTCAGGAAGCAGGGCTCTACACATAATGGTTCCTCTGGAGGCCAAATGCCATGGATGAATATCCACCACGCTTCCTTCTTTCACTTTGTTCTTACATCTGAGCTGACATCATATGGCATGGAATGCCCCTTTGGCCAGTTTGGGTCACCTGACTCAGCTGTGTCCCCTCCCAAGATCTTTCCCACCCCTCAGATTCTCAGGTCGGGGAAATGTTGGAAAAACACAGCCTGGATACTTGTTCAGCAGTAGCCAAAACACTGCTGTGTTGTCAACTACTGCTGCAAAACACAGCACTAGCAGGATGCTTTGAGGAGAATTAACTCCAGCTCAGCCAAAACCAATACAGGATTAAAAATGTCTCTCACTCCATCTTTTTACCTAGGGCAAATGTAAATCTGGCACTCAGAAAACTCAGAACTACAGGTACCTGGGCTTTTTTTGATAGGAGTTTATAGTTTCAGTGGGCACTGCCAAATAGGCTGATTATAGCCATATGGTAATTGCTGGCTTTTTCCCACCAGGCTGCTTTTCTGTGTCAGTCTGCTAAACACAATCACCATCATTTAGTTTTAAGAACAAAACAATTCATTTTTTACTCAGAGAAGTATGTAGCTATTTTTAACTGAAATCCTAATTTCTGTATTTTGTTAATGAATTCAGTGAAGATCTGTAAATCTTAGCTCATTAACAAACTAGGATGGACATGAAGTCAAGAAAAACTCCACATTTTTTAAAATGTATTTCTTCTTTGGAAAAAAATTAAGTCATGTTCTATTGGCTGAGTTAAGGCCAGATTCTGATCATTTTAATCAAATTTGCCTAAAGGCTCTTGACCACCATTCCCCTCTAAGAGTTTCTCACAGGCAACCAACTCAGGCATATGAAAATACCAAGTCTGCAGTTTGTACTGCTTCATATCTTTCTGTGGATGAACAGCATATCACTTATGCTGGCCTTGGAGACCTCCACACAAGCCTCTGCTCTAGAATTTATCTGGTGCCACTAATTTGGCTGAAGTTTGCTCTGCATTTCTATGCTATGCGTATGCTGGTGTTATTACTACAAAGTGCTTTAATCTGTCTTTCTCTTCTTACAAGGAGATAAATTCTTAGAGGTCAGAGGTAAGAGGCCACAATGTATGGTTTTGATGGCTGATGCATTTCCTTTCTCTCTAACACAGCCAGGGGATGGAAGGATATAATTAAAGTTTATCTTAGCCTATGAAAATATCTAGTGCAAGGCATAGCAAAAATCATGACTGTAGCTCCTCTTTTCCTCAGAATAACTATTCTGGGTGTTAGTCACTTATTGTAAGTGAATTCTTTTCCTACTTTTGATAGAAGAAAGTTTTTTACACTTTACTCATCTGTAACAAAAAAAAAAAAAAAGAACCTATCCTTTGATGCTCTAGTTCATGTAACATTTCATCCTCATGGATGCTAATTTTTATGCCACTAATAGGGAGATAGAAGACAGCATTATTGACTAAACTCTAAAGATTTTGAGATCAATATGTATTGTTCTTCATAACAGGATCACAATAGTATTGCAGTTGTTTTTCATTATTACATTGTGCAGTGTAGCAAAATCATCATGATCCTCTGTTCATAAACACAGACATGACTAGTTTTCACTGCTGCCAGGTTTAATTATCCCAACTGTCAAAAAAACCAAGGTGTCAGAAAATAATTTTATCTTTGGTTTCATGAAAGAAATTAAAGAGTGGTCTGTTGCATTGTCATGCAGCATATGGGCACCACATCCATCTCTGAGTTCTACCAGAGCCTGCCACATCATGTAGGAGTGAATTTGTGAACAGACCTGTTCAAATAATTTATTTTTCGATGGCTGACTGTTGGACTACAGCAAAGAAGACAATTTGGTCAGTTTGAACCACAACCAGAAGTTAAAAAGACATTGCCATGCACTTTTTTGTGCATCCAAATTAAAAATAGGGAAAATACTTCTCTGTTCATGAAGTAGGTTTTAAGCCAGATACTTACAGTAAAAGTAAAGGAATCAAAGAGCTTGGAAACTTTGTATTGAAAAGTGAAGGTATTTGTCCAGCTGGTGAAGGATCTCAGATTGGTGCCCATCTTCGAGTCAGAGTTTTCAAAGACACCTTCCCTTCATTTCAGGAAAATGCACTAATATCTTCTTGTTTTCAGGCTCTCTTCTCAATTCTGTTTAAAATATTTTACTTTATATTAAATGCTTGAAAGTATTAATTACACAATGACTTGCTATCCTATTTCTGTTGTGTAATGATTATTCCATTACTTTCATCAAAGTGAAATTGCTTCAGCAGAACAGCCTGAAAGACATCTATCCCACTGCACTCCCACAGGAAGGATGTTTCAAATCCTGAATGAGTGCACTAATGTGCTTGTCTAAAGGAGGACTTTTTCCCCTCCAAAGAAGTCTGAAAAAGTAATTCCTTTCTGATTATACTTGGTAAATTCTAATTGTGTTGGTCACATTTTACATCAAACTGGCCATTTTACATCATCCACCAGTGGAATTTTTAAATCATAACTAAATCTTGGTGAGCCTATCTGCCAATTCTTTTACTGTTCTTGGGTGTAACCCATCCAGTCCCATAAACTTCTGTGCATCTAAGTGGCCTAGCAGGTCACTTACCACCTCATCTTTAATTGCGATGACCTCATTCTGCTTCTGCTCCCTGTCTCCCAGCTCATGGGGCTGGGTGTCCAGGGAACAACTAGTTCTACTGCTAAAGACTGAGGCAAAGTAGGCATTGAGCACCTCAGCTTTTTCCTCGTCCTTTGTCACCACGTTTCCTCCCACATCCAATAATGGATGGAGATTCTCCTAGTCCGCCTTTTGTTGCTAATGTATTTATAGAAACACTTTTTATTGTCCTTAACAGCTGTAGCCAGGTTGAGTTCTAGGTCGGCTTTGGGTCTCCTATTTTTTTCCCTTCGTAGCCTCATTACATCTTTGTAGTCCTCATGGGAGGCCTGCCCACTCTTCCAAAGGGCCAAGCTCTCCTTTTGCTCCTAAGGTCTAGCCAAAGTTCCCTATTCAGCCAGGCTGGTCTCCTTCCCCACCAGCTAATTTTTGGCATGTGGGGACAGCCTGCTCCTGTGCATTAAGACATTCTTCTTAGAGTATGTCCAGCTTCCCTGGACTCCTATATGCTAGCTATCTGCTAGATCTGCTCCAACTAATAAATAATAATAGCACATATTTACACCAGATGTCTCTCTAGAATACCTCCCTTCCATTTAACTACTTTTTGATAAGGCATATTGGCAACTTCCTTTTCTTAAAGCCTTAACAAAGTAAGATCATTTCGTTAATCTTTATCCTGTTACTTTTGCTGTGTTCAGTTTTATACTATATAGCATAATTCTTCTGATATAAATGACTAGCTTCCATGATGGAATAATATATGAAGGACACCAGAACCAGATATGCAGGGTGCTTTGCTGCTGAGGAGTACTTGAATTCCACAGAGAAATGTGAACACATAGAGTATTTTCAGTTGAGGGTAGCAATACAGAAAATTGCAAAGCAGTGTTGTCATTTTGAGGTAAAAGGTAGCAATCTGTTATTATGGTCAGAGTTATTTAAAGCCAGCTTTCAAATTAGCTTTGCAGTCACAAATGTGTAAATATTTAATTTTTTTATCTAAGCAAACATGAACCAGTTTCCTGAGTGAAAACAGAACATGTCTGAATTTAATGTATTTCTATATTAGAATGGTTTCTCTCACAGGGAAAACATATCAAAAGTGATGCATCTAATGAAACTCCAGACTTGAACGGTTTACGTAAATGAAAGTTGAAACGTGGTTCTAGTGTTTGTCACTGGAACACAATGCAAAATTTAGGCCAAAATGCATTATAAATTTAGCACTGTTTTAAATACAATACCCAAGCCAAAGAAGTAGAACACTTCTTTCTTAAGAGTTTTCCCATTTTGCAACTCTTACTAACTTCAGTCATTGAACTCTAGCTGTGAATGGTGAGATGAAGGAATTAGGGCCAAATATGTACCTCACATGGTCACACTGGTATAGATGTGAGAAAGGTGCACACTACATTCTGGGCCCACCATCTGAAGCTTTTTTTGAGATTTAGTCTTACAGAAAATCAAAATGCATGGGGCCTATCCATTACTCCTTTTATAAAAACCAACATTGAAGTCAACAGGACTTTCTTGTCTGTTTTCCTCTTTCTTTTTCTTACTCACTAGTATTCCACCTTCATCAGCCTATGTTGGTTTTTCTAACTGTAGCAGAGATTTTGCACGAGCAAAATAAACAGCATTTGATCCCAGACATCACATTAGCAATGTAGGTTAAATGCTCTCAGATGAATCACCTTCTACTTCCAGTAAGACTCTGCATCCAAACTTTGAATGTTTACTGCCCAAGAAGTAAGTTATCTCAGTACAGCTTAGCTATGATGAAGGAATAAATGGTCAGCTTCTTTCTATTTTGGACAGTCTCAGGTGAACACCCTGTTACACAGCCAACCTACACAAGCTGTTTTCTCCATCCATGGTGTTACTCTTCCATGGAACCAAAAGACACTCAGTTCCCTGCACCCAGCAGAGAAGACAAATGCCGCTATGCCTGTGGACTGCACAGGAGGGAAGGAGGGAGGAAGAGAGAGAAGCTTTGTGCCTTCCCTGCTTCTCCCTCATCCCAGCTTTGTGCTCCATCCAGATGCAAGGTGATGCTAAGCAGTTACATGTGTGGACTTAAAGATTACAAGACAGAAAGTGGATGGTCCCTTTTTTCTCACCTCCTGTATATGGAATTCCCATTGGCTTTCCTGGGTGCTCCCTCTGTAGATTGACAAGCAACAGGTCAGAGGAGACAGAAAGGTTTTTTACCTGCCAACCCCAGAGTTCAGGATGTGTTGTTTCTCCTGCAGCAGTTGATGACACCCTAACACCTTAGCAGCACTGGAGCTGCATTCCTACGCTGTAACAGGGGAAGCAGGACCAAGGGCCTGAACTAAGGTCTTGGCAGGTAAGTGAAGGAGCAACCAGTATCAAACAGCTTTGTTTGAAAGTGTACGTCTTTGTAATGTTTAAGTCTTAATATGTGCTCTGCTTTATGTGGAAGCTTAAACTTCCAGTTATTAAAAGAGTATCTGAGATCACCTATTAAGTCTGCCAAATGCTTGAAAAAATGTTGAAGAAACTCATAAATGCATAGGGGATAGAAAGAAAGGTTATTTATGCTAAAAATGTCTCATAGCTGAACTTTCTTCTTAGATCTGAGCAGATGTTGTTCATATTAGTGGGGGAGAGAGAAGCTTTATGCTGCCAACATTTTTGTATATTACCACTTAGGATGACTGAGAGCATCGTTGCATGGTGAATACTCAATATTCAAAATAAGAGCTCTCTCGGGATTGGGAGGGGGTATTTTTTGTTTAGTTGCTTGTTTTCTTTTGATTGAACATGTAGGAACACCTAATAAAGGGAAAACTCCATCTCCTTACTACATACTACTTCTTAAGTTTAAGTATTAGAGTCAGGTTTCCTATATAAATACTCATGTCATACAAAATGTGGTTTATTTCAGTAATTATCAGGAATTGTGTTTTTTGCTGGCAGTACCATGTTCCAGAGCACACACACAGGAAGTCGCTATCACTAAAGCAAACTCAATTGAAAAGATATTTACAGAAAAATAAACTATACTACTTACTAGCTTAAAAACAAACAAAAAAATCCTTACATAAAGGAAGTCTTTCTTTTCCTTGCTTGTGTTAATATGAGGGTAATGGACACCTTTCTTTTGAGAGGCCAGTAAGTTTTATTGTTTGAAATGAAACTCATATTTATGCCAGAGGAGGTGGAAACCATAAGGACCTGCCACATGAAAAGTTCTGTGTCTAAGCCATCTTCTGCCACCATAGCCTGGAGAGAAATAAAGGAAATGTTCATAAAGAATGAACAGCCATCCTGAACTGGTGGGCACCGAGGCCTCATCAACGTCCAGTTCAGATATTCTTATCCTCCCTACCCTTATTGTTATTAATACTCTCAATTTGCTCTGTGAAATCACTCCAAAAGTGACCTCTAAGTTTTGTGTCCATCTTTCAGTGGATAAACTGTGAGCCTGTAAAAATTTGCATTAGCAGCTGTTAATTAATATTCATCATAATTAAGGGGGAATATTTTTACCAAAATTTTCTCTCCAAAATTTTAGAGGCAAGAGTGAAAAATGACATTTTACATAGGTTTATGTCTTTTAGAAGTTTGCATTACTGTAGTCAGTGTTTTAAATTAACTTTCTCTAGACAAAATAAAGTGTTGTACTACATTGCAGCCTCACTGTTAGGAATGAAGACAGAGGAGACAATGCAGGAAGGCCAACACATACAACCAAAATGGAGAGTATCCAAGTCATAGAAGAATGGTAAGTTGGTCAGTAAATATTTTTGTCTGAAACTAATAGCAAGAATTGTCTTTTTATTTATGCTCCAGGAATATACTTTTAAGTACTTTTCCTCCAAAAAATCTATACAAAAGGAAGCAAAATCTGTTCTGACAATGAAATGTCAGCAGTCTTATTTATAGTGTCTTATTTGTGGGTGTAATGGTTTAGCACAAGGGCTAACCTGCCTGCTTGCCCAACACGAAAGTGAGGGGAAAAGTAACACACAGAACTCAGGGTTGAGATAAAGAGATAAGAGTTAAATAGAACATGAGATATCATAATCACAATTCATAATTACCTTATCTAATAATCTAATTAATCTAAAAATGCAATCCAGGATTACCTTATTTTAGCCTATTTGCAGAAGCAGCACAATGAAATACAGAAAGAAAAGAAAAAAACCCCAACAGCATAATACAGAAAACCAAAACGAGGGAGCTACCCCACACCCACATGTCTTGCTGTCATCCTTGCAGAAAAGAGCCAAGACCCGAGAACCTAGAAGCAGCAACTGGAACAGGAAGCCTCTCATATAAACAATAAGCAATATAAACTTCAAGCTCCATAATCCTTTGCTCCAGCTAGCTGGCATGACTGTGGCATGGTATGGGTAACAGCAGCAGGTTCAATTCAATCCATAACAGTGGGGATGAACTGTGGGGAGGAACAGGAGGTGCATTGATGGTTCCATGGACCTACAGGTCTCCATAAGAAGCTTCTGCCACATGTGGGATCATTTTCTTCTGTTTATCCAGAGAGGAAGAAAGAATAATGGCCACAAGTGTACTTCACAGTTTGATTTTTAACATGGCTGCCTTTAATAAAACTGCTTGGATTTGGGTTTTACTGGAATTAACCAAGGAAACACATATCTTGGAAAATGGGCTAACAGGCACTGAAAATCTGACACCCTATTTTTGTCTAAAGTTTGGCCCCATGTTTACTGTTGGGGAAAATGCTGACCTGTTAGTGGCCTTGAGTTTTCTAACATCATAAAAATAAATTGAAATTTTACTCTAGAGGATATGATTGATGGTAAAAGCAACCCAAAGAATTAATTGTCTCCATTGCTACTCAGTCATTTACAAAAGGACAATGCCAGAAATTTCCACCAGATACTGTAGTGAAGAGAACTTATCAATAGACAATGAGGGAGTGCAGGTTGCTTATCAGCTCCATCCACTTTGGCAGATACTTTTCACTCTCCTCAAAGAGAAGACATTTCATCTTCACATCTGTGTGCTTATACTTTTTGGTTCATATTACAGTTATTTTGCTGGATAGTTTAAATGTTACACACTTTCTCAATTATTAGATATTTGGATTGCCGTAAAGCTATCACAAATAACATTCCATCTAGTCTGCCTTGCATGCCGAATAGGAGTTGATAAGTGGACTTCAAGAGAAAATATATAGACAAATGTCACTTATTGTGCAACATGATTGCATAGAAGCTATAAACAGCAGCTAAAGTTCTTGTGTTAGATCCTAGCAGGAAGGGTGAGTGCTCAGAATTAAATCTGAAACTGCATTTACATGCTCTTAAGTAACTTGTAATACTATCTTCTCAAAGAGGTATTACCCTCACTGGTACACGCTAGTCTTCTGATCACTTATCCAGTGCATCCACTGTTACAAGCCATGAACAGTTTCCTTCAGAAAATGGGAATAAGGACCTTTTCCTATGTCTTCTCTCTCCAGTTTTGCCAGCAGCGTCCATCACACCTCTTGCCAATAGATCATCATTCAGGTCAATAGCACTAAACAGAGGGAAGCTTAGCAACACTTAAGTGCAAGCATAGAGAAATATGCTAATTTACATGCTCACTGAATTACTATTTTGTTGGGCTTCATTAGTATGCTCTTGGCTGCCAAGAGCCTTTTTTTTTTTTGTCCTTGCCCTTCCTGTGGCAGGCAGTGATTAGCCAAACACCATCAGAAGCAGGCAGGGTCATAGTGTGTCATCTAAATCCTCTAAGAAAGAAAGCCTCTTGCCAGCTCCCTGAAATCACATCTCCTTTAACTGTAGAGGCAGGTATTTTATGCTGTTGTGGAATTTTGTCTTTGACGGCTGCAAATACTAGTAGAAAACATGTAGAAAGTCAAGTGCATGTCTTGTAACATTAAGTATTTTTAGCAAGCTATTGAGGTAATAAATGTGTAACTGAAGAGTGAACACAATTTCCCTGTCACTGCTGAAACCTTGTTGCTTCCAGTTTTCATTCTGGACTGTGGAGCAGTTGAAAGGAGAATTTTTGGATGAATGTATGTAAACACTGTTACAAAAATAGAAGCATGTTTGTAACGATACTTTGCTTTTGCAGCCAAAACCCTACTGCAGATGAAATTTTGTCTTGGGCTCAGAATTTTGACAAGATGATGAAAACACCAGCTGGGAGGAACCTTTTCAGAGAGTTTCTTCGAACAGAGTATAGTGAGGAGAACCTGCTTTTTTGGCTTGCATGTGAAGATCTAAAGAAGGAACAGAACAAGAAAGTGATTGAAGAAAAAGCAAGACTTATATATGAAGATTACATTTCTATACTATCACCAAAAGAGGTAAAGGTGTAAATGTTACAGTTGCATTTTCTGTTATTCCAAATGTTATCGTCTGGATTGTCAGATGGGGGATCTGAACGTCTGCCTGATCTGTCAGTTCATAGTATGGACATTAAGTTAGGAAAGAGATAGGAAAAGTAGAGACGCAGATGTCAGGTCCCTTAGCATTATAGGCCACAACACCTCAAAGCTCGCTGTCAGCCTTAAGCAACTCCAGTAAGAGACGGCTGAGAGATAGGCATGTTTCTTTACCAGTGGTATATGCCTGCCAGAGTAAGTAAGTAAGTAATGCAAATAGATTTCTAGAGAAAGGGGGCCAAAATTAAGAAATTTAAATCAGAGTCATTATAGATTTATCTGCTGCAACAGCTATCTGGGAGAAAATCCAAGTTAGCACTGGTTAGACCCATATGAGAGTACAGAAATGGAGATCATGTATAAGGTATAAGGTATGATAATATCTAGGAAATGATACAAGATTTTCTTCAACTCTTACAATGAAATAGACAAATTATTAAATTATCTTCACCTGGAGTAAAGAAAAAGCATCCCCTGTCAAAACATGGTTTGGAATAGAAAGTTATATAAATATATAAGTACTTTGGAAGAGTGTTTCTTAGGTCACATCATGTACCTTTATCTCTTTTGCCTTATCTCTGTGAGTTGCATCTGATTTCCTACTCAATTGTGTTATGCTAATTTATGCTTACTGTGGACTTGCTTCTTACATTTTACTTCTGTACTGCATTCAGTAATAATTTTCAATTTCATTCATATAAATTAAGCCAACAGTATTTTCTACCTCTGTTATCTTCTTTTGTGCCATAGTGTGTATTTTTGCTTTTGAGTGAGATAATTGCCAGTACAGGAAGCTAATTTTTTTTTCATAATATAACATAATATAATAAGGGGACACAGTCTCAAGCTGCGCCAGGGGAAGTTTAGGCTCGAGGTGAGGAGAAAGTTCTTCACCGAGAGAGTCATTCGCTATTGGAATGGGCTGCCCGGGGAGGTGGTGGAGTTGCCATCCCTGGAGGTGTTCAAGAGGGAATTGGACGTGGCACTTGGTTCCATGGTCTAGTCATGGGGTCTGTGGTGACAGGTTGGACTCAATGAACTTTGAGGTCTCTTCCAACCTTAGTGATACTGTGATAATAGGGTATAATAGAATAGAATGTAATATAATACAATGTAACATAACATTATATGCTATAAAAAATCTCTAGCACACATATGTATGAGCTGAATGCTCAGTTGTCTTTTTAAGCCTAGATCAACATGCAGTTAAAAATCAAACACTAACTAAGTGCTGTTTGATTTAGGCTTTAACAAAACTGCTCACTAACCTGATGAAATGGGCATGTGTGGATGTCATCAATCCAGTTGCTCCTATGCATGATGGAAGTCTTATAAGGCAAATAACAACTGTTTGCAGTGCTTTAGATCAGCACAGGAGCTCAAAATTTCTTGTTCATCCATGTGTGTCATTCCAGATGCTATCTTTTGGCATAAGAGCTGGAATATTTAGCATCGCTTGTTCAGTGGTGAAGTTATTGAGGCAGGTTTTAGTGCTCTAAACCGATACCTTATATTCATCTGTTTAGCAAGGAAATACCTTGCAAGTAATTCCAACTAGTTTTGCCATCTGGCTTTAGTGAGTCACTGAAAAACTACAATGTAAATTAATAGTTCCACAACTATTTTTTTTCTTTCTGTAAGTGAAATTAACTTCTACTGTCCTCAATAGCACAAAACCCCACTCCATCCTGATGAATTTAGCTTTTAATCCCATCTCTTATATTTGATAATGAAGAATGAATTAGCTAGCTGCACATAATGTTTTTGCTAAGATATGTGCATGTGTTGGAGGAGAATTGCTTAAATCTTAGTCATTTCTGTGCTACAGAAATGCAATGGTCTACATAAATTCCAAAGATGCATGGCTGCAACACTGCTTCTCAAAACTAGCATAATGCTACACCACTACATGCTGTGTATCTCAAAGCATGTAGTCACTGGTCAAGCAGTCTCACCAGTCCATTCATCTCTGCTGTGCAGTCCAGTCTGCTTGCACAGCTACGTTAGTTAGACAATGAATTCAATCAGAAAAATTCCTGGTTGAAAAAAAACAGAAAAGAAATAGTGGCTAGCTGTGGGGCTGCCCAGCCAGCCATGGCAACACAAGGGAGGGGAAGCACCAGGGTGGGAAAAGGAGGAAGCTGTTGATGACAGCTGATGCAGCACCCACCACTACCATTCTGAAAGGGAAATGTACATCAGGGAGGCCTGCTGCACCTCTGGGGTGTTGCATGCAGGTGTAGTGATGAGCACTTAGGTGGAAGGTGTGCTTAAATTAAGCCGGCATAATGGATGTTCTGCAGAGACAGGGTGCTTGAGTAATATGTACAGTTTGATGCATGAGTAGGTAACAGCTTACTCACAGGCAGCAGCATCATAGTTGTGTCTTGTGACCAATAACCAAGTAGCAGCAAATGTTGGAGAAGAAAGACCTTGCAGGATGTGGCAGTGACATACTCCAACATGCTAACAAACCAGCGATGCTAGATTCTACAGTTGGTCCTGAAGATATAATTCAAATCTATATTTACTTTGCAGCATCATACCATACCACTGTATTCCCAAAGACTTTGGTTTACCACATGTGAAAATACACAAGGTCATACATCCACACATGTTCTGAGTTTTCATTGCAATTAGCATCCTTTACATATGGTGTCTTAGTATGTGGAGCTTTCCAGGGCTGAATTAATTTCTTAAGACAATATGAATATCTATTCATATGGCTGCAGATTAATAGGTTCAGATTGCAACATAGTGTAAATCACAGTGGCTTAACTGATCTATGCTTGGTATTTCTCCACTCAGTGTTTTACCATTTTTCTTCTTAGCTGAATAAACTCTTGGTGGCCCCAGTGGGCTTTCCTGCTACTGCCATTTCATTTAATCCAGAAAGTGTTGATTTTACTGTTTTTAGAGCATTCTGTAGATTAGCATTCACTCAACTTCTAAATGATATTCCAAAAATCACCTGTGCCTTTGTCCCAAGCATAACATGCCCTTTTCTGCCTAGGCACAGGAGTTCATTACAAATGGAAAGTAAATGAGAAACTAGAATTGAAACTTGCTAACAGCTTCGATATGGACATACAATATCCTGCAAGTATAAATTAGCAGTTGTTAAAAACACTTGAAAAGAAGAAAAAAAATCTGAAATAATAAAGGGGAAGATTAAAATTATAAAAAACTCTGGGTAATTTGTGAGTAACAAGTGTAGTGCTGGGGGGGAAAAAGAAAAGGAAATAAAACATATTGAGACCGGTGACAATGCTGAATGGAAAGCTTCCAAAGATTCAGCAACAAGTGGTCAGGAAAAAACAAAACATTTCAGTTCTCTGAATGAGAGTCAGCCAATGTTCATTTCAGAGAAATAATTTTAAATATGTACAAAAGTTCAGTTTGTTTTGTTTTGTTTTTTAATAAAATACTTTGGGAAATACAGGTTGCAGCATAGCTTTATTGAGTTGCACTGTATTTGTTCTATGACTGCATTTGTTATATGACTGGTATTTCATCTTGCTGATCTTAAGATGGATGCAAAGACCAAGTCTCAGACTGTAATTGTATGGTGGCTCTAAAAGAAGCACAGAGAATTACTTGAAGAAATTATTAACTTGGCATGGTCAATGGAGCCCTGAAAAATAAAGATATGTAGAACAGTCCTTCTGATATTACTGTTTAATATGACTCTGTTCTCATCTTCAGGTTAGTCTTGACTCCCGGGTGAGAGAAGTGATCAACAGAAACTTGTTGGATCCCAGCCCTCACATGTATGAAGATGCTCAGCTCCAGATATACACCCTCATGCACAGAGACTCTTTTCCAAGGTTTTTGAACTCTCAGATTTATAAGTCTCTTGTTGAAAGTATTACAGGCTCTACTTCTGAAACTTAGTTTTAATTTTCAAACAAAATAACTTGATTTTTTTGGGGGGTGGGTGGGATGGAAGAAAAGTAGTTTAATAACATCTGTTGCTGGGTTCCTGGAGAACTACAGTTTAGCTCTACTCAGGCTACTGTGAAGAAAACAAATACATATTATGGTCTCTGTCTACATTTTTACCAAGGTCCTCCTTGCTCAAGAAGGTGTGGGAGGGGAACAATGGATTTGCCAAAATACCTTTGTTTCACACTCCTTTCACCCTACTGCAGTCAAGATTGCAGTGACGTATTTGTAGTTTTATGAACATTCTCCTTGTGTATCCTCACACTGCATGTGCAAGGTAAAACTGCTTCACTTACCACTTAGTTGTTGCAATATTTAATCCAATAACATAAATTATATCTGTATTTAAGAACTTTTTTGTGCAATACAGTCTTATGGTACATATAAACAGTTGCAGCAAACCAGAAAGAGGCTTGCATTTTTTAACATCACTAACTGAAAAAAAAAAAAAGCCAATTTTTAAGGTGTAGCATTATTCAATATGCTCTACTGAGTACAACACACTGACTTTTTGAAGCCAATATTTCTGTACAGGTAAAAAAAAAAAAAAAAGGAAAGAAAAGGGAAAAAAAAGAGCTATTTATCACTGTTTATTTAAACTAAATCAAGCAGAGGATTCCTCTGGTTGTCCACTGCCAAAGCTGTGGAATTTTCATTACAGAGTTTGCAATGTCAAAAAAAAAAAAAAAAGAAAAACAAACAAACAGAAACAGGAAAGAAAAAAAAAGCACAAACCACTTAAAGGGATCCATATCTGAGTGACACAATCTATGCGCTGATATTGTTTAAGTGTTAAAAGAACAAAGATTTTCAATGTACATTTCAGATGTCAGTTACTGTAATTGATTTATTAAAGACTGGCTACCCAGTTCTAACACTGTTGTATAATGTTATGTGCTTCAGAAAAAAAACCCAAACAAACAACACAAAAAAAAAAAAAAAAAAAGAAACAAAACCACAAAAAGCTTGATAATTTAGTTTTTTGAATAAAGAAATTTAATAAAAGATTGCCTACATGTAGCATTTTAGAGCATTTTAGAGCATTTTGATGACTTGCATCTGTCCTGTAAGGTGTTTTGGGGTGTTTTTTTCCGGAAAGCTAAATCCAGTAAAGAAATGTTTTTAAACAAAGTAATGTTTTACAAGGTGGTGGGTTATAGAAGACTTATCTTAGCTTCTAGACTCATTGATTTTGAGTAACTCCTTGAAAATAAGGGGGTTTGAGAGTACTATTAAATGAAACTTCAAGGGCTTCTCAACCTACAGTCCTTACCCAAGCAAAATGCCTATGAAAATTCAATGGGTGTCTTTCCTGGGTAAGAATCCTGTACTGAGCCCTTAATCAGAGCTAAGGCAGTACAGTACTCCTAACACTTGGCTGCCATGGTGTTTTTAATAGGTGTTCACTTGGCCTTTTTATCAAAAAATGTCCAATTTTAGGATGCATTTTGATGTGTAAAGAGACAGTGACTCAGAACTAAAAACCAATAAATCTTCATACCTACAATATACAACCAAAAGGAGTGTTAGCATCCCTCACAAAATACTAAGGACATACCAATAAATGGCTTTGAATACTTGTTAAATATATATATATATGTATGTACCTATGTGTATATATATATTTAATACTGACAACTCTGGTCTTATACTAAGACTGAAGAGGCAAGGTTTTTCTCATTTACATAGGACTAAATGTGCATAAGCCGGTTGCTTCCAATGGAACTGGAAGGTCTGGCAGTTGCATCCTTGAGTGGAATCTAGCCCCAACACATTTGGCTGCATCCACGCAGTTACACCTTGCAGGCAGCCTTGGGTGCCGGCTCTTGCTGCAGCTGCTGCTGCAAAGTCAGGTCTGCTGCTATACAGTAACTGGTAGGATGCAGATCTTAGTTTATCTTCTGGGGCTTATTTTTTTCCTTTGTTTTACTACCTCTCATTTTTTTTAATTTATTGAACATGTTTCAAATAGCAAGTTTGGGGAATTTTTTAATCATTCTTTTTACTTGAAACCTGTGTGCTTTTTTTGGATATATATACAAACGATTTAACAAACTGTTTCTTAAGCTCATTTGGTTTTGTAATTTATATAGAATTCAGGAGAAGATTAAAAGGGCTATTCTCTATTCCCTATGCAAATATTTTAACTGTTGTAGTGTCTGACAAAATGGGATCTAAAAAGAAATAATCTGCAAAGTGAAAAACAAATCTGTTTACAGTGGCGTTGCTGACTATCCTACCATATTCAGCACTTTTAAATATTGTTATTTATGAAAATGTAGTATAAAATGCAAGAAGAAATATTTATAAATGTTTCTTTTAATAAATACCTGTTTTGTCTGAAAGTGTTGTTGTGTTATGACAACTTTATTCATGTTGGTTAGCTACTTACCATTATGAATAAAATATTCAATGATTTGAGTGGTAGAATAATAGCTATGGTGTTTACAAATCCTGAGGGGGGAAATTCACTGAGAAAGGACTGCCACCTTCTACTGTGAAATACTGTTAGAAAAAAAAAGTATTTTTTTCTGGCTTTTCTTCTTAGTTGGAATTTAACTATGGTCCTACATATGTCTAGTATCATTTGTTTACAGTTATATTTACTGTGGTACTAAACATATAGAGCATCATATATGTATATATTTACATAGTGTAATTTCAAGTTTGTTGGTGTTTGAGGTGAAATACATTTAGTTCACACGGCTAAATAATGTGCAAGAAGCCAAACTGCATGCGTAAGTCTTTGCAGATGTAGACTTGAATATTCTTAATGTTATTATTTGATGGTGACCTGCTAGTCTTAAGCTATCTTTATAAGATATTTCACGCAGGTAGAAATTCTTGTCAACACAGACAAGTCATCCTTTCAAGAACAGCTTGAAAGCTAAATGTGTGGGCCCTAAAATATTATCTTGATTTCTAGCATAAGATTCCAAAACCTGTATTTGGAAACTGTTGCACCATTTTGAAGAATATTACACCAGTCTTCAGTGTACTACTGCAATGAAATCACGTTCGAAATTTCTTGTCTTAAAATCAATATTTGGAGGGATTTAAAAAAAACATAACACGCGAAGTTTCTTTCTTGGAGGAAATGCTCGTATTCAGATGTTTAATATACATTTCATCTATCAGTTTGGGTTTCCCAAATTTTTTTCATGAAAAAATGAATATGGTCCAAATGGACAACCTGTAACATGATCTCATTGCCTATCAGACAGTTCTTTGAACAAAAATTGTAAAACGGTAAAGTTAATAAACTGATTTATTGTGCATGCAGTGTGCAATACACATTGAAAAACTGCCTAAATACACTTATTCTATAGCCTGGAATAAAATAAGTATGTATTTAACTTGTATTTCAGTTTTTCATGAGAATGTATGTAGCAAGTGCTCTACAAAAAGTGAGTTATGTTTTGTCACTTTTGCCCAGTGTTTAATCTTTTCTGCCATATAGAGCCAAATGCCAAATAGCCACCAATAAGCAGAACACTTGTGTACACTCCTGACCTTTTGGTTTCAAAGAAACTGAATATATATTGTATTATGCTTGTGTTCAACATGGCTGTTTACAGTCAACTTGCATACATCTGTGCTGAAAATAGTTTGGGATACCCAAGATAAAACAAAACACGCAGGTAATATTAAGAGTATTTACATTAGACTGAAGGCATATAGGGTATGAAGGAGACCAAAGGTATGATGGAGAAAACACAGGTCAATGACTGGTGGCTGGGCTGCATGTTAACCAGCTGAGTCCAGGCAGCATGGAACTGTGGTATGTGGTACTTCCAGGTCTGCAATCCATCTACAACTTGCTTGAGCAACTATGTAGTCCACATTATCCATTTGTGGGACAACAGAGTGAACACAAACCAGATTTTAGTTAGTAATAGCTCTGTTTTAATTTAAAAGCATGCAAAAGTGTCTATTAATAGAGATCTACATTCTATCTTAAACAGCCAGGGTTTAAGCTGCCACCTGGTGCCACACTTCCTCCCCAAGGCAGCAAATTTGATCACATGGAGCATCTGCCTCTGCAATCAGTATCTAAAAATGGTGAGGGGCTCTTTCAGTGTGAGCAGGTTGATGGACTGACCACACCCTGAGGCTGCTCAGGAACCAGCAGCTTCTGTAAGCGGTAAATGCTTGCAAAAGCCATTAAGCATTAAGTTTCCACAAAGCCAACTCAAGAGCAATCAAAGATGATACAAGAAAGTGTCTTACCTTCAGTGACTGTACCCCACAAGGAGCAAAGCTCAATGTTTGTGAGCCTGCTCCCAGCAGCATCAACCAAGCCAATGACAGCCTGAGTCCTTACCAAATCCAGCAAAGCAAAAAATTAAGGTTGCACATAGACAGCTGCAATGTCTGCTCCAAGTTGATTTGAACCATGTTCAAAACCATTTCAAAACAGGGACTTTCTCAGCCCAAAATGGAGAGACCCAAGAGTAAGCACATCCTGGGACATGGCTGCAGTGACAAAGCGCCCGTCTCATTCACCAATACTCTGAGTACATTTGCAGTGAGAAAACATCAGACCCATTCACACAGCTTCTGAATACTTCTGTCAGCAGTAGAAGTGATATTTGTAGGATAAAAGAACAAAGCAATAACGGTGCCAAAATCATCTGGATAAAGCCTGACATAAACAGTCTGTATTATTTTACTGTTATACCAAGAGATAGATATTGCCTCCTCCTTTATCTGTAAATTCACCCTATGAAAAGTCATCTTTCCAATTTAAAAGAGTTACCATTCAGACCATCAGCCACTGACATACTACTTTCTTCTCAAAAGCTTTACCGAAAATCACCCCTTACTCTAAGTTTCCTGAATTCTGTGTACTCCTCTCACAAGCAGGGTTCACACAGCCATTAAGACTCTCATACTTTTTCATTGATACAGAATGCCAACATATCTGGTAGATGAAATGCAAATATTTGGTCATTTTTACTTTACCTTTCTGAAAGAAGGCTTCAGGGAATGTCATGGTCAGGCAACAGAGAGTGCAACAGAAGCTTTCTGTGAATGAGATTTCTTAAGTGCTGGCCTAGGCTGTTTGTCAGCATCAGACTAACCACACAGACTGTACATTCTCTGCAAAGCCCTTTGAGTGTGATTACTTTTGAATTATTGGTACAATGTATTTTGCCAATAAATTTCATTCAAAGTGTTGCATTTACAATCATAGGAAGGTGTTTTTATCCAACCATTACTTTTAATGTGTATTGTTCCAAATAACAAATTCTCACATTGACTGTCTTGCCACAATGATTGTAGATTGATTTCTACAACGGAAGAAAACATCCAAGTTTTCATTCTTAGTTACACAAACTACTTAGGTGTGCAAGCATTACTCTTTCTTTTGATATTACTTTCATGAAGATAACAATTTATTAATGTATCATGTGGAAGTTACTGTTATTCCATTGGTGTAATTTAGTTGTAAAGTATGATTACCTAGCTCTGTTAAGAAATTAACAAAGACAGAAGCAAGACTCGACTTTGACTCCTCCAATGATTGTAATATAAAATACTGCCTAACAAAATTTTATGGATAGTTGCACATTTTTATAATAAAGTATATTCCTCAAACTGGTTTGAATTTAGCCAAGAATTTCATTAATGATGTTATCTAAAACAAGGTTATTATGCCACCTGTCTGTATACTGGAGTGGATCTGTCAAAGATCATCACATCATAGTTACTAAATGACTGCATCATCGCAGCCTTCCAGTTTAAAACTTTGACATACAACAATGTACTTAGCTCTGCATTTAGTAAATGGCTAGTCTTCTGGTCTCACCAGTAATCTCTGACATAAAGGCTCTTCCAAGTGTCCTTTTGTCTTCTTCTGATGGTGCATTTCTTCTATATGCTTTGTTTTGCATCTGCTTTTACTGTGGAGGTATCCTTCCACAAGTATTTGCAGCTTCCTACTCAGGGTATTTTAATTCTGAAATTTTATTCTAAAGTTAAAGACCTGCAACAGTACCCTGGATGCTAACTCCCCAGCTGAAACTTTCCATAAGCGCTTCCACATGAGCAGACTTGGAGGTTGGCTGCAGCACAGAATGCTAAACCACACCAGCGCAGACCTCAGCATACCTGCGGGCTCATACCACGCGAGTCCCACTTTAAACTTCTGGTGTGATAACTCTGGGGGTTGTTGGGCTTCTGGGGGTCGTTGGGCTTCTGGGGGTCGTTCGTTCTTTTATTTTTTTGAGAGGGGTCAGAATTAAACCACAACCATGCAAACGCCACTCCCTCTGCGGGCAGGAGCCCCTGGGACCTGCAGCTTCTTACGGCCGCAGGCCACCAGGTGGCGGCAGCGGCACTGCGCTAGAGCTCCGCCGGTATTAGGCCCCACCCCGTGGCTCGACCTGCCAGCGCTGGCCAATCAAAGCGCTTCTGCGCCAGAACACAGCCCCGAAAACCGAAAGGAGACGAAACCTTTCGTTTGTTTCCGCCAGCGGAGCCCCGATAATTTCCGACTGCGCCTGAGGTCAGAGCCGAGCCACTTCGGCAGTTTCCGGAAACCCGGAAGGAAGGTGGCTGAGTGTGTTCGGAGGTCTCCGATACGAGCCGGGCTGGCGGACAAGGGCGCCCGAGCTCCCGCTGTTGCCAGGCATGCGGCTGCTATCGCGAGCTCTTCGCGTGGTGCAAGGCCGCCGGCCCGCCGCGATATCCCCTCGGAGCCCCCGAGCAGCACCCGTCGGCTGTAGCGCGGCGGGTACGTGCCTGCTGCAGCCACACCGCAAGCTGAACGCCCTACCCAGCTTGGACGAGCTGTTCGCCACCCCTCCTTACGGCGCCTGCTGGAAGCGCGGGCGCGGGGCGGGGCAGGGCCGGAGCTGGCGGCACGAATCCAGCGGCTGCACGACAAGGAGCAGGAGCTGCGTGACACACGGGAGCTGGCGAGGCAAGGTGCAGGCCGGCGGCACAGAGAGGGGCGCGGCGAAAGCCGTTGCGGCGCCACCTGGCGAGAGTGGTGGGGGAGCGATTTGCATACACCGACGCGATTGGGGAAGCGCCTCAAGTGGGCGGGCGAAGGCAGCGCGTGGCGGCCGTGCGCCTGTGGCGGCCGCGCAGCGTCTGCCGGAGGCGCGGCGGGAGCGGTGAGACGCGGGAGAATTAAAATCCTGTCAGCCGGGGAAGTCCTGGGCGGTTTCCTGTCGCCTTAACGTCACTGAAAGCAAGCAAACCACCCGAGCAGAGAGACTGGGATGCAAACTAGTGTCAGCTGGGAAAGTCTTGTCTATTTGTGTGAGAGCTGTTGCTTTAAGGAAGAGTTGTGTTAGCATCAGTTCCATGTAAAACAAAAATCAGGGACAGAAGATTTTTACATTTTAGTGGCTCTTTTTCTTACTGTCAAGCCAGCCCAGTCTGCCTGCATGCACCGTTTAAGCAGCCATAAACATCAGCATCTGTTTGTGCTGCCTTGATGCTGTGATACAGCCTTGGATTCTTTTAGTAGCTGCATGCTTATAGTGGTGCTGAGTACTTTTTACATTGAATCAAACTTCATTTTGATCATAGATAGAAATCGAAATGCAGAAAACTATTAAGATCAGTAAACTTTCACCAGATCATTAAATGTTTGCCAGGTCATTTAATACTTACTGTTTTGCTAAATACTGATTAATCAAATGTGTTAACTGTAGTCAGCCACTCTGACTGAAGGAGATGGCAAACACTGTCTAAAAGCCAACAGTATTTTTGTTTGTTTGTTTGTTTTCAGTCTATCCTCCACCACCTCAGATTGGAAAAGGAGAGAGAGGCAATGCTTATAAACTGGAGTAGTACAGATTTAGATTAGACATAAGGAAAAAGCTCTTTACAATGAGAGTGGTAAAAAGTCATAAAATGGCTTAAGTTGGAAGCGACCTTAGAGATCATCTACTCCAGCCTCCCTCTGAACTACACCGGCCTTGCACACTTCCAGGGACGAGGCATCCACAATCTCCCTGGGTAACCCATTCCAGAGTCTCACCACTGTTGTACTGAATAACTTCTTCCTCAGATCCAGTCTAAACCTACTTTCACTCAGCTTAAAGCCATTCCCCCTTGTCTTATTGCTAGACATCTTTAGGAAAAGTCCCTCTCCATCCTTCCTGTATAATCCCTTCAGGTATGGAAGGCAGCTATAAGGTTCTCCTGGAGTCTTTAGGCTGAACCTCAACTCCTTCAGCCTATCCTCATAGCAGTGGTGTTCCATCCCTTGGATCATCTTTGTGGCACTCCTCTGGAATCATTCAGAAATACATGCAGTATTTGAGGTGGGGTTTTGCAAAAGCAGCTCTCTTGACCTGATGGCCACACTCCTGCTGATGCAGCCTAGGATATGATTTGCTTTCTGGGCTGCATGAGTGCACTGCCAGCTCATTTTGAGCTTCTCATCAATTAATACACCAAAGTCTCTTCAGAGGTACTCTCAACCCCTTTGTACCCAGCCTGTATTTGTTCCCGGGATTGGCCAGACCCAGATGCAGGACCTTGCACTTTGACCTGTTGAGCCTCATGGTCCTGCACCTGGAACAGGTTGCAGAGGGTTATATGGTTGAGGAACAATTTAGCATACTGAAACTGTAGTACAGAAAAGGAAGTCTTAATAGTAAAATGTTAATGCTGATCAGGTTGATAATACTTTAGAAGTAAAAGTTTCTCATATGCAAGAGTTCTTCCATACCTTTCTTTTTAGTTACATTTAGAAGTTTTTCAGAAGTTGCTCTGGAGTAAACTGACAGAGATAAAATACTCAAAATTACTTCTCCCATCTTCAAATATTTGCATACAGTGATGGGGGTAATAGTCCTTTTAATGACAAGTGTCAGTTGTGGGGCTGCTGTGCTCTTTAAATCCTTGATGTTCTTGTTGCACTGAAATACAGAATGTAATTTCTTAGAATCACAGAATGGCCAAGGTGGGAAAGGACCTCTGGAGATCATCTAGTCTAGTCACCTGGGTCACCCACAGCCAGTTGCTCAGGGTTGTGTCCAGTCAGGTTTTGATTATTTCCGAGGGTGGACACCACTAATTCTTTGGGCAACCTGCACTACCACTCTTAATATGTACTGTATGTCTTTGTTACAGGTTGTATTATTAATCTTGTTTTCTGGCAGGTTTAGTATGTTGAGGGGGTTTTGTGTGATGGGTTGTTGTTTGGGTTTTTTTTTTTGCAAAGTTCATAACATGGTTATTTTTCAGAAGATACTCTGAGAGTGGCACTGATACAAGCCTGGGGCTTAACTGTACTCAAATATTCCAGATGAGAGTGAAGATTTCCAGAAGCTTGCAGAAAGGGAAATTGCCTCCTGTGAAGAAGAGGTAGCCACACTGAAACACCAGGTTAGGTACCCTTTAAAATTCTCTGTTTCCTTTTTTGAATTAACAAAGCCAAATTGTCTTCTCATCAAAATGAGATGTACATGATAAACTCTTCTCCTTCCCTCCCTGCAAGTTATACTCCTCAACTAGTGTCTGTTATCTAAGGAAAATGAAAAATGCAGAAGGTATAGAGACAGACTGTAAGTGCTTACTTGTACCTGAAACTATTTGAATCAATACATCTTTATAAGTAGGTGTTATATTTGATCTTGTCTGGATGTACCTTTATGGATTTCCTGGTTTTTTTATCAATTGGTAACATTAAACTTTTGTGGTACCACACAGTAGTTGTATTGAAAAAAAAAGTTTAATACTATGTAACTACTTCAGATGACTATGTTATATGTTCTACAAAGTATCTATGTTATTTAACCTAGAAAATACTGATCTTTACATAAATTGTTACGTATTCCTAATCTTACTCGTGGTAACTTAACGTAGATGGTATTGTTACGTTATTTACTGCTTTGTTAACAGTACAAGTCACATTATAAATATTTTTGTAAACATAATAATTTTGCCAAAATAAGTAGTAATCTGTGGAAAGAAACATCACCTACTGATTGTAAAGGAAGGTGGTTGAAAAGCATTTGCAAATGCTTTTGATCCAGCCTGCAAAATTTTCATAGCTTTTTTGGTTCTAGTGTATCTTTCTTCTATAGATTTAAGGCTGGTTGTCCCTTTTTAGGTAAGTAAATGAGCAGTACAGCTCAGTTGTTGAAGGACTGTCCTGAACATCCTTAGCTCTGCAGCTGAGACCAAGTGAAAGGGAGGCTGGAGGGAAGGGAAATGCTCAGTTGTTTTGCAAGAACCAGTTTATATCCTGTGGTGTCAAAGTGTTGCAGTGTTCCTGATGGGTGAAAGCTTTTGTGAAGTTTTGTAGGCCTTGAGAGAGAGATGTGTAGCTCCTGTGACAGTGAACAGACACAGGGAGTCTTCCTGCAGTACGGTGTTTCCCCACTTCATAGAGTCATAGAATCAATAAGGTTGGAAAAGACCTCAAAGATCATCAAGTCCAACCTGTCATCTCTTACTGACTGCTACTGCTTCACTGCAGGAGGCATGAGAAGCTTGTCCTCTAGGCAACCAATCTCTTAATGCAGGAGAAGGTAGCCTAGATGAGTTACAGACTTCTCTGGTGTTTTATACTATCTTGATTGTGGGTAGCAGTGTCAGAGGGAAGTCTTGTCTGCATATTTTTGTATTCACAGATAGCATTGCTTTTGATTCCTTCAGAAGAAACAGACAAGAGTGATCTCGTCATGGAAGTAACTTCTGGAGTTGGAGGGCAAGAAGCCATGCTGTTCACCTCAGAGATATTTGATATGTATCAACGATATGCTGCCTATAAGAATTGGAAATTTGAAATATTAGAATACTTTCCCAGTGAAATAGGTCAGTAATAAAAACACTTAATCTCTGTTAACTTTTTAATTTGAAACATTCATTGACACTTGAACTTCCTGACTACAGGAAGCTAATTTGCACTAACAATTTTAGAAATGGAGTTTTGTTTGAATATCTGAGTACAGTTTTCCTCAGCCTTCTGTATTTGAGAATGAAATTCCATTTCAGATGTACTGCTAAAATACTAAAGTGATAAAAAATAGTATGTCTTTCAGTAGTTTCAAAAAGTAGAAATAAAACTTAAGTACTTAACAGAAAAAAAATGAGAAAGTGGTGCAGATATGTTATTTCAGCTTTATTTTTTTACAAACACAAAATCTTCTACTTAGTTACTTAACGTTTCTAGGGTTAATGGATCAGTTTGGCATCTTGGAAGTTTTATTATGGTCCCTTGGCAGAGAGGGATCAATATGATTAAAACTTGAGGTTTACTCTAAAACTTGTTGAATCTCTCAGAAATAGTGTCATCTGAGGATTTCTATAAGGAAACGGGGTGTTCTGATATAGCTCATCTGCAACAGCTAATGGATGAGCTAAGTGGAGGAATCTTTGAGACTTGTCGAGGAGAAATAAAAGGTCTAATTATTTCTGAAAGTTTTCTACTAAAATTTCACAGATTGATGCTAGTAAAAGAAGTTCTTTCACCTTTCATTTCCTTACTGCCTCTCTGTATGAGAAGTGCTACTTTTGGTGTTTTGTTTTGTTTCTGGTTTGGGGGGGGTTTGGTTCATTTTGATGTCCTTTCGCTTAAAATGTCAAAAGCTTTTTACAAGTGGGATAGATTTTGCCTAGTTAATGTGTTAATTAATTTCTCATGAGCCTTAGAGCTCACATAAGATAAGCAGCAACATGGGGCTGAATGCAAGAAGGTGGAAAATCTGGATCTTCTGGTGATGATGAGCTGTGAAGTTCATAGAGTCATAGAATGGTAGAGATTGGAGGGGATCTCTGGAGATCAGCTAGTCAAACTCCCTTGCTAATGGAATTATGCCTAGATAAGGTCACACTGGAATGTGTCAAGGCGAGTTTTGAAAGTCTCCGGAGAAGGAGACTCTGCAACATACCTGGGCAGCCTGTTCCAGTGCTCCATCATCCTCAAAGAAAAGAAGCTTCTCCTTAAGTTTAAATGAAACCTCCTGTGTTCTAGTTTGAAGGGAGGTTGTAGACAGGCAGAGGTTGGTCTCTTCTCCCAGGCAACCAGCACCAGAACAAGAGGACACAGTCTCAAGCTGTGCCAGGGGAGGTTTAGGCTGGAGGTTAGGAAGAAATTCTACACAGAGAGAGTGATTGCCCATTGGAATGGGCTGCCTGGGGAGGTGGTGGAGTCACCATCATTGGAAGTGCTTAGGAGGAGACTTGATAGGGTGCCTGGTTGTATGGTTTAGTTGATTAGGTAGTGTTGGATGATGGGTTGGGCACAATGATCTTGAAGGTCTCTTCCAACCTGATTTATTCTATTCACATCACTGAAAACAGCCCAGCCCAATCCTCATGACGTCCACCCTTTAGATATTTATAAGATTCCTCTCTGTCTTCCATTTTCCAGGCTAAAGAGCCCTGGGTCTCTCAGTTTTTTTCCTCATAAAAGGTGCTCCAATCTCCTAATCATATTTGTAGTCCTCCACTGGACTTTCTCCAGTAGTTTCTTGTCCCTCTTGAACAGGGGAGCCATGAACTGGACACAATACTCTAGATGTGACCTCACTAGGGCAGAGTAGAGGGGAAGGAAAGGAACCTCCCTCAACCTGCTGGTTACACTTTTCTCAATGCACCCTAAGATACCATTGGCCTTCTTAGCCAGAAGGGCACATTGCTGGCTCATGGTTAACTTCTTACCCAGCAGGAATCCCCAGTCTTTCTCCATGGAGCTGCTTTCTAGCAGGTCAATCCCAAACCTGTACTGATGAATGGGGTTATTCTTCCTCAGGTGCAGGACTCCACACTTGCCCTTGTTTAACTTCATTATGTTCCTCTGCACACAGCTTTCCAGCCTGTGCAGGCAGCACAGCCTTCTGATGTGTCAGCCACCCTTCCCAGTTTTGTATCATCACCAAACCTGCTGAGAGTACACTCTCTTCCTTGATCTGGGTCATTAATGAATATTTTGAACAAGAGACTGGACCCTGCACTGACTGCTGGGCAACACCACTAGCTATAGGACTCCAACTAGAATCTGCGCCACTGATTACAACCCTGTGATGTCTGTTGATCTGTCAGTTCTCAGTCCACCTCACTACCCCCTCATCTAACCCACACTTCCTAAGCTTATCTATGAGGACCTTATGGAAGACAGCATCAAGTCTTGCTCTCCCCTCATCTACCCAGCCAGTCATGCCATCATCAAAGGCTATCAGATTGGTCAGGCATGATTTCCCCTTCATGAATTCATTCTGACTATTCCTGATAACATTCTTTTCCTCCTCATACTAAGAGATGACCTCCAGAATGAGCAGTCACCTTTCCAGGGTTGGAGGTGAGGGTCCTCCTTCCCTTTTGAAGACTGAAATCACATTGGCATCTCTCCAGTCCTCAGGTTCTCAGTCCTCAGTGTTCTGTTCTTCATGGCCTTTCAAAAATAGAATTGCTTAGCCGTAAAATCTGCCAGCTCCCTCTACTCAGGAGTGCATTGCATGAGAGCCTATGGATTTAAGGGTGTCCAGCTTGCCTGGGTGATCTCTAACCTAGTTTTGCTAAACTAATGGAGAGTCTTCCTTCCTCCAGACTTTCCTGCCTCCAGGGACTGGGATTCCTGAGGGTCAGTCTTTACTTCTAAGACTTAAGCAAAGAAGGCATTCAGTAATTCTGCCTTTTCTGTATCTGCTATCACAACAGCACCCACATTATTCAACAGTGGGCCCCATTTTTTACCCCCACTGGTAGGATGCATAGAGGAGACGGTTTAAGAGGAAGCACATAAAAAATACCCATCCTTTAGTTAGATTTTTTTCCTATTGAAAGATAAGATTCTGAACTAACAATAAAAAAAGGATGATGTAGTTTCTGAAGTTGGTGTTCAAAATTTGATCTTTTTGTAAACTTATTTCTGGTGTCAGAGTTCTACTATGGTATATGTTTATGTTTACATGTAAACTTATTTTTGTAAACTTATTACTGGTGTCAGAGTTCTACTATGGTATATGTTTATGTTTACATGTAAATACATGGTTTGTAGGCAGTCTTTTAATGTGTATAAAAAATTAAATTGCACTTTAAAAAATAATTTGACAGTGCTTTACTTGAGGTAGCATATGAGTATGTTTGTTTTTAAGGGTTTTCTTGCATCTTCGCTATAATTCTGCCTAGGAATTTAAGTGGTAAATTCATAAATTTAAGTAAGAACATAGTACCAACAGGTTCTGTTACAGCTTTACAACTGTTTTTCTTCTGTATCTAAGGTGGCCTGAGACATGCAGTTGCCAGTATAGCCGGTCTTGAGGCTTACAAGTACATGAAATTTGAAGGGGAGTGCATCGTGTTCAGCGGGTGCCAAAGACAGAAAAGCAAGGACGCATTCACACCAGCACAATGACTGTTGCCATATTACCCCAACCCACTGAGGTAGTATTTATCTTAGTGTAACAGACTTTACCATGAGCAATATTGTTACGTGCTGTATTGCCGATACTCAAGTGGTTTTAGTCTGTCCCGGTATTGTCTCTTAGTAATTGAAATATTTTGTTTTTCAAATCTTAGCTTTTGACAAAGTCATATTTGTTTGTTTATTTTTATTTTTGTCTAGAGGGGTGAAATAAAGAATTTCTGGGTTTCCTCATAGCCCTGATCAGAAGAAAGGCACTGTCAGTTTACTTCACCATAACTGGAAAATTCACTGTGAAAACATGTTTTGTGGAAAGCTTTACAATTTTTTTAAAAGTAACAAAAGACTAAGTTAGAGAGCTCACAGAGATTTCTTTTAGCACCTCCTCTTCCCCATTTGTATAGTGTCCTCGCTTTCAACTTCCAAAGTGCGTGTGATAATTCATTCTCACTGTGTTTGGCTAAAAACAACTGACTAATGAATGTTTTTGTGAACTTTGTTTCATCTAACAAATTGTCAGTGATGTTACTCCTTCCCATTTTCTCTTGAAATTATCTCATTCCTTCTTCACAGAGACCGTAGCCCCATTCCAGAGTTAACAAAGGGAATATGTTCCATTTTATATGGAAAACATCTGGTCAAATTCAAATATTGGTTAACTCTTGCAGGAAAAGGGTGCAGAGCTTTCAGAAGAGGGGGAAGATTAGTGCTAAGATTAGTGATTACGTCTTAAGCTACTATTTGTCTGATTTCCTGACTTTGATCATGTCACATTCCAACCTGGCTACAAAGATTTGTTACCCTGTTTATAAGTGGATGCAAGCTACCACTCATAAACTTTGAAAGATTTGATCTTCTCTGAATGTGCTTTGTAAAATAAACCATATTTGACATCTGTCTAGAAAGAAACAACATAAATGTGTTCTTTTTTTATATTTTATTATTTTTCTTTGTCTCCCATGACAGATGAGGCTGCAAATCAATCCAAAAGATCTACGAATAGAAACAAAGCGAGCTAGTGGAGCTGGAGGACAGCATGTCAATACCACAGACAGTGCTGTAAGGATAGTGCATATCCCAACAGGTGCTTCCGTTTTCCCTTAGTATAAGATTGCAAAACTGCTGTCAGAATTTCTTTTGAAACAATGGTTTTATTTTCAAACCTGGACAACAGTAGAGTTTTCATATAGTTTTCACGTATTTATAGTACTCTAAATGCACTACCTTGTGCTCACTCCAATTTGTAATAATGAAAACCGCTGGCTTCAGTAGCTAATCTACCGATTTTGCCACTAAGTGTGACACTCCTAAGAGCATCCAGATCAGATTTTATGAAAAAGTTATGTGTAAGATTTCTAATAATGGAAAAGAAACTGAAAACCGATCAGGTTAAAATCTGATGATTTGCCTCTTTTTGGCTAGTATCTAGAAGAGAGGGTTTTCAAATTCCATATCAAAATGTTTCTTTTAAATGCAAAGCCTGCAGAGGATGCCAACTTCCATTTGTCTGCTGACTCCTTTCCCATAGACTGCACATATAATTAGGAGGCCCATCTCTAGAGCTCAGGTTAGGAGATGTAGGAGGCATAAGATACACCCTCAAATACTACCTTGTTTTATCTGTTTTATCTTTTTAAAAAATTATTTACTTTTTATTTTATTGCCATTCTTAATCTTTTTACTTCCCTTTGAGCAATCCACAACAGCTGCCTTGACTTTCATTGCTTTTTAGCTTTTCTCTGCATTAGTCAGGCTTTACAGCCTCAGGGCAATCCCAAGTGCTCTTTATCTTCATGCAGTGGAGAGAGTAGAATTCTACTCAAGATATGGTGACAAAAAGGCACTCAAGATTCAAAAAGTTTTGGATTGTTTGGTGAAAAAAGCCCTGCAAACTAAAGCCAGCAAATGATCATAGGTTTTGCTGAAGGCAGGTATTAGTGTTTGTTACAGCAATCTTAAAATACATTGCAAATTTTTTGGTGATTATTCATATTCCTCCTGATCTCTCTTGCAATTGTGTTACTTCTTTCATTTTTCTCATGCTAACTCTCTCTGTAAACCTTTCTTGTGATGCAAAAAATTAACAATTCCTTTATAAAGTAATACTATGTAATCTTACCAGACTTATTTAAAACAAATCTAAATAACAGCTTAGCTTGTGTTGTCTTCCTGTATTTCTTCTTCCTGCTCCTTTCTTAGGTCATTCGCTTTTCATTTTAACCTATTATTTTTAGTCTTGGGAAGAGAAACCAGACTGATTTTAAAGAAATTGTTCCCTCTTTTGTATATTCTGACAATATTCTGTATACTCACTATCTCATGCATTTTACTGCTCCTTCAATCCTAAACTTTGTGGTACTGTGGCCAAAATTTTCAAGTATTAAGGATGTCTTCTGTAAGTTATATCGCATCACCTGTTTTTTATTTCATTATCCACCTGTTGTCCCAACATACCAAATTACATTTTCTATGTTATGGCTTAAAGCACACATACAACAGCCTGCAGTTCTCTCCCAAAATGTACCACTAGACATTAATAAGCCTGGGCTTTTGAAGAAACACCTTATTGTAACATAATAAATTTAGTATGTAACTGTTAAGTGCTAAATGTCATGATATTTTTGGCAGGGATTGTGTCTGAATGTCAGCAAGAAAGATCACAAATTAGAAACAAAGAGAAGGCAATGCAGATGCTATGTGCCAAACTATACAATGCCAAACTGGAAGAAGAAACCAAGAAGAGAAACAGTGTTCGAAAAATTCAAGTAAGTTTCACTTAGTAAAGATACGGTTCTGTACAAGTGAATGTTCTTGGGGTAACTCCTGTGTTGAACTGCAAATAGTAAATGGAAATAAACAGTAATAGGAGCCTGGAAGGACTTAAGGTGGAAAAAAGCCCCAAAACATTCTGCTTCAGCAATTGAAGTTGTGTATTAGCCAGAATTAAAAATTTCAGTAGTATGTGAATTCTAGAATCTAATGAAACAAACTGGATTAGAGCATGAAGAATCAGAATAATATTAGAAAAAGATACAGTTAAATTATTGTTTTATATGATTGACAAAAATTACTGCATGCCTGGCTTCAGGAGGGTGGGTGTCAGGATGGGGACAGTCTTTTTACTGTGGTGCCCAGTGACAGGTGAAGGGGTATCTGGCACAAGTTCCATCTAAACATGAGGAGTAACTTCTTTAATTTGAGGATGAAGGAGCTCTGGAGTGGGCTGCCTGGAGGGGTTATGGGGTCTCCGTTTCTGGAGACATTCAGAACCTGCTTGGACATGTTCCTGTGATCTTCTCTGGGTGAACCTGTCTTGGTGAGGGGATTGGACTTGATGATCTCCAGAGGTCTTTTCCAACCCCTGCCATTCTATGAATTACTGAACTATAACACATTTTTGATAATTGTGGCAGAAGGAGAAAGCTTTCACTTTTTGATGCATAATCAGTATTTCATCCTGATTCTTCTCATTTGATAGATTGGCACAAAAGGAAGATCAGAGAAGATCAGAACATACAACTTTCCGCAGGACCGGATTACTGACCACAGGATAAGCAGATCAGTGCATCATATTGAATCTTTCATGTTAGGGGAAGAAATGCTAGATGAAATGATACAAACTCTGAGCACGTATGCTGATTACGAATCTTTAATGGAAGTTATTTCAGAAAATGAAAAAAAGAATATATCCTGAATGTTGCTTTTTGTCATCCCATTACAACAAATACAAGTCTGCAAAGTAGCTTGTTGGAGCACTACCTAGAAAATGCATCTGCCTTTTGGATTATGAAAGACATCACAACTTCTTTCCTTGTGGCTGATAAACAGTTTTCTTACTTGCTGAGTTAAAGACCTTAGTACCTTTATATGAGACATTATTGCTGCGGCAGTCCACTTGACATAGTAAACTTGACAGAAGAAACTGCATTAAGTTTCTGTATTGAGAAGATACTGATACACCACTCTTGAAAGGTACACATTAAAAATGAGCTATTTCTAGTTCTAGTTTAAACAAGTTTAAACATCAGTGCAGAGTCAGTTGACTTGAGAGAACAAAAACATCCCATTTTGAGTGACTGTAAGAAAGCGATAAATAAATTACTCCAGTACTTATCTTCAGGTTTGTTAATTGCTTATATGTGACATGGGAGAGGGCATCAACGTGTATCTTCATCATGTTTTCATGGCCTTCTGGCTCTTACTAATACAGACAAAAATGTTTTAGGAGTATCTCCTCTTCCAAAAAACCCAAAAAAGCTGTGGAAGCCAAGCATCAAGTTGTATGAATTGTTTTTGAAAAGGCTGTTTCTGTTCTTGAGTCAAAAGTGAAAATAATTGTTGCAATTACTGTTTGGGTGATATTTCAGCCTCCATTTGGCTTCAGTTCAGTGTTTCTTTTATGTTTTTAATGGACTCTCTGGTTTATCAATTTTTCTAAAAGTTGCACAATATGAACAGCATCTCAGTGGTTTTGTCTGTTTAACAGCATCTTAAAGGATTTGATCTCTGAAAGCAAAGTAAAACTTTAACCTTTCTAGTCTACTGATATATGTGCACGTTCATATCTGTACGTAAAAAGACTTTCAGCCCTTACATTTAATTCATTGTTTTAGACTTTCACCCTTATTTTACAATCCCAAATATGTATAACTATACAAAAGGTGGAGCTTTCATGCCACACTATCCCACTACATATTGTATCTATGTATGCGTGTATACACAAATAGAATGTATTTGAAATATAAATAAGAAATTGGAAGCTAAGCAAAAATGCTGCCATGAATACAGGGGTGTTTACTTTCAGACTTCTAATTAGAATTGGAACAAAGTTTTCTACAGGTAGCTTATAGAAATACATTATTTAAAAATCCTATATAAAAAAATCAGCTTCTTACTATCAGTTTCTTTTTTCTTTTGCTGCACTTGAGACTGCAGTTTGAACCACTGCATGACGAAAAGCCCCACATAGAATCATCTGATGCCTTTATCAAGCTTTGTTTTCTGGGAAATACTCTATGGTAACTATGATTAAGTTCTAAATTTTTAATTAAAGATGCATACATTAACTTCAGACGTAGAAGTGCCTGTATGCATAAGGTATACGTATTTCCTATTGGGAAGTGTGAGACCTAGGTCTAGATTTACAACTCCCAACTGGTATATAAGGAAGTGGGGGAAAAAATGATGCATTTTGTGTATAAAATAATTAGATTTTGATTGGAACAGAAACTAGGACTGAAGTCTTTATTCCTAGCAGATCAGTACTACAGGGCACTTGTCACAGTCTTCTTCACTTCACTTAAGTCAGCTATCTCTTACCAAGGGATGGATGGAGTTTATGATTCCTTCTAACTTCAGTTTCATATTCCTCTAAACAAATACGGGCCATCAGCCAGGTCCAAACACTAGACTGCCGTGTTAAACTGATGTAAGTGTTCAAACCTTTGTCATCCTAGACCTTCTCTGACAGTTCAGCTGGCCTGGGCCAAATCCTGCCTGGCCAAATCCTGCCTGGCCTTTCTGTTCTTGTCTAGCTCCTGCACAGACACTAGATATGTTATCTTGCAAGCAGCCAGCTTCTGGTCAGTGTGAGAAAAGCCAAATACGCTGTGGTTCTGGCAGGAGTCTTGCAGAGGTATGCCAAAACAGGCATCTGACTGCACCATACAAAGTGTACTTGAACTATCTTGAGGGTTACCTCCTTGGCCTGTCATGGCAAGCATCACTGCATAAAGACTCACGGTCCATTACTTGCTTGGTATTGATTTTAATACAAGACCTATTGTCTCACAGAGTTAAATCTGTCTGGCACCCAGTCACTAGTGGTGTTCCCCAGGGTACTGGGGCCTGTCCTCTTTAATATCTTTATCAGTAAGTTTGCAGATGCCACCAAACTGGATGGCTGTGTAAAGCTGGGAAGCTTTACAACTGGATCTGAACAGGTTAGACCAATGGGCCAAGGCTAATTCTATGAAGGTCGATAAGGCCAAGTGCCAGGTCCTCCACCTGGGTCACAACAACCCCATGGTAAGCTACAGATTTGGGATGTGTGGTTGGAAAGCTGTATTTTGGAGAGGGGCCTGGGGGCTGGGGTTGACAGTCAACTGAACATGAGTCAACAGTGTGGCCAAGAAGGCCGATGGCATCCTGGTTTGCATTAGAAACACTGTGGCCAGCAGGTAGAGGAAGATGATCATCCCCATGTATTCAGCACTGGTGATGCGAGTATTTTGCTCAGTTCTGGGCCACTCACTACAGAAAAAACATCGAGGTGCTGGGGTGCACCCAGAGAAGGGCAACAGTGCTCTCAAAGGGCCTGGAACACATGACCTAGGAGGAGCATCTCAGGGAGCTAGGGTTGTTCATTCTGGAGGAGGCTGACAGGACATCTTATTGCTCTTTATGACTACCTGAGAGGAGGTTGGAGCAAGGAGTGGGACAGCCCTTTTTTCCCTTGATGGCAAGTGGCAGGACTAGAGGAAATGGTTCAAGCTGCACCAGGGGAGGTTCAGGATGGATATTAGGAAATACTTCTTCACAGAAAAGGTTATCAAACATGGGAGTGGCCTGCCCCTGGGGGAAGTGATGGAGTCACTGTCCCCAGAGGTTTTTAAGCCATGTGTGGATCTGGGGCTTAGGGACACAGGTGTTGAGCCTTCAGTGCTGGGTTGAAGTTTGGACCTGGTGTATTCTGTGATTCCAAACGCAGCCCACCCTGAGCTGTGAGCAGGTATTTGCAGCAGCTGAGGGATCCCTCCATCCAAGACCCCATGGCTGCTCTGCTCCCAGTAGAGCTCCTCACTCTGCCAACTACTACTAACGTCGATTGCACTTTAAAATACAGTTTTTTCCACAAGGAGAAGCCCAGGTGTACGATCCACCGCCGGACTTAGATCCTTCTCCTGCGGAGGACGATCAGGGTGTGAGACATCCCAGGCACAGACATTGATAAAAGCAAATGTAAACTGGGCGCCAGGCAATACTCAGGTGCGTGTCACGTCACCCCGGTGGCACAGATGCCGGTGGTTATTCTAGGAGAACGCCGTGAGGCCGCCCAGCTGCCGGAGGGCGGCCGGAAGAGGCGGGCAAGCCGCCAGGCGGGAGAAGCCGCCAGGCGGGAGAAGCCGCCAGGCGGGAGACGCTGCCAGCCCTGCCGCGCGCTGCCCCAAGCTCTTGTTCCCGAGCCCCGCCCCACACGGAGCGCGCGCGCGCCACCTCTCCACCACTAGTCTACCTCTTCACTGGCCGAAGAGGGAAAATATGATCTGACTTGGCTCTTCCCACGGCGCCGCGGATTGGTCCCCGCCTTATGCTCACTTCCTATTGGCTGCGCCGCCCCTGTCGGCGGCTTTCGATTGGCCGACTGGGATTTGGATACCAAATTCAAAGTTTTTAAAAGTACCCAGCGAGGGCTGCCGCGCATTCCCTGCCGGCGGCCGCAGCGGAGCAGCCCTGTAGGTGAGTGCGTGCGGATCGCAGGGGCCCTGTGGCAAAACCGATTTGGGGCAGCGGGGCGCTGCGATGAAGACTCACTAGTAGGAGGGATTTGTGGCAGTGGGATGTAGTAGAGTTAGTAGTAGAGTTATTTCAGGGCAATGGGATGCTGTAAGTGAGGGCTCTGTGGCCGGGACGGTAGGGACCGGTATGTGTAGTGTAGGGACTTGATGTGTTTGTGGAGCTCTGAGAGGATACAGGAGAAGTGCGGATGGGGGCTCCGCCGCTCTCCCCAGCCTCGCCCCGCGGTTATCCCGCCGGTGGGATAGGATGGAAGTGGACGGCGGCGCATAGGCAGCCGCGAAACACCCGGGTCCCGCCACCGAACGGCGTGTGGGGCGCGCCCCGCTGCACATTAGTGGGGGTCGGGCCTGAGCCGCGGTGGGTAGTACAGCTCCCGCCGGCGGGCTGTGGCTGGTGGGGAGGTACCGCGCAATCTCCCGCTTGTAGGGCCACGCCAGGCATCCCCTAGAGCGCTCCCGGGCGCCTCGGCGCCACCATTTTTGGGGGCATCCTTCAACGTGGGTGGAAACGGAGACCCCCAAAGGCACAGAAAGAGTTTCCTGAGGCCATGGGGCAGGGCAGGCTTGAGAGCTGGTCTGCCTGTCTCCGACCTGGGCCATCTTGGGCGCGGGGCAGGAGCAGCTTGACAGTGCTTTGGGCCCCCCGGGTGAGCCCACTGCTCCAGGAGGTCGGAGCTGGCCTTGGAGCCCCTAAATACGGCGTGGGGACGTTTTCCAGATCTGCAGGATTTCATCCCAAAACCTCCCTTGCTAGCTCGCGGCGCGCGTGGCGAAGGGGGAAGGAAAGAAGGAGGCTTAGCCAGGGGATTGTAGCTCTCTCAGCTCACACTGTACAAAGCCAGGAGCATATTTGCTCCTTTCTCCCACCAAATGTATGTAGGAAGAAGGGCCTTCTGCTCTGAGACGTTCAAGAAACACATTTTCCTAATTTTTCCAAAACTGCTAGATGTGCTTAAATCCTTTGAAATATCTACTCATACGGGGGACCTTGTTTTCTTACGAACTGTTGAACATTATTTTTCCCCTTAAATATAACACGGCAGTGATGGCTTCCTTCTCCCCTTCAGTCCTCGCCCATCCCCCCCGCCGTTGTTAATATAGATAGCACCACACTTCGGGGGGAGGGGAAAGAAACAGGGTAAGAAAAGCTCAATTTCCCATCAATATCTGTTGACCTCCCACCTTCTTAAAATCATGCTTCTAAGTAGCCTTATTTAACTTTGTTTCAGCAGTGCTGGCTTTAATTGTAATTTACGCAGACGTGGGCACTCAAGCTTTTTCTGTGCCACTTGGCTTCTTCCTCTTTTAAAAATGCCAGATACCTGGCTACATCAGCAGCATTGCCTCTGGCTTTGGATGCAAGCTTCTGGCTGCTGTGGACTAGCTATACCCTGCATGGGCCTGCAGTCACTCATGGAACTGTGCCACTCTCATGGAACTCTGTCCTTTTCAGAGGCTCTAAGCGTCCTGAGTATGTAGTTGCATTTAAGGTGGGAATTGGAGGCATTGGTGTGCTAAACGTAATCTGTACTGGTGGAATGGTGACAAAGTCGGTATTCTTGCTCCAGCTATATGCATCATAAAGGTCTAGTTTCAAGAAGAACTTATACAGATTTACTCTGTGACCGTTCAAATCTTAACACTAGTTGTCTGTATTTTAGATGCTAGAAACATGGTGGTCTTAGAGGTCCTTTCCAGCCATGGTTATTCTGTGAAAGTGAGTTAAAAAGCTTAAAATTCATGATTCCAAAGGAAGGCATGATCAGTTCTTTATAGGAAGAAGAATTTGTGATACAGTTTATGCTGTGTTGTAATATTGTTCTTATTGTTTCTTGCAGGATAGAAACAAAATAATGAAATCGAATTTAAACAACTCTTTCAAAATGAAATGCGATTTTTGTTGTGTGTCTCTTCATGCTGGGTGTGCACTGCTGAAGTCTGCTGTGGAGAACACAAGACTGGAAGAATCCTGCCATTTGAATTATGAGAAAGGCTTTTGTAAAAGCTGCACTGAAGAGCATCAGAAAGTACTGCCTAGTGACTCATACCATGTAGCCAACGGAATTCTAGATCTTGAGGATGAAAGACAACCTGTACATAACAAAGAAAACAAACAAACAAACCAGAGACTGCATGAAGGTATCTATGAAATGGAGGCACTGGAACACAGTAAATTTAATGAGGACAGTGGTTATTCCTCTATGTTAAGCAATCAATATGCTGATGCAGTAGAACATGACGATAGTATACCTTTGGCTGGGAATATCTGTGGCACACCAAAGCAATGTCTCGTGAAGAACCAAAACCCAATTCCCTTTTCAAAAAAGACTTTGTTGCCAGTAATCCATTATGAAGAGATGATTTGCTCAACTTTGAAAAAAAGTGGTAAAAATCTGAAGTCTTGGGCTGCAGTAGAAAAAATTGTTTTCAGAGGAAAGGTTGAACTTTGTAATCTAATTGGAAAGAAAATGGGACTAGACAGAATAGACATTCTTGCTGAACTCTTCCAAAAGAACCTGAAGCATGTACTAGCAAATATTTTAAGGCATCTTGGTGAGATGGATTTAATAAAGTAAGTATCTTGATCTCATTTTATTAGGAAAGTTAAAAAAACACTAATCAGGTGTCTTAAGAATGTTCTAGATATGGGGCCTGTGACATTTAATCAGTGGTTAACATCATGTATTGATATACTAAAGCACAAAGTGTTAATGTTTCCCTGGAAGGCAATTAAATATCAGGACTGTGAACATAATCTCATACTACACATGAAAGAAAAAGATTGCATTAGCTATTCACACTATGAAAACAGTTTTTCCCTTTCCTAGGAGGTAACTGATATGTTTTTATTGTCATTGCAGTTTTGCCAAAGTCAGCACAACGTGGCAGAAGATTCTGCAAGAAGATAAAAGGATTTTCCAAAAGTATAGTAAAGCTGTGAAAAGCTATTCTGTAAGTCTCTGCTCCAGTTTGGTATTGCAAGTCTAAACCAGCCATGTCTTTTTGCCATTTTAGGACTCTTCCCAATCTTAAGAGATTTCAGAAAAGTTTCTCAGATTGAAAATGATGTGACTCTAGCATCTTAATTTGTCCTGTTAAGATATCCTGTTAAAATATTGCTAGTCATGTCACTCTTTGGACCTCAAGGAAAGTTGCCTGTGACGATTACCCAAGGAGAGATGAATATCTTCTCAAGAATTTTCATGTCCTGTGTTACAGAGGAAGGCAGGAAGGAAAGGATCAGTTACCACACTGCCTGCTGGTCAAGGCTTGGAGGCTCTCAGCAGATGCTTTCTTGCTTCAGTGTCCCCACTGATCCAGAAGGGAGAGAGACTGAGAGAAATAGCTCAAATGACTGTGACACTCATGTTTCTCTGCTTATACTTTCTAGCAACATTCTGAAGTGCAATGTGTTGCTTACAGAATACTCAAAAGCTTTTGCACTGCAAGCTATTCCTGGTGCCTATTTGTATTGTGAAATAAAGAATAAAGATCCAACCCCAACAGCATTGTGCTAAGGCAAGATTCTTGTAAAACACTTAAGAGTGTTTTTGTTCCTTGAGAGAAGACAGTGAAACAAGGCTTAGGATCTGCCACAGAATAAGGCTGACCACTAGCATGGATTTTATGTAGTATTTTGTATTGCTAGTCTGCCGAGGTGAAATAGTTGGACACCACTGAATATTCATCTCAAAGTTTGATTTCCTCCCTGGCGTTACAATTTTTGAGTTTGAACTGCAAACGTAGAAAACTGGTGGGAAGAGTTTACTTCTCAAAGAAAACTGCAAGCATCTCTGTTCACCATAAAGAACTTGGGATGTTTCTTTGTGCTTTAAAACATTGTAATCGTTTGGTTACATGTCTTGCCTCCATAATTATGATGTGTTAACATGATACAAGTAAGTTGCATTATGTAATAGAAGATGGTTGGTTTTGATGGCCCGATATAGGGATCTGTCAGATAAGTCTCTTCTCAAATTTTATTCTTGTTTTTATTTTCATTAGAATGCCACTGAGACATCAGAGAATGCTGCAACAAGGGAGTTTGTCCTCTGCCGAGCTGCTTTAGCTTCCATTCAGAAAGCAATCCCACCTGTCAACTTGAACAAAAAAGGCACCAGATCCAAAGCATCCAAGAATCACAGCAGGCTCATGGAGTTCTCTGAGGTAACTGATTTCCACCCATCTTCAGTTTCTTACATGTTATGTAGCGCACAATCAGCTTGTAAAGTGTATTTCTGAAAATATTTCTGAGATTTCTGGACACGTGGTTCACTTTCAAAAATGCTAATGATTTGAATCAAAATAAACTTGAACTGTTATTTAAGTTAACTAAATAACCATCCTTGGATGAAGTTTGGAGGATTCAAGAGGGCTGGTTTTCTTACTGCTTTGTATTTTGCCTGTCTTCCTCAATTTAAAATGTAAGGAATTTTAAATTGACTACTCTTATTCCAGTTCAAAGTACCTGCAGTTAGACTGTCAAGTCTACATCTGAATTTGATACACCCAGAATTAGGCTAAATTTGTAATATCTCTGGAGTATGAGAAATTATCAGATGTTTTGTGGCACTTAGATACATCAGGGAATGTTTGATATGTGTATTTACCCTCCTCACTATTTTCTTTGTGTGCTTTTTCCAACAGGCTGCCAAGACCTTGAAAAATACCGAAAGCCTTAAAATCTGCCATCGATGTGGCTCACCTGCAAAGTATGACTCCTATCTACAAAGGGCAACGTGCAATCGTGAAAGCTGTGGATTTGACTTTTGCACAAAGTGCATGTGCAACTACCACAACTCCAGTGACTGTATGAGTAGCAAACCAGTGAAACCTAGCTCTAAGCTGGGGCCACTTCCTGGGACTAAAAGAAGCAAAAAGAATCTACGCCGATTATGATCCACCCATCCTAATATATACTGTTGAGTGTGGGGGTTTTTAAGATACAAAACTATCCACAGAGAAAATCAAACATGGAAGTGCTTTCTGCTATTCTATTTCTTTTTAAAGGTTAATTTTATTATTCCTCTGTGCTATTTAGTTGTGTTGGAGTTCCTAGGAATTGTCACAAATATCCATTAGAAAAGATTTTTAAACTTATAAATTTAAAAGAAAATTCTGAATGAATTCTAATAACATTCTCCTTATTGTCCTGGTAATTCTTCTACTGTATTTCAGTCTTCAAAAACACCCCATGATAATGAACAAACCAAAACAGTTTTGACAAGAAACCTTCCATGTGTAGCCCTAGCAATTCTTGAATGCCTGAAGGGAGAAACTTAAGTTGTGTTTTATTTAAATCTTTACTATTCTTCAAAAATCCTTTCAATGAATTTATAGTAAGAATGTCCAGCAAGGCAAGTGAAGTCCCTTTTAATGGAAAATGATGAGTCTAGGTTTTATTACTATTTTTTTCCCAAGGCTTTCCCACAATTTTATGATGTGAAAGTTCATAATACCATTTTCTTTGGCTTGTCTTACGTGAATCTTGAACTGTTCTTGATCTTTCCATTCCTTGATTTCTGAATTCAGAAACTTCATGCTTTCCTTGATTTGAGAGGATATTCTTTCCAGCTTGAAAAAATGTACTGTCATGGCTGTACTGCTAAAAAACTGCTTTGCCACTTTTTTCAAAATCATAAGATAAATTTTTAATATTTGTATATATTTGTAAATACTGCTTTAAATATTATTCCTGTTTGTCTTGTAAAAATAAATTACTATTCATAACTTGTTTGGCAAATCTGTTCTTCCTTATTATCATAAAAGATTCCTTTTTGTGCCCAGTTCTCAAGTCTTCTAGTATGTGCTTCTTAAAAACGTTGATTAACAAAAAAGGAAATGTGGTTTTGTGTAAAGCATACTGAATCCATTTGCATGCTATGTTCCTGCAGCTTACCTAAAGGCTCTTGGCAGTAGTTGCCAGTATTTCTTAGAACCAACACATTCAATGGAGAATTTTCGTTGGCTGAACTTGCTGCAGAACTAGCTCCCTGTTTTGTGATCTCACAGCAAAGAAAGGCAAGCTTTCAACAAAAGGACTGATCATTTTTCTGGAAATGTCTGGGATTTTTTTTTTTCCTTCCTGTTAACTAGATAACAGGCTGGGAAGACAGCATTGTAGGTTCTGCTCCTTGAATCACAGTTATATAATGCATGGCAGCTTTTCCTCCATATGTTAATTTTTCATTTGTGACAGCAGTGTTGGAAACAGTTGAGCAAGACCTGTATCATTGCACTTTTACGTGGCAAACCTTATCTCCTAACTTAAACTCAAGACAAGAGGCTGGCTGAGTTAAATCAAGAACTTTTAATTCCCTAATCTTATCTATATGGATATGTACTTCTGGATATGTTCAAGATCTGAGAATGAAAGGTAGAAGCTTTCCATCCTATATATATGTTGTTCTGGTAATTTGGTCATCTTTATCAACCAGTCCTGCAGGCCAGGAGAAGAATGGTGTTTGTGTGGAAGTAACAACCTGTAAGTACTGGATATTAGTATCTCCCAGTGTTATTTAAGAGATGTGGAAAAGGCAATGAATGGTCAGGGACTTGATATGTGTGCAACCACATTGAGTCTGTTAGGCCATGGGTTGTGCACGGATAAATACTACAAGCAGCAGTTTGTTATAAGGTTTTCATCTGTCTATTGAAATTCCTCTGTCCAGAAGAGTACAGATACCTTAATATGATTCTGGACAGGACTGCTCCTTTGTACATTGATTTTGAGAAATTTGGCACAGATATCCACTGGTGTTGCAGAGTCCAATACATCTTGAATTAGAATTTTTCATTTACCTTTTTAAGTTTGGTGCTTATTAAGGGGAACTATCTTCTCTAGTAGGCCTAACAATGTGTACACAGAACAAGAGAAAAAAAAACTGGTTTTTTTTTGTTTGCTTCTGGTATAAATTATTTTTCATGCATAATTTTGAGGAGTTTTGAGGAAGATTCCTAGTTATCACCAGACAAGGAGGAGGAATGGGACTACATGTTTTCTTCAATGGTCACAGCTGGGGAGGAGCATCATGACATACATTTTTCACTAACAGAATTCTGAATAAGAGGCAATTTGCCAGAAACAGTGCTGGAAATGTCAGATTACTTCCAACAAAACTTTGTCCAAGCTATAAGGAGGCTGCTACAAATTATCACAGATGTTTCTTTCCTCTTGCCTTATCTCTTGTCTTTTTCTGATCCTCGGGTCCTTGTCTGCCAGCTTCAGTGTTAATGATCAGAATTGACATTCATGACCCAAGCATCAGTTCCCGCCCTTGCATTACAACTACTCTATGCTGCAGGCTTAAGGAAGAATGTCTGCAGAGCTGCCTAGTGGAAAAGAAACTGAAGGTTTGGGGTGACAGACAGCTGAATATGAACCAGCAGTGTGCTAAGGTACCCAAGAGGGCCAGCAGCATTCTGACTTGTATCAGAAATAGTGTGGCTAGCAGGACTAGGGAATTGATGCTGAAGAGGCTGCACCTGTGTTCACATTTGCGGCACCCCCACCTCCCCCTCCCCCAATAAGAAAGACAATGAGGTGCTGGAAAGAGTCTGGGAAAGAGCAACAAACCCGGTAAAGAGTCTAGAGAGCAAGTCTTATAAGGAGCAACTGGAGTTTAGTCTAGAGAAAAGGAGGCTGAGGGGAGACCTTATCATTCTCTCAAATTACCTGAAAGGAAGTTGTAGCAAGGTGGTTGTTGATCTCCCAAGTAAGAAGTGATATGACAAGAAGAAATAGCATCGGGTTGTGCCAGGGGATCTTTATATTGGATATTAGGAAAAATTTATTCACAAAATAGGTTGTCAAACACTGAAACAAGGCTGCTCAGGGAAATAGTTGAGATATGCAGGGGTGTTCAAAAGATGTATAGATGCAGTGCTTAGGGACATGGTTTAGCAGTGGACCTCGCTGTGCTAAATTAACAGTTGGGCTTAAGGATCTTAAAGGTCTTTTCCAACCTAAATGATTCCATGATTCCATTGCAGATTTCAACAGGTGAATGACAGCTCCATAAAGGCCTGTTATCAGTGCTTGCAAAGTTCTTACACAGAAGTTCTAAAGACAAGCTTGAAGACCTGTGTTGACCACATAACTATTTCTTCCTTTATGGTTATCTTGCCCAATAGTTAAAACCTTGCCCAACAGTGCTGGGCAGTCAGTGGACCTATATAAAAACTACACATCTTACTGAAAGCCACGACTGTTGGTCGTCTTGAAAACAGCTGCAGTGAATGATATAAGGCAGGGAAAAACAGAGTGGACAATCAGCATTTACCCAGGCATGCTGGCCTCTACTGCTGAGTGAGAAAGCACGTCCTTATAGAGAGCACGGGTGCTGGAAGTTTGTACTAGCAGTGCCCCAACCAGTGCTGAGGAGAGTGATTTATGTACCAGAGATGGGAACAAAGTAGTAGATGCAGGGTGTTGAGCTTATCTTGAACTTGCCTTTGGTATGTAATCAGTGTGAGAGTGGTACCTAGAGAGAAACATATGGAGATGAGTCGTTCTCCACTACTACAGCTGTGTTGTCAAAACCACTTTCAGTATTTGGCAGCCTCAGGGACATTGCAAGAAAGTGATAAGCTTCTTGCCCACACTAGATACACTTTTCAGACCTATAGAGGGGTAATAAATACCAGCAGGATGACAGAGTCTCCTGACTAGTCGGTGCAAGAATACAACTTTCTCCCAATTACTTGCTTATCTCTAGGTGTGGCTCTGTATGGTGAGGAAGAGTGGGATATTTCTCTGCTCTGTAAATTGCTGTGGCTTATAGCTGCTTTCCCTGACCTGGGTGACTATGGAGCCAATTCCTTAACTTCACGTCCTGGCCCTAGCTGGGAGGCAGTCAGGGGCAGGTCTTTAGAACTTTCTGAAATCAGTACTTTGTGGCTGTCCAGCTACAGAAATTGGAGAGACAAGAAAGAAATGTCATGTAATGATGATTAATCTGATTATGTAATCACTTCCTAAAACAAGGATTAATTTGTATGCAATTATTAATATAATTTATCCTTCAGTAGCAGCCTTCATGCTTTGAGGACTGTGGGAGAAGGAAGAATCAAAATAAACAAAACTCCTCTTACTTCAACTCTGCAATTGTTGGCATCTTAGTGGAGCACACAGCCTAGCTTCTCACCTCAGAGGCTTATTTCTAACACCTTGTAAAACTTCAGGATGTGTCAGATATGCTTTCACTAGTCAAAGGCTCCACCCCAAAGAAGCAACATTTTAGTATATTGAGTGTTTTGTTCAACAAAAGAGTTTAAAACTCAAAGTTCTGGCAGTGATCACTCAGTAAATCTCAGAATATTTAGAGATAAAAATATAAAGTCTGCCATGAGTCACTGAGTTTAAAAAAGGGATAGATTAAGGTTGTGATAAGAATTCCCTCCCCACTTCCCAAAATATCTGTTCCCGAAGCTAACAATACTTTTGAGGAAATGATGCTGTGGTATAGATTGAAAAAAAATACAGAAATGTGTCCTACAATGGAAAAACCACAAGATGGTGCTCTTGAAACATTACATGAAGCAAGATTCATTTTCGTTCCTTCTTGCTGAGTTTATGGATTCTGTTTCCTCCATCTCCTCTGACTGTAGCTATCCATCTAGTTACTAGAGTTACAGGTAATTGCATTAAACCTGTGATTAAAAGAACAAACCCTAAACCTTTAATTCAAACACATTTGTGTAGGATATGTACATATTTACTAAAATTAAAAACTTACAGTGCTTTCCATAGAGTTTTAACCTGCTTCTAAATGCACATGCCTTCTTCAAGGAGTGATTGACTGTCCTGAAAATATAACATGTATTTTGCATGCTTTGTACCCTTGTAGTAAGAAGCGGAGAGCCACCACTCCAAAACAGTGGGTGCAAGCCACTCCATCAAGCCCTCGGTGTGGGTATGGAGCAAGTAGTAAACAGCAGAGCTTTGTCTGGAATTGGAGATCACTTTCCCGATCAGCTGAGGTTTGGTGAACAGCTCAGGTTGACAACTGCTGTGGCATGATCTGGATGTGTCTTCTGGCAGAAGCTAATTGCTCTGACTTGCAAAATATCTAAAATGTGTAGTATGACTATGTATGGCAACTTCTCATACAGTGCCTCCACTGTAGTTGGGAGGAACTGCTGTCTTCAACTGAAATACCATTATCTGAATGCAAGGATGGACAGGGTAATTATTGTAATAGACACTTGATTTTATAATACACTTGACATTATAGAAAAAATTCCCCTTCTAATATATTTAAACTTTGGAGCAGAGGATGAAGGGTTACACAGATGGACAACTCCTGGAATGAGGGTCTTTAGCTGAATATGAAGAAACTGTCATGCTATGTTCACTCAGTTTTGATATTATCTTGTCAGAGTGGTTTCTCCTCTGAAACAGTCCAGGTGAACACAAGGAAAAGAGCAAGATACTCCTAACATAAAATAAAAGCAGAAAGACTTGAGTCTGCTGGCATGTGCAGACATAGTTGCAAGGTTCAAATGAAGACAGACTTTCTTGTAATGGCCACTGAGATGCTTCAGCAGCTGGGTGTTGGAGGGGATGTGGGGGCAGTTTCATGAATGGCCATGTTAGGGCTCAGCTGCAGCTGGGCCCAAAACCATGGTGCTTTAGTATTGCTCTGCTCTTTGCAATTAGAGTTGCCCTCCTGGTACCTCTGTACAGCACTTAAACAAGGCAAGGGCTTGGAAGACATTTTGAGAAATTAAGATATAAAAATATGCAATTGCCTATGCTTGCTAACTGCTCTGTAGGTTTTATTGTCATGCTGGGGAGTACAACAAGCCCTTCACAACCCTCAACCAGATGAAGTGCAAAGGAAGCCCTTGAACCAAAGCGTGGCCCTGAAGATGTCCACTGATCAAACAGGAAAGTGGCTGGGGAAAGAGAGGAACCTTGCCCCTTCCTCTGCACTATTTTCTACCTCCTAAGCATTGGGCTAGCTTTTGGGAGGCCGCAGAAGTGCTTCTGCCCTTGGCTGATGCAGCTGTATCTGGTAAGGGGAAACAGGAAGGCTGATGCTGGAGCAGGGGCTGTGCTGGGGCATGGTGGGGAACGGAGGAAGGGATGGGACATTTAGCTGGGGTGACTGTGAGGTCCAAGGTGGGGACAATCTTTGTGTGTGGCCTTTCATTACCTAACATCGCATGTCAAATGTGTGTAGGTTTGCTGAAGAGCAAAGGCCTCTGAACATTCTGTGTGACCTTGTAGTCCACCCAGGATAGTAATGGTAAATGCTGGTGTTGCATTTAATGACCTAATTAGTTTAGCATTCTCAGCCTACATTGGACCAAAACTGAGAGCACTGTGAAGGTCAGAACTGGCTTTAACCAAAAATATTTGCTCTGGGCATATAAAGTTCAGGTGGCCCTATGTGCTTTATTGAAGGTACAGCTCTCCCAGTCTAATGCATGGCAGCTACAGGTTCACATAATTGACTTGGAATGAGTACAGTGTGGTGGAGTAGGAAGGTTCCCCCCCACACACAGAAGAATTCCACAGCTAACTCAGCCGGAGAAGCAGATGAAAGCTGTATTTTACAAGCAGATATGGAATGCAATGAATATGTACAAAAACATACAATATTTACAATATATACAGAAATATACAGCAATGTATGTAATACAGGAAACCTTTCCCCAACCCCCCCTGTGGCCAGGGGGGGTTCGGCCCTGCCCCTCCCTTCTCCCTCCCTACCTCCCCTTTTATCCCAAAAGGGTTAGAGAGAGAGAGAAAGGAAGGTAATTAAAAGGGGAAAACTTTGTTACAGCTCAAAGCGAATGCAAAAGTTAGTTTTCTTATCTGGTTAGCAAGAATCGTAGAGAGAAATGAGCCAGCTCACAGCACAGGGGGAAGAAGAAAACGACTGCTGACTCCCCCCGACTGAAAGACCAAACAAAAATTTACAGCCGGGTTCCACCAATGAAATTGAATTAGCATATCATTGTTTTCATTCTAATATCAAAACATTCGGCTAGAGTGTTCAGAAAGTGTCTCTTTCTTAAAGGCACAGCCTAAACCGGTCACAGTACAGCCATGGTGGCATTTCACGGGTTCCCACCACCTGAAATTCCTGTTTTCTTCCTATTTCTCCTGTACACCCACCAGAGAGCACAGTGCCCCTTCTCAGCAATGATGAACATTCCTTCCAGAGGCTTCACTAGTTGCTGGCTCATGCATGAATCATAATGCAAACACAATGACACAAGACCTCTGAGGCTTGTTTAGTGTCATTTCACAAGGATATACCTCAGCTCGATTAATTACATTGTACAACAGATTTTCGTTACTCATATTTAGATCTAATTTCCAAGGCTGTCCCTGGATACCAAATTAGTAAAGAAGACTTTAATTGCAATTGCAATTTGCTTACAAACATACTTCAAGCAGCAGCTGGTTGTAAAAATACACGATAGTTCTAAACAAAAAAGCTTTTTGTTGCCTTAAAAATATTTGCAACAGGCAGCACAATAATACGTGTTGTTCCTGCAACACATTTTCTTGTGTACCCCTCGACAAAAAAATCCAAGTGTCAGTATGAAATCCAGAAAGCTTTTAGTTGCTCTATTCTTCATGGAACATCATGGTTGTCTAATAAGTTGTGATGTTAAACTGTAGTAGGAAAAGCCCACTGAAGCAGGGTAAGCCAAAATACTAAAGGTAAATAAATAAATAAAGAAAGAATATCACAGGACTTCCAGACTCATCGTATACATGCTAGAGGTTTGCAAAAGTAAGCAGTTCATGTTTCTTCTCCTCTCCTCATCTCTATTACACAGCAGTTGTATTCTCAGTATTTATACATGATCTATATACATAAATGTATAAACTGTCCTACACCACTACCACAATTCCACCATTCCTCTAAGAATTAACCATGAAGCAGACAAGGAGTACACTTTTTAATATTTCTATTCATACTCTCAGTGTTTTTATGCTTGCAGTACTTATTCTTTGGCATTTTCAGCACTCTTATAAATAGATTATACCCTGAAGCGTGACATTCTTAATGGGACAAAGATGCCTCTTTTTCTGTGTTTCGCATATTACAGGCAGAAGAAAGATTCTCTTCCCTTGGAGTTTCAGTCAAGAATGAGTTTTTTCATTGTTCATTGTTCATAGCAGGATTTTCACAAAGTTTCTGGAGTAGACAGTAAATTAGTATGTTACTTTATGTTTGCATGCCATAATTTAAATGCACTATAATTTACTTTAAGATTTGCTCTCCATACATAGAGACACTGAAGCAAATGAAATGCTTGCAATTGTTCTTTTCCATACCAGTTTCTTAGATTCTGGTGATCAAAATCAAAAGTAGTTGTTGTGCATATTCTAAGAAGTTAGAGCATATGTGCTCCTTCCTCTGGAAATACTCAGAGAAAAAGAAATGCTTGCAATAAACTAAGTAATAATAAGATTACTAAAAAACACAGACTTGTGGGCAGCTAGTGGTGACTCTTGCACTAAGAACAGCTTAATTTCTGAAAGATGTAGCTATTCAACCTCACTTTTCTTTTGCCAATTGGTGATGTGAGAAAAAAGTACTATTCAGGGAATCCATGATCTTTTGTTTACGATGATAGCTAAATCTTTATGAAACATTTTCCTCCTGAGCATTCACACTAAGCAAAACAAATCCATGACCAGCACATTTTTTATAAACAATTTTTAGAATTATCTTGGTTTATTGGAACATAAACCAGGCATACAATGGGACATAGTAATACCTAAATCATGTCATTTCTTATCTCTAAGTTGCAAAGAACATCACGAGCAAGATGAATTTTATTATTCTATTTAAAATGTAAGACAGTGGAGAAACAAAATACTTGATCCATACTTAGGTAGTGGTTTGTTACAAATACAGCCAGAACGTTCTGACTCCAACTTCTAGGACCATGTCTTCTCCTATCCATACTACTTGTTGTAGTAATTAAAGTGATAAATCAAGAAAATCTTTGTACTTTATGATAGCTGGTGCTCAAACAAGCAATGAAACTTTTTGGAATATTACAGCTTGTCTGTTTAGGAAATATTACTGGTTTAATTTGGTGATATTTCAAGCTGGGTTACTGATATTGGTGGGGAAAAAAGAAAAGGAAAAAAGAAAAAAAAAAAAAGTACAAAAGAGGTTGTCTGAAATGATAAAACCAGGCTCAGCTTATGCCTCATACACTTTTAAGACCAAGTGAAGATCAGAGGCAACCTCCTACTGCAGGTAAGTGATGTATACTCATACAGCCCTCTTAAGTCTACATCACATATTCCTTTCTTATGCATCTGATGAAAACAGAAGGTTAAACTTTTAGCAAAGCTAACTAGGCTGAAATGATTCTCCCTCAAAGTGACAAAAAAAAAAAGAATAATTGGAAGAAATACTTGTGACTAGACCTGTGGATGAGGCTTCTAAAGGATTAAAAAATTTAATTATGAGGAGTATGGTAGAGGGCAACTACAGCTTTTCCTTTTCTATCTGTCTTGAATAAATCAATTATATAACATAATACAGATTTAGAAGGATTATAAGATGAAAAGGAAAACTTTCAGCTATTTTTTTCCCTTTTATTTTAAATTAGCAGATTTTTTCTTTTTCCAGATCAGGCGTTACATAAAATTGTAAATTTCAAAATTATTTCTGAATGTCTCCACTGCTGTCAAGCGTTAAGAGAATTGATGTATGCACAGAAATTCGTTATAATTCACAAAGTAAAATTTTGTTTCAGGAATAAAGTAAAAAAAATAGTGTTCCAGGGTTATCTGTGTATGCAGCTGCATGTGTATGCAGCGTACTGTGTATGCAGTGTTTATTGATAGAAAATGTAATCAATTTTTAAACAAACTATGTCAGTCATAAAATAGGAATTTTTATTTTCTTTAAATTATTGTGATAGGGGCTACTTGAAAGTAAGGAGATCATATTCATACCCAGTTTTTGAGATGATATCCATGCTTCCTTTTCCATAATTTGAAGTGTATTTTGCTAAAACATATTTTTAATCTATAACCTTGTTAAAATATAATTTTCAAGTACTTGTGTGGCTAACATTTAAAATATATAAAGGCATTAATAACTATGGGCACATATTTTTATAATATTTATTTTTTAAAGCACTGTTATCCTCTTGTCTTGCTTTTCCCCATACTTCACACCCCTTCACAGAAAGGGAGAGGAGAAGCATTATGCCAGTTCTGTGTTCAATCTGTCTTCCATTTTTACTGGAATTTAACAGAAATTTCTGTGGGAACAATGCTGAAAGAACATCTGGTGTATAGACTTGTGACCAGAAAACAGTGAAAGAATGAAAAACAAAATATGTATGCCTTTTTGCTTTTTTAGTGAAAAACATACAAACTAGAAATAATATTATTTGGATTTCAGGTTGTAGAATCATAGAATGGTTTGGGTTGAAAGGAACCTTTAAAGGTCCATCTAGTCCAACACACCTGTAATGAGTATGGACATTTTAACCAGATTGGGGGCTCTGAGCCCTGCCCAAATTGATCTTGAATGTTTCCAGGGATGGCACATCTACCATCTCTCCGGGCAGCTTGTTCCAATATTTCACCATAGAATCATAGAATCAACCAGGTTGGGAGAGACCTCAGAGATCATCAAGTCCAACCTATTACCTAATACCTGACACCTTGTGACAACTAAACCATGGCTTCAATAGCCACATCCAATCTTTTTTTTTGAACACCTCCAGGGACAGTGTCTTCACCATCTCCCTGGGCAGCCCATTCCACTGGCCAATTTCTAAGTGCCTGGTCCAGATCTTTCCCTTTTCAAATTTGGATCTGATTCCCATGTACTAGCACCAGAGAACCACTCATGGTAGAACAGTGCAGCTCTCCTTCTGGAAGAACTCTCTGTTCTCTTTACTGTTCTTTGTAACTCATACATTTGTGCCTGTAGAACAAAGGGTTTCCATCTCATATTGCCTCCATACTCACACAGTGGGGAGCACAGGGTTCATCATTGCATGGTCTGTTCCTGTTTAACTGTAGGAGAGTTCATCTCTGACCAGCTAAACCCATTGGCTCCTTTTTAGCCCAGCAGTATCCTGGCTTCACACAACCTACTCTCAGAAGCAAGCCCCCTCCCCCCCCCACAGATAGGTGGGAAAACAATGCCAAAAAAAACCCTCTGGGCTGAGATAAAGAGTTTGCTCAGATGGTTACGCTATACAAATAGCTTAACAGAAGGTGTGTGTGGGGTTTTTGTTTATTGAATTCAATACTGGCCTATCAAAATCACGTTTGGGTTTGTCAACAAATTATCTAGTATCCAAGAGTAGTGGAACACCCTGAAAGAAGCCATATTAAGCATCTAGCAATCACTAAAAGTCAATAATTCCTATTTGAATATTATTTTAAGATCCATTCTTTCTCAACAATGGTTTCACAGTCTGCCCCTTTTCCACCCCATTTGCCCCTTTTCCCCCATCAAATCCCAGAGCACCTGGGCTCTGTTGGAGTCTCCTCCCACCCCAGGTGTGGCCACTTGGCCCTCCCTGCCCACCACCCTATTTAATCCCCCCAGGAAAGGCAGAAGCCCCAATCTGAGCCCATCTGGGCTGAGGGATCCTCCTCTCATCACTGGTGAGTCCCCATGGTGCACACTGGGTGATGGTGGTGGTGACAACAAAGGCCGGGGGCCTGGTGGCCCCCGGTTAGGTAGGTGTTATTTCTAACTCATGTCAAGGGGAAAATATATTGTGTCTCTGAAAGAAAAATCTTACATTTCTATCTAAACACACCATTAAATCAAGAAGAGCCAGAGACTTTGCCTTGGTGGCCACCAGCCCACTTTCTTTTTGCTAAGCTAAGAGGAGGTCCAATATTATGGGGGCCCTGTGCTTGTGCCAATCAGCAAAACCAGCACTAACCACGGGCCATACCATGCAAGGGAACTCTGAGGAGGCAGGCTAGCACTTACTGAGGTCCCAAAGTGGGTGGTATGCCCACAAGCATCTCTCCACATGAGGCACGTAGGTGCAACATGATATTGTGTGCATCCTGCATGTGACTACTGCCTCTTGTCCCACCAACTCCAGCAGGGCAGCACCAGCACTGCGAAACTAAGGACCAACCCTGTGCAGCAGCAGATTTTAAAGTGTTTGGATCCAAATACTTTGGCTGCAAGAATTATCCAAGGGCTGGAACATCTCTGCTATGAAGAAAGACTGAGAGAGTTGGGGTTGTCTCTGAGAAACCCCATCTAGTTGAATGTCTCTGCTCACTGCAGGGGACTTGGACTAGATGACCTTGACAGGTCCCTTCCAACTCAAGCCATTCTATGATATCACTGCTGAGTGTGGCACCCTCAGACTCTGGTATGAAGCTGACAAGGGCCAGACTAGTTGCAGAGCCAGCTCCATGCCAGAAGAAAAGCTCTCTCTATTCAAGGAGCCTGAAAGACCAGTCAAGACTCAAAGCCCAGAATTAACCCACACTGTTAATTCTTGTCTTCCTTAGTGGGCATCTGTTCAGAGAAAGGTAGAGTGGAGGAGAATCACCTTGGCAGATGCAATGAATTTCTCCAGGCAGCAGAGTTGGTTGCTACAGAGGTTTTCAGATAAACTGCCTGAAAGAATCACCAACAAAATGCAGAAGGGAAAGAGCAATATCACAAACTTGTATTATATTACTAACCACCCTCACTGTAAAAAATATTTGTCCTTTTACGAAGTCTAAATATACACTTTGTTAAAGTTTTTACCCCTTGCCCTATTGAAAAAGGCTTTGCTAAAGCTATTGTCCCCATATTTTCTGTAGATCCCACTTATGTTTTGAAAGGTCACAAAAAGGTGTCCTCAGTGTAATCTTTTCTTCAGACTGAACACCCCCAACAGTCTCAGCCTTGCTTCATAGGGAAGGTGTTTCAGCCCTCTAATTTTTTGTGGCCCTCCTCTGGAACCGCTCCAATGGGTTAGTGTTCCTCTTGTAAGCATGAGCACCTAGTGGTATAGGCCAGATATGTAGTGATTACTTATTATGCAGCTCATAAAAGTTGAGGGAATGGTCAATCCAGCATGACAAATGTAGCTGCTTACAAAATTAGTATTTTCAGCTGTTACATAAATGATAGCAGGATGTTCATTCTGACCACCACAAATACAACAGTTTGCTGGTAACACAAGTTTGAGGGATTAGTAATTAAAATAAGTCAACATCTGGTTTTGTTACCATTTTTAAGACTTGTTCAAAGCCAGCAGGAGAGCCTGTAATTTAAAAATTAAAATGGAAGGAAACATGATCCAAAAATCTTCTCCTTAGGCTTGCCTGTAAGCGTATGAAAGGAGCTCAATACAGGACTAATATGAAACTTGTGAGCAAGAAATTGATCCACAAATATTTATAAATTAAAGCAACATCTGTGTTACTGAAAAATGGATTTAATCTGCTGGTGAACTCGGAACACTCTGTGGCACTATATATCCTCTGCATGAATTTCCTTTAGAGATGCTGCTGTATTGCCATAACAGCTGCTGCAAAAGTATTATAAAGAAATACACTTACCTAGTTATGTTTTCAGTGTCCTTCTAGTCTGGATATGTTTTGCAGGTAATAAATGTTAAGTCTGAGGAGGATGAAAATGTATCATTGTTATATTTGTATTAAACTTCAGTATGAATTAATTTTGAATTCATAGTAGTAGCATGTAGCTTTTTTATGTATGCTAAAATTGAAACAACATGAAAGGAACACAGAATATATCATTTGGTAGATCTAAGAGATCACAGAATTTAGTTCAGGGAGTGGAGGATACACTTTTAATGAGACTTCCTTGCTGTTTTCTATGTGATACATGTAATTTTAAATTTGTTGATTTAAAGCATTCTGCAATTTTAATATAGTTTTCTGCTTAATTCTTGATTTCCATCACCTTATCCTTGCAATGTTGGTAACAGTCTTAAATTCTTTCAAGAATCATAGAATTGTTAGGGTTGGGAGGGACCTCAAGGATCATCTAGTTCCAACTCCCCTGCCATGGGCAGGGACGCCTCACACTAGATCAGGTTGCCCACAGCCACGTGCAGCCTGGCCTTAACCTTCAGGGAGGGGTTTCTACCACCTCCCTGGGCAACCTGTTCCAGCATCTCACCACCCTTATGGTGAAGAATTTCTTCCTAATATCCCATCTGAAATTACCTATTTCTTTTCCATTGCTCCTACTCCTATCATTACCTGACACCCTAAAAAGTCCCTCACCAGCTTTCTTGTAGGCCCCCTTCAGATACTGGAAGGCCACAATTAGGTCTCCTTGGAGCCCTCTCTTCTCAGACTGAGTAGCCCCAACTCCCTCAGTCTCTCCTCATAGAAGAGGTGCTCCAGCCCTCTAATCATCTTCATAGCCCTTCTCTGGACATGTTCCAGCACATCCAGATCCTTCCTGTAATAGGGGCTCCAGAACTGGACCCAGTACTCCAGATTGGGTCTCACCAGAGCAGAGTAGAGGGGGAGAATCACCTCCCTCAACTTGCCTTTCAATCTAAGGGTTTCTGAGTCCGCAGACTTGACCTTTTACAAGGTCCTCTATAACAACTTGAGAGAAACTACAAAGCAAAACTACAAATTTACAGCAACGTAAAAATCTTAGTGAACCTTTCTGCACCTCAGAGTGCAAAAATGATGACAAAATGAAAAAGTTGCAACTGAAAAGTTTGGTATTTGCTACTGTGCATTTGTCAGTGCAATTTCTACAATATCCATGCTTGTTATGTTAAACACAGTGACTTGAAAGATGCCTGAGTCAGTATTTGATCACTCTTGAACTGGTAAGTGACTGTCCAAGAGATTCTTCTTGCTTATAAAACCAGTCCTCAGGTAGCAATTTTGCCTTCAATGCGAGTTTGTGATGAGGACATGTCTGTAGAGCATTTCTTTTTATTTTTCCAGACAGAATTGTGATGCTCTGAAAATAACATGAAGCATGAGAAGTCCTGTCCCAAACCTGGTGTGTAACTGAGTCTGCAGCATGCTGAATGGATGGGTTTGAACTCAGGATTGCCCCTCGGTTCTGCACCGCACCATTTTACTTCTGACCGACTATTCACACATACAGGCAGTTAATGCACAAGTCTCCTCTCATCTTAAAGCACTCTACCCCACAAAGTTCACAACAGGAGCACTGAACAACCCCTAACGTTAGTCTCATCAGAAACTGAGGATGATGAAAGACTTGGTTCCACTCTCAGACTGGATGATGTTCAGAGCAAACAAGAGCCGAGCTTTAAAAGCAGATTTTTCAGTACCTTCATACTCCCCCAGTTCCAGTCACTTGAGGAAGAAGGGAGCAGGCTGCAGGGCACAGTGCTGGTTTCCACTGTTGTCACCAGCAACACTGTAGGAGCAGACCTGCAACAGTATTTGCCTGAGGTAGCTGCTTTCTCCCTGACACCAGGAGAAGTGCAGCCACCCAGTCTAACACCAGTGGGACTGTGGTGTCTACCTCATCTTCTAAAGCAGCTGGAGAATAATCTTTCAAAAGATTTTTCTTATCTTAGAATAGTTACTGCAGATGCAATCTTCCCCACTTTTTTTATTTTAAAAATTAATTAATTAAAAATAAAACCAGTCAGTGCTTTAACATCGGAATGCAGAAGACAGAAATATCTTACCTGACACGTGAAGGGATTTAAAACAATCAGATGAAAGTACATGCACATACAGCTCTTGGTCCTTGGCCAGGACAGCATTGAGCATTGGTCACTCCAGCTGATGTCTATGTAGACCTTCCTTGTGGAAAGTCTCAGTGGTACAGCCTTATAGAAACTGTTACACTCTCAGCAATACTGGAGCGTATTATTTCCTGATACAAAGTTTGCTGTAGGAAATCCTGGAGATCATGTTGTCAGTGCTGTCCCACATAGGTGATGCTAAACTTGGCCCTTATTTTAAGTTTATCATACTAATGTAGGCTTCCACCTTTTGGCTATCTTCATATCTGTGTTCTTTTCTTTGTGCCACTGTAAGAGCATATAAAATCAGATTTAATCTCAGTAACTGACAGTTTCCCTGATGCCAGCAATACCAATACCCACACATACATCTAAAGTAAGGGTTCACTGTTAAAGAGGAGGAAGGCAAAGAAAATGTCTTGAAATAAAGTAAGTACCAAAGATTTTTACCTTTCATTAGATATTTGTCATGCATAAAGATTTCCATTCCTATTTTGCACTGAATTCCAGCATCATGTTCCTATACTGTTGATTCTCATTAATTGCCAAAAGTCACTTGAGAAAGATATCAGAATTCAGCATGAGAAAATATAATTGAAATTATCTATTGTTTTATTTGAGTGCTGTTTAAAATGCACATTTATTGAATTACCACTTTGTTTTCTATCTGATACTATTTAGTTCTATATATTTCATTAAAGTTATTTTTCACAATCTTTGCATTCTAGTGTTTCCTGTCTTATTAGGAATGTAAAGCCATTGTCCAGTTTGGAGTGTTGCGTGTGTGATGAGCTGCATTCAAAGTTAATGAATCTTCCTCTTAACTTTAACCTCTGAATATAGCCATGACCTTCTCCTCCTACAGTATTGAATTACAAAGAGGCTGGGGGTGGTTTAATCAATTGACGCAGTTGTCTGTGATGGCATCACTGTATTATTAATTGCAGATACAGGCTACATGTGCATATTCATTCTTTTACTTAATGTTATGCTTTTCAAGCTTTATGTAACAAAATCATGCTCTTAGCTTCTAACTGTCCCAGCTTAGGCTTTCTAAGTAGAGTATGCACTTAATTTGTCAGGAAATAATAGTTACTGCAACTATTAAAGAAATGCAGCCCAGACCCTGTGTTTCCCAAAGCAGAATCTCAGGTGTAGAAGGGTATAAATATAAATCATTTAATAGAATGGTACAGTGGCTGGGTCATCTCAAGCTGAGTGCTTCTGGAGAGGGTCCCCAAACAAAGGAATCCCTGGGCATATACTCTTAGAGACTGTTTTTGACTTTCATGTGATCTTCATGTGTCTTTCATTCACTCTGTTTAAATTGTGATTCTGACCTGAGATCTTCCAAAAACATCTGACTCCTTACTGGGCTCCTTCATTCTCTGCAGTCAGACCATTATCTTGCACCTGATGTTAACGCTTGTACCTGCTTTGTCTTCTGATTTTGCTGGGTCTGGAGGCCTTGCCTTGCTTGAATAGACAGTAAAAGGTGAAAGATTACAGCTTGCCACCTAAAGGTTCAGTAAATTTGGGTACTATTACTAAGTAAAGTTAAACCAACAGCATATCAAATCACACATTATAACTCCAAGTCATTAATTCTATTTAAAACCTATTTAAGTCAAACAACTAGTATATCTTAACATTAACAGCAATATATATTACAATCCAAGATGTTCATAACAGGCATCAAAGATAAGAGTATGTTACAGAGGTTTGAGAAAGCATTTGGTGTCTGCTGAGCATAGTAACAGTCCCAGGACTCAATCTCACTCCTGGTTTCCATGATGCACCTTAGCTTAAAGGCTATCCAGTGTTGCTTAGAGGAAATTTTTCTGCTTTGCAGTATAAATTGGCTAAAAGCATACAGCTATTAACTGTGTTGAGAAAGGTTTATAGAAACTGAGGCTGACTGTTTTGTATCAGTCATGTTCATGTTGACAAATCCTCTAAGCCTCCAAAAGAGGTTGACTGGTGCACATGACCTCTGTGGTAATTGTCACCCAGTGTTAAGTAAATAGTACTCAATAACTACTTGGTGGGGGAAAGCTGGTACCTTTTTGGTACTCTTCCACACAGATTATTCAGTATAATAGATGATGCTGAAATATCAAGACTATTATTGAAAACAACAGGCTTCTTTACTGCATGTATTTACTTGTTTTTCTGCTTGATTCTTAAAAATATGCTGAGATGTTATAGTTTTGAATAACTCAGCAAGTAGCTGTTATCAGATCTGTGGAAGACTTTTATGAGATGATTCTTTAATAACAGCATGTTTAGAACTGGTATTCTTGTGTAGAGCATTTTTTGCAACTGTTGTACTACTAACAGCTAATAATTCTGCTTATACAAGCAGAAAAAAATTCTAGAGCAGCACAATCCACTAGTGACATGTGAAATGGATTTAGACTCTAGGATACTCCTGGTGGCTCTTCAGCCTCTCTTCAAAGGAGCAATTATTCAAGTAATTAACTCAGTAGTCCCCAAAAACATCAAGGCAAGAGGGAATCTGTCACTGTGTTGCTGTGGAAGGACACGTAGGAAGGGAGGCAGGTGTTTTCCTGCACCTTTGTGTGGTCCATTACGAAGACTTGCTTCTGGGGCAAGTCATTCCAGAGACATGTCCTTCAACAGGGATATGACCCTGGTGCTGATGATTTTCAGGCTACAGTCTGAAATTTAACCTTGTTAATATGTATAACTGACAGCCTGGGGGAAGACACTTTGAATGTTGCTTTTCAAGATGCTTGTGACATTCTGGCATGAGAAACTGAAGAGAAGAGAAAGAAGAAAGGCTAAAGTATAAGTAATGTCCATTTATTAGCCATTTGTGGAAGGTCTTGGTCATGTGTGTTAAGTGGTAATAATGATGTGATGTGGTGGTGTGGTGACTCAGAGATGGCTCTTCTGAGAAGACTGCAGCTGGCTGTTCTGCTTTCAGCCATACTTGTCCCTGCTGCTACAGGGAGTTGGGCAGCTCAGGAAGTGACAGATTTGCCCATTCTGCCCAAAATAGAAGCCTGGAGGCTGGGGATGAAAAACAGGCTGTCAGGACAGCCTTCTATTCTACTTTTCCCCTCATGGCAGTAACTCAATTCAGTGACTGGAGGAACAAAGGCAGTGGGACATTTCTGTAGGATGCCACCTTTGATATCAGGCTCTTGCCTGAAATGCCTGTGAAATGGTCAATCTTCCTTTACCTGTGAACCAAACAGCTGGTAGGTTGGCGGAGTCACTCACCCTTCCACAAAAGGCAAACGCTAGAAGTCTCTGTAATTTCAGGTGTTCATGGACAGAAGTAAGATTTGGTGTTCTGGGATTTTATTAGATGCTGTTATTCACTGTGAGGTGGGGTCTGCTGTAAAATGTGACAGGCAGCTCTTTCAAAACACTTGGAGGTGGAGAGGAAGGTGGGGGAGTACAGGATGAGCTTCTTTCTTCAACAGGTAGAGAGAGGGAGTGGGGAGGTGTGTGATACTGAATCATACCTACACTTTTATAATGAAAAATAGACTGAGGAGAAGTCCTGGTCCTACACAGGCCTTCTGCCAGCAGATGCCGGCAGCTGCTCAGAGTCCATGAATCCATCTCACACAGCTTGCTGTCATTAGGGGCCTCATGTGAAGTGCTTCTTGCTAGGTATGTCTGTGTTATGGTTTTTCATTAGTTTATTTTGATTTTAGGAACTAAGGCCAGTGAATAGCAACTGCACTCTTATAGACCCAGGGCACATAAGGCTGCTGCATGGTTTTGGTCAGTATTTCTTGAGCAGTGCTCTTCTCCATTCTTCCCAATAATTTTGATTTGGTCACATTTTCTCTCATTTTTATTTCTTTTCTATAAAAATAATGATGTGCCAACTGAGTGTTATACCTAGAGTTTCTAACTTGCTGTTGTAGGTGCCCATTGTGTCATTTCTGTCCTCATCCTTCCTCCTCAGCTTGACCCCAAGCTTTACTGATGGTGCAGGTGCTGTTCACTCACTTATTATGAAGTACTGGGCACATGTAGAGGTATTGGGGGAAACTCATTGATATCCTCTTCTGAGTTGTTTTTGATGATGAAATGGATGCATTGCTGAAAGGAGTGATGGTTCAGTTTCAGTTACCCAGTCGTGTCTCACTGAGGACAATGTTTCTTCATACTTGTTACAACACATTGGTAGATGATGATGGCCTTTGAGAGAGAACAAGACTTCCTGTTGATGATATTTAGCACCAGTCTGTTTTCATTATCATTGCTTCATCTCAGGGAGATCTTTATTTTTACTGATAGAAATCTTTTTTTGTTTGTTTTTTTTTTTTAAACTGAAAAAAACACAAAAGAACATGACAAAGATAATGTTTTGTATACTGCAGACTAACAAGCTTATATACTGAAAAGGATCCTTCAGAATGAAGTGCTGCAGTCACTAGTTTGGAGATGATGACAGCTGAGCTCCAAGTACATGTAAAATTATATTGTATAAGGACAATTTGAGAAACCTTCTGTCATTGAAACCTATAAAACCTCTGTAATTGTCTGGGGAAATCTTACAGTGCTTGATTCCCTTGCAAGATCTAACCCAGGGGATACCACATAGTACTAAATGTGATTCTGGATGGTGCTCTGCTTGTTGTGGATATGGGTAGTCTGAAAGGGGCTGCAAGGTCAGGAGAAGACAACTACGTTATTGAAACCATAACAGATATTTTCCCTCAGGAGCTCCTCAATGGAAGGAATTAAATAATTGATGCCACCTAAATTCTGCACTTCTTAGACCTTGCCTGAGCAATGACCTTTCTTGTTATATTCTATGATGGATACATCCTGAAATTATATTAACTTTTGGAGTTTAAAAGCACTATACAATTTTTTGAAACTTATAATCTATTTGCATTTCTCAAATGAAAAATCAGAAGGAAGAACATAAAATTGATTGACATCTCATTTCAAATTATTTTCAGGGCCAGGACTGTAATGCAAGAATGCTTGACTTTGACCCTCATATTGGTCATTAAACAGCTCCATTCCTTATATTTTCATCTTTTCTTTCAAGAGAAACACTATTTCATAAAGGCTCCTAAGATATACATACAAATCTTGAATCAAGACACAATGAAGGAAATAACTTCTGATTGTCAAAGAGTTCTTCTCCATGCCCACTAAGTCTAGAAAATACTTTGGTCATTTTAATGACTTGCAGCTTAAAAGTTACTCAGTCTGTTTTAGATTTTTAGTAAGAAAGTAGGAACTACGACAATTAGTAAGAAATGAGATAATTTCCTACTTTGCAACCTCCCATTTCCAAGTAGCTTTCTTGACCCTGCTTCAGATTTCCTGAGGAAGTTTTAGTACATAAGCTGAAATTTCAGGTAGACAGGTTTTTGTTTGTTTGTGGTGTTGTGCTTTTGGGTGGTTTTTTTTTAACATTTGTGGGGTTTTTGTTTGTGGTGGTGGTGGTGTTTTTTTTGCAGAGGGAGATGAAGTTTAGGGAAAACTTATTTATGTCTATATTGCAAGGGAAATAGAATTATCTGTTTGTGAATAATAAAGAATACTCTCCCAAATACTTAAAACCAACCAGCTTTTGTTCCAAGTAATGTAATTTCCCTATTTTTTTCCCCAGCATAATTCTGCTGGCTTCAGGAATTATTCCAGTTTACAGTTACCTAAAGGTGGAAAGAACCAGCCATCCCCTCTAATTCTTGATTCTTTCTTTTCTGCTACTTGATTCTCACATTATTATTCAGTGTATCCAAAGATGAATGAGTTCTGTTGTCATGTTCAAAAAATTCTCTTCAACCTCTGCTGTTTTGTCTGAAAACTTTTTGAATACAGCTCTACAGTGTCAGATGTCTTTGATTTGATTTGACGTGGACCAGATGTCAGCAAATTAGAATTTAATGTTGTTGAGACAGACGACAAGGTAGGAAGCATAAAGGGATTAATTACAAATTAGAACTAAAGAAAACATACAGATGCATTTGTACTACATTCACCACAACTTGGATCAATCAGAAAAAAAATAATAGAAAGTCTATTTGTCTCTCTTTCTTGGAGTGAATGGGAATTAAGGGCTTATAAGGCATCAGTATGCTTTTTTATTTGTTTTCATCAGAACTGGTATTTTTCAAGTAATTGTTCATGGCATATACAGTGGCATTTTTCCTTTGCCCTTTTAAATCACACTTTGATTTGCCTGGCAGAAGATTAGACAGAAAATCAATGAAGCCCACTGTTAAGGAGGAAAACCCAAACATTTTTAGAGTTTCAGATTTCTCTACAGTAGTATAGGTACATAAACCTGCTAAAAACCTTTGATTTCTTCATGTTGACAGCAGTAAGTGTGCAAACAGCAACATTTTATACGCACAAGTGATTGCAAAGCGAGTTCTAAAGTCAGAAGATCACGGAAATTAACTATTTTAATGTCTGTGTGAGCATTCGTCAGATGATTAACTATTGCTTAACTGTGTAGCAACAAATACAAAGAACGAAGAGACTCTCACAGAGGCAAGAGAGCTTTCTTTGCAGCACAGCCTGTGCCTCCCTGCTGAAGAAAGGTACTTTTCTCTGGGATCTCAATCATGGCACGGAGGTTACTTTCTACAGCCTTCACTTGACACCAGTACACCTAGCTGAGAACTCAGAAATGCTTTTATCTGCCCACCAGCTCTGCCCTGGGATTTTCTTTAGGAGAACAGGCAGTCTGGCTTCCAAGGGAATCAATGTAATAAGCTGTGGCTGTCAAAGCTCAGGAAATTCAAAGGAGTCAGAAAGGGACTGGGAGCAGTTTTCCCTGGTCCTGAGCAGTCACATTCCTGATACAGGCAGTGTGGTGGGAACTGTCAAATCTATAAGGAGGAAGTGACATGCCCCAGTGGGCACAGCTGTATAATTTCTCTTTAGCTAACACTCAGGTAGGGGCTGTCTGAAAGAAACAGATCTAGCTCCACCTAATCCCAATTTCCAGTCTATGCAAACCTCAGGCAGAAGAGGATAGGCGCACTTGGGTTGCACAAATATCTGGGGATTTTTCTGACATGGTAACCTTTTCTAAATGAAAACTGACTAGCAGCTGAGGGTTTAACTTGAAGCTTGTCTAAAAGATTTCTAGCTTCTACATATGGCAGAGAATTTAATTTGTAATTATCTATTTTTTTTTGTCCCCCCATCATGAAGGACAAGGGATTTATCTCTCAATGCCATTGTCTCTATAAAGACTGATGCATGAGTAGCTTCAAAAAGTCCATCAGTTTTTCACTCTTGATACAGGATGTCCTTCAACAACAACAAAAAAAAATCTTGTTCAGAAAAATGCTATCAGAATTGCATACTGATACTATATAAGTGTATAAAAAAATATGCATTCTGCATTTGCAGAATAGAGATTCCATGTATAAATCAGCTTTAAAAGATGTTACAGTGATAAGTTAAAAGGAGTCATTGTTGAAAATAGTTTTTTGGTTTTCTTTTTCCATCTTAGGGAATGCTCACATCATTTGTCTTTTTAAATTTTTTTTTTAAAATCCTAGTTTCATATTCAACTCTTTTGTTTTATTTGATTTTATTTCTGTAAGGCTGCACAACACAGATTGCATTATCTCTGCACATTGTATTAGATGTCCAAGGTTCGGAACTGATTTTTGACCAGCTCAGACTTGCAACTTTCCGGAGTTTAACCCTAGAAAAATCACAAATTCATAGGGTTATCCAGACTGCTCCCTTTTGTTACTAATAAATACTGCTCCTTAATTTTGCAGAGGTCTCTGTTGAGATGCTTCCTGGTATGTCTTCAAGAAAATCATGCTCTTTGTCTTCTCTCAGATAACTGGAGGAAAAAAAAAAAAAAAGACATTGGCCAATTATGCTTTTGATCTTCAATCACCTTCAAATTTTAAGTAAAATTTATAAAGCAGTTGATCAACTTTTTTTTTTGTCAAAAACACAAAAAATGTTGTCAATCACAAAAGTATGTTTAAATATTGTGCCCATTGAGTTTTTAGGTAAAGGACAAGTAACATTAAATAATAAACGCAAATATTCCCATTTCCATATGCTGCCCACCTAGCAAGAGTTGTTTTTTCTCTACAGGCATTCTGGCTAGTTCTTCTGTTATCTAGAAATATATATCTGGAGTGAGAATGATCATGAAATTTAGAGTAGCAAAAGCACCTCTCAAATGTCTCTGCTCTTGTGGAATCCAGTAAAGATTGACTTCCTATCAGACTAAATTGATAGGATCAGCATTCATGGTATTGAATCTGTCGAAGTGCATCACTTTATACAGTAACCGTAATTCTGAGTTGTGTAGTTGCAATGGTTTGCAAGCTTGCTTGGGTTTGCGTCTTATGATGGTCCAAAACTAATTTTCTTCTTCCACGTTTTTGGTTGGGTTTTGGAAGTGTCTGTCTTGATGCAACTAATTTTGTAGGCATTCTTCAAATTATTTAAAGCATTTTCTCTCAGTGCCAAGGTACAGCAGCACCATGGTTTTCCTTGCCAAGGAAAATAAAAGCTTGAATTCTCTGTTCCAGACTCTATTTTCTCTTCACCCACCCTTTATCATACCTCCAATGTTTTGGAGTAGAATAAACACTTCTGATATTGTTGTTATTAGTTTAAATGTCTGTAGGAACAAACAGGACAGAAAACACCAGAAAGTTATAAACCAAAATAAAGAGAAAGCTCTAACTGAGGCTTTTTTTGTACTCCAGAATAAAGAATGGTTAAGCAATACAACTTGAAAGGAGGAACACATAACAGTTGAATCTCTTGCTACTGTTACAGGCTATTCCTACTCATGGCTGAAGCAATGGGCAGACTATTCCCTTATTTTCTGCAAGAATCTTTCATGTCTGCACTTCTTTATTCCTCTCAGGGTGATTTTGCTGCTTTGCAACAGCAAAACATTGTTAATTCATGTTATCTGTGATCCTTTCTACATTCTGGCTTATTTTCTGGGAATGTAAAGGATCACAAGATAAAGTGGAAGGGACATTGAGAGGTGGGTGTCTTAAGCTGGAATAGTTGTGTGCTCAAACAGGGTTGGTCAGGCTTATCTCTGCCCAATACATTTCACCCCCTTGATGTGTCCTGATGTGAAGAATCTGGCTTTGTCTTTTTACTGGAGGTGCTGGGAGGCTGCTGATAAGTGCCTCAAAAGTCGTGTCTGCTGCTGGCTGAGCCTAGCCTGTTTTATCAGTTTCTCCACACACTGTCAGCATTCCAGTCCCTGACTGTCTTGGTGGCCCCCTAAACCCACTCCCATTTATTCATGCCTTTCCTGTACTGGGAAGCCCCAAATGGAATGCAGTACTGCAGAAGCAGTCATAGGAGTGCTGAGTAAAGGGAGATGATTACTTTGCTCCATCTCCGTCTACTTTTCCAGTCATACAGCCCAGAATTTTGGCAGCCCTCGTTGCTGCCAGGGCTGGCTCATGCCCATCCCTGTCTGCCAACACTCCTAGCATCTTTTCAGCAAAACTGTTCTTCCCAGTCAAGCCAAGCCAACACCACTGCATGGAACTGCTCTGTTACAGATACAGGACCTTGCACATGCCCTGTTGCATCAATAGGTCTTTAGTCTGTGCTAAACTCCAGGGTGCTTATAAAACACACCTGCATGACTCAGGAAGCACAACCTCCTTGGTACAGAGGACTTTCTAAGTGAGGTCTGTTCTTCTTTTTTTTTTTTTTCTTTCCCTCTCTATCTAAAGAGTAAAACCTTACTGTATTGTTTGGAGAAAGAGAATGCAGCTTCAGGGATCTGGGCATGCATCCTTCAATTAGTAGAGAAATTTTATCTTTTTCTGTTATCTTCCTCAGAACAAAATGAAAATATTCAACAGAAAAAGTGCTTAATTTTAGAAGTACAGTTCTCAGTTTTCTTTCTTTCTGTGAGTGACTTAAAAACCTGCTAACAGTTCCTTTGTAACAGGTTACTCCATTGGAATATACATACCTCACATCTAAGTATTGTCACAATCAAGGCCAAGAAATGGGATGTTGCAAGCATCACAGAATACATTTGGTTGGAAGAGATCTTCAAGATCATCTCGTCCAACTTTTGACTCAGCACTGCAAGGTCAACACTAAGCCATATCCCCCAGTTTTAGGGCTACACACCATCTAAGCATCTCCAGGGATGGTGACTCCACCACTGCTCTGAGCAGACTCTTCCAATGTTTGATAAACCATTCAATGAAGAAATATTTCCTAAAATCCAGCCTAAACCTTCTCTGATGCAGCTTGTATCCATTTTGTCTAGTTCTGTTGCTCGCCACCAGGGAGAAGAGGCTGCCCCCTCCTCTCTTCAACCTTTTTTCAGGTAGTTGTAGAGAGTGATAAGGTCTCCCCTCAGCCTCCTTGTCTCCAAACTGAAAGGCAGGACAAAGCCACATGAGCATTTCTCCTTCTATTACAGATGTCGTCACTGACTCCAAATTGTGATGTCAGTCTGTAGGTCTGTAATACTTTACAGAGGTGTAGACTCAGTTTTCTAATGGATGCATGTCGTCTTTTACATTATATTCAGGTATGTTGTTCTAAAGTGTGTTGTGGTAATGTGAACTTCTCTTCCTCTTTGCCCCCTCATGCCTACAGTTTTGCTGAGATTCAGAACCTTAAATTTACCAAATTGTCTGGTGTATTAATCTCTTTGTACTACATTCATCACTATGGTTTCTGAACATTTTTCTCATTATGAAAGCTTTATTGCATTTCACCAGCATATGATAAGAAGAAAAACAAGAGTTATTTCTTATTATTCAAGCTTTAATCTTCAAACAGGATGCTAAACCAGGCTAACTACCTATTACCCATCATCTCAAATAAGAACTATATAATGGTACTTGAGCTCTCACACCTTTGTACACTGTAATTATAATTATATTGCTGGAACCAGCACAAGCGCATTCTAACCCACCCAAGGTAGCAAAAGCTTTAATCTTCAATTATTACTTCCTGTGTTTTTTTGCCTTCATGTACCTTCTAGAGAGTACATTGGATCATTCCAGCACAAAAACAATCTCTTGAAGAAGATAACTTTCTAGTTAAATTATGCTCTTGCTTTTCTATTCATAAACACTTTGTGTTAAAGAGGCATATTTTTTTGTAGAACAGCCACAAAGCTTGAATGCTTTCAAATAGCTGCCCTTTATACAGACACGTTGGATTAAACTTGATTGCACTAGACCTACTTTAACTAAGAAATCTGGAGTGTCCTTCTAACCTCAATGATTCTGTGGTTAACCCACATGTCCTTGTTTCTGGAACAGTAAAGAAATAAAGTTCTGTGTTAAAGCGTCTTCAGGAGAGTTTCAGAAAATAATAGAAAACAATTGAGAAAGGAGATAAGAAAAATTAAATCTGGGAGGTGCAATTTCTGTTTCAACTTAATATTTTCAAACTTAAGTTTTAGAAGGTTTTTCTTCTGTATGGCACAAAAGTAAAAATAGGTACGGATACAGACTTTTATGGAGTACAATAGAATAGAATAAACCAGGTTGGAAGAGACCTTCAAGATTATCACGTCCAACTCATCATCCAATGCCACCTAATCAACTACGCCATGCAACCAAGCACCCTATCAAGTCTCCTCCTAAACACCTCCAATGATGGTGACTCCACCACCTCCCCAGGCAGCACATTTCAATGGGCAATCACTCTCTCTGTGTAGAATTTTTTCCTAACATCCAGTCTGAACCTCCCCTGGCACAGCTTGAGACTGTGTTCTTTTGTTCTGATGCTGGTTGCCTGGGAGAAGAGACCAACATCTGCCTGTCTATAACCTCCCTTCAGGAGTAATTCCTTCATGTTATTTTTTTGTCAGCATGGTTCAAGTAATTGCAAAGACAACACCTCCAAAAACACCACTGTCACAGTTTTGTTTGTCCTGTTGTTACTCCGCAGCTAAGTGAGAATTGGCCACAACAACCCCATGCAGAGCTATAGGCTGGGGTCGGAGTGGCTGGAGAGCTGCCAAACAGAGCGGGACCTGGGGGTGCTGATCGACAGCCGCCTGAACATGAGTCAGCAGTGCACCCAGGTGACCAAGAAGGCCAATGGCATCCTGGCCTGCATTAGGAATAGTGTGGCCAGCAGGATCAGGGAGGTCATTGTGGCCCTGTACTCTGCTTTGGTTAGGCCACACCTTGAGTACTGTGTCCAGTTCTGGGCCCCTCAGTTTAAGAAGGACATCGAGACACTTGAACGTGTCCAGAGAAGGGCAACAAGGCTGGGGAGAGGCCTTGAGCACAAGCCCTATGAAGAGAGGCTGAGGGAGCTGGGGTTGTTTAGCCTGGAGAAGAGGAGGCTCAGGGGCGACCTCATTGCTCTCTACAACTACCTGAAAGGTGGTTGTAGCCAGGAAGGGGTTGGCCTCTTCTCTCTAGCAACCAGCACCAGAACAAGGGGACACAGTCTCAATCTGCAACAGGGGAAGTTTAGGCTCGAGGTGAGGAGAAAGTTCTTCACCGAGAGAGTCGTTCGCCATTGGAATGGGCTGCCCGGGGAGGTGGTGGAGTCACCATCCCTGGAGGTGTTCAACAGGGGACTGGATGCGGCACTTGGTGCCATGGTCTAGTCATGGGGTCTGTGGTGACAGGTTGGACTCGATGATCTTCGAGGTCTCTTCCAACCTTAGTGGTACCTTGTTACTGTGATACTGTAATTATCTCTTCTCTTATTCTGGAAGTTATAAGATTTCTTGTTAATTAATATCCATGGCTTTATTAAAAAAAAAAAAAAAAAAGGTTTCTGGACTTTGTGGTTCATTCTGGGAACAAATAGAATCTAAAATGTGGATATAAAATGCAAGAGAAAGAATAAAACATTAGCATTTAAAGTTAGTGAGTTGAATCTGTGCTAAACTTAATAGGTAGAGACCTGTAAGTTCACATTCTACTATAACAAAATAAAGTTTTCATATACTTGTCTCAGAGTATCCCCTTTCATCTTTCCTCATCTCTGCCTTGACTAGCAAACAGAAGTCTGAATACTAATAGGTATAGCAGCTCATAAAGTGCATGGCCTCCTAAAAAATTACAGCTGATTGTTTTTAATCTTATTTTCTCTGCACTTCTAAGTTTTCTTCAGCACAATTCTATTAAACATTAGTAATTTATCACTGGATTTATAGTTTTAAAACATTTTTTTCAACCAAGTATTCCCTAATGATCTATTGTACAAACAAAAGTATCAGAAAGGAAATTCAAGCTATGGAAATGTTATGATGGTAGTAGCATTGGATTGGGGAGAATCATATCCAAACTATTTTAAAACAGAGATGGTTATAGTTTGAAGGATGCTTTATGGTATCATTTCAGAAGAATCTGCAATAGCATGATTTCAAAATATTCTGTATGTATAGCAAGAGGTATCAGGCAACATTTTGTGTCTCCAGTCTTTCATTAAACACTCAATTCATTCTCCTGGACTAGTGTACATTAGTACCACCTGTGAGGTCCAGGATATCTCACCCAGGGTCTTGAGGAGAACCTTCTCAGTGTTTGGAGCTATGGCATGATGTGCCAGGCCATGCCAAAGGATACTATCTGCAGGTAACTACATGGGCCTGTACTGGCTCTCGGCTTATCCTTCACAGGGGATTCCCTCTGAGACAGTCAGTGTTCCAGATGTGTATGGGTCTGGCAGATCCATGGGAGAGATATGCTGGTCTGTAGCAGCAGCTAGGCAGTAAGGGGAGGTATCATAGAGCAGCTGAAAAGGCACTAAATTACTGTGTCTAAACAGCTGGGTCCTGCCCCAAGTGCACATGCACACAGATAAAACCTGCTCATTAATTCAATCTGCTCTTTAATGTAGGAAATGTATAATTCACTGATTATACCTCTGTGTAAATTTAGGATTCCCATAATTTTGTTTGTGATAATTCAGAGCTTTTGGCAGTATGGAATTGAAAAATAACAGTGACAGAAATTCACTTGGTTGATTTCCATGTCCCTAAAGCAGACACACCTGCACTTAAGCTACTCCTCATAGACATTTGTTCTTGCAATCCCTTAAATGATGGAGATGCTGTGATTCCCATAGACCTTCTATTCTATTAGAAAGCTAAATATCCCCTGCTACAAATTAAACTCATTACTTGTATAATTTAGAGCAAATTAAAATAAAATATTCCTTTCTTCTTTGAACCAAAATGGAGCTTAATACAGAGAGCAGAAAACAGTGGCAGATTTTAGGAGCACACAAATTGAGGGGATCTGGGCTGCCGGGGTATGTTTGTCGCTACTTTTAAAGTGATCAGATTTTTGCCTCTACATCTCAGTGGGTCAGATTTCATATTATCATGTCACTTTAACACTTAAACAAGAGGTAATTGTGGTTGGTGATAGGGTGAAGAATTGAATTAATTTGGTGAGCCTGGAATATATAAATTTCAAGTAAAATAGACACTTAAAAATAGTTTGTCAAAGATGAAAGAAATAAAAAAATAGAAACAGAATAGCCTTTGGGATATCAGTGGGATCCATCAAAGTCTAATCATTATACAGCTCTGGCATTTTGCTTCAGTGTAGGGGGTCCCCAAGCACTTCTGGTTGGTGGCTTGCTGAGTAAATGTCAGTTTAATGCTGTTTTCCTGTTTTGATAAAAACTCCTGTAGGGGCCTCTCGTCAGATAACCAGTTTTTTTACATCCTCACTGCCTCTAACCAAGCATAAATGTTAGTTCTATATGTAGATGCTTTCTTACCTTGTTTCTTTTCATTCTTTTCATTCAGTGATGTCAGGTTTTTTAGCCATTGAAGGTACAAGACCAGCTATTTTTGAACCATGAACTAACTATTGGTGTCTTTGATGCTTCTTGCAAATCACATCCCTGGGTACAGGTCACAGAATCTGACATGCATGTAGTTATGACAGTTACTCTGAAATTATTCGATCCACTTTAAATGTGATCCATGGGTAATGCAGCCCAGTGAGTCCACAGGAAATAGGATCAGTTTTGTGCCTTGTCATGAGCACCAACAGAAAGAAAGGCATGTGTGTGTTGTTGTATTGCATACAGTGTGTGTGGAGAGGACACTCATTACTTTTCACTTTGCAGGGTGTATAACTGACCATGATTGCGTGCTATATTTTAAGCTTCTCTTTTCACTTAAATGTGCTTCGCTCAAAATAGGGAGGAAATATTTTTGTCTATTAATGTAGGAAAATGCTAATAAAAAACTAGTGAATGTAATGCCAGTTCACTACTCTCTTGTAAACCTTGTAAGTGTCCATAGCAGCTTTACAATGTGCCATACAAAGAACACAATCCCTGCATCACTAGGATGTTGTAGTCTAAATGCATGTGCATAACAAACTTTCCTTGGACATCTGCTTCATTGATGTTTAATTGCCAATGTATTTATTACATTTAAAGTATGTAACTTTATTAGAGGTGGGCAAAGCCAGGGGAGCAGGCTCATTTATTGACCTTCTGTTATAACTATTACTTAATTTGGGATCAGAAGAGGACATTTTTCATGGGTGTGGCAGGGTGAGAAAGTTCTCCCCACACACACAAAGAAACCGCAGCTAGCTCAGTCAGAGAAGCAGATGAAGGTGCTGTATTTACAAGCAGAAACGGAATGCAGATGTATTTGTACACAAGATACAGTATTTACAATATATACAGAAATATACAGCAATGAACATAATACAGAAGACCTTTTTCCCTCCTTCAGCCAGGGGATTCCCCCTGTACCCCTCTGTCCCTCCCTACCTCCCTTTTTTTCCCAAAAAGGGTTAGAGAGAGAGAGAAAGGCAATTAAGGATAAAATTCTGTTAGGTCAAAGCGTGTGCAAGAATTAGTTTTCTTGTCTGGTTAGCTTTGTTAATTCAAGGTCACTCCATCTGGCAGCTGTTGCTTCAGAGAGAGAAACAGACAGGCCCACAGGAACAGAGGGAACAGAACGAACTGACAGAACTAACTGAACTGAAACTTAAAGTTGCATTCTACCAATCTACCAATGAAATTAGTTTAGAATATCTTGTTTTCGTTATTATCCCAAAACATTCAGCCAGAGTATTCCAGCGACTGTCCCTTTCTTAAAGGCACAGCCTAAAACGGTCACAATGAGGTAGAGCAGCTTGCTCTGGGATGTGCCATTAGAAGTGGAATGAGTTTTAAGTAATGCTTTCAGATCTGGCTGGAGCAGTTGCAGGTTAACATTCTTCGTACCTTTATTTTTTTGTAAGTCTCTTGCTCAGGCAACGTGAAGATATCACCATTTTTGACTAACCTAATTGTTGTCTGCGCAGTTCCCTGTAGGACACTGTGAAACTTTGAATTGTAAAGGTCTAGGGTCTATCCGTCTGTCAGTCACAGTGGGAGCAGAAGCCCTGTGTTTATACAAACAGATTAGAAGTTTGGTTTTACATGGAGTTCAACTACATGGCTCTGCTAATATTCTACAGAAGCTAAGATGAAGTTGCCATAAAATCTCTCCCTGTGCCAAAGACTGATTCTGAACAGCCATGTGTTATAACTTTCAGTCTCATGCTCTCATCAGTAGAAAATACTTCCTTATCATAAGAGTGCAAGTTTTTTTTAAAAAAATGGGAAAGCAGCATTCCTTTGAATAATTTTGATTTACTTAAGGCCAGGTTCTTATATATAATGCTGGGAATTTTGTACATAAAATATAAATGAAAGCAGCTATTAAGATTCCGCCTTTTTCCCACATCATAAAAGTGTTGCTATTTTTAAATAATCATCCCTTAATGCATCACATGATTCATTTTCATTAAATAAACATTTTTAATGTGTAAAAGTAATATTCATTAATATTTTTTTAAGAGTATAAATCTAAGCCAGTGGATGTGGCTCCCTATGAATAATTGACATTTGTTTTATCTCCTATTTCATATAAAGAATTAGTTAAATTGAAAAGGTATTTTTTCTCATTTGTTTAATTCTTCTTCTCTTTTAATCTTCCATTTATGATAAAGTAGTTCAATTACATTTAGCCTTTCTCCCATTCCTTCTGCTTTTTCTTGGCTCTAAGGCTCCAGCTCCAAAGACACAACAAGCTGATACCAGTTACATAAACTTTCAGTCAGCACTCACTGTGTATCCCACTTACAGCTTTGCATAGCATCCATTCTTCATACTTTTCCTTCTTTATGGTAACAGAACTCACCAAACCTTGGTTCCTTGTCAGCCTCTGAGGTTCTGTAAAGCATACCCATCCATGGCATGCTGCCCTCAGGTCAGAGCCACATGCCATCCACTGTAGCTGGTTGTCAGAAAGGCAAAAGTAGTTGCATGAAACTCTTCCAAGTCAAGCTTCACACATTTGTTCTCAACTGAGTTGCTAGACACCCATTTTTTCCCACTGTGCACAGCACATTTTGCTGGCTTTATGCCATTTTCTACTCTAGGAATCCTCCCCCAAGACCTTTACACTATGGCACTTGTTTCTGATCTCTACATTTCTGAAATTCAAGGAAATTTCAGATTTCCTCATTATTTTTCTTATTTTCGGTCAGCCTATATTGTGCGTAATGTTTGGTTTGCATATCAGCTGCTGTCTCTCCTCAAATCCCACCTTGTTATCCAGAGAAGAGTGCTCTTTTCTGTTTGACCTGTGACTCCAATGATATCTGTAATATAACATTCAAATCCTATTCTCTAAATGTCATAATTTTCCTACATTCAATCATTCTGCATGAAATCAATCTATTATAATGACATTCAGTTTCACAATGATTTACTGTGCTGATTTACTGATCTAATCAGCTCTCTTCTGTTGGGAAGTTCTATTTCAGGCATAGACAGGCCATCTTTTTAAGAAGACATGCAATTTTTTAAAATCAATATTCATTATGAAGAGACTAAAACACATTTTTTATGAAGATGAAGGTGAGTCTTGGAAGGAATAACTCTATTATAACCCTTTGCTGGGTTAAAAACTGGCTTGGATGACTGGGCACAGAGAGTGGTTGTGAATGGTGCCACATCCAATTGGTATCTGGTGACCAGTGGTGTCCTCCAGGAATCAGTACTGGGCTGAGTTCTATTCAACATCTTTATTGATGACCTGGATGAAGTGATTGTGTCTACCATTAGTAAATTCGCAGATGACACCAAGTTGGGAGGGAGTGTGGATCTCCCAGAAGGTAGGAGGATGCTGCAGAGGGACCTGCACCCTCTGAGTCAATGGGCTGGGGTCAATGGTATGAGATTCAACAAGGCCAAGTGCAGGGTCCTGCACTTTGGCCACGATAACCCCCTGCAGTGCTACAGACTGGGGGATGAGTGGCTGGAGAGCAGCCTGGTGGAGAGGGACCTGGGAGTGCTGGTTGATAATTGGATGAACACGAGCCAGCAGTGTGCCCAGGTGGCATGGAAGGCCAATGGAATTTGTATCAGGAATAGTGTAGCCAGCAGGACTAGGGATGGAATTCTGCCCCTGTACTTGGCACTGGTGAGGCCTCACCTCAAGTACTGTGTGCAGTTCTGGGCCCCTCACTTCAGGAAGGATATTGAGGTGCTGGAGCAGGTCCAAAGGAGAGCAACGAGACTGGTGAGGGATCTGGAGGGAAAGTTGTATGAGAAAAGGCTGAGGGAGCTGGGGTTGTTCAGCCTGGAGAAGAGAAGACTTAGAGGGGACCTTATCACTCTGTACAACTACTTAAAAGGAAGTTGTAGTCAGGTGGGGGTTAGGCTCTTTGTCCAGACTACTTGTGACAGGACAAGAGGGCATGGTATGAAGCTGTGCCAGGGGAGGTTTAGGTTAGATATTAGGAAGCACTTCCTCACAAAAAGGGTGACTGAGCACTGGATTGGGCTGCCCAGTGAGGTTGTAGAGTCACAATCACTGGAGGTCTTTAAGAAAAGATTGGATGTGGCACTTGGCGGCATGGTTTAGCTACCGTGGAGGTGTTAGTTCATAGGCTGGACTTGATGATCTCAGAGGTCTTTTCCAGCCTCAATAATTTTGTGATTCTGTGATTACTTATAATCAAAGAATCACAGAAATCTTTAGGTTGGAAAAGATGTTTAAGACCATCAAGTCCAACCATCAATTTGACACTACCAAGTGTGCTCCTAAACCATGTTCCTATGCACTATATTCACAGTGTCTTTAAAATATTTGCAGGGATGATGATTCAGTCACTTTTCTGGGAAGCCTGCTCCAGTGCTTGAAAATCATTTTAGTGAAGAAATTGTTCCTAAGATCCAATCTCAGTCTTCCCCAGTGTAGCTTGAAGCTGTTTTCTCTTGTCCTGTCACTTGTTAATTGGGAGAACAGACCAGCACCCAGCTGCCTACAATCTCCTTTCAAATAGTTGTAGAGAACAGTAAGGTCTCACACCAGCCTCCTTTTCTCTAGACTAAACAACCACCATTTCCTCATAGTCCCTGCTTCTCTAGACACTTCACCAGCTTTGTTGCCTTTCTCTAGACACGCTCCAGAACTTCAATGCCTTTCTCATAGTTAGTGCCCCAACACTGAACATGGTATTTAAGGTGTGGCCTCACCAGGGCTGAATACAGGGGAACAATCCCTCCCATGCTTCTGCTGGTCACATTCTTCCTGATACAGGCCAGGATACTGTTTGCCTTCTTGGCCACCGGATCACACTGCTGGCTCATGTTCAGCCAGATGCTGACGAACGCCTCCATCTTTCCTTTTCCATCTTTCTATCCACACTTCCTCAGACCTATAGTGCTGCATGGAATTGTTGTGACCCAAGTGCAGGACCTGGCAGTTGGTCTGGGTCAGCCTCATACCGCTGGCCTTGGCTCATTGATAGAGTTTGTCCAGGTCTCTCTGTAAAGCCTTCCTGTTCTCCGGGAGATCAACACTTTCACCCAATTTGGAGTTGTTTGCAAACTCAATGAAGGTGTGCTCAATGCCCCTCATCCAGATAACTGATAAAAATATTAAAGAGAACTGGTCCCAGTACTGGGGCCTGGAAAACCCCACTAATGGTGCATCACCAACTGGATCTAATTCCATTCACCATCACTCTTTGGGCCCAGCCATCCAGACAGTTTTTAACCCAGTGGATGATAATACACACATCTAAGCCATGAGCAGCCTGGGGATTCTCCAGGGGAATGCTGTGTGACATAATGTCAAAGGCTTTACAAAAACCCAGGTAGACTACATCTACAGCATTTCACTCATCCACCATACAAGTTACCTTGTCATAGAAGATCAGAATTGTCAAGCAGGACTTACCTTTCATAAACCTATGCTGTCTGGGCCTGGTGGGCTGGTTGTGCTGTATATGCTACACAATGGCACTCAAGATGATCTGCTCCATGACTTTCCCCAGCACTGAGGTCAGACTGACAGGTCTGTAGTTCTCTGGATCTTCCTTCTGGCCCTTCTTGCACTTATTCAGCTGGAGTTGTATAGTTATATTTGTATCTCTGAACTTTAGAAAACAGCTTATTTTTTGGGACACCATCATTCTGGGATGATTAATACCTGAATTCTTAGCCCTCCCTTGACACCAGCCTTGCAGTATCCTTAAGGAAGCTGTTGCCTTTTAACATGTTTTGAACGTCTGTAAAAGGAAATCAGTCATTTTAAACTGCCTGAGATCTGTGAATAACAGCTGCATAAGAACTAAATGCTGTTGCAGCAGTTTTTTTCAGTTATCATCTTAGTAACATTGTTATGTCATCTCTATCATCCTCAGTGAATGAAATCACTTTAACTGCACTTCTCATTTGTCCTTCAGAGACAGCACACCAGAAGATGCACGAAAGTCAGCAGTAGCCTGAGGGCTTTATTGAGTTCCAATGTAATGAAACAACAAGCTATCAAACTAAGTGAACAAAATAGAGTAAGGAACAAGTATATTGGTTTTACAACACAACCAGTGGAAATGCTGCTTCTGGACTGCAGAGTTGTTGGTTCATGGCCAGTGGTAATGACTGTTTTAGTAGTGATAGTAGGTAGGACACAGAAGGATGGAAGGTTTCAAAGTCTTAGGCAATGATAAAGTAATAAAGCAAGTGTATAGAAAGTATATAAAAATATATAAAGTAAATAAAAATATTCAGTGAAGCAAATGCTGTCTCCCACAGCATCCCTGCAGGTAAACCAGGGCAGTGTGGTCTGGACAATCAGGTAGTAAGGTGGATTGTGAACTAGTTGAAGAAGTCAGAGAGCTGTAGTCAGTGGGACAGAGTTTGGTTGGAGGCTTGTATCTAGTGGAGTCCTTCAGGGGTCATTACTGGGACCAGTACTATACAATATATTCATCAATGACCTGGATCAGGGAACAGAAAACACTGTCAGCAAGTTTGCTGATGACACAAAACTGGGCAGAGTGGCTGACACACCTGAAATTTGTGCTGCCATTCAGCAAGACTGAGAGGCTGGAGAGCTGGGCAGGGAGAAATTTAATGAAATTCAACAAGGGCAAGTAGTGTCTTGCACATGGGAAAGAAGAACCCCACATCCCAGTATAGGTTGGGGACTGACCTGTTGGAGAGCAGTGAAGGGGAAAAGGACCTGTCTGGGGTGTATTAGAACGGGTGTGGTTTGTAGATCCAGAGAGGTTCTCCTCCCCTCTACTCTGCTCTGATGAAGCCTCATCCAGAATATTGTGTCCAGTTTTAGGCCACTCAGTTCAAGAGGGACAGGGAGCTACTAGAAAGGGTCTGGCACAGAGCCACAAAGATGATTAAAGGAGAAAACATTGTGCTTATGAGGAAAGACTGAGGGAGCTGAGGCTCTTGGAGAGGAGGAGACTGAGAGGTGACCTCGTTCATGTTTATAAATATGTAAAGAGTGAGTGCCAAGAGGATGGAGTCAGGCTCTTCTCCGCGATGCCCAATGACAGGACAAGGGGCAATAGGTGGAAGTTGAGGCATAGGAAGTTCCATGTGAACATGAGAAAGAATTTTTTCACTATGAGGGTGATGGAACACTGGAACAGGCTGCCCAGGGGGCTTGTGGAGTCTCCCTCTCTGGAGACCTGTCTGGATGCATTTCAGTGTGATCTGCTATAGGTGATCCTACTCTGGCAGGGGGTTGGACTAGGTGATCTTTCAAGGTCCCTTCCAGCCCCTAACATTCTGTGATTCTGTGATTAAAGCGTATAGAAGAAAGTATATTTCTTTTCTAAAAAAAATATATTTACATTTTATATGTAAAAAACCCAAAGTGATAAATATAAAATCTTACTTTCAAAATTCCTGTGTTGAGAATTATGAATAGGTGTAGCTTGCTTTTATTTTTGTCTTCCACCACTATGAAGCCCTTGGCGGGATGAAGTTTCCTCAGCCCGTACAGGCACACCAGCAAATGTAGTTGTTTATATAAGAAATTAGTTAGAAGATCTGGGTTTCAAAAATGGGGAACATAATGGTTTTGGTGACTGAGAAGTTTAATTTCTATTAAGTCTTGATTGCTATCTGATAATAAAAAAAACTATGCCAGGGCAGGTTTAGGCTGGATGTTAGAAAGAAGTTCTATATAGAGAGAGTGATTGCCCATTGGAATAGGCTGCCTGTGGAGGTGGTGGAGTCACCTTCATTGGAGGTGTTCAGGAGGAGACTTGATGGGGTGCTTGGTTGCATGGTTTAGCTGTTTAGGTGGGTTGGATTGGTTGATGGGTTGGACGCGATGATCTTGAAGGTCTCTTTCAACCTGGTGTATTGTATTGTATTGTATTGTATTGTATTGTATTGTATTGTATTGTATTGTAATCACTAGTGTTCAACACCACAGCACATTAGTGGTCCCAAGACAGGGGCTCTGCAGAATCACCATTTATGAGGAAGGAGGCATAGTGAGGGGTGCCTCTTAATGAATTTATTTTTTTTTTTAACTCTTGAGTCCTGCTGTGTGGTGGTGTTGCCTTTGCTGGAAGAAAATGCTGAAAAGTCACCATTATGTGCCAGAGGAAAAAGCATGAGATGGAGTGTTAGAAACACACCCATATGGAGAAGCAGTCTACTGTTAGAACCTGAGTTTTGAGCACAAGATGTCAGACATAATGGTTTATATATTCAGTGAAATACATATTTAAATAATAGATAATAATAAAAAAAAAGCTTAGTCATTCATATTCAGACTCACCTTATATAAATTACTTTTTAAGCTACTCTGTAGTGTTGATCAGGCAATTCTGTTTTTTTCCTTTCTTCCAGTCAGTCTGATAGGCTTGGACTCTGCCCCATCAAAGTGGATATGGTTTGCAGTTATATGTGTTTTTACATAAATGTTTGAGCTTGTGCTCTATAGTATCACAGCCTGGCTGCTACCAGGGATTTTAGCTATTAACTGTGCCTTGTGTCATCTATGCACAAACCTTTTATCCTTCCTCTGACAATTTGACAAAAAAGTCTAACACTGTTGTCTCATAAAGTAAATGCTTGAATCACCAGGGATCATAATAGTTTCCATATTTTTTTTTTGCAAATGGGCTATGTTTATTAAGTGTTTTCTTTTGCAAAGAATCACATAATGCCTGATGTGGGAAATGACCTCTGGAGACTGTTCAGTCCAACCCCACTTTTAAACCAGGGTCACCTACACTAGATTCCTCAGAGTTTTGTACAACCAGTTGTTTCAGTATCTCCAAGCATGGAGAATCTACATCTCCAGGCAAACTGTGCCACTGTTTGATCACCATCACAGGACATTTTTGGTTTTCCACACATTTACACAGAATTTCCTGTACTTTACTTCAGGCCCATTACTTCCTGTCCTGTCACTTGGCACTCTACCCTCTTTTTACCTTTTCTTCTGATATTTATACACATTGATAAGATTTCACCAAGCCTTCTCTTCGCTAGGCAGAACAGTCTCAGCTTTTTTAGCCCTTCCTCACAAGAGACATTCTCTAGTCCCTTCACCATCTTTGCGGTCCCTTCAACCAATTTTCTCCATTACGTCCATGTTTCTTACTAAGAAGCCCAGCAATGGATCCATTGCTTCAGGCGGTGGCTTCGCCAGGACTGAAAAGAATGGAACAATCATCTCTCTCAACCTGCTGGCCTTCTTTGCTGAAGGGGTGGATTGTTCTATTTTAATTTGCTTTTGCTATTGTACATTTTTTCTTCAATCTTTTGGGAAGCTTAATTATTGAGTGAAAAGAAATGTAATGAATGTGCTCAACAGTGGATTAAATCAGAAACTAAATTTTAGCTACTTCTGACTAACTATGAGGTCTGATACATATGTGTATTACAATATACTCTTTTCTCAGTATGCCTATTCAAAATATCATAATGCCCTAAAATAGTAAAAACTTAATTCTGTGATTACACCTGCCAGGGAGTTAAAAACCCAGATGTAGCCCAGGCTTCACAGATTGCTTGCAATGAATTTGCTAGTGTACTGGGTAACAAAGCAGTAGGCGGTTATGGGCACTAGGGCAGCTTCAGTTCACAAGTTGTCCATTGAAACAGTGGGGAATGCATTTTGTAGGGTTCTGGGGTAATTTGGAGTAACAAAACTTTGCTGATTAGGAGCCAAATGTGATGGCAATATTTTCTAGAACCAGAACTATGGGACTGGAAGGGCAGATTTTTATATGTGCCAATAGCAACTGAATGAAAAAAACAGGAATTGTGGTAGACAGTGATTGCAGTTTGTGCACTCAATATGTACACGTGTCCAATCAATCACTTCCTTTCTATTCCAGCTAATTTCCCTGCATAATGTTTTCAATGATAGACATTACTGTGAGATGGAGCATTAATACTGAACTTTTTGTTCTTGAGGTAACCCTAGAATCAGATATTCTTTTTACTTAGTTTTACTTCCATTGTGTATATGAGGTTCTTGAAACTATGGGGTTTTTAAATCCTAGGGACAGACAGACCTTTACTCAAATCTCTTTGAAATGAGAACAGTGACTCTCAGTGGAAGAGGGACTGCCAATTAGACTAAGATTAGAAGTCTTAGGTTCTAAGATTAGCTGTTTTCTAATGTCTGCTTTGCATTGAGCAATTCACTTCAATTCTTTATATTAATTTAAATTTTTTTTTTATTTATACTTGACCATTAAAGGCACTTCCTCCTGTTAGGTTAATGATTACAATAAATGAACCACGACTTGTTGTTATGCTTGTTTTCCTTTGCATAATTATAATTATGCAAAGGGCTAGAGCACCTCTTCTATGGAGACAGACTGAGAGAGTTGGGGTTGTTCAGTATGGAGAAAAGAAGGCTCCAAGGAGACCTTATTGTGGCCTTCCAGTGTGTTAAGGGGGCTTACAAGAAAGCAGGTGAGGGATGTTTTAGGATATCAGGTGGTGATAGGATTAGGGGGAATGGAGAGAAACTAGAAGTTTGAAAGACTGAAAATTCTAAACTATTCAGTAGCATAACCAAGCTCTCCAGCAGTTAGAGAATCAGCTTTCAGACTGGCTATGGAGTTGAACTCTTTTACACAAACTTATCTCAGAGGGTATATTTTACTCACACCAATAGTTGTGAAATAAGTGTCTATTTCTTTAATTGCTAAAACTGAACATTAAGTTATGAAGAGATAAATTAATTCTGTGTATTAAAATCTATCATACACTGTAGCGTATGATTAATACTTCATTTGAAAATGACTCATTTTTCAATGATGTGATTGACAACACTGATCTACTTTAGTTCAGTACTTAACGATGTGAGGTTAAGATATGTATTTTATTTTCCTTTTGTTTTTCTTAAAAAAAAAACAAACAATAAAATAAAGCAAAGCAAAGAACCAACAAAAACCAACAACCAAAGCAAACAAAACCCAAAACAAAACCCCCAAACACCTTATGAGTATCTTTAGAGTGAGATGATAAAAGTTTAAGAATGGTGATGAAGGTCTTCTTTTCCTTTCTAAGTTCTATTAAGTTAAAGAAAAGTTATGAAAAGTTACAGAAGGATAAAGAGGAAAAAAAATGGAAAGCAGTAGATGTTTTCCACAGTACTGAGATCTATCTCGGTTAGAAGTACTTTGGAAATTGCTGGTGAAAGTTATGTAACTCTTTGTTTACAAATGTGCATTTGGGAACTATCTCTAGCAAGACAGATAAATTGTCCTCTGTTACACTTAGATGTCTCTTTCTTTGTGTTTAATTGTCCATAACCAAGGCAACACTGGTCACAATGAAAATGGCTAGTAGACTTTTGCTTATATTTCCTTTGAAGCTTCCATATGCATGGTCTTTTCACACTGCCTACAGGGACTGTTGAACTGGTGAGGTCATGTGTCTTCAAGAGAGGGCAGTCAGCTTCCTGGTAAAGCTGCTAATAGAAGGAATTGATTTCATAGTCAGAGCTAAATGGCACCTCTCTGGCAACAGACAACACTGAGTCATGCTGCTACACATGTACCTCTGCTATTCTCTTGGAAACTCTCATGTATGGGATCTATCTGCTTCCCAGAGCCCAGGCAGAAGGAAGGCCTTTTTGAACAGTTAATTTCAGCCAGGTTTCCTAGCTACTGAACAACTGCAGTGCCTATTCTGGCATTTATTTTTGGTGTTTTCCATGTACTCTGCCTTCAGGATAGCATCTTCACTATATTCTACAGGCTGAGTGGGACGTCATAACCTCAATAAACTCTGCAGTGTTAATAAATTAACACCTGAAGAACCCACTTACTTCCTATGCAGCTTTGTGACTCACTGCAGGTACCAACTGATTTCCAAAAACTTTCTGGCACAACGTGCTGTGATCAAGATACTGCTTGTGCAAGGTGAGGCAGTAGACGTTTTCAAAATTTAATGGGCATGGGCACAGACACATAAAAAAGAAGGAAGGAGTCAGCCAACAGGAATGAAACAACAATTAGTTAAGCAGAATGCTATGAGCTGACCTGAACAGGCAAATCATCCCTCACATGTGCCTCCTACATGAAAAGTAAAAAAAAAAAAATCACAGAATTTTGTCACTTAACATGATTTCGCCTCTAGACAGTAGATAATTAATCATCTACTTGCCCTTTATTAGGTCGATGAAATTGTGAATGAAATTGCATAGTCATTAATCAGATCTCAAAAAAGATGAGAAAAGAAAATACAAGAAATTTTGCAGATCAGTTCATAGTTTTAATTTTCAGCTACAAAATGAAGTGTAGTCTTAAAAAATGCAGAGTAATTAGCACATCTTTTCCTCTACTCGGTGACTCTGGTCTCTGTGTTACCTCTTTTATTGTGGTGTGGAGGTTCCGTTATCTTCCTAGATAAATGTGTTGAATTGTTACATATTAATTTTTTGACATCAGTGTCAAATAATTTTTCCCCAGATGTACAAATACTAAAGAAACAAACAAGAAAAAAAAAAAAAAAAAAAGGAGGAAATAAGCAAAAGTAGCCCTCTTGAATTTTCAGTCATGAATACTACAAAGTTACTTCATTTATTATAAGGTAGATTCCAAGTGGTACAGGAAATTATTTGCAGGTTTAAAAACAGCAGTGTAGAATTTCCTGTTATTCCCATATTATTTCCTGTCTTCCTCAAATGTATTATTACTTAAATGACAATCTGCTTTTTCATTATATTCAGGAAATATGATTTGACATTACTGCAATGTCTGTTGTAAATTGAAGTAACTGCATACTTCTAGAAATTATGATGTTCAATATTAATCTTCATAAGTCACAATTCATATGGAAAAGTAAACAGAAACGTAAATAGAGAACACTTTCATATGATGAAACAAAATCAGAATTATATGACAATTCTTTCAGAGTACAGTTCTGTGTTTGCTTCAGAAAAAAATTGACATTAATGAAAAAAATAATTTTCTGCAAAAGAAACAGAGCTGACCTTGATTTCAATCACAATGCAATCCCTAAAATATTATTCAGTTTTGTTTGCTGTGATCAGTCATTCATTGACAAAGTCATACCTCTGCAATGGTATTCAAACATCATGAGATAGAAACAAATCTCAGTTTAGCGAGTCGATTTAATTGTTTAAAATATGTTCTTTCAATACAATAATACAATACAATACAATACACCAGGTTGGAAGAGACCTTCAAGATCATCACGTCCAACCCATCAAACAATCCAACCCACCCAACAACTAGACCATACAGCCAAGCACCCCATCAAGTCTTCTCCTGAACACCTCCAGTGAAGGTGACTCCACCATCTCCACGGGCAGCCGATTCCAATGGCCAATCACTCTCTCCGTGTAGAACTTCTTCCTAACATCCAGCCTAAACCTGCCCTGGCGCAGCCTGAGACTGTGTCCTCTTGTTCTGGTGCTGGCTGCCTGGGAGAAGAGGCCAACCTCTGCCTGGCTACAACCTCCCTTCAGGTAGTTGTAGAGAGCAATAAGGTCACCCCTCAGTCTCCTCTTCTCCAGGCTAAGCAACCCCAGCTCCCTCAGCCTTTCCTCATAGGGCTTGTGTTCCAAACCCCTCACCAGCTTTGTTGCCCTTCTCTGGACACGTTCCAGCAAGTCAACATCCTTCCTAAACTGAGGGGCCCAGAACTGGACACAGGACTCAAGGTGTGGCCTAACCAGTGCAGTGTACAGGGGCACAATGACCTCCCTGCTCCTGCTGGCCACACTGTTCCTGATGCAAGCCAGGATGCCATTGGCCTTCTTGGCTGCCTGGGCACACTGCAGGCTCATGTTCAGCCTACAATCAACCAGTACCCCCAGGTCCCTCTCTGCCTGGCCACTCTCCAGCCACTCGGACCCCAGCCTGTAGCACTGCCTGGGGTTGTTGTGGCCAATGTGCAGAACCCGGCACTTGGATGTGTTAAATCTCATGCCATTGGACTCTGCCCATCTGTCCAGCCTGTCGAGGTCCCTCTGCAAAGCCTCTCTGCCCTCCAGCAAATCAACTGCTGCCCCCAGCTTGGTGTCATCTGCAAATTTACTGATGATGGACTCAATGCCCTCATCCAGATCATCAATAAAGATGTTGAAGAGCATGGGGCCCAGTACTGATCCCTGGGGCACACCACTAGTGACAGGCCGCCAGCTGGATGTGGTGCCATTCACCATTACTCTCTGGGCTCGGCCCTCCAGCCAGTTCCTAACCCAACGCAGTGTGCTCCTGTCCAAGCCACGGGCTGCCAGCTTGGCCAGGAGTTTGCTGTGGGGCACGGTGTCAAAGGCCTTGCTGAGGTCCAGGTAGACCACATCCACAGGCCTCCCCACATCCACCAGGCGGGTCACCTGATCATAGAAGGAGATCAGGTTGGTCAGGCAGGACCTGCCCCTCCTAAATCCATGCTGGCTAGGCCTGAGCCCCTGGTCATCCTGTAAGTGCTGTGTGATCGCACTCGAGATGACCCGTTCCATAATCTTGCCTGGCACTGAGGTCAGGCTGACAGGCCTATAATTCCCTGGCTCATCCAACCGGCCCTTCTTGTGGATGGGCACCACGTTGGCCAGCTTCCAGTCTTCTGGGACCTCTCCAGTGAGCCAGGACTGCTGAAAAATGATGGAAAGTGGCTTGGACAGCTCATCTGTCAGCAATCTCAGCACCCTAGGATGGATCCCATCCGGTCCCATGGCCTTGTGGGGGTCCAAGCGGCTCAGTAGATCTCTAACTTCCTCTTGGAGCAGTGGTAAACTATGCAGCTCTCTGGCTCCTTCTGCCAGCTCTGCAGGCCAGCTGTCTGGAAGACGTTCTGCCCTGCTAGTGAAGACTGAGGCAAAGAAGGTGTTAAGTACCTCTTCCTTTTCCTCATTCTTTGTTACAACGTTCCCCTCCGTGTCAACCAAGGAGTGGAGGTTGTCCTTGCCCTTCTTCTTGCTATTGATGTATTTATAGAAGGACTTTTTGTTGTCCTTCACAGCAGAGGCCAGTCTAAGTTCTAAATGGGCTTTTGCCTCCCTAATTTTCTTCCTGCACAACCTAGCAACATCCCTAAACATTCTGTAGGTTGCCTCCCCTTTCTTCCAAAGATGATACACCCTCTTTTTTTCCCTTAGTTCTATTAAAAGTTCATTGCCCATCCAGGCTGGCCGTCTGCCCCGGCGGCTCATCTTCCGGCACACCGGCACAGCCTGTTCTTGCACCTTCAATAGTTCTTCCTTGAAGTAGGTCCAGCTCTCCTGGACCCCTTTGTTTTTAAGGACTGATTCCCAAGGAACCTTCTGAATTAGTTCCTTGAGTAGCCTGAAGTCTGCCCTCCGGAAGTCCAGAGTGGAGGTCTTCTTGCTCCCCCTCTTGGCTTGGCTGCATACTGAAAACTCTATTATGTCGTGGTCACTGGTGCCTAAACACCCTCCGACCACCACATCACCCACCAGCCCTTCCCTGTTGGTGAAGAGGAGGTCAAGCATAGCCTTACCCCTGGTAGGGTCGCGCAGCACCTGGGATAAGAAGCTGTCCTCCATGCACTCTAAGAACCTCCTAGACTGCCTCCTCTCTGCTGTGTTGAGATCCCAACAGATATCAGGCAGGTTGAAGTCACCCATGAGAACGAGGTCAGGTGATCTTGAGACAGCCTTAAGCTGCCTATAGAATGCCTCATCGACATCCTCCTCCTGGTTGGGTGGTCTATAACAGACGCCAACCAGGATGTCTGCCCTGTTGGTCTTCCCTCTAATTCTCACCCACAAGCACTCAACCCTATCATCCCTGATCTCCATCTCAACAGCATCCAGTGCCTCCCTGACGTACAGGGCCACCCCTCCACCCCTTCTTCCTTGCCTGTCTCTCCTGAAGAGCCTGTAGCCATCAATTGCAGCGCTCCAGTCATGCGAGTCGTCCCACCACGTCTCTGTGATGGCAACTACATCATAACTTTCTTGCTGCAACAAGGCTTCCAGCTCCTCTTGTTTGTTACCCATGCTTCGTGCATTAGTGTACATGCACTGCAGCTGGGCTGCTGGTTTCACCTCTAGCTCTAGCTTATCACCTCCAGACTCCTGCCTGAGGGCACTGGTTTCCGACCCTCCCCCTTCGAAGCTAGTTTAAAGCCCTGTCAATGAGACTTGCTAATTCCCTTCCCAGAATCTTTCTTTCTCATTTAACTTTGATCATCTCAAAGAAGGCCCAGTATAAGCAAGTTGCTCAGGGCTGTGCTCAGCTGAATCCAGACTGAACATCTCCAAGTCTGGTCTGAGCTTCTCCAAGGACAGAGAATCTGTCATGGTGTCTGATGCCTATTGAGAACATTTTGAAAACATTCTATAAACATCTATTTTGGATTACTTTAGTAGTATTTATCACAGAAAGAATCACTACAAACAGTACAGGTACTGCAGAGAATTTCTCAGAGATCAGAGCACTTCTTTAATTGCTGTTAAGGTATCACTACTCCATGAACAGTAAAATTAAAACAACATTAGAAATACTCTATATGAAAAAACCTGTTTCATTTATACAAAGTCAGAGTGGCTGTAGAGCGGCCAGGCAGAGAGGGACCTGGGGGTACTGGTTGATTGTAGGCTGAACATGAGCCTGCAGTGTGCCCAGGCAGCCAAGAAGGCCAATGGCATCCTGGCCTGCATCAGGAACAGTGTGGCCAGCAGGAGCAGGGAGGTCATTCTGCCCCTGTACACTGCACTGGTTAGGCCACACCTTGAGTCCTGTGTCCAGTTCTGGGCCCCTCAGTTTAGGAAGGATGTTGACTTGCTGGAACGTGTCCAGAGAAGGGCAACAAGGTTGGTGAGGGGTTTGGAACACAAGCCCTATGAAGAGAGGCTGAGGGAGCTGGGGTTGCTTAGCCTGGAGAAGAGGAGACTGAGGGGTGACCTTCTTGCTCTCTACAACTACCTGAAGGGAGGTTGTAGCCAGGCAGAGGTTGGCCTCTTCTCCCAGGAAGCCAATACCAGAACAAGAGGACACAGTCTCAGGCTACACCAGGGGAGGTTTAGGCTGGATGTTAGGAAGAAGTTCTATACAGAGAGAGTGGTTGCCCATTGGAATGGGCTGCCCGTGGAGGTGGTGGAGTTACCTTCATTGGAGGTGTTCAGGAAGAGGCTTGATGGGGTGCTTGGTTGCATGGTTTAGTTGTTGGGTTGGATTGGTTGATGGGTTGGACGCGATGATCTTGAAGGTCTCTTCCAACCTGGTGTATTGTATTGTATTGTACTGTATAGACCAAGATAAATTATTTTAGTTGAGAAAGAGTGTTCATGGACCTTATATATATATGACTACAGAGTGACTTTTATGTGAATTTCCATTGAATTTATGCTGCTTTCCCAGCATGAATTAAAATTAATACCCTTGTTTATATAAGTACATATCTTTTAAATTACCACTGACTAGAGCATTATTAGGGATTTTTAAATGTAAAACCTTCCTTTGCATGACATGTATGTACTTCTGCAGAGACCTTTGGTAAAGTGGCAAGAACTTGGAGAAAAAAAGAAAAGAAATATATAGAGAAATGACTGCTTTTGTTTGTTTGCTTGTTTTGTTTTGTTTTTTAATTCTGGAGCTAATAAAAATTATCTTCCAAACATTAGTGATGGAGATTTCCTGGTAATTTTTTATTTTCATTCTATATACCTCCACAACAGGACGAGTTGTTGGAAAGTTTATTTCCCATTTATTTTTCTCTTCAGAATCTGTTTCCATAAGAAAGAGGCCTAGAAAGGTTACTCAGACAGATAGTCCTGCTTAATCTACAGAAAGCCCCTGAGGGAGAGGGCAAACATGAAGTTTGTCTTTAAGAGGGCTAGAGTAGAGATTAGCAATTATGGACCAGTTATCTTAACTTCAGTTTCTTTAATAATAAAAATATTAAAGCATATATTTTTGTATATACCGTAAAAATCCAAGAGGATGAGTAACAACTAATATATGCTTGTGAAAAATATATCATACTCCATGAATTTCTTTCTCTGTGGATAAGAAATACTGAGTAAATATGCATAGCATATTTAGCATAGCATATGAATAGCTTGTGCTGTATATCTTGACCTTACTACTGTTTCTTAACTGCTTTGTGTGACATTTTCCTAAAGAAAATGGAGAAGTGAAATTTTCATGAATTTACTGTCACACAGATACAAAAATGTTTAGGAAACCATGTTTAGCAGTTATTCTTTTTTGGCTAGCATTATGTATTGAGTAGTGTACTGCAGAGATCAGTCTTGTGCCCGGTTTTCATCAATGTTCCCATTAGTGACTTGAGTCATTGAGTAGGTAGTCAATGATTAAATAGTGTAGTGTGCTTATTAAATTTCCCAATGACATCAAGCTATGAGGATCTGTAAACATATATGAGGACAGACTTTAAAACATCTTGACAAATTAAGGAAATAATTTAAATAAATTGGGTGCAATTCAGTAAAGAGAAATACAGGACACTAGGTTTAAAAAAATCAAATATTTCAGGGTAAGTCATAACATGTAAAGCAGAAATTTTGCAGACAAGACTCTGGGGCAAATTGAGTGGACTTTTCCTTTACGTTAGATATCCAAACTGCAGATATCCCTGTTGGCTGCATTCACCTTATTGTCCTTTTATAGTCATTGGCAGGAAATACCTTTCTGGGGAATATGACTTGTTTTACAAATTTGCTTCGGATACCTTAGAAAGGTATATATATTTCCAATGAAATGAAAGAGCTCCAGGACAGAAGGTCAGGTGTAGATGTCTACACTGTAGATAGACAAGAATATATTAAGTGTCAGAGCTGGATAAATTTCTCTTAAACCAAAATAGAAGAATTCTTTTTATCATTATAAAGGATTAAAAGCCAATTGCAGAGTTGAAATTGCTAGATGTAGATTTACCATTGGCAAGGAGGGGTCAACAACAGCTACTCCCATTCATTAGCTTGCTCCTCTTCGCCTATTTTCCACCACTATTTGAAAGTAGAATTAATAGAAGGTTCATTTCATCAAAATCTTTCAATCTATGAATACACATTTGAACAGCAGATGTTCAAAACATTATGAATCAAAGCAAGTCAAACATTACAGTGTTGTTACTACACCTTTGAAGTCTGGTTTATTTGCCAAAACAGTTCAAAGCTCTCCTGTCTAGAGGTTATGACTTGGCTGCCTAGAAATCAGTGTGTTTTTTCAGACATGCAATCATTGTCCTGGATAACAGCTTTGATAAATGTATTGAAAAGCCTGTCCAAACACTCTCATAAGCAGTAAGAAGTCAGGCTGCTTGGACATGTGCAGCCCAAATTTATTCAAAATGTGTTCAGTTGTGGTTCTGATCTATGATTTTTTTCAACTGCCCTCCCTGAAACTTAATGGGAAATTCACACACTGTGGGTTATTATCATAGAATGATTTGGGTTGGCAGGGGCCTCAAAGATCATCTAGTTCCAACCCCTACCATGGGACACCTTCCACTAGATGAGCTTGCTCAAAGTCCTGTCCAACCAGTCCTTGAACACTTCAAGGGAGGGAACATTCACAATGTGACAAACAAGAGCTAATGACAGCCGCATACTAAAGACAGACTTATCACATGTTCATCCATAAATACTAATTGGATGCTTGACTAGAGAAAAGTATTAATGATTTTCCTATCTGGAATTTTGGGGTGATTTACATTGTCTTATAGAGGACCAGGAATAAGTGATGAAGGATTGAAAGTCTTCACCTGTACATTACATGTAACCAAGCTGATCTGAGTTGATTGAAAATGTTTCATCTGTCTTCTGATGCAGGGCTTTGTGGGAAGAATGTGACAGCCCCTGCTGGCTCCCTACAGACAGAATTTTTTTTAATACAAAGTCAAAGGAATTCTATGCAGCTTAGAGAAGTTTTTTATACAGAGCCCTAGAACTTACTGTATTGTGTGGTACCCAGAACCCCTAGTGACAGTGTGCTGCTCACAAAAGTTTAAGTCTCAATTGTTACATCCAGTATAAAATTGGTAATGTGCTACAGATTCAACTGAAAAGCCCACATATTCCATTTGTTTTTCCACGATATCGGAAGAGCTAGACAGATATAATCTGTCAGCAGGAGATTGCATATATTATTTAGCTCTAGCAATAAATTGTTTTTAAAAAGAAAATACAGACTTTGCTGATAAGAACAGTAACGACAGTCAAACCCACAAGATTTCTTTCTTTAATCTCATAGTATTTTGCTTTTGAGGATTTGAGCTTGCACTAAGCAGTCATATGGACCATAAATCTGATACCTGCTGTCACTGTCTGTGTCAATCAAGTGACAGCGTTATTTCCATCAAATTTATTATAGTTGTGTCTCCCTGGACATTGGTTCTGAGAGCTGAACTGCCAGCAGCCTTAACCAGAAGAAGGTCAGTGACATTTGGAGGAGAATGATTCAGCGCTTGGTTTTTTGTTGAGGAAGGGGATAGGAACAAATACATTTATGCATGCAAGTAGCTCTGCAATCAAAGCCTGTAAACAATGGCAGTCCCTATTTCATAAGTGTTCTTATTATGAAATAGAAAGCACAAGGACATCCAAAACTCATAGACATGGATGTGAGCAAATATGCCTCCCAGGTGTATAATGAGACCAGCAATAAATGGAGAAGCGAGATCCCTTGTGTCCAAGGAGGTCTCAGCCACAAGACCTTTTGTTCCTTGTCCTCCTTCTGCCTCACAGTCTAATACCTCCTGAGTCCCTGTCACCTGAAGCATCTTTTTCACACCCTTCAGTCACAGCTCTGGTTCCTGCCATGTCCCCCAGCCCATGGCTGAGTATTGCTATTGCATTCTCCTCAGGCATGTTTTTGATGGACTTGCTTTTCTTCCAAGAGTGAGATTTTATCTGCTAACTCTCACTGTTTCATAGGGGTTTTTGAAATAGAGTCTTAAAGCTTCATACTATGGTAAAGGGATGGAAACACAGATTTTGCTGACCTTAGTGAGAGCTGCTACAGTCTTGACAAATAATCTTTGCAAATGATAGAAAGCCCCTTTTTTAAAAGAAAAAAATTAACTAATCAAATGTCACTAGTAAAAGAAGAGAGTGTGAAATACATGAACTACCTATAGAGCTTAATAAATCTCTACTGGCCCCACCTCATAATAGTAATGTACATCGTTGTTAACTGAGGTGAGCTATCTAAACCATGGAAAATATTATGCTTGTGCAGAATCTCAGGATGGAATAATAGCAAGCTCTTAATCTGCCCATGTAATATCCTGATACACCCAAAAGATAAAATATTCACCACTCTGCTTGATTACATATGCTCCTCTTTGGAAGTATTTATATTTGTGTACAAAGAACAGTGACTGCATGGTTGGTGTTTGGTTTTTTTGTTTGTTTGTTGGGGTTTCTGGTTTGGTTTGGTTTTCTTGTTGTTGTGATTTTGCTTTGTTGGTTTGATTTTCCTGTTTTTGTAGCTGTTCTTTGCCCTGAAAAATCTTTTAAACCTCCTGTAGATGTGAACATTATCTAACTGCCCAGGTTTTATGGGCAGCTTCTATTTTCTCATTCATCTTCAGCCTTATTCTTCCATTGGAACATTATTTCATGTAACTGTAGGTCTCTGTATTATAGGTAAAACATCCTCTAATTCCTCACTGAGGACACTCTCTTGCATCACAACCATTTATTCTAGAATAACATTCTCTACTGCTTTGCACAGATGCAGCATAAATATGCCCTCAGAAGAGAACCATTACAGCTTAGGCCCTTGATCTTAGATCCTCATTATGCAGTCCACCCTTTAATTCACTTGAGGACTTCCTTCATGTTAATTTGCACAATACTTCATTTTGTTAGCTGAATACACAGCATATCTCCTGTCATTAAACAGTGGCAGATACATCAAACAAGCTTTTCTGTGGAAAGAATCTTATTTAAATAAGAATATTAACTTTAGCAAAACAAGAGTTAGGTTAAAATTAGGTCTGTTCTCTATGGGAGCAAGTACTTTGTTGACTAGGGTATACAAAGGCCTCACATTTGTTTGAATTTGGATAACATCAAAATTATGGTTTTCTAGAGGTCTTAAAATACTGATTCTTACTAAAGGAATAAATGTTTATTCCAATATTATGATTCTTAATGGATGATATTTAATTGGTGGAGCAAAATAGCCCTGCTGATCATACACATCGAGTAGGTTTTTTTTATGATGGGCATAATAAAATACGGCAAAAACCTTCCCAGTGTACTTCTAAAGCCAAAAGACGTGTATAAGATTGTCCTGAAGGGTCAAACCCTCAAACATGCCCTAGCCCAGACAATGGGATAAGCACCTCCAAATGTGCTAACCTGGTCAGTTCCTGGGGTCCAGATGGCCAAGGCAAACGTAGGACGTGTGATTAATGTTGTAAGCACCTGTGAATGTGCAAACCTGGACATTTCTTGGGGTCCAGATAAACATGTACCACATGTAATTAACTTTGTAACACAGCTGTGAACTATGTGTGCACCTGGCCATGTTTGGATATGCCCCATCCTACAGGTCCAGTTATCAGGGTTCTGTGTTACCAAAGCACATTAATTGTCTTGGGACAGTATTTAAACCAACCAAGAAGTCAGGCAACTTGCCTTGTTCTTACCCAGACAGCGACAAGAGCCAAATGCTGCTCAAGTAGCAGCTGAAGAACCTGCTCTAGCAGACCAACAACTTTGGCCAGGCCTTGCACCTGGACCAAGGCAGAAAGGGTAAAAGCTATAAGGAAACTGAATCCCCCAGGAGGCTACAGCCCAGCGACTGGGCGTGACTAGAGAGAGGCCCCTTAGCCCTCTCAGAGGCAAGGGCTGCTCGAATCATAGCCACAGCATCTGGGAAGATACCACACAGAGGAGCAAGTTGTGAATACCTAGCTAATCTGCCATGGAATCCCATTTGTGGGAACACCACAGATCACAGCACCTGTATTTCCAGTTTGAATTGCTGTATTGGAAATGTTAGATCTGTGCTTGAATCATTTAACTGTGTTTATATGTGCAATGTAAACCCCACAACTGACTAATTGAACCTGTGAATACACTTTTTACCATGGTGTTTGAAGATACCATTGTCAGAAAATATTAATTATAAAATATATTTTTTTAAAAATTACAAAGATATGGATGCTAAAAAACAAAATAAAGTCACAACTGAATTCAGTAGTAGCCTAATTTTTTATTACCAGAGCTCTCATACTCACCCCTGTGTGACCATACTGCATTTACAGTGTTCATATTACCAGTGTGGTATCACAGTATCACAGTATTACCAAGGTTGGAAGAGACCTCGAAGATCATCGAGTCCAACCTGTCACCACAAACCTCACGACTAGACCATGGCACCAAGTGCCACATCCAGTCCCTTCTTGAACGCCTCCAGGGACGGCGACTCAACCACCTCCCTGGGCAGCCCATTCCAATGGCGAATGACTCTCTCGGTGAAGAACTTTCTCCTCACCTCGAGCCTAAACTTCCCCTGGTGCAGCTTGAGACTGTGTCCCCTTGTTCTGGTGCTGGTTGCTAGGGAGAAGAGACCAACCCCTTCCTGGCTACAACCACCTTTCAGGTAGTTGTAGAGAGCAATGAGGTCGCCCCTGAGCTTCCTCTTCTCTAGGCTAAACAACCCCAGCTCCCTCAGCCTCTCCTCATAGGGCTTGTGCTCAAGGCCTCTCACCAGCCTTGTTGCCCTTCTCTGGACATGTTCAAGTGTCTCGATGTCCTTCTTAAACTGAGGGGCCCAGAACTGGACGCAGTACTCAAGGTGTGGCCTAACCAAAGCAGAGTACAGGGGCACAATGACCTCCCTGAGTTGATACCTCTTTGGTACTTTTGGTCTAACTATAGAAACAAATTTTTTCTCATGTGGAAAAAAGGTGTATTGAGGTATATTTGCACCTTTTGTAAGAGACACAGCAACAGCTAATGTTTTATTATAACTATAGCTACTTCCTAAAATGGTTTAGTTTGTAGAAAACTTTTTATGGTTCTTCCTAAAATTAGTCCTTTCCTTGAAACTTGTGGCTGTTCAGAACTGATTGTCAATACCTATACGCTGAGCTTATGTGAAATCAGCTGCCACTCTAAGTGATGGCTCAACATATGAAGTGCTTATTTGGAATTTTAGTTCTGATTTCTCAGTGCATTCTTTTACATAACAACACACAGTATAAAAGGGTGTGCACTGAAAAGTTCCACCTTTGTGAATCGGGACTAAGAAGCTGTGACAATAGCCTGGCTAACTCACCACTGTGGGTGTTCACTCCTGCTTGAGATGCTTTCTGAAAAGTAGGTCTGTCTTGTCTAACCAACAAGAGCAAAGGAGATGTACATCACAACCCTGCTGTACATCAGGACAATGGCAAAACAATGTAAAATGTCTAAAAACCAAGAAAATATCAGGAGTAATCTTGCAGGCATCTATTATATTAATCTGTGGGTCAGATATGAAAGGCGGGGGGCGGTTTGCTGTTGTTTTATTCTGTGCAGAACATAGTGGCTTTGCAGAGAGCAAGATTTTAAACAGTGCAGCCAGAAGCTTGCCATCTATCTTTAATACTACAAGGATATGACACTAATCAATTTCTAGCAAATCTCTGTTTCATATCTGGGCATGAAAGTTTTACTCTTCCTGGTAGCTGTTCTAATTGCTTTTCTGAATGTAGCAAATCTCTAGGTCTGGGATCAGTAACCCTTCAACTCTCTTTTCAGAGCTTTGATTTACTCAGTGGTTGAACATACTAAATTCTGATGGTCAGGTGCTGTTCTCATTTATTCATTGTTTTCAGCCGGGCTTCCTAAGGAAATCAGGTTTCTGTAAACATATTTTTTCACTGACATTCAGCCCCTCTCTTCTTCTAGTAACTTTGAAATACATTTTGTGATCATTTTCAGCTATACTTGACAATGTCTAGATACCTCAAAGACATTCAATTTGTTTGACATTTGTGAAAGGAGATTGTTGTAACTCAACTTTATCCCTTCTGTCTGACTGCCTAGCTGAAGAGAAAAAGATGACCTGAAGTGAGACGGTAACTCACAGAAGACAACCAGCCAATGTTGGCTGCTGCCCCTCTAGCAGACTAAATATGGACAGAAAACTCAGGAGGGAGCTGGTGGTTTGAGTGGCCCATGGCTGAAAGGAGAAAAGTTTCAGGAAGGGCTGCAGTTGAGAAATGTTAACACAGAGAGAAATAAGAGTGTACTTGTGAAAAAGCAAGAGTAGAGCTTGAACAGGTAGTCAAAATCCAAGAAAAATGTAGAGACTCAATACCTTTACTGCAGTGGAAGACATGGGACGCATCAGGATACTGGAGTGGAGGAAGAAAACAAGGAGTAAGGAAGGAACTTAGATTAATGACTTTGGTGGTCCTGCAGTTTACAAAAAAAAAGAGAACACACATTTTTGTTTACTGCAATGTAAAAGTTTTGATACAGCTCCAGGAAAGTACTTTGCGAAATCCAGTAAAAATGATCTGCATCTTCAGTTACTGAAATTTGTGTCATTTTCCAGAGATCAGAATGTTTCATAAGTTGGAAAATCACATGCATTTTCTTTTGCTTTTACAGCAGCCTGAAAGTTGAATTGTTAGTCTGTCTTCTGTAAGGAATAGTAACAAATTTAACTCCTGTAGTTACCTGAACATATCACTCCTAAATTAATATGTTCTCATGTTACTTTCCTATTCTTCAGTTCTGTTGGCACATTTTGCTTTTGCACTGACATTAAATCACTCACTGAGTTCAGGCTAAGGAATAATTCTTTCAAATTTACCAGTTTTAAAAATTATCTGGTCATTTGGAACCACAGCAGCACAATAAATTGAAACTATCAAATTAGTTTTTTTCTCTTACTAGTTGTGTGCCTTTAAATTTACTTAGCTTCTGTAGTTCTGTTTGGGAGAGAAAGGGATGTTTTTAATTTTTTATTAGTGGCATAAAATTGATTGAGGACTGTGGAGAGCAAGGAGGTAACTTAGGGGCTTTTGTGGATTGCTATGCATGTAATTGCCTCTTCTGAATTGTGTGGATCATTGCTAAATTTGAATTTGCCATTTAAACAAAAAATGAAGAGCTGTTAGTTTGTATTTTTTTCAGCACACTTCTCACCATGAGCAGCACTCAGCGGGGACTTCATGCTTCCTAAAGTGAAATACTACCTGTTCTTTGGAATTTTTTGATCCTGTTTTATTAACCTTGTTGTCTTTGAGAAGAAAATATTTGAAATTCATGCTTATTCTACTTATTTACTCTCTTTATCAATACCTACTTATACAAAAATGGGATTTTTTTTTTTTTTTTCTCACCAAAATCTTGCCTGAGTTCAACCCAGAATTTTCAAATAATTTCTGTTCTCCCACAGGAACATACTTGGATAGACTCCATTAAGAAAAATTGCCAGAGTTATAATTTTTTTTTTTTTTTAACATTTTTTCTCACTCCAAAATAATTAGCTTTAGAGGTGATGTTGTTCTATTCTTTCTACTTTCTTATAGGTGGAATGATATAAATGTAGTGGTTTCAGGTACAGTCACACATGCTACAAAGTTCATGATTTGTAGGGAAAAAAAAAAAAAACAAAACCCCAAACCACAAAAAACCCATAGCACTGCACATGCTTGTTTTCCAAGTTACTCAAAGTTATCTCCTATTTTCCTGCTTGTAACTTGCAGCTGCAGTTTCATGACATGCTGCTAAGTAGATTACCTGTACAAGAAAGTTGTTTGTGCTACAAACAATGAATTTAAATGCATATGTAGGTGATACACTAGCAAAAGATACAAAACATATCCTGATTCTCTTTCAGGACCATGTAAGTGAACACAGCGCAAGCAGTGCCCATTACCCTTGGGTACTATTCCACAGACACCAAACACAAGGAGAAAAGCTGGGAAATAGGGTCCTTTGACACTCCCAGAGATGCAAAAAGGTGAACCAGTGCCCAGGCTCAGGTTAGGGGCTCCGGGCCTGGAAATGGTGTCAAGAAAGGACTGGAAACAAGTCTGCAGCATGTATCCAAGGGGTTCATCCAGTAGACTAGCTACCTGCTGTGCAAGGCCAGTACCCATCCAGGAGGCAAGGCCAGAGAAAGTATCGGTAACCTGACAACCCTCAGCTGGGATGAAAATTTGATGAGAGCGCTGTTTGTTTCATCATTTAGGTCATTAATAATAAAAATAATAATAATTTAAAAAGATATTTGCTCCCAGAGGGATACCCTTCATAACCAGATGTCAGTTGCCTTTGTGCTGCTGATCACTGCCTTTGGGTGCAGCCAAATTTCTACTCACTTTATTGTCCACATCTTCTATGTCACGAATCTGGGTATAGAATACAATGTGCAAGAGCTAAAGACCTTGCTAAAGTCATCGTGAACAATATACATCACCACCAACTCAGTCAATTGCTGGACAATAGAAATTACCACATGAATATGAAGGAGTAAATTTACTTACTTGGTCTGACCAGCATTTCATTGAATCAGGACTTTGGATAAACACAGATTTGTGTTGTGCTATCTCAATTAAAAACTGCTTTGTCTTGTCACATATTGGTATCTTTCCTTCACACCAGTCACCTTCTATACATGATCTGCTGCACAAAGAATATCAAGGTCGCATTCCTCAGATTGGTTTAGGGCATCGGTTTTCAGGCTTTGTCAGTAATTTGCTGAGGTTACTATCCTGAAAATTCTTTTCTACCAACATGTTGTGACATTCACTTCTCTTTGTTGGTTGAAATTCACAAAAGTACATTTCAGACCACATTTCCAAAAAGGGTCTTTATATTTTACAAATATTATTTTATTTTATTTATTGTTTCTTCTTCCCTGATTGATTAGACCAGGGATATGATATGATTTCTACTTTTTTTTTTTCTGATGACTACAAATAATATCAAGGAAACAAGCTGAAGATGGAGCACTTTACCTGCATGTGTATTAGAGAACATTCTTGTGTAGGAAACCTGTCTGAACTTTTGCAAATCAAAGGATAACCCTGATATTCATGACACCATCACAACAGAAATCATGTACTCATGACAATGTTCTAGATTTGCTCATTTCTGATTTCAATGATCACGTTAGAATACTGCAGTTTAACTATGTAATCCAAACAATTAGGCATTCTATCTCTATTCTGCAAACTTTCAAAGATTTTTAAGCTTATGTCTCTAACAATTTTTGGCTGACTCATTTCCTTTGCATTTCCTTTCCTTAGACCCATTCCTTTCTTTCTGCTGCTATCTCCTTGTGATGTACGCATAGCATGCAATTCATAGCATGTTCTAATGAAGTTTGTAGAGGACAAACCAGCCATCTGACCAGCAGCAGTAGCCAGCTGTTGGAACTCCCCAAAGAACTAGCTTAAAGTTTTGAATGAGAAAGTACCTCTTTTGTTGATTATATTTTGATGATCCTGCAGTTATATGAAACACAGCAAATGTCAAAAGGTTCAAAACTGCAGAATAAAGGAAGTAATTTTCAGATTTTAATTGCATAGATGATGATAGAAAAGTTTGCATTCTGAAAGTAAGAAATGCTTTAAATATTTTTATAGTGACACTTTTTTTTTTTCTTCTCAGCTTAGGACAGGTTAACTTATTATTTTAAATAAATGGATAAATTAAAGCCAGACATGTTGACCTGAAGTAATAGAGACCACCTAGTCAGAGGCGCTCTCAGACTACCTCCAGTTTCAAGTATTTTGGTCTGGAGGGATGATATGAGTCTAATTAAGAAATGCTGTTTGGCAGTTCTTCTTTTTATAGTTAGGTTGGGAAATAAATTGTATTTATTACCTTTTCTAATTCCTCATGTACTTCAGAAGTGCCTCAATCGATATTCTAAGTGTCTTTTCAATCACTTTTCATGTATTAGCGTCACAATTAATGCTGACGTTTTTTGGTGATCAGTTTGACATTCCATTGACTATTACAATTGAAATCTGATTTTAATAGCATTTCCACAAGGCTGAAAACTAGTTAACATGAAATAAGATTAAATTAATATCATGTGTTTTTTAATAGTTAGTAAAATGAATCCAGTGCTTCCAGCTTTCTTTATATATTTGCATTCATAGAATAAATGTTTATATAGCAGGTTGCAGTCACAGTTTTAAGGAATACTAAGATACAATTTTATGAGAAAGTAAATTATAAGTCTAGGGAGTTGGGGATTTTGCAACTATTCTGACAGTCCTGAAAACTGGGCATAGGGAGTGTGATTCTAATTTTCTTTGATGATGTAGGAATGATTTGCTGGTAACTCAGATACTTTCTATCCGGGTAATGAAAATGCATTCATGGTGTTACGTCCTATTAAAATTCACACTGCACTCCCCGCTATATCTACTTCTCTGAGTTATTAATGAAACAAGATAAAATGGTTAAAGTTTGGGGTTAATTTTAAAAAGAAAACCCAACAATTTTTATAAAGGGCTTTAAAATGTCTGAAATAAAGCATTTTATTCCAGAAGCATTTGCACAAAACCACTCTACTCCTCACACCCAGAAGGAATGTTTCCAATTTAAATAGTTCCAAATCAGGACCCATTAAGAAGATTGTATTTTATTGTGATTGTATTTCTTTTGTATAAAGTTAATGTACTTAAGTAGTTAGTAGTCCTTGACAGTGTTATTGTGACTCATAACAACAATGTGAGTCAGAGCCTCTCAAGCTATTTCTATAAAGGGCATCCACCCAGTCCAAGACCCACACCCCCAAAAGTGTAAATAAGTAAAACTGGAGTTGGATTAACCTTGGACTCTCTCCCACAGATTGTTACATTTCCCTTTCTTCTCCTCTCCAAGTAGCTAGGAGAAATCTAAACCAAAAGGTCACCTGTGGAAAACTGTCATTATGAAACAACAAGCTGGTCTTACCTTTGGATATTTGACAACTGTCATGGTTAGCAAAACTTCTAGTCCTTTGAATTTGTGTTTCTCAACACAGACTGTTCTAGATATTTCTGAAGAATAATTGGCCCCCATAAATTAAATTTCATTGTGTCATTTATTAGTGAGATACTGGTTTGATCCCTGAAGCATGTTTTAATATCACATCCAGAATATATATTTAGCAGTAACATTTATAACTCTTTAATTTTTGCTCTCTCTGTAAAAGTAAAATGTCTTTTTATTTTTCACTATTATGATTTTTCTCCTTCCTTATTCAGCAATAAGTCATGCAATCATGAAAAAGTATTTACTTTAACTGGTTTTGAATATGCTATCTCTAAATTTCATAGTATAATTCTCTGGCCTTGTGTTATGATTCAGAATGAACAGTAATTCCCAAAAGATAGTCTTTATATCATACAGCATCTTATAATGTTACACAAATAAACTAATTAATACAGTCTCAGAGTGCTGATTGCTACCTAAATTAGATTTGTTTCAATTTTTGCCTTTTCAAATTTCTGAACCAATTTGAAGGCAAAAGTTGAAAAATATAACTGAGAGGTTATTCTATATGGACATGCTGTTGCTGCAAGATTTTCATGAGCTGAAAATCCAGGGGAGGGAGGGAGGCAGGGAGGGAGGGAGGGAGGGAGGAAGAAAGAGAAAGAAAGAGAGAAAGAGAGAAAGAGAGAAAGCGATAGAGAAAGAGAGAAAGAGAGAGAGAGATAGAGAGAAAGAAAGAAAGAAAGAAAGAAAGAAAGAAAGAAAGAAAGAAAGAAAGAAAGAAAGAAAGAAAGAAAGAAAGAAAGAAAGAAAGAAAGAAAGAAAGAAAGAAAAGAAAGAAAAAAGAAAGAAAGAAAGAAAAAGAAAGAAAGAAAGAAAGAAAGAAAGAAAGAAAGAAAGAAAGAAAGAAAGAAAGAAAGAAAGAAAGAAAGAAAGAAAGAAAGAAAGAAAGAAAGAAAGAAAGAAAGAAAGAAAGAGAAAGAGAGAGAAAGATAGAAGGAAAGGAAAGAAAGATCTTTTAATAAAAATTCACAATCTGTGGATCTTCAGTCAAACACTGGGTTTGATCTGGACCACTGTAATATTAAGCAAGGGACTTTTCTTTCACTGAGTTTTACAGAAACTGGAACGGCCACTTTGTTAAAGTTGGCCATCATGAGTTTGTAGCACCATGACCACAGGCAACCCCTATTACTGATCACTTTTTCTTAACTTTATAAAGGACATGTTTTCACAATCAAAGATAGTCCTATGCATCCTTGCCAAGGAGGACACAATGATTAGATCACCCCATGAACCAAAGCCCTTTTGTTCACTGTTCTGGCTGATTGATGAGCTGTTTATCCTATTTTTCATGACGACATTTAAAAATACACCTGTAGTACAATCTGTGTCCCTAAGGAGCATTTTAAGAAGTTTGTGGGTAGAAAGTACCATATGGCAAAACACTGCAATGAGTTAAGAAGATTCTTATTGAAGATTCAGTTTGGTCTTTTGAACTGAGAAAATATTTGTGGTTTTGTTCTGAAACTTACTAAATTGCCTTCATTATATTTCTGCAGCTAACACAGATGTCTGTTGATATTGTCCTATTCATTTTTTATTAATTATCTACTTAGACATATGAACAGACCATTTGGAAACTATAAGCATTAGCAAACTGAACTCTTCTGTATTGGATATACACGTAATCTACCTCTCAACAAAAAATGTCCCTTATTAAAAGAAAATATTCAGGTATTGAGACAATATCCGCTGTATTCATAAGCAGCCTAGAGCTGAACCTAACTTACTTTTCCAATGGAAAACTATATGAGTGGTTTTTGCATATATTGATGTTCTGAATTTATTTGTCTTTCATAGTGAAATTAATTGACTGTTCTAACTAGTATCACAATTTGTATCATGTATATAACATTTTTCCTATATAGTAAAATAGATGTTAGTTTGGTGTTTACACCTTAGGTGGATTCTTAGACACTAAGCTGCATCAATAAACCATCTCTGTATCACCCAGATTTGATGCAGCATTTTGTGAGATTTACAGCACAATTTTACAGGCCCAACATGCATTTGAAGTGATGCAGTTTTCACTCCATTGGAAATGTTGAAGCCAGTTAATAAAACTTCTGAAACATTCATGTACTTACTGTAAGGGGAAAAAAGAGAAAACAGTCTCTACTTCATCTCCAGACCATGAAAAAGAAAATCATACTACTGAGGAAAACCCCGCCACTCTTAAAAATAGCAGTGGTGGCCCTCCTGGATTTGGTTGGGTTAGAGTTAACAGTTCTTCATAGTAGCTCATATGGTGCTGTGTTTTGGATTTGTGACCAAAAAATGTGTTGATAACACAAGGATTTTTTTTTAGTCATTGACCTTTACCAAAAACTGGGAGATAAAACCCACTAAATTAACTTTGTGTTTGTTTGTTTTGTTTGACTTGAGGTTTCTGAGTCCTCTTAAAGACTTTTTTAATCACCACCTCTAAAAAGAAAAGAAAAAAACATGACATTTTAGAAGTTGGATTTTCAATTTAAAAAAATCCAAGTATTTTTTATGATTGTAGGAAAATAAGAATTCCCATACACTGTTAGAGCACGAGGTCTATATAGTCCAATATAATTTCCCTGATACTATCCAATAAGAATTTCATAACTTATAAGACCAAAGTAATTATACAGTAAGGATTTTCTAGACTTTCTCTCCAGTGACCTGCAGCTCAGGTGGTGCCTTCTCACTTCATAGTCTTGATGGTTTTTTTATTCCATTAATTTGGCCAGTTGAGTATTGAACTCATGTAAACTTCTAGCCTCCTGCCATGGGAGAGTCTGATTCCTTGCTTGTGCACTGTGTAACAAATTTTGTCTTTGTGATTGTAATCACCATGTCCCCAGACTATCTTGGGAATGGATGGTGGCAGCCTAGCAGGGCAATTGCAATCAAGAGTAGTGAATAGCATGAAAAGGTGCTGTGATTCACAGTGACACATACCAGATAAGATTATGAGATGGCAGTTGCTCAGATCTTAGGGATATGAAGGGGAGGAAGGAGTGCCCTCTTGGCATCTTGTGTGACAGCCTGCACCAATGGCTGAAACTGCTGTGGAAAAGCTCCTGGCCTCCCAGGAAGATCAGATGAGCTAGAGATGGGGTGGGGGGGAAGGGTGTGTTGCAGGGGGCACAGGGTAAGAGTACAGTCTAAGAGAGAAGGAGAAAGTATTTCAGATATCCCATATGTCACTGAACCTATCTCAATCTACTAAAACAGTTTGATAGTGTCAAAATGTTTGGTAGAGGGACATTTCTTGTTATGAAGATAACATGTATGGATGATAAAACTGATGCTCCTTATCACTTAAAAAGTTAGGTCTGCTGAAGTGAAAGACTGGAGCAGTTAAATATGTTGTCTAAGAATCCATGAGAAATAAGACAGTGGGAGCTGGACAAAGAATAAGGTTAAGGCTACTGAGTATAGACATAAAGAAGAGGATGAAAAAAAGATGTAATAAAAACCAATGATAGAATAAGATGTATCTATTATTGATACCATTGTCTATCCCAAAGAGATCAGAAATCTGAGGGTCTCTTCTGTCCCTTAACTGAAAAATACATCATTTTCAGTGTCTTTTTTCAGCAGTCTTTTATGTGCACTAGTAACCCCCATAGCCCTAGTTATACAGCAGCATAGAACATGAATTTATCTGATGGACCCAGAAGGGTTTGTCAGCATTGATGTGTATCTCCAATGTGTTTCACAACTGGATAACGTTTGGTTTGTTAGTCTACTCTTTTGCAACCAGAGGTATACCAAGGTGTTTTGGAGATGCTATTTCTTGTTTGTAAGCACTCCATTTTGCACATCTATTGGTCCTTGACAAACTTCAACTGCATCCTCAATGAAAAACCTCACCAAATAATGTAACTTAACTTCATGGCTTTCCCCTTGGTCCTGCTTCTGTTTCAAACTAGGCAAGTAGCGACCACTCCCTATAAACTACAGTTGAATGTAATACCCTGCCCTTTCCTCATGTTCTCCCATTTGGTCATGAAAAGGGGGACCAGTCCCTTCCTTGTGCAGTGTATTCTGCTGCCATCATGTGGTTATTTCTTTCCAGTCATGTAAAGATTCATAATACAATAACTTGTAGCTTTTGCACCTTGTGTAAATGGGAGGCACCATACCACTTTCAAACATCTATGAAACTTTGCTCCAAGAAGTATATTCCTTAGCTTTTAATATTTGTCATATTTATTGATGGATGAGACATCTGACCCACACTTGCATATCAAATACTTTGAAAGTTTTCTGATGGATGGCATAAGTTATTAGGCCGTATTTTGCCCAGTAAATAGTGAGTGTACATATAATTTCACAATTCAGTACACAACTTTGTTCACACAATGCTTCACAGAAATCTGGCATAATTACAGAAACTCATGATGGCTGCTCCATCTCTTGGCACTTTGAGTTGCTTCAAACCAATTCTATTTTTTTTTCCATATACTCAGTTTGATTTTATTGCCCAACCATTGAAGAAGCCCTGTGGATTGTTCATGTTCTGAATGACACATTTGGAGATAATGAAGAATATGTTTTTTCTGAGCCTTTTTCCTTTGGTTTTAGGCTTGAAGTTCATATATGAAAGTAAGGAAGGTGTCCTAAAGGTAGAAAATTCTCCCTGGCCTCCATCAGTCTTCCCGTGTGTGACAAAACTACATTAGTAGCTTAGCAGTACTACATCATTAGTAGTCAGCTCCAGGGAGGTTGTGGAGTCTTCTTTGGAAACATTAACAACTTGCCTGGACACGTTTCTGTGTGACCTCCTCTAGGTCATTGACTCTACTTTGTCTCTAAAGCCTTTTAAACACATTACTTTGTGTGTCTCTCTTACTCTCTGATCATTCTACTCTCCTTAGGTCAGCCATATAGTCAGAAAAACTGCATGTACTTCAATGTATTAGTTCTGGTTTACGGGGTAGGGTTATAGGGGAAATTGTCTGCCCTTCTGTATTTTTCAGATTTTTGGCTTAAACTCTTCCTGAAACATCTTACTTGCATTATCTAACATGTCAGTTTTAAAGAGATAAATGTTTAAGAAAATATTAAGATACATAGGGCTGTTAAGAGCAATAGTCCATGTTAACAGAATTAATAGAACTTCTGACTAGCACACTTGGGTATGCAGTAGTGCCTAAGTTTTAACTTATAAATATGCATAAATGCTGAAAAATCTGATGTTCTTTCTGCCTAGAAGCATTGCTATCTTGCCGAAGCTGAGCACTGCAGTACCTACCTCATACCTAACATCATCTGGGATTTACAAATTGCTGGATGTTCCCCGAGAGCATTGAATGCAGTACAGATCTAGAGGGCGGGGGAAGATGCTTTTCATAATATGATAAGCAGAACTTTATAATCCTTACACATTTGCATTTCCTATATTAAGATACACTTGCCTGTTGCTTTACTCCATTTGGGATCTCTTCAGTGACAACCATAGTGAGTATTAGAGGTTAAAGATGTGACGCTTTTTTCTGCTGTTGCAATGCAGCTCTTTTCCTCCCATTTACTTATAACTGTACAAAATTCCTTAGGGGCAGAATTTCTCCACACTTTGTTAGTTTAGGTGAGAACTAATTTTAAAAGTTTCATCTCACACACTTGTCTGCTTATGTCCATGTCCCTGATTCACAGGGATAAAAAGGATTTGTCCATTTATCATCAGTCAGACACTGTAATTCAATAACATCTGAACTAAATTTTGATAAACTGGCATCTTCATAGTGTCAGCTTGGTATCTAAAGACAAGGATGAGGGACAAAAGTTAAACTGACAGAGAGAATATTAAAACTGTATGCATACAAAGCAGGGTTTTTCTCATACTTGAGAATGCTGGTGCTCACTGCCACAGGAGAATTTTAGCTTATTTCTGCTCAGTTTAAAGGGAATACCAGTATTGGCTGCTCTGGGAATTTCTAAGAGGTTCAGAGCAGGGAGAAAAAATGAGCAAGAAAGGAGAATAAATACTCTCACAAAATTGGAGTTATAGGGCTCCAACAATCCTTAGATACCCCTAATAATACTTGTACGAAATAGATGCTACCCCATTTTAACAACATCATGATGTTGAATTCTCTCTGTCAAAATAGCCTGGCTTTAGTGAGAGCAGAGCGGTCTGCATGGCCAACATAAGCTTTCAGAGTCTGCTGAAGCATCCTGTTCAGTTACCTGTATATTTTCTCCCACAGAGTTCAAATCCTATGCTTTGGCCAGGACAAGTACTGGTAGACAAGCATGTTACTGCAAGCCAACATATCAGTCTCACTATTGCACTATAAAAACTGTGGACAGCATTATGAAGGCATGGAGAATGAAACTGCTTATTTTTCAAACATCTTTTTAGGAACATATATCTTAAATGATTAGCAGTGATGAATCTCCTGATAGCTGTAATCTACCAGTCAAAGAAAATGACATCTTAGCATCCTGGAGATCACTGCAATTTGATTAATCAAGAGGGATGAGTACCCATCGTCTTGTTTGGTGTGGTACTTTACTGAAAAGAAAGCTAAAATATGAATAGTTTTCAGTCATGTAAATTATTTAGCTTTCTACTGGCCCTGTACATCAGAGAGGCACTGGATGCTGTTGAGATGGAGATCAGGGATGATAGGGTTGAGTGCTTGTGGGTGAGAATTAGAGGGAAGACCAACAGGGCAGACATCCTGGTTGGCGTCTGTTATAGACCACCCAACCAGGAGGAGGATGTCGATGAGGCATTCTATAGGCAGCTTAAGGCTGTCTCAAGATCACCTGACCTCATTCTCATGGGTGACTTCAACCTGCCTGATATCTGCTGGGATCTCAACACAGCAGAGAGGAGGCAGTCTAGGAGGTTCTTAGAGTGCATGGAGGACAGCTTCTTATCCCAGGTGCTGCGTGAGCCTACCAGGGGTAAGGCTATGCTTGACCTCCTCTTCACCAACAGGGAAGGGCTGGTGGGTGATGTGGTGGTCGGAGGGTGTTTAGGCACCAGTGACCATGAGATAATAGACTTTTCAGTATGCAGCCAAGCCAAGAGGGGGAGCAAGAAGATCTCCACTCTGGACTTCAGGAGGGCAGACTTCAGGCTACTCAAGGAACTAATTCAGAAGGTTCCTTGGGAATCAGCCCTTAAAAACAAAGGGGTCCAGGAGAACTGGACCTACTTCAAGGAAGAACTATTGAAGGTGCAAGAACAGGCTGTGCCGGTGTGCCGGAAGATGAGCCGCCGGGGCAGACGGCCAGCCTGGATGGGTAATGAACTTTTAATAGAACTAAGGGAAAAAAGAGGGTGTATCATCTTTGGAAGAAAGGGGAGGCAACCTACAGAATGTTTAGGGATGTTGCTAGGTTGTGTAGGAAGAAAATTAGGGAGGCAAAAGCCCATTTAGAACTTAGACTGGCCTCTGCTGTGAAGGACAACAAAAAGTCCTTCTATAAATACATCAATAGCAAGAAGAAGGGCAAGGACAACCTCCACTCCTTGGTTGACACGGAGGGGAACGTTGTAACAAAGGATGAGGAAAAGGCAGAGGTACTTAACACCTTCTTTGCCTCAGTCTTCACTAGCAGGGCAGAACGTCTTCCAGACAGCTGGCCTGCAGAGCTGGCAGAAGGAGCCAGAGAGCTGCGTAGTTTCCCACTGCTCCAAGAGGAAGTTAGAGATCTACTGAGCCGCTTGGACCCCCACAAGGCCATGGGACCGGATGGGATCCATCCTAGGGTGCTGAGATTGCTGACAGATGAGCTGTCCAAGCCACTTTCCATCATTTTTCAGCAGTCCTGGCTCACTGGAGAGGTCCCAGAAGACTGGAAGCTGGCCAACGTGGTGCCCATCCACAAGAAGGGCCGGTTGGATGAGCCAGGGAATTATAGGCCTGTCAGCCTGACCTCAGTGCCAGGCAAGATTATGGAACGGCTCATCTCGAGTGCGATCACACAGCACTTACAGGATGGCCAGGGGCTCAGGCCTAGCCAGCATGGATTTAGGAGGGGCAGGTCCTGCCTGACCAACCTGATCTCCTTCTATGATCAGGTGACCCGCCTGGTGGATGTGGGGAGGCCTGTGGATGTGGTCTACCTGGACCTCAGCAAGGCCTTTGACACCGTTCCCCACAGCAAACTCCTGGCCAAGCTGGCAGCCCATGGCTTGGACAGGAGCACACTGCGTTGGGTTAGGAACTGGCTGGAGGGCCGAGCCCAGAGAGTGGTGGTGAATGGCACCACATCCAGCTGGCAGCCTGTCACTAGTGGTGTGCCCCAGGGATCAGTACTGGGCCCCATGCTCTTCAACATCTTTATTGATGATCTGGATGAGGGCATTGAGTCCATCATCAGTAAATTTGCAGATGACACCAAGCTGGGGGCAGCAGTTGATTTGCTGGAGGGCAGAGAGGCTTTGCAGAGGGACCTCGACAGGCTGGACAGATGGGCAGAGTCCAACGGCATGAGATTGAACACATCCAAGTGCCGGATTCTGCACATTGGCCACAACAACCCCATGCAGTGCTACAGGCTGGGGTCAGAGTGGCTGGAGAGTGGCCAGGCAGAGAGGGACCTGGGGGTACTGGTTGATTGTAGGCTGAACATGAGCCTGCAGTGTGCCCAGGCAGCCAAGAAGGCCAATGGCATCCTGGCTTGCATCAGGAACAGTGTGGCCAGCAGGAGCAGGGAGGTCATTCTGCCCCTGTACACTGCACTGGTTAGGCCACACCTTGAGTCCTGTGTCCAGTTCTGGGCCCCTCAGTTTAGGAAGGATGTTGACTTGCTGGAACGTGTCCAGAGAAGGGCAACAAAGCTGGTGAGGGGTTTGGAACACAAGCCCTATGAGGAAAGGCTGAGGGAGCTGGGGTTGCTTAGCCTGGAGAAGAGGAGACTGAGGGGTGACCTTATTGCTCTCTACAACTACCTGAAGGGAGGTTGTAGCCAGGCAGAGGTTGGCCTCTTTCTCCCAGGCAGCCAGCACCAGAACAAGAGGACACAGTCTCAGGCTGCGCCAGGGCAGGTTTAGGCTGGATGTTAGGAAGAAGTTCTACACGGAGAGAGTGATTGGCCATTGGAATCGGCTACCCGTGGAGGTGGTGGAGTCACCTTCACTGGAGGTGTTCAGGAGAAGACTTGATGGGGTGCTTGGCTGTATGGTCTAGTTGTTGGGTGGGTTGGATTGTTTGATGGGTTGGACGCGATGATCTTGAAGGTCTCTTCCAACCTGGTGTATTGTATTGTATTGTATTATTGTACTTGAATCAAATTGGAGGAGGAATAAGAAGATGGGAAATTTTCCTGACAGTAGCTTTTTATAACCACTGTGTTGTCTTGATGGATCACACACAGATGCTGTAATTACTTCAACTGTGGTATATTAATTTTCTAACAAGAAACACACAGACAACATGGCACTATTATGTTTTTCAGTCTTGATCGTAACTCCTTGGGCTTATTTCTTTCTGCGATCATTCACCATTCATCATTGTTTTTCCCTCCCCTTCTTTCTATTGATAAGCAACTAGGGCAGGCTAGGGAAGTTGAAGTATTACTGTATTTCAGTATACTTTAAAAAGAATAATTTCTATTACAATGGTAAAGATACTTAGAAGCTGCATAGAAAAAAGAATTTGAAAAGAGTTCAAAAGCTCACTATAAGGAGCTGTGTGCAACATAAGGACAGTAGTATTCCTAATTTTTTCAAAAGGAGAATTCATCCTTTCCTCATCAGCTGAGATACTAATTTACAGCATAGGAGACTGGGAGGAATTCCTCCAGTGAAGAATATTTTTGCAAGGAATAATATGAGTTTTACCAAAATTGCTCACCCCAGAGAGAAGTTCAAATACTAATGATGCTAGACTACAACACTGCTTTGCAGTAGTCCTTGTTGTCTTCATTCATAAACAAGAAAACAGAGCAAAAGGAGTCAGTTGCTTGACTTCAGTACATAAAAAAGGGCTGGGAAACAACATAATTAAGGCACATCAGTCAAAATTTCTACAGGATGATGTCTATATGTTACAGACAATGCATAGTTCTTTGTGGAGTTCACTGGAAGCTCACAAGAAAATCCTGTCCTCATTGCACTCTTTGCAGAGTTCTTAAAGTTCACATAGCTGATGATGAGCCACCACTTATGAATTAGCATATTATATAAATCATGCTCGATTATAAGGGTGTATTCCCACTCCTTAACCAGTACAATGAAAATAGAACAGGAAAAAAGAACTGCATGACTGTTTTATTTACGTAAAGAAATGCCATTAAAATTCTTTTGATTTTCCTGAAGGCAATTTTTAACATTAATAGGAATACAGATCTGGCCTAATTTCCTAACTGCAAATTAATGAAGATTGAAGATATTTAAATTACAGTCAGTGAACTCAGATATTTAGGAAAGTGAATATCTATAGTGAAAGAGACCTGTGAGGAAAAATACTGCAGTGAAGTTGGAAAAGAGAGAACTTTCTGAGGATCCGTTGTACACCAATTTTCTGTATGTAGTGTTAAGATATATACTTGGAGCATCAGGTCAATGAAGTTATTGTAATAGAAACATAAATGGATGTTTGTCATTGTCGGCTAGAGTTGGATTTTTTAAAGTAGGAAGGTATTTTAATTTTTCTCCTCTTTTGCCTTTATTTCTGTATGTGGTTTTCAGATGAGATCGCATTCCATCCTAATCTGAACTGTCACAGACATCAGGTCATACATTTTGCTTCTCCAGCAGTGCGTCAGACCTAACTGTGACAGAGCTGCACAGAGGGAAGCGAACTGGTTCCTGGAGGAACCTTCTGAACCTACTGGAATCCCAGGCACGTTTTTATCATTTAAAAAAAATAAAATTGAATTTGGGGAGGAGGCTTTGTTGAAACACTGATACTTTAAAGCCTATAAATATTTGAAGTCAGGAAGCTGTGACTTTCCAAGAAAATTCTTCTTTCTTCTGATGCAAATTTATCAAATTGCTTACTAAAGAAATCTTAAGCCCTTTACCAAGAAACAAAAAACGAACAAACAAACAAAAAAGTTGTCTGTAATATTGATGTTGATTATCTCTTTCATTTGTTAATTCCATACATTTCATTTCTAAACAATATTTGTACGAGTCTGTTTCTATCTTTGATATTTTTGTCTGCAGTGCTTCAGAGCAGCACCTTGCTGACAGGCCATTTGACATAGCCCATTGTTCTACCATTACATTTATCTTGCAAAATAATTACTACACTTTCAGAAACAAACTACAGAAAACAAATTATCAAATGAAACTTGAGAACTGAGCTGGATAGCAGTGGATGGTGACAGAAGAAGAAAATAAGTAGGCTAACTTTTACAGTACACGCAAGAAATAAACATCTGAAAATTTTCAATCTCTGTTTATCTGCATTTAGTTTTGATTTCTCCATTGAGCTTCTTTGTACAGAAGTCTCTTCATACTCTGGAATCTCTTGACTCAGCCTAGAGATTTCTTATTTTTGAGCAAAAAGAATCAATAGCCACTTTTCTGACTATCTTGCATGTCATCAGCATAAAGCCCATATATTCAGACTGTATACAGAGATAGAGCAGAGCAGCTTCATCCTCCCTGTCTCTGTATGTCCTTTATCTGCCAGTCTGTTGAGGAGCTTTCTGGGTGACTAAAGGAAGGAACCACAGAACAAACTTGACTACAAGAGCTTTTTACCTGAAGATATTCTGATTTTGCTTAAGAAGTCACCAAAATCAAACACCCATTCAAGACTGTGCTAATAAATTATTTCCCTGTGAATTAAAAGCTAGCTCCTGGTATGGGAGTTTCTGCCACAGGATCTTGTAGATGGCATATCCCCTTTCCTTCAGGTCCCTTTGCTGTCCAGCAGTTCCTCAAATATCCACTTAATGAAAACAGGGAGTATGATGGCAAAGATGAATTAATTCATCTGGAAATCTAAGATCCCTGTGGATTAAATGCAGTGAGTCTCTGACAAGACATAAAAGATTCTTCAACACAGGCTTCCAGCCCATGTCTTTGAGGGATTTAATGGAAGTTCTGTTATGAACAGCTAGGCATGTGTGGGCACTTACTGTCACACTCCGTGAATTAGTGACTTCTGCCAAAGTTGCCATGAAGCATTGTCTTAGTTATGATCTCTGTGGAGATTATAATGCTGCTTTAGTGCAAGGGGCTGGAGGAGATGTTCTCCTAATGTCTAAATCACTTGTATTCCAACATATTGTTGTAATATTTACACGTGAGAAGGGTTGTTTGGTTGGTTTTTTTTTAAAAGAGTGTAAGGAAGCAGGCAATGTTTCTCAGTCTTTAGGACTGAATTTTCACTAATTAACTCTAGCCTTTGCTGCTAATGACATATGGCAGAAAGATTGGCTGGCAAGGATTTTTTGGACCAACACATGTTCAATCTATAAATGTCAGTTTGCCAGCATCAGAATAAAATGAAACCCTTGGAAAGATCCTCCGTTTCCAAACTTGGGTCTTTAATCCGGGCTGGTTTTTACAACTCTCTTCATGTTAAGCTAGCGTGACACACTTATCTTGCATTCTCTATAAAGAATTAATTTGAAAACTACTCCAGTACTAATACTGTATAGTCATGGCATAATAGGAATGCTTATGTATCACAGTATCACAGTATCACAGTATCACTAAGGTTGGAAGAAACCTCGAAGATCATTGAGTCCAACCTGTCACCACAGACCCCATGACTAGACCATGGCACCAAGTGCCACGTCCAATCGCCTCTTGAACACCTCCAGGGATGGCGACTCCACCACCTCCCCAGGCAGCCCATTCCAATGGCGAATGACTCTCTCAGTGAAGAACTTTCTCCTCACCTCGAGCCTAAACTTCCCCTGCAACAGCTTGAGACTGTGTCCCCTTGTTCTGGTGCTGGTTGCTAGAGAGAAGAGGCCAACCCCTTCCTGGCTACAGCCACCCTTCAGGTAGTTGTAGAGAGCAATGAGGTCGCCCCTGAGCTTCCTCTTCTCTAGGCTAAACAACCCCAGCTCCCTCAGCCTTTCCTCATAGGGCTTGTGCTCAAGGCCTCTCACCAGCCTTGTTGCCCTTCTCTGGACACGTTCAAGTGTCTCGATGTCCTTCTTAAACTGAGGGGCCCAGAACTGGACACAGTACTCAAGGTGTGGCCTAACCAAAGCAGAGTACAGGGGCACAATGACCTCCCTGCTCCTGCTGGCCACACTATTCCTAACATCCTAATTTATGTAACATAAAAAAAAATTAAGTCAATTGAAGTTGCATGATGCCTTTGTCACTTTTAGCTGTGAAAGCTAATTTTTTTTTTTAAACTGAGACTGTATAATACTGGACCAGAAAGACAACAAGGAGAATGGGTAATGGAATGAATGCTCTGTCATATGTGCTCTGTCATATTCATGAAGAATTCACAATGAAGATCTTAAATTTTCTCTAGAGAGAAATTGAACTAGCAATAGCACTTTCACAACTGAGGTACATTTTTATATCTTTCAGGAAAAATATAAACCCATTGATAAATATAAAATGAAAGCTGAATGTTGAGAAGTTTGCTAAGATTTTGCAGACAACCTCTTACTTGAGTATATATATAACCTCAAAAATGCACCAAAGTATTAAGCACTGCTCTAGTCATAGTTGAATTAGTTATATGTATTTGTTTGTTTAATTTTAAAAATAAACTTATTCGTAAGAGTATTATCTATTCTCCAAAATGTTCAGTCATGTCTGCATCTTCACCTTGGGGATTTCCACTGTCTCAGGAAAACACATGCTTAGGTCCTGAAACACTGACCTAGTGAGTTTTACTCCAGATCTCTGTACAATAATTACTGAGAAGCTGTATAAATAAAAACTAATTAGCTGAAAAGATTCACCTAAAAGCCTGCAACAAATGTGAGAGCATTTTATATGGCAAAAAAAGTGTCACATCTCACTGCAGCCAAGCTGACTCTTTTGTCTTATTTGTCCCTTGCCCAGGGCACATCTCTGACTTGTCCCAGCAATTACTCCTTCATGTTTAAAATGGAGAATCTAAAATCTGTTTTATCTCTTGCCTTGTCCATAGGGAGAAGGGCTGCCCTGGTCAAGGAACAAACAGAAGAAATCTGCCCAGGCCCTGTGTTAGCCTTAGACCCACTAATGCTTGGGCTGGATAAATTAGTTTCTGCTGTTTGGGGATTCACATATACAAGTATAGAACTGGGTGAATAGAAAGGAGTCCCAGCTCATCTCTCCTACTGGCACGTTTAGCTCCCCTGGGCTGGAGGAACTCTGTTAAGGAATAGTTTCGATTTGACTGAAATAAGGAAGGAAAGGAAAACCATTAAATTGTTCACATTGTAGTATTTGAGATAAAAACAAGGATCTGGAAACCAGCAAATCTTTCTTTAATTTGTAAAGTCATCTTTAAAACAACACATGCATACATATATGTATATAAACCTCCATTGTTCCATTGGGTGCATTTTGATCTGCATGACTGCACTCTCACAAAATTGAGGTGAATTCCAGGTTCAAATACACAGTATGAATTCATCCAATCCACTCAGTTATAGTCACATATAATACATCAGGTTATTCTGGTAACAAAGTATCATTAATCATTTGAAAAAAGCAAAAAGTGATTTTCAAGTGTCCTGGCAAATTGTAATATATTGAATTGCAAATGCTGTTAAGTGGTGACAGTAACATGTCTAAAAGGTTCCACAGGAATTAAGATGTTGAGAAGAAAGAAGAATCTTGATTCTCCTAATGGCCTAATTGTGCAGCATCTCTGGGCCTGGCGCGAAAAAGAAAAGCTACCCCAAAGACCTATATAGAATAGAACCTGTGAGAAAACCAGCCAGGAGATGCATCTCCTCCTGTTCACTCAGGCAGCTAAGCACAGAGCTCAGAGGACTTGCTACTGTTCCCATTCTGAGGCACCTGAGCAAAGTGTGTTCAGGAAGTACTGATCTATAGAGCTCCATGAAAAATAATATTGAAACTTTTGTGAACCTATGGATTTTGTTACCCTTGGGCCTCAGTCTTCCCAAGCTTTTCTGTTTCTGACCCTTTTCATCCAACTGTAGTCAGTAGAAAATAGAGACATTGCCTATCCTGTAATCATTACCAGCTGGATGCCAACAGAGTTTCAGCACATATATGTAAAATACTGGTCTTAATTCAAACAACTTAATTTCTTTTGTATTAAATTTGATGGATAGTGAAATGTACTTTATAAAAGCAAAGAAACCAATACTTTATTTTTAGATATAAATGTTACCATTCTTAAAGTGATTTACTGAAAGAGGTCAATTTGTGCTTAGCACTCATAGCTGTTGAGTCACTTAGTGAGGTAGAATGTAGAGTTAGAGCTTGGATGATCATTCTTCACCAGCAGCCGGTCTCCCTTACCAGCTGATATTTCATACCAAATTGTAGTCCTTATGTTTCACCAAAATGAATTTCAGTCTATATCCTACATTTGCCTCATGTTCTTTAGTCAGCTCATTGTGAAACTGAACAAAAGGAGAGGGAGGCAGCTGTGATATCTGTGCTCTTCAGCACAAAGAACATATTTGCAAGCAATTACTTTTCAGAATCTTTTCTTAGTTCATCTCCTCTATGCCCATTGAAGATGACAAATTAATATAATGGTAGTATAACGTAATAGGTGACCAAGTACCTACAGGCCAGTTTGGGGGATTTTTGTGTTTTTCCAGTGAAAAGAGAATAAAGTTTTAAAAGTTATTTCTTTCTTTTTAAGAAACCCTTCTCAAATAAACTGCCTTATCTTTTTTGCTTGCTTTTATTTCTAAGAGATGAAGACGCCATATGTGCATCTTCTGGAACAGAAGATGATACTTGACAAGTTACCAAAGCATCATAAGTGCAATCATTAGACCATGTATCAAAACTCACTATTTCCTTCCACAACTAGTTCTGAATTTCATAAGCTCTTCCTGAAAACATTTATGGCAGGTTTTCCCTTTCTTAGTACCTTGCTTGCCATCTTACCAATTGTACTTGCTATGCTGGGAGAGAGGTGATATGGTGATTCAGGGACGGGAGTCTCTATGGGTACACAGAGGAATATGGAAAGTCATAGCTTCCCATACCATGCACAGATGACACCCTATCACTTAAGTCTGAGAAGAAATATATGTCAAGACTGTGAATCTGGAATTTGCCTGGAGAAGCAGAAAGTCTCAAACTATTTCATCAAGATACATAGAATCATAGAATCATAGAATCAGTCAGGGTTGGAAGGGACCACAAGGATCATCTAGTTCCAACCCCCCTGCCATGGGCAGGGACACCCTACACTAGATCACGCTGGCCAGAGCCTCGTCCAGCCTGGTCTTAAACACCTCCAGGGACTGGGCCTCAACCACCTCCCTGGACAACCCATTCCAGGGCTTCACCACTCTCATGGTAAAGAACTTCTTCCTCACATCCAGCCTGAATCTCCCCATTTCCAGCTTCATTCCATTCCCCCTAGTCCTATCACTACCTGAGATCCTGAGAAGTCCCTCCCCAGCCTTCCTGTAGGCCCCCTTCAGATACTGGAAAGCCACAATGAGGTCACCTCGGAGCCTTCTCTTCTCCAGACTGAACAGCCCCAACTCCTTCAGTCTGTCCTCATAGGAGAGGTGCTCCAGCCCTCTGATCATCCTCGTGGCCCTTCTCTGGACACGCTCCAGCACGTCCACATCTCTCCTGTAATAGGGGCTCCAGAACTGGACGCAGTACTCCAGGTGGGGTCTCACCAGAGCTGAGTAGAGGGGGAGAAGCACCTCCCTTGACCTGCTGGTCACACTTCTCCTGATGCAGCCCAGGATCTGATTGGCTTTCCGATCATTTCTCTACATTTTAATATAACCACGTATTGAATGTCTCAGCTGTGATTCGCTAGTATTCACAGAGAACTTGCATCTTTGTAAGCAAAAAGAAAAACTTCTGTGCTCCAAACTGAAGTTGTCTCTAGGAAGCTTTACAATATACAGCATTTATATACCCTTGTCTATTCTAGTCTCTCAATAGAACATTCAGTGTCTGTCTCTAGCTTTTGTGATAAAAAAAAAAAAAAAAAAAAAAAAAAAAAAAACCACCAAAACCACACCAAACCCAAAAATGCTTAAATCTCAACAACATTTGATTTTATCAGGAAACTTTCAGAAAACATTTTGAAGATGGAAGTTACGAACACTGTTTCCTGCAGACAAAAAGTAAGTCCTGTATTCCCCTGGCATAAATTCATATACTTTCACTGTCTACAGATACACTGAATTACGTTGCTAAAGGAATTTGATTAGACTTTAATCTGTAGTTGCTCTCATAAAAATTAAAGGAAATTCCCCATAAATCTCTAAAGTTGCAATAATGTATTACTAGAGTTATCAAGATTGGTCTTTAGAGTTTTATTTCTGTTCTTGTGGCAGCTGATGTCTTTCTTATCTGCTAGGAGTTTAAGCATAATATAGTTAACTTGAAGAAAATGCAGACCAGAAACCACCTGACAAGGCAAAGTTTAACACAGGTCTGAGATCTAGGCAAGAAATACAAGTACAGAAATGTCCTGATCAGCACTTTGCTAAGGTGGATATCCAGTCCATCTTTGGGTGACTGAACATTACAAAGTGTCCTGTTACTGCAGCTTGGACAACTTCAAAAATCTTGCTTTGTGGTTGATTAATTATAATCCTTACTACATTTTTTGCAGCTGTTTACTTGCTTATTTTTTAATTGCTATGGTTCGTTATATTTCTACGCAACCTAATATGAAACCCTACAACCCAAGAAAACTCATCCTTCAATATCTTATTTCACATTCTAACAGACAAAAGCAATATGTAAATCTTTGTATACATGCAACTTTCCTACAGTCTCTCCCACTCTCCAGGGTTTGACAGCTAGGACCCAAAATCATGCCACTACTCTGTGGTTTGTTCTTTGCTTTGAAGTTCACGTAATTACATTGGGGTGTCATGTTAGATCAGTCATGAGGGAAGCTGCAGCTTTTAAGAAAGGCACAATAGGAATTTACCAGCCTTGGACTTGTTTCTTTCACAAACAGAGGGCTGGAGCACCTCTCCTATGAGGACAGACTGAAGGAGTTGGGGCTATTCAGTCTGGAGAAGAGAAGGCTCCGAGGTGACCTCATTGTGGCCTTCCAGTATCTGAAGGGGGCCTACAGGAAGGCTGGGGAGGGACTTCTCAGGATCTCAGGTAGTGATAGGACTAGGGGGAACGGAATGAAGCTGGAAATAGGGAGATTCAGGCTGGATGTGAGGAAGAAGTTCTTCCCCATGAGAGTGGTGAAGCCCTGGAATGGGTTATCCAGGGAGGTGGTTGAGGCCCCATCCCTGGAGGTGTTTAAGCCCAGGCTGGACGAGGCTCTGGCCAGCCTGATCTAGTGTGGGGTGTCCCTGTCCATGGCAGGGGGTTGTAACTAGATGATCCTTGTGGTCCCTTCCAACCCTGACTGATTCTATGATTCTATGATTCTATGATTCTGAAGTGAATGTCATTTCTCAGTTAGGTTACTTGCCCATTTTCAGCTGATCTTTCTACTGTCGGCTCTGTTACTTTCTTACCCAGAACAATAGCTGCAGTAATCAGTGCAATAATCAAATCCTTTAAAGAAAATAAATATCACTAAATTATTTTTTCTTATTTTTTCCTATGTTATTTTATTTTCTAGATCCTCTTCAGTAGGATTGTTGAAAAAAAAAAGGTGAAATGTAATTTAAAAAAATACCAACAAAACTTCTAAAAAAAAAGGTACACAGTTCCATGGATGCTTGGTGGGCTTTTAATGGAAGAGATCCTTTTAATTATGTGTAACATCAGTGGGACAGAGCAGAGCATGTAGGTCCTTTCTCCCTAAGCTCTGCTGAAAGAGGAAGAATTCCAATTACAAAAAAACTGAGGAGGTGTGATCTCATTTTCTTTTCACATTGGAAGAACGGTGTGGGGTCAAGAGTCTTTATTTTATTTGCTTTGTGAGTGATATGGAAAGTGTGCTTTCTGAAGAACATGAACACTTCAGAAAAACAGAGTTCCATACCAACTTAATGAGGTCTCTTTTCAAAATGAATTTCTATTCAGTGTTTTCCTGCTGCCTGGATAAAAATCTGACTAAGCCATGCCAAAGGTCAGAAACTCAAGAATCCATTAGGCATTTATTAGTCATTTACTTTATTATATATTCTGAAGAATGAGGAAGACATCTGCTTTATTTCCTATAAATATGTAGACTTCAGAACATCTCACTATTATCCTGTCTGAATGCACAGAGATAAATCAGAGGAAGATACTCGTGTAAAAACAACAGGAAACAAAACTGCTGCAAACACCAGGTCCTTCAAAGAACAAAGGTAAGCTGCTATTTATCCTCAAGTGGCACTGGAGAACAGTGGGGGCCAGAAGCGGAATAACCTGCATCCAAACAAGCTAGTGGCCTGCAGTGTCATCATCCCTGAATTTAACATCACACCAAATTTTAAAGACAGATGCTGAGGCAGACAGAAGGGAAAGCAAGCGGATTATAACATGCTGATAGATGTAAGTGAAAGGCTGCAGCAGTTTACACCCAAATTCACAAAGGCAAGGAAGCAAGTAACTGGGTGGACAAAGCTTAGAGAAACTGTCCAGGAAAGGATGAATGCTGCAGGGAGAATATGAAGGCTGTTTAATACTTTTGCTTTATGCACTGCAGACATAGAGTGATATAATAATATTTTTGCTTTACAAAAACTGATTTTAAGCCTCTGAAATAAAATGTTAGTTTGTTTATTTGAGGTATCTGTCATTGCCACATGTTTTTGTTGCATTAAAGGGCTAGAGGGAGAGGGAAGAAGCAGAGCTGGCTGCACACAACTCCCCTTCTACCATGATCAGGTGGTGTCAACTGCATCAATAAAAATTGAAATTTCGTGTCTCACTTCATGTATGCTCTTGAGTTAAACCAAAGATGTAAAATAACCCCACATAACTGCAACTGTGGCATTTCCTCATGCAACTCTTCAGAGTGGCTGAATTCCAGTCTTGGATTTTCTCAGGTAGCAATACCCTCCTTCAGCCACATTTATGCATGATTAGCATCTTTGATGGAGGAAAATGCTACAGTTCAATACCTGGAAAAGTCAAAGGTAAAACTTAGTTCCTGAAAGGTGGCAGGATTGGTTTGTTTGTTTGCTTGCTTTCTGTTTGTTTGTTTGTTTGGGGTTTTTTAATTTGTCAATGTGTTGGTAGTAGTGTGTTGTTATCATACATAAATTCTAGACTCAGTCCTTTCATCATGTAGCAGTCTGGGCTGGGTGCCCCCTGGTGCTACCACACAAGCCACACCTGCGGTGTCCCAAGGGTCCAGCCCAGTGGGTGGACACGGGAAGCTGCATATTTTATCCCATAATGTCCTGCTCCCTATAAAACCATCAGCAAGGTTCTACACTTCCTCTTTCTTCTCCTACTGCTCCTATGGAGATGGTCCCTGTCTGGTAATGGAGAGGCCTCTTGGGGCCTGCCCAGGCTTAATGCCTGGAGGAGAAGGGGGAAATGCAATCTCAGATCTAGACAGCTAAGATTAGCCTAACAGTGGAGGGGGGGAGAGAAAGAGCCCTGGGGGTTTTGGGTGTACCCTCAGGTGGGAAAAGGGGAATACTGTGAGGCTTTTGGATATGCTTTGGGATCTCTTTTGTTACTGTGCTTGTGGTTCTCTGTAAAATATTCACTGCTTTTCCATTTAAACTTTCCACCACTTCTGCAATCCGTTTGTCTGAGTCTCATTTTTTGATGCGGTAGTGGGAAGCAAGGAAGGAAGGTCGGCCTTTCAACCCACCACACATCGCAAAAGTAAAGCCTCAGTGTCATTAATGGGAGTGTTCAAATGAATTTTGAACCCTTTGAAGATTTTTAACTAAGTCCTGCTTCTGTTTCTTAATCTTCCATTTGCAGGTCAAAAAGGCATGCTCTCTGTATGCAAACAAAAAAGGGGGGGAGCCCAAAACAAGCACAACCAACAAAAACCCCACCACCCAAAAAAACCCCACAAACACAAAAACTGAACAAGCAAGCAAACAAAGCTCCACCCTTCCCCCTTTCCCCCCCCAATTCCCAACCTGTAATGGTTCACAAATCCGTTTAGCATTCTAACATCATGGCAAATATATGCTGTACTGCTTTCATCTAGGAAAACATACCATTCCTTTAACTGTTTATACACAAGGTGCTCTGGAGGAATTTGATGTATTTGCTTCACTTAGCCAAGTCATGATTCAATTTCTCACATCTGAACAGCAGGCAAAGGTCTATATATTTTTTTTTAAATTTCATTACTAGCTGATAATTTTATTGTATTTCATTTTGAGATTAATTTTGTGAACACAGTGTGTGCTTTACATTCAACTAGATCTTATTTTTAGACCTTGCTTGATTCTCAGTAAGCTTAAAAAAAAAAAAAAAAAGAAAGATAAACCCCCAGTACCTCTTGTTCTTTGAACCATTTAAAATCAATTTGTGATCCTTTCCACTCCATCTTTTTCTTCAAAACTGATAATATTTTCTGCATGAAAAACTGCTGACTGGAGAACAGTAATATATGTTGAAAGTATTTAGCATATATTCTTTTTGTTAGAATTTTTCTTTTAATTGGTTTTGTTATATCTGTGCATTTTCTTATCACCTCCTTTGACAATGAATACATTAGAACAAATAAAGGGCCCACTCATTCTCTCTGTGACTGCACATACTGGAAAAAGGGATCTCATCTTGTTGAGTAGTTATAGAATCATAGAATTGTTTAGGTTGGACCTTTAAGATCATTAATGTAACTGTGCTCAATAATGTAACACTGCAAAGCCCACCACTAACCCATGCCCCTAAGTTTGATATCTATATATGTTTTAAATACCTCCAGGAATGGTGACTCAGCCACTTCCTTGGTCAGCCAGTTTCAGTGCTTGATAACCCTTTTGGTGAAGATTCTTTTCCAATCTAAATTTCCCCTAGGGCATCCTGAGTTTTTTTGCTCTCACTGTATGAAAATGTCATGTCATGTGATGTTATGTGGAAATGTGAAAATATGTCATGTGGAAAATCTCTCTATCATCTTATTCTCAGGCTCAGGTGAAAGTCTTGGCTTTTGTTCTCTGAGATTTTGGGAGAATTATTTTCTCTTGTGATCTATATCCTCTCAAGGAAAACAGTCTTTTTTCCAACTCATGTAGTCTTCTTGGTATAATCTGCAACAAGGGAATCACAGAATATGTTTGGTTGGAAGAGACCTTCAAGATTATCTAGTCCAACCCTTGATCCAGCACTGAAGGATCACCACTAAACCACATCCTTAAGTGCTAGGTCGTCATGTTGCTTAAATGCCTCCAGGGATGGTGACTCCACCACTGCCCTGGGTAAACCATTCCAATGTTTGACAACCCTTTCAGTGTTTCCTAATATCCACCCTAAACCTCCCCTGGCATCCTCCCTCCCCACCCTGTAGCAGATTGACACAGTTTAATGTCATCTGCACTCTTACTGATGGCTCACTCAATCCCCTCATCCAGATCATTAAGAAAGGTATTGAAGGGATCAGGCCCCAGTACTGAACTCTGGGTGAAAAAAGCACTCTAAAACATGTAGCTGGTGAGCACCCTTTGACAATTACTAAACTGAAGCATAGACACTGAATTATTTCATTCATAACATGATAATGACATCCTGGATCCTGGATCCTGGTTTGAGGATATCCTGAGACCAGTATCTGTAGCAGCCAGAGCAGCCAAGTGTGTGCTCCATAATGAAATTTACTTCCACAAAAGACTACCTCCAAACGGCTTCTGAAGTTTGCCTCAAATTGATGCTCATTCAAATTCCCAAAGCTCAAAATCTTTAACTTTACAATGGGGGGGTGGGGGGGGGGTGGGGGGGTGGGGCGGGGAAGAAAGATACAAATGCAGGAGATACTGTGATTTTGTTGTTGTTTGTTTGTGGGTTTTGTTTGTTTGTTTTGTGTGTTTGGTTGGGTGGGGTTTTTTTCCTTCAATTTGTAAAGTATTCAGACAATGTTTGGGGCTGAAATAGTAAATGGACTAGAAATGGAATAACAAAATTCTCATGCATTCTCCTTCTCCTTCATTCTCCTTCTCGTACATGAAAGTCACATTGCAGATAAATGCCACAGGACACTGATACATACTGATACAAAATGTTTAAAATCTAGCATTCAAGCATGTAATGCTATGGATATGCTACAAATTAAGACTACAGACTGTGTTTCATGTACAGTGTGATTGACATCATCTGTAACAAAACAAGCAGGGAACACATAGTCTGAACTTCAACTATAGCAGCTTTAATATTTTTATAGAATTCTTGTTGCTGCAATATCAGGGTATCTCTTAGAGTGTCCTATCAGATGCCAGGGGGATTTTAAGATTAAGAAAACCTTCAGTGAAAGAAAGATCTTGGACAGATTTATGTCACAGGACCTTTTTACATTACTTTTATGTTACTGGCCTTTGTGATGTTATGGCAAAACCTAGGAATATTTAAAAAACAAAGATCATTGCAAAAGGAAAAAGAAAATATCTAAATACTAGCTGATGAGAGGAAGTTCTCTTAAGGAAGGAGAGTCAGGAGGTCTGTGGTTCTAGTGCAATCTCCTAGTGAAGAAGTTTTCTCCAAAGCTTCTCTAGAGTCCCTGTGATATGAAGGCACTAGGATTTCCTTCTTTACAAGCATCATCAGTGTGCTTTGCTAGATATGTGGTGTTGGGACAGAGACCTGTCTTTTGTGTGAAGATGAGCAGTGAACAGGGATGGTGCATTTTCTGAGGGTAACTGGAGGAAAATCCTGACTCATTCAATGCAGCTTCAGCAAAATACAAACAATCAACATTTTGAAGCAGACTATGTATTAATTGTGGCCTTTTGTTACATTTAATTTACCTTAAAAAGTAAAAATATTTAGCTTGTTGTCTGTGTTGGTGTGTTTTGGATTTTTTTTTTTGGTTAGTTGGTTGGGGGTTTTGCTTGTGGGTTGTTTTTTGGTTGGTTGGTTTGGTTTTGGTTGGTTTTTGCAACATATAGTTATCAGTGTTTTGTGTCAGCCTTTAAACTGAAAGAGGCCTTCTAGGCAGTGGCAGGGCATAAATGCTGTATACAAATTTCAGAGAAATTGTATCTCCCTCAAATACTATTTCAGATATAGTAATGCAGCACATTCAGATGGGCTATCATGTCTTTCTGTCACTTCCTATTGATTCAAAATTTACAAAGTTTACATATTTGAAATGTGGCATGGACATATGAATTCTGACCACGAACTACCAACATCAACTTTTAAAAAGAATATTATCTTAGCCTTACATTGCAACTTCAAGTATGTTGTCACAGGCCAGTAATTACAGTCTTTTGTACAAGACCTATTTTATGGTACTATTTTCATGTCATGTATATTTTTAACTTGACTTTGAAGGATCTAATCTTGTTTGTCATGTAAATTCGATGCTCAATGACAGGACAGACAAGGGGCAATGGGTAGAGGTTGAGGCACAGGAAGTTCCATGGAAACAGGAGGAAGAATTATTTCACTGTGAGGGTGACAGAACACAGGAACAAGCTGCCCAGGGGGATTGTGGAGTCTCCTTCTCTGTAGATATTCAAGGCCTGCATGGTTGAGTTCCTGTGTGACCTGGTATAGGTGATTCTGCTCTGGCAGGGGGATTGGACTAGATGATCTCTCAAGGTCCCTTCCAGCCCCTAACATTCTGTGACTCTGCCTTGTGAATGCTTCAGTGACTTAAAGGAATATTGCATCTCCCAAGAAAATGAAGCAGCACCTATTTTTGTGTGTATGTGTTATTGCCGCATATATACAGTTTTCTTCCAAATCCCTCTGGGTGAAAAAAAGTGATGGGGAGAGAGAAGAACAAATCATGTCAACTTTGCAATGAGGTCCATTCACAAATGAAACAACTAACATAGATTGCATTGGATCCTATTTTGAGGAAAGAAAAAATAAAAAAGGCAGATATATTTATTTGTGATATAAAGGGTGAATGCTCAGTTCAGATGCAGAGAAGCTTTTCTCCCTTATCTTCTTCTGCTTAGTTTTCCACCTGGGTAAACCCAAATACAAGTAGAATGCTCAGGGAATCCTATGGTGAGTTACTTACTCAAGTCTCCCTGTCCAAGGTCCTTTTTTAGGCATGTTACTTCAGTCCTGTTGCAATCACTCACATCTATGAGCATGAGAAATCAAGCAAACTGAAGGTCCAAAGTCGTGCTACAAAGAAATTGTTCAAGACAGATGAATTCTCATTAGTTATGCCATTTTTCAACAACTGCAAATTGAAACAAGTGCAATTTTTTTATAGTGGTGCAGATGCTGGGTTTAATAGATCTTTTGCACATGTTCCAGTGGTTTAAACTGTCTTCCTTCTACTCTGCGTACCAAATCCACTTGGAATGAAAAGATGCTACAATTGTAGTAGCCCTAGGCTTCATAAGTTCAGCAGCTGTTTTGAGATGTATACATGATGCTTATTTTTGAACATGCAAAACAACTGGGAGGAGAGCAGAGGAAAATGCAGAATTCAAATTGATTACCAGAGTATGTTATAAATAATATGCAAAACAATACTATGTAAATGTACCATAGTATCATGTAGCTATAATACATTGCAACATAAACATTTTATTTAATTACAGACCATTGAAAATGAGTCTCCAAAGCTAGGCAGAATTTTAGACAAAGCTAAATGGCATTTTAATGTTTCATAGGAAGGGCAACTGCACTCTTATTGCCTATTCTGAAGGCAAACTTAAGGATAATGAAAGACATCAGAGTAACAAAACTCATCCACTTGTGAGCAAAACAATGAGTCTGGACAAAAATCACATCATTTCCTCTGCATTGACAAGATTTAGGATTCATCTGTCAGGTTTAGAAAGACTGTTCAGTTCCACAAATAAATTATTACCTGTCACATAAGTCTATGAGATTATATATATTTGTGTTTCAGGCCTATTCTAGTATCTTTGCAATGATCATCCAGCTGCATCACTTCTGTTGAAAGTGGTCTGCTGACATGATGAAAACTTTCAAGATATTAACAATTTGACCATTACATTTAAACCATGTAGGTTGAACTATACAAACATGTTGAATTTTATGGTTATGTCTTCTATCTAAAATAAAAACTATATAGACACTTTTAATAAGTATGCATGAATGAAACAACAATAGTTTTTACCTTGTCAAATACAACTCAACAAGCATATGATTCTTACTTCATACAAGCTGTGATTTTACTTCCAGGAAAGGAAGGAAGGAAAAATGATTTAAAATATGAGTGATACTGCTTGGACAAATGGGAACGTCTATGAAGTCACTGCTTGACTTCCTATTTATGTTATTTTTCAATGCAACACAGTCACAGTGGATTAGATTTTTCCGAAGATGAACTCCACATGTCAGCAAATTAGGCTGTTACATTTCTTAATTATTCAGAGTTAACTGGTGGTTAATTCGCATAGCAGAATTAAAACTAATATTGAAGTGGACAAACTGGTTCCTCCGCTGCTATGAATCAGTGCACTTGAAATGTAATCTGCTTTCTACGTAGTCTGTAGGAATAGGCATTGTGCTGAGAACTTTTCATACTATAGTGCCACTTGATAACTTATTTTAATCTTTTCTCTCCTTTTTTTTTTTTTTTTTTTTATAATACAGTAATACAATAATACAATACACCAGGTTGGAAGAGACCTTCAAGATCATCGCGTCCAACCCATCAAACAATCCAACCCACCCAACAACTAGACCATACAGCCAAGCACCCCATCAAGTCTTCTCCTGAGCACCTCCAGTGAAGGTGACTCCACCATCTCCATGGGCAGCCGATTCCAATGGGCAATCACTCTCTCCGTGTAGAACTTCTTCCTAACATCCAGCCTAAACCTGCCCTGGCGCAGCCTGAGACTGTGTCCTCTTGTTCTGGTGCTGGCTGCCTGGGAGAAGAGGCCAACCTCTGCCTGGCTACAACCTCCCTTCAGGTAGTTGTAGAGAGCAATAAGGTCACCCCTCAGTCTCCTCTTCTCCAGGCTAAGCAACCCCAGCTCCCTCAGCCTTTCCTCATAGGGCTTGTGTTCTAAACCCCTCACCAGCTTTGTTGCCCTTCTCTGGACACGTTCCAGCAAGTCAACATCCTTCCTAAACTGAGGGGCCCAGAACTGGACACAGTACTCAAGGTGTTGCCTAACCAGTGCAGTGTACAGGGGGAGAATGACCTCCCTGCTCCTGCTGGCCACACTGTTCCTGATGCAAGCCAGGATGCCATTGGCCTTCTTGGCTGCCTGGGCACACTGCAGGCTCATGTTCAGCCTACATCATAGGACATGAATAAGACTCGTGAATACTCAAATAGAAAACCCTCTCTGTGTATGAAAGAGGAATCCTTTGCAGCAGCTGATTTAAGTATGGCCTTAAACACAGCAGTCAGATCACTCCTCTACCACACCTGAAACTGGACAGCATTTGAATGACTATTTGAGATATGCTAACATATGTTATACCATAGTTTGTTTTTTTTTAAGAAGATTTTCTGTGGTCCATTTTATCTTTGCCAATTACAAGTTATTTCAGATGAGATGACTGTCCTCAGCTCCTGAGGCATGTCAGCTGCTGTGCAGCAGTGACCTCTGCATTCTGGATGACTCTAACAGAATCATTTGAGTCATTTGACATTAAAATAATGTTCAGTGACTCTGTCATTTTCAACCAATTTCCTGAATAATTTCAAATCTATTAATATACAGGAAACTGCTGCTTAACAAAGGTTGGATTCAGTGAATCCAGGAGCACCAGCTAATTACTAACTTCCCTTATTATCTGAAATGAAACCTGCTACAACACAGACTCATTTTCAATACCAGATAGTGAGGAAGATGAAGCAATGTACATAACTGACATTCTCTGAAAAATTGCAGTGATCTTATATTCTCCTTTGTAGTCTGATGTTTCACATGCAAAAAGAAAGCCAAGCACCAGACTTAGGAGACTTTGCCACAAAACCTCACGGAATCATGGCGCATAATAAAAGCCAAATGGTAGCCCAAACCTCTACAAAGGAAAATAAATATCTATCTGAGTTTAAATAGAAATAAATTTATTCTATACCTTTGCAGCTTTTTAATTGATCCTGATGATTACAGTCACAAAAAGTACAGGTTGTTGTTTTGGTGGGCTTCTCGATTAGAAATAAAAAGAGCTAACTAACCTATAATAGAATCATAGAATTCTTCAGGCTGCAAAAGACTTTTCAGATCATCAGGTCCAACCACTATTTAATTCTGCCGAGCCTGGTGCTAAATTGTGTCCCTTAGCACCACATCCCTGCATCTCTGAAACACTTCCAGAGATGGTGATTCAACTACCCTCCTAAGGATCCTGTTCCAGTGTTTGACAACCCTGTTGATGAAGAATTTTCTTCTAATATTCAATCTATACCTCCCCAGTGGAAACTTGAGGCCATTTCCTTTTGCCCTATCCCTTTTTACTAAGGAGAAGAGACCAAGACCCACCTCACTGCAACCTCCCTTTGGGTAGTTGTAGCGAGCAAAAAGGTCTCTGCTAATCCTTCTTTTCTTCAGATCAAACAAATCCATTTCCCTCAGCTGCTCTTCACAGAGGTTATTCTCCAGACCTTTCACTACCTTGTTGCCCTTCTCTGGACCAGCATCTCAGTGTCTTTCTTGTAGTGAGGGTCCCAAAACTGAACACAGTACTCAAGGTGTGGTCTCACCAGTGCTGAGTACAGGGTGACAATCACTTCCCTGGTCCTGCTTTTCCCACTACACCTGATACAAGCCAGGATGCTGTTGGCCTGCTTGACTACATGAGCACACTACTGACACCTACAGATGAACACCCCCAGGTCCTTTTCCATGGCATCTAGTGTTGCAAGGGGTTGTTGTTTCCTGAGTACCAGCCTCTCTGTAGAGCCTCCCTACCTTCAAGCACATCAACACTCCTTCTCAACCTAGTGTCCTCTGCAAACTTACTAAGGGTGCGTTCAATCCCCTCATCCAGATCACTGATAAAGGTATTAAAGAGAAATGGCCACAAAACTGAGCTCTGGGGCACACCACTTGTGACCAGCTGCCAACGATTCTATTTGCCACCACTCTTTGGGCCCAGCCAACCAGCTAGCTTTTAACCCAGTGACATGTCTACCCATCTGAGCCATGAGCAGCCAGTTTCCCCAGGAGGATGCTGTGAAGACAGTGTCAATGGCTTTATGAAAGTCCAGGTAAACAACATCCACAGCCTTTCCATTGTCCTCTAAGCAGGCCACCTTGTCATGAAGGAGGCCTTCATGAACCCGTGTTGACTGGACCTAATCACTTGGTTGTCCTGCATGTGCTGCATGATGGCACTCAAGATGAACTATTCCATGATGTTCCCTAGTACTGAGGCCGGACCGACAGGTCTGCAGTTACCTGCATCCTCCTTCCAAGTGGACCTCAAATTTGTCAATCTCCAGTCCACTGGGCCCTCCCTGATTGTCCAGAACTGGTCATACATGATGGAAAGTGGTTTGGTGTGAATTTCTGGCACTCGGTCAGTACTGTCAGGGGTATGTCATTTGAACCCATAAACTTGTGTACGGTGCACCAGGTCCCTCACCATCTCCTCTTAGATTGTGGGGATTTCATTCTGCTCCCCTCCTTATCTTCCAGCCCAAGGGGTTGGGTGTCCAGCAAACAACTGATCCTATTGCAAAAGACTGAGACAAAGAAGGATTGAGTACCTCAGCCTTTTCCTCATTCTTGATCATTATGTTCCCATCTTCATGCAAGAAAGGACGGAGATTCTCCTTAGTCTTCCTTTTGTTGCTAATATATTTGTAGAAGCATTTCCCATTCTTTTTAAAAGCAGAAGTCAGATTAATTTCTAGTTGGGCTTTGATCCTTCTAATTTTCTCCCTGCATAGCCTCACAGCAAGTTTGTAGTCCTCTTGAGTGGCTGGAACCTTCTTCCAAAGACCATAAACTCTCATTGTTACCCTGAGTTGCAAACAAATGTCTCTATTCAGCCAGGCCAGCCTTCTTCACTGCTGACTCATCTTTCGGCACATGGGGACAGACTGTTTCTAATTCTTCCCTCTTGAAGAATGCCTCGCCTTCCTGGAATCCCTGGCTCTTCAGGACTTCCACCCAAAGGACTCTAGGCACAGCCTGCATCTTGTGACTGATTCTTTTAATGCTACTCTGGGTTTTAATTTCTTGATGTTACTTAATAGTACTATTAAATAGCAAAAATAAGACAACATGTAGTCTGACTCTTTCAGGTGCTGAGCTCCCTCAAAAACTATGCCTAATGCATTTTGAACTTATTTATTATGTTTTAGGTAGCTAACAAATCCATCTGTAAATTGTGCATATAACTGATTATTTTTAACTGATTATCTTTTCATGGCATCTTAGAGTACACATGCTCTAAAAGATACCCGTGCCAAGATACTTTAAATTTAGTGAAAAGATCATTGCTTTGCTGAAGTGACTGACTATAGATTGGGAGCTAGTAAGAACTGGATCATAAAAGAGTTTATTTTCAGCAGCCAGAACAAGAATGATGCTGGTGGATTGAAAGATATGATGTACTGTTGTACCTTGATGAATACCGAAGATTGTGCCTTCAAGAAAAATGTTCCAGTGTCAAAAACTAGATAAGCCCAAGGGGAAAAAGGAAAGGGAACCACAAGATAAAAATTGAACTGTTGAAACGTGGTGAGTGAAATGTGGTAATTACTGTAGTATACTGTTGTCAATTAGATTAGCAAGCAGCTCTGGAAATGGCATTGGATGAAGAAGTAATGGAAAATTTATTTTAACTGCAACCAATTAGCTTACAGCAAATTAGATAATGAATGACCTGAGTTTTCAACTCAAAGGTGGTTTTCTCAAACTCAGATCTTATGGATAAATACATAAAATAAGTGAATCATTCTCTTTTTACAAAAAAATCTCTAAAAGGAAGAAAAAAATAACCCAGTCCTCACTGTTTTGTTTTGTTTTGTTTTGTTTTTTTTTCTTCTGGAGACAGAGAAAACTTGCATCAATCTTCCTCTTTGAATTAGGCAGACTCTGAATATAGCAGTTGTAACTATTCCCAGAACTCACAGAGGGACACATAAAAAGACACGAGGCTTCTCTTCAAGAGAACAGTTTTAGCATTTGGTGTAGGGAAAGAGAAAACAGTAGAGCAGGACAACTTGGGCACAAACACCTTGAGAAAGTCTGGAGTCCTCAGTTCAATGAACCAAAGCTTTTGACAATGTAACAAGAATGTAAACACGTACAAGGACATAGCTAATTACTTTGTGGGCTTCAAAGCATAGCACATGTCCTTCTTCACTCTCTCTGCATATTGGGTGCAGTTTGGTTTCTGGTGAGCTAGAGATTGTGTTTGTTTTTTCCATTTGACACTGTTATGCAAAATCTGTCAATTTTTCACTACATGCAGTCAATGATAAGTCTGGAAGAAGCAGGAAAATGTGCCAGAAACATGGAAGAGCTGTTAGTACATAACTTCAATTCCTCAACTCTCTTCAGAGTTGAGTCAATCTAAACAAAGCTTTGATTTTATGACGTGACTTCAAACAAGATAGCTCAGTTCTTTATTTAAAATTGGTGCAAACAGGTCAGAAATTTGAATATATGTATCCATGCAGGCTTTGTGTGTGCATACTTAAGTAATATTTTCAAGTAATGTAAGTTAAACTGGTACATATTTTAATATAGGAAAACCTTACTTTATGGCTTAAAATTAAGTGTTTGTACAGCAGAATTTTTGTTGTGTCACATGAAGAAGGAAAGCAGTAATGATAACCACAAGTCAAAGCTGTGTGAGAAAGTTTCAAACCGAGCAATTGTGAATGTTCACTAAAAAATATGGTTCTAATAATTGCAAGATCATTCTGTCTGCTATTTCTTACAGAATCACAGAATTATTGATGATGGAATAGACCTCTGAGATCATCAGGTCTAGCCTATGACCTTACAGTGATGATGTACTGATGATACATTACAATTTTATGAAACCTGGACTCTTTAATCCATTTTTCTTGTCTCTTTAGTTGGTGGCTATAATTCAGATTCATTGCCCTGGTGAAAAATGTATGGAGAATGCAGAATGGCCTTTCTGTGAGTAGTTTCACAGTACAGTTTTCTAATTCTTACTGTAGCTAAAAAAACCCCCAAACAACAAACCTGCATGAATGCACAGCCATGCTGGAGAACCTGAACTACTTTCCTACAGCTTGAATATGAGTAATTCAGTGAGGTGATGGAGTTTTTAATTTCATTATTCTTATCTTTGAGGATTCTACATACTACTTAAAAATGCATATCATAATAACCTTTTACTGAACATGGAGATGGAGAAAAGAAAAAGAGTTTGGGTTGAACATAAAGCCATTTCAGCTGAGTTCTCACCCATTCCTTTTTGAGGAACAGTAAACTAAAGATTGTTTTGAGTTCATTAAATCCATTTTCCTACAGCTCATTTCAGTTCTTTATTTCTCCTGGAAGAAAGACCTTTCACTGCTTAGAAAACAGATCTGTAGAACAAAGATATTTCTTCAACTTATCTTATCAAACAATTTGGCACAGCAGACGCAAATCAGTCATAATTTATATGATTTATCATATGGAGAATTTGAGAGGGAAGAATAGAATATGGATAGAATATGAAATCTGCTACTCTCACAGTAGCCTTGGCCGCTTCCCTTAGACCAAATATTCATTGTGCACAAAATGCAAGGGCTTTTGTGTTTCTATTAGGGATGGATATGGACCTGGAATAAATCTTTCCAATGTAGTTTGTCTTCTGTGAGTAGACAGTGTGAATCTCCACATGCAGATTTCAGGAAAGGAATTTACTTTGTATACACCAGAGCTGATCTTTGACCTGAACCAATGTACAATAAGTCAGAGTGATTGGAAGATTTGGTTCAGAACTGCACTATTGCTCCAAAGCAAAATGCTAAGAGAGATGCATCTAATGAACACGTCTCCTACGACAGAAAAAGGGCATAGGTTTGGTATTTGATTTAATTTCATGGCAGCACAACAGTTCTATTTTTTATGGACTTTTTATATTTTTTTTAATTGTTTGTTGTTGCCATTTTTTTATTTTTGTACAAAACACTATGAAAGTATACCTTATAATACAGCCAATCTTAAAATATCCCCAGATCTTCAGTAGGCATGAAATAGGTCCACTGAGATTAAGATTCGTCTTGCTGACTACCTTAATAATTTATTTGTGTTGTCTTTTTATTCTATATGCTTTTGAAAGACACTTAAGTGCACTGTAAGCACCCAGCAGAAGAGTCCTATAAAATATAAGAACTAATAGTATTCTGCTCTGTAAAGAACAGCAATATTGTGACCATATATAAGAAAAAGGCAGGAATTTTTATTGGATATGATGAATATCTACACTTATGTCTTGATTATCTGTACAAATAAAAAAATGGTAATAATCATGTTTGCATTGGAAAGATTAATAAAGGACACAGTCTTCTTTTTCATCTTTGGATGAATTTGAATGCAATCATTCTGTCAAGTGAAAAGATCCTTCTTAGGAGGAGAGTAGGTGCTCTTCCAGAATAAGTTGACAGGAGAACATGTTCTTTTATCCTACAAGGAATGATTTGTATGAAAATTACTTTTTATTGATGAATTCATAAGATTAAATATGATATCAGATTAAATTCATAAGATTAAATAGGATAAGATTATAAGATTCATAAGATTATATAGGATATCAGGTAGTGATAGGACTAGGGGGAATGGAATGAAGCTGGAGGTGGGGAGATTCAGTGTGGACATGAGGAAGAAATTCTTCACCATGAGAGTGGTGAAGCCCTGGAATGGATTGTCCAGGGAGGTGGTTGAGGCCCCATCCCTGGAGGTGTTTAAGACCAGGCTAGATGAGGCTCTGGCCAGCCTGGTCTAGTGTGAGGTGTCCCTGCCCATGGCAGGGGAGTTGGAACTAGATGATCCTTGTGGTCCCTTCCAACCCTGACTAATTCTGTGATTCTATGAAATACTGACCATATACATTTCTTAAAAGAATATTAACATACAAGAAGGCAATAAAACATATACTTTAACATCTGATCCAGTCTAATCCCAACTAAAAGGATTAGAATGACTCATAGTTACTTAAAAAGGATTCAGTCAAGCCATTAGGGATGCAGGCTTTTGAAGTTCAAGAGGTTTGTTACTAGAATGAAATTTTCAAGGCATCCCTGAATTAGAAAAACAAACAAACAAAACCACCTTTAAGAAAGCATCATTTAAGTAAACAGCAGAAAACCTGCAGCAAAGACTGGTAATCTGAGTATCTGAGTGCAGTTTTTTAATCCAATTTTACTGCAGCAGATAACACGATTGATGATACACAGCTCACAGCATAATTGTCTCAAATTGCAGATATGATGGAAACAGAGCAGTAGCCATATAATTCTGCTGCTTGTCTGACCAAACACTGTTTCTAAAATACTATGCACTTCTAACATAACACAGGACAGACTACTTTGCTTTTGCCAGCTAAGCTGTAGGAACTCTGGAGCTACCAAAACAGAGCAGTTTATCTATCCAGCCACCAATGATGGCATGCGATATATACCATTAGAAGAAGACAGGCTGCCTCCACTGCTTGGTTATGCTTCTGGTCTGGATTACATGAACGCTTTGCACAGGACAGACTTTGTTAAAATCTGTTTCCTGAAATCAGTCATCAGCTTAAAACAGCATCAGAAACTTGGTTTAGTTGGCCTAGTGTCAGGATCTCTTCAAATATTTCTCTTAATACAGTGTTTATTTAATTTTTCTGAATCACAAGTTGACAAGGTTATTGCCCGGCAACTAGATCATGAAAAACAGATGTTTGTGCAAAACTCAGTGGTGAAATTACTGATTTCATAAATTATTAAATATAATAATAATAATAATAATAATGTTGTATATAATAACTAACCAGTCCCTAAAGTGGGGTGTAAATATGGGTACAATCAAACATGCAAATGTAATTAAAGTTTTTTAGACAGCAAGAGGTTTTCAGCAATGTGCAATACTATTTGCCTGAACCTAAAATGTTGAAATTACAGTTCCTCATTCTGCAAGGAGTGTGGGAAAGGAAAACTGCACAACAGAGAGAATAAAAAAATTCAGTTGCCCTGGATTTATATAGAGCTAAAATTTGCAAACTGTTGAGAACTGAGGTCTTGCTGATGGTCATAATAGGAACATGTTTAGTAGTCCTCCTCTGTAGTTCAGTGTGCAATCAAATAAATTGGATAACCTGTGCTGTTAAGGGTCTTGTACTCACTGAGGATTCAGCTTCTTTTGGGCATTCTGTACGTTGCTCTGTAGTGTGAAAATGGTAGGTAAACTCTACATTGCTTCAGACTTTCACAGCTGAAAAAATTACATAGGCTTGACATACTTACCTGATTAAACTTTACCTATACTAGGTTTCCTAATGCCTAAGTAATACATGAAAAGTGATGAGGGGTGGGGGAAATAATATGTTTTTAATGTACTGAGCAATTGATTTGATATTTAATAATTAAGGATTCAAATCTAGCCGATGCCACTACAATGTTTCTTCAGAAGTGTTACAAATAGATCTGTATACCACCCTCTGCTCAGTACTTTTGTCCTCCCTTTGCCAAATCCCATTTGTGTAATCAGCACTGTAAACTGATTATTCCCCAAATCAAGCAAATTGACCAATTAGCTGAAAGTAAAGGTAAATTAGACATCAGTATTGCATAATCAGATTTACCATCAGTTAATCAACTACTGCAGAAACAGCACATTTACAAAGGAATATCAGGAAGAGGAATAAAAAAGACCTATCTCAAAGTATAAATTATTAAACATTACTCTGTTAAAAAAAATTGTCTTCATTCCTCTTTCTTTTGATTGCTATCAACACTGCTATATTTTTGTAAATACCAACTCCTTATGTAAGTAAAAAAAAAAAAAGTATTTTCTATAACATGGAGAATAGGCTGTCTTGATGAATGGCAGACCTTGACTATGAAAAACTTCAGGTGCAATAACTGTACTCTATTGGCATTAGATCTATCTAGTAGTTAACAGTCATTGTGACGGTCAAAGAGGAAAACAAAGATTGACAAGAACAGGAATTTTGAAGTATGTCTAAGTGGCCTTGGATGTTTGTAGCAAATGAACATTGAAAATCCTGAATGCTTACTCAGAGCTCACAAATTCTGTGTTTGAGATCATAATTCCTTCCTTTCATGCCTTTCCCTTCTCTACCCTCAGTCTTCATAGCTTTTAGCAACAAATCTATTAAATATCCAGGCAGCCCATGTAGGTGTACCAAGTAGCACTACTGCATGTGGCTCTTGTCCACTCTGTAAGGGCAGCAGAGTCACAGAGTACCCCATATCTAACAACAAGCAGGCAGCAGAAGATGCACATGTAGCAGTGGCAGAGTTTAGGAGAAGGTCCGAAGCCAAACGGGATCTGTAGGAAGCAGATTCAAGACTCCCAAAGTGCTTCCACAGTTGATCATGAAACTCAGCCACAAATGGAAGGAAGCGTGTAATCAAGAAAAACTTTTTGATCATTTGAATCCTCTTCTGTGAGAGTGCCCTGAGCTGTTGTCTAGTCAGCAACATTTGACCTGTGGAGGACTTCAGGAAGATGTTTAATTAATTCTAAATTTTGGATGGTCAAAGCAGTTGAAGTACTGGCTTAACAGGCCAACATTATCTACATATTACCATGGATATTCAGTGTTTAGCTAACGTGAGTTATTTTTTTAACCACTTCAAAATGTCACCTATATGGCATGCAAGATGAGCTCTGACTCCCACTGACTCAATTTTTTACTGGCAAGGGGTGGTTTTTGCAGGTATACAAGGGTATATGCATTAAAGATTGTGAAGCTGGCCAGAATGTGTTTCAGAATTATCATAGTTATTGACTGAATGCAAATTCATTTCCATTAGAAACTCAGGTTATCAGAGTACCCTTCCAAATTTCATTTAGTTCAAACAGAAAAAAATACATTAAAAAAAAGTCTAGCATTTATATATCCTGACATTGTTTACAATTCAGCAAGAAAATTTCTTGCTCATTTAAGCATCATCAAGCAGTTCAAGAGTTACTATGCTTCCTGGTCATCTCAAAAATTCTCATTAACTATCATAGTGCTCTTTTTAAATGTACTGTCTGGTTGTATAAATTACGAGACTCATAGCATAGGTTGTATGAAGCTATGAGACTCATAGCTATATTCTGTTAATGTAAAACACTTGTATTGAGCATGTCATGGGATTCAGAAGTAAATTCTAAAAGTAATGTTATTTCAGTGTAAAGGCGCCTTTCCCCAACGGCAAACTCCTACCTATATTTAGTATTGTCTAGAGATACCTGCAAATGTCATATACAGACCTTCTGTTTTCACTTGACCACTCCAAGCTGCATACAAGATAAATATTTAGCTAAACACTTTTCCACTTTTATGAATCCAAAACTTTTCCTGCCCAAAGCCTACCTTGCGGTCTCTGCAAATATTTCGCTATCTAGCTGTGCAAAGAGCTTTACCTGACTGAAGTTTAATAACTTTTTACTCACTTCTTTCAAAACATAAAGGTCATTAGAATGCTCTTTCTTCTTTTTCTTCCTGAGATAAAAATTATTCTGAGGACAAATTTAGAACAAAACAAACAAAAATAAGAATAACATGACTTAGGGTTCTAATGTTTGGCTAAAGATATTAAACTCTTTCTGTCCTACCTATCCCACAACTTTAGATATAGAGGAGATTCTGCTCAGCATCTGGGAACTGTGCTTTCAATTTCTAAAACCAAGAGGAGTTTTAGTTTAGGACCACAGGAAAAGTCAATTTTGAAGGAATCTCAGGAGGTCTGTAGTCCAATATCCTGCTCAGAGTAGAGTCAGCTGTAAGGTCAAACGAAGTTGTTCAGGGCTTTATCCAGTAGAATCTTGAAGACATGAAGGATGGAGTCAGTAAAACATTTTGGACAACCTGGTTCAGTGCCTGACCATCCTTCTGAGGAAAAGGAATTTTCATATACAATCTGAACCTTTCATTTCAGCTTCTGATGATCTGATATCCTCCCACCATGCCCTACTTTGAAGAGTCCAGCTGTGTTGTCTTCCTGACCTTCTCAGAGGTGCTGGAGAGCTCACAACCAGTTATTTACTTATTTAATTTTCCATTTATCCAGACTTGAGTACTTTGATTTGGATACAAGATTGTGTTCCAAGGAAACAAATAGCATGATTGAAAGTACAAGCTTTAAATAATTTCCTGGAGGGGTCTTCATACAGATGTTTCATCAAAGAGAACAAAAACGTGTCCTGTCTTTGTTTTTAAATATTAAAATATTACATGCAATATTATCTTTATTTTGCAGATCTTTAGAATCAGAATTCTAATGGCTAAGAATGTCGGAGGCCTACAGTCTGTGCTACCTCCTTGAGTTGTGCAGGCTCTGTGAATGTACACAACTCTTCACGTAGTTCCGAGCTAGAACTATCCAACACCACCTTCTGATTTCACTGGAACTAATTCTAGCAAAAGGCAGTTATATTGGCAAAGATAAGACTCTTTCAGATCAAGTATCTCAACATTAAGGCAGCTGAAAAATGTAGTCCCTGAACAGTCACCTTCAGTTCACAAAGTAAAGAGGACCTGGTTTAGTAGTCAATAAATATTACTAGAAAAGAAAACATTTGTAATAAATGTTACTCCTAGAATAAATATATCAAATCCCATTGATAATTCCTTTGTTTAGAATAAAAAAAAAAGAAAAAAGGGAATCTTCCCTTATGCCCTCCAGAAAGTAATAACATATTCATTGATGTTGAAAGGGGGAAGGGAAAAATCTCATCTCTTAGCTCCCATACTCTTCTCTCAAAGAGATTTTTTAATTTAATTTGATATTTAAAAAAAAAAAAAAATTAATTTACTTGAAATATAAGAGCTGAATTCCTACTATTTTCACTCTGTGGATATTATGATATCTTTATATCCAGTGGCTATGGATGAAGGACCCCAGGATAGCTTTGAGAAGAAAACCAGGGTCATTGAAAGGGCTAAGAAGTAACTGGCAAAATGTGGCCTTAGATAACATTTTGACAATGTGATGTAAAAGATTTGTGTGGACTCCTCCAAAAGCAAAACCAAACTGGTTTTATCCACATTACGCTTGAAAGAAAATACTATCTCTGCCTGAAGCACCATTTCATTTGAAGAGCAGCATATTGATCCTTTATCTCTAACTGGGCATCTAATTTGCCCAGTCATTTCTCAAAAATTAATTTTTTGGCATCAGATTTATTTACATCTCCCTTGCAATAAGATGCCTTCATCTAAACACTTTACCCTAGTGCTGTGATACTTGAGTCTCTTTATAATCTCTGTTTTAACAAATACTAATCTCTATTACAAATGGCCCTATGTTTTCTATCTAGATGTAGACCAATTGGCCTAATTCATCACACAAAGGCATTTGCAACTAAGAGGACTATTATTTTCTGCATCAGATTGGTATGGAGTTTAATGAGCCTGCAGTGTGCCCAGGCAGCCAAGAAGGCCAATGGCATCCTGGCCTGCATCAGGAACAGTGTGGCCAGCAGGAGCAGGGAGGTCATTCTCCCCCTGTACACTGCACTGGTTAGGCAACACCTTGAGTACTGTGTCCAGTTCTGGGCCCCTCAGTTTAGGAAGGATGTTGTCTTGCTGGAACGTGTCCAGAGAAGGGCAACAAAGCTGGTGAGGGGTTTGGAACACAAGCTCTATGAAGAGAGGCTGAGGGAGCTGGGGTTGCTTAGCCTGGAGAAGAGGAGACTGAGGGGTGACCTTATTGCTCTCTACAACTACCTGAAGGGAGGTTGTAGCCAGGCAGAGGTTGGTGCCCATTCCAATGGGGAATCACTCTCTCTGTATAGAACTTCCTCTAATGTCCAGTCTAAACCTGCCCTGGCACAGCTTGAGACTGTGTCCCCTTGTTCTGGTGCTGGCTGCCAGGGGAGAAGAGGCCAACCCTTCCTGGCTACAACCACCCTTCAGGTAGTTGTAGAGAGCAATGAGAATAGAATAGAATAGAATAGAATAGAATAGAATAGAATAGAATAGAATAGAATAGAATAGAATAGAATAGAATAGAATAGAATAGAATAGAATAGAATAGAATAACCAAGGTTGGAAGAGACCTTGAAGATCATCGAGTCCAACCTGTAACCACAACCTCACAACTAGACCATGGCACCAAGTGCCACATCCAGTCCCCTCCTGAACGCCTCCAGGGACGGAGACTCAACCACCTCCCCGGGCAGCCCATTCCAATGACGAATCACTCTCTCGGTGAAGAACTTTCTCCTCACCTCCAGCCTAAACTTCCCCTGGTGCAGCTTGAGACTGTGTCCCCTTGTTCTGGTGCTGGTTGCTAGGGAGAAGAGGCCAACCCCTTCCTGGCTACAACCACCCTTCAGGTAGTTGTAGAGAGCAATGAGGTCTCCCCTGAGCCTCCTCTTCTCCAGGCTAAACAGCCCCAGCTCCCTCAGCCTCTCCTCATAGGGCTTGTGCTCAAGGCCTCTCACCAGCCTTGTTGCCCTTCTCTGGACACGTTCAAGTGTCTCGATGTCCTTCTTAAACTGAGGGGCCCAGAACTGGACACAGTACTCAAGGTGCGGCCTAACCAATGCAGAGTACAGGGGCACAATGACCTCCCTGCTCCTGCTGGCCATACTATTCCTAATGCAGGCCAGGATGCGGTTGGCCCTCTTGGGTGCCTGGGCACACTGCTGGCTCATGTTCAGCTTCCCATCAACCAGCACCCCCAGGTCCCTCTCTGCCTGGCCGCTCCCCAGCCACTCTGACCCCAGCCTGTAGCGCTGCCTGGGGTTGTTATGGCCAATGTGCAGAACCCGGCACTTGGATGTGTTCAATCTCATGCCATTGGACTCTGCCCATCTGTCCAGCCTGTCGAGGTCTCTCTGCAAAGCCTCTCTGCCCTCCAGCAGATCAACTCCTGCCCCCAGCTTGGTGTCATCTGCAAGTTTACTGATGATGGACTCAATGCCCTGATCCAGATCATCAATAAAGATGTTGAAAAGCATGGGGCCCAGCACTGATCCTTGGGGCACACCACTAGTGACAGGCCGCCAGCTGGATGTGGCACCATTCACCACCACTCTCTGGGCTCGGCCCTCCAGCCAGTTCCTAACCCAATGCAGTGTGCTCCTGTCCAAGCCATGGGCTGCCAGCTTGGCCAGGAGTTTGCTGTGGGGACTGTGTCAAAGGCCTTGCTGAGGTCCAGGTAGACCACATCCACAGGCCTCCCCACGTCCACCAGGCGGGTCACCTGATCATAGAAGGAGATCAGGTTGGTCAGGCAGGACCTGCCCCTCCTAAATCCATGCTGGCTAGGCCTGAGCCCCTGGCCATCCTGTAAGTGCTGTGTGATCGCACTCGAGATGACCCGTTCCATAATCTTGCCTGGCACTGAGGTCAAGCTGACAGGCCTATAATTCCCCGGCTCTTCCAACCGGCCCTTCTTATGGATGGGCACCACGTTGGCCAGCTTCCAGTCTTCTGGGACCTCTCCAGTGAGCCAGGACTGCTGAAAAATGATGGAGAGCGGCCTGGACAGCTCATCCGCCAGCTCCCTCAGCACCCTAGGATGGATCCCATCCGGTCCCATGGACTTGTGGGGGTCCAAGCGGCTGAGAAGATCTCTAATTATCCCATCCTGGAACAGGGGAAAACTATGCTGCTCCCTGGCTCCTTCTGCCAGCTCTGCAGGCCAGCTGTCTGGAAGCCGTTCTGTCCTGTTAGTAAAAATTGAGGTAAAGAAGGTGTTAAGCACCTCTGCCTTTTCCTCATCCTTTGTTACAATATTCCCCTCCATGCCCACCAAGGAGTGGAGCTTCTCCTTGCCCTTCCTCTTGCTATTAATATATTTATAGAAGGACTTTTTGTTGTCCTTCACAGCAGAGGCCAGTCTGAGCTCCAAATGTGCTTTTGCCTCCCTAATTTTCTTCCTACAAGACCTAGCAACATCCCTAAACATTCCATGGGTTGCCTCCCCTTTTTTCCAAAGATAATACACCCTCTTTTTTCCCTTAGTTCCTTTAGAAGTTCATTACCCAACCAGGCTGGCCGTCTGCCCCGGCGGCTCATCTTCCGGCACACTGGCACAGCCTGTTCCTGCGCCTTCAAGAGTTCTTTCTTGAAGTAGGTCCAGCTCTCCTGAACCCCTTTGTTTTTAAAGGGCTGTTTCCCAAGGAACCTTCTGAGTTAGTTCCTTGAGTAGCCTGACGTCCGCCCTCCGGAAGTCCAGAGTGGAGGTCTTCTTGTTCCCCCTCTTGGCTTGGCTGAATACTGAAAACTCAATTATCCTGTGGTCACTGGTGCCTAAACACCCTCCGACCACCACATCACCCACCAGCCCTTCCCTGTTGGTGAAGAGGAGGTCAAGCATAGCCTTACCCCTGGTAGGCTCGCGCAGCACCTGGGATAAGAAGCTGTCCTCCATGCACTCTAAGAACCTCCTAGACTGCCTCCTCTCTGCTATGTTGTGATCCCAGCAGATATCAGGCAGGTTGAAGTCTCCCACGAGAACAAGGTTAGGCGATCTTGAGACAGCCTTAAGCTGCCTATAGAATGCTTCATCAAGATCATCCTCCTGGTTGGGTGGTCTATAACAGACTCCAACCAGCATGTCTGCCCTGCTGGTCTTCCCTCTAATTCTTACCCACACGCACTCAACCCGATCATCCCTGATCTCTAGCTCAATGGCATCAAGAGCCTCCCTGATGTACAGGGCCACCCCTCCACCCCTTCTTCCCTGCCTGTCTCTCCTGAATAGCCTGTAGCCGTCAATTGCAGCGCTCCAGTCATGCGAGTCATCCCACCATGTCTCCGTGATGGCAACTACATCATATCTTTCGTGCTGCAACAAGGCTTCCAGCTCCTCATGTTTGTTGCCCATACTTCGTGCATTAGTGTACATGCACTTCAGCTGGGCTGCTGGTTTTGCCCCTGACTCCAGCTTACCACCCTCAGACTCCTGTCTGGGGGGACTGGTTTCAGCCCCTTCCCCCTTCGAAGCTAGTTTAAAGCCCTGTCAATGAGACTTGCTAATTCCCTTCCCAGAATCTTTTTACCTTTGGGGGACAGGCCATTCTCATGTACTGTGACCTTTCCCCTCCTCTGGGACAGATGTACTCCATCTGTTACCAGCTGACCTGGTGCAGTAGAAAGTTTTTCAAGATCAAAAAAGCCAAAATTCTTCTGACTGCACCAACCTCTAAGCCACTTGTTGACTACCGCTGCTGACCTGTTCCTTCTCATATTCCCTCCTGCAACTAAGGGTATAGACAAAAAAATTATTTGTGCACCTGAGTCCTCCACTAGATCCCCCAGGACCTTGAGGTCATTCTTGATAGCCCTGGGAGTTCTAGTTGCAACATCGTCATTCCCTAACTGCATAATTATTAATGGATAGTAGTCAGAGGGCTGCACCAGACTAGGCAGCCTTCTGGTAACATCAGCAACTTGAGCTCCTGGGAGACAACAAAGTTCCCTGTGAGCAGGGTCTGGCCGACATATGGGGCCCTCTGTTCCCCTCAGTAGGGAATCACCAATAACAATCACCCTCCTCTTTTTTTTTAAGGGAGCAAGTCTTGATGCCAGGGGAAGGCTGTTTAACCCCAGGCTGACTCACCCCAAGCTGACTCACCCCAGGCTTACCCACCCTGGGATGGCTCACCCCAGGCTGCCTGACCCCAGGCTGACCCACCCCAGGCCGACCCATCCCAGGCTGACTCTCCCTAGGCCGACCCACCCTAGGCTGACTCACCTCAGGCTGACTCACCCCGGGCCGACCCACCCCAGGCTGACTCACCCCGGGCCGACCCACCCCAGGCTGACTCACCCCGGGCCGACCCACCCCAGGCTGACTCACCCCGGGCCGACCCACCCCAGGCTGACTCACCCCGGGCCGACCCACCCCAGGATGACTCACCCGGGCCGACCCACCCCAGGCTGACTCACCCCGGGCCGACCCACCCCAGGATGACTCACCCCGGGCCGACCCACCCCAGGCTGACTCACCCCGGGCCGACCCACCCCAGGCTGACTCACCCTGGGTTGTTTTGCCTCATGGAAAACCCCAGTTGGTGTGTCCTCCAGCATCAGAATCACCTCCCCCTCGACCTCCAGTGCCCCATACCTGTTGTCCAAGGGCAGTGGGGGAGGTGAAGGGAGACAGGGAGGTTTTAATTTGTGTCTTTTGAGAGGAATCTTCGTCCATTCCCCTCTGCTTTTTGGATAATCAGCCTCTGCTGGGGAGCCTGCAGAGCCTGGTTACTCAAGTTGGTCTCTCTTCTACAAACCCTGACATCTCTAAGTCTAGTCACCTCATCTTTCAATCTGGCCACCAGGTTAAGCAGATAGTCAATCTGCTCGCATCTGATGCAGGAATTGTCCCCACTACCCTGCATCTCAACTGCCAGGCTCCAGCACTCTCTGCAGCCATAAGCCTGGACACCCACCTCTTGCTTGTGACACTTCCCTACCTGCTTGTATTCCCCCTCAGTCTGAGTCGAGACTGATGTTTTGAAAGGAGCGGTTGCGGCGCGTCACCACCATGGTGCCCTGCCCGCGGGACCCGCTGGACAAAATTTAGAAAAAGTGCGGCGGCGCGTGCCGAGCAGAGACCCCGCTGGAACAGGGGCTGCGCGAGCCGCCGATGGCTTTTAAACCAGCCGCCGGCAGTGACGGGGAGCCCAGGCGATCCCCGAGCAGCAAGCACGTGGAGAAACGGTCGTGCCGAGTCTAGCCGAGTGCCGAGAGCCGGGGTGCCCTGCCGATCCCTGTAGGTTGAAAGGAAGCAGCTAGTGTTCCCGAGGGTGCCGGTCGCGGCGTGCTCCCGAGCAAGATCCCCGCTGGAACAGGGGCTGCGCGAGCCGCCGCTGGGTTTTAAACCAGCCGCCGGCAGTGACGCGGGGAGCCCGAGCGATCCCGAGCAGCAAGCACGTGGAGAGGTCGCCCTGAGCCTCCTCTTCTCCAGGCTAAACAGCCCCAGCTCCCTCAGCCTCTCCTCATAGGGCTTGTGCTCAAGGTCTCTCACCAGCCTTGTTGCCCTTCTCTGGACACGTTCAAGTGTCTCGATGTCCTTCTTAAACTGAGGGGCCCAGAACTGGACACAGTACTCAAGGTATGGCCTAACCAGTGCAGAGTACAGGGGCACAATGACCTCCCTGCTCCTGCTGGCAATCTTTGAGTATTGTCAGCTGAAATGGGTTTTTTATATCCTTTATTTTTAGCAACAGGAAAGTGCATCTTTCTCTGAAAGTATCAAGAGTATAGGAAGATCAAAATCAGAGAGAAGACTTTGGAGGGAATCAAAATTTGAAATCTAGCATTGTATACAAATTGAGCTGACATTAAATCTGCATTTATTTATGCTGTGGCTTGTAGAAGTGATTATTATAGACAGAATAACGTATTTCATTTTCTTGCCAATTACATTGTAGTACATCTTATCTTTGCAAAATCTGAATAACCAAAGGGGGGATCAGTTTCCCTCCCTCCCTCCCTCCCTCCCTCCCTCCCTTCCTTCCTTCCTTCCTTCCTTCCTTCCTTCCTTCCTTCCTTCCTTCCTTCCTTCCTTCCTTCCTTCCTTCCTTCCTTCCTTCCTTCCTTCCTTCCTTCCTTCCTTCCTTCCTTCCTTCCTTCCTTCCTTCCTTCCTTCCTTCCTTCCTTCCTTCCTTCCTTCCTTCCTTCCTTCCTTCCTCCTCCCTCCCCTCCTCCCTCCCTCCCTCCCTCCTTCTTTCCCTCCCTCCCTCCCTCCCTCCCTCCCTCCCTCCTTCCCCTCCCTCCCTCCCTCCCTCCCCTCCCTCCCTCCCTCCTTCCCTCCCTCCCTCCCTCCCTCCTTCCCTCCCTTCTTCTTTTCTCTCTCCCTCCCTCCCTCCCTCCCTCCTTCTTTCCCTCCCTTCCTCCCTCCTTCCCTCCCTCCTTCTTTCCCTCCCTTCCTCCCTCCTTCCCTCCCTTTCTCCCTCCCTTCCTCCCTCCCTCCCTCCCTCCCTCTCTCCCTCCCTCCCCCTCCCTCTTTTCCTCCCTCCCTTTTTCTAAATAAATAAATAGGTAAGGACAATCTCCTATTGAGTATAGAAGAGGAAACAGGATATGCTTGCTGGAATTAATTTATCTACAAACGTGTCTGGCATCTTCTCCAAAATTGCCAGTGTTGACAGGAGACAGGGGACAGTCCAAGCTGCTCTGGTCCTGCCTGAGCCTCTGGCCTTTGCCAAAATCTTTGATACATATTTTTCTCTTGTTTTCCCAGATAAAACAGAGTAAACACTCAGGCTTTGTTTTTCTAAACATTTGAAATCAACTGATTACTTGACATTGTCTCAAGCTGCACCAGGGGAAGTTTAGGCTCTTGGTGAGGAGAAAAGTTCTTCACTGAGAGAGTTGTTTACCATTGGAATGTGCTGCCCAGGGAGGTGGTGGAGTCACTATCCCTGGAGGTGTTCAAGAGGGGACTGGATGTGGCACTTGATGCCATGGTTTAATCATGAGGTCCTGTGGTGACAGGCTGGACTTGGTGATCTTTGAGGTCTCTTCCAACCTCGGTGATTCTGTGATTCTGTGACATTCTGTACTTTATGTCTCAGACAATGTCAATATAACACTCCTCAGAATGATGGTAGCATTTTTGTTATTCCATAAAAAACAGTTAAACCCATCTATTTCATTTTAGAGATATACCTGAGGTTCAGACAAACCTGGGAGACTTTTAATTGAATCCCAAGAAAGTGTAGATAACCAATTATAAATTCTAAATAGAAATATCTACACCGCCTATTACATAGACCATCTATTAGTAATCAGTAACTGCTGTTTTTCACACCTGGAGTAAAAAAAGCAAGTAGTTCACCTAGGAAAAAAAAATGACAGTAGTTTAGTTGTCACCACAGGATAAATCCTAAGGAGATAATGCAGCTTTTCAGGCCTTTCTCATCACTCACAAAAGCATCTTCCCCTCTCTCCAGTTCATTTTCTTTTGGTTACAAAATACAACCTTGTGGCACTATTTTTTGTTTCTGTTTAGTTTCATAAAACAGATTTGTTTTTTTCTTTGCTAAAACAAAGGTTTGCCCTTTCACATGGGAAATCCACCAACAGATCAGGCAGCACACTGGCACAGACCATGTGCTTTCATTGTTGTGTTCAATGCTTGGATTTACAGTGAAATTCCCAACAAGATTTTAACTTCCACTAAGCAACTCCTCTGAAGCATCTCTTAACCACCTAGAGGTGTCTTGGGGCTGACCAGCCATTGCCTAAGAGGGAACTACTAGGTAGTAAAGATCTGATTATATCTCATTTAATCCTAATAGGCTGTCTTAAATATAATAAATTTATTGTAACTGAATCTAGCTTTTCAGCTCATATAATGCAATATCAACTGCCTCATTGTGTATTCCATAAGATATACTTTTTTCTATTAACAGTGGAGAAACTACTAAATAGTACTTGCAATGTCTCTTTACACTTATGAGTTGAAAAGAACAGATTCCTGCATCCATCTTGTATTTTACAATCTTGCCCTAAGTATCTCATTTTAAGATTTCTGTGAAATAGATTTATGTTATGAACAGTAGAATATGATGAACAGTGAGAGTTGATAATCATTCTTTAATCAAGTGTACATCCCTCTTCTTTAAGTCAAACAAATTTTCATGTAACTGAAAGTGAAAAATATTTTAAAACCAGTAATACTGAGTACTATAACTTTTAATACCTGACTGTTAGTAGAGAATTCACTGAACTTTCCTATGGAACCTTACATTTGTTAGCATGTTGCCCATCTCTACCCACTATCAGATACCTAAACAATTTATAACATCTTAAAGACCATTCACTTCAAGTGAAGAAGCTAATAACTTTGTTAATGTGGTAGGAGTCAAAATCTAATGAACAAAAATGCAAACAGGTTTTTGTAGCAACTTGAAGCATTTCAGACTAAAAAGTTTCTATTACTTAATTTAAATTCTCCAGTGGATACATTATGACTCATGTAAATGACTAACAAAGACCAGCATACGTGTGTTTGTATTCCATTTTATTGTCAAAGATTAAGTCTTTTCAGTGCATAGCTTATGAAGTATGTTTGCTGACATCAAACTATTTATACTTTATTAGAATTAACCAGGTGCGGTGGTTTGAGCCTTAACTGGAAGTTAAGAGCTCAGGTGGGGGCAAGGCTGAGAATCTCTCCCCCACTCCCCCTCCTCCCTCCCAACAGAGAGGGGGAGAAAAGGAAGGAGCAAATCCACCAAACAATAATTTAGAGTTGGCTTGGAAGTAGAGAGGTAAAGAGTTGCCTTTAAACAATAATATATATATATATAAAACAATAACAGGAAAAAGTTCACAAGGGCAAGGAACAAGGATGGATGGGAGGGGGACATGAGAATAATACAAAACCAGTCCTTCTCTGAGGAAGCACAGAGGCAGCAGGGAGAAGGATCAGGTCCGACCACGTGGCAGAGGAGCAGGAAGGCAGCTGCAGCAGCTCTCATCCAGCAGAGGCAGGAGCCAGAAGGGGCCAAGAGCTACGGTGTCCTGTTTTTATATCCTAGCTGGGCAGGGGAGGGGGAGTGGAACAGACTCAGCTTCCCAGGGGAGAAACGCCCTGCAGGAGCAGTGGCACCTGCCAAGCCCTCCACCCTGCTTTGGTTTTTGTTTTCAGAAAAGGGCGTTAACCCACCACACCAGGTTGGAAAAAGACCTTTGAGATCAAGTCCAACCTATCACCCAACACCATCTAATCAACTACACCATGGTACCAAGTACCTCATCCAGTCCCCTCTTAAACATTTGCAGTGATGGTGACTCCGCCACGTCCTGGGCAGCCTATTCAATGTCCAACAACTCTTTCTGTTGAGAACTTCTGCCTAACATCCAGCCTAAACCTCCCTGGCACAGCTTGAGACTGTGTCCTTTTGTTCTGGTGCTGGTTGCCTGTAAGAAGAGACCACAACCCCACCTGGCTAAAACCTCCCTTCAGGTAGCTGCATAATGAAAGTACTTCCAATAACACATGGAAAATTATATCCTAATTATTTTATTCTACAATCAAGCTGTAAAATTCTAGAGAAATATCAGACATATTGTCGTCAATAGCGAAAAGAAAGTATATTCCTACCACTCTTCAGAAAGATAGCTACAATGTGGGATTGTACATCTGTGGGATATAATCTCTAGGGCTAAACTACAGCATTTTTTCTATCACCCTCCCCCAACAGAGAAGGAAAATCAGGAAAAGGCAAGAAGGTTAAAATGATAACCCATTTAATGAAATAGATAAACTGATAGCAGTGTCAATACAATGTATCTAAAATTATAATCAGTCCAGCAAAGATGCAGCAGTGACACTGTAGCAGCAAAACAGTCCTAAAGAGGAAGAGAAGTAAACTTCCTCCTTTATACTGAATGTAATGCTCTTAGTATGGGATTCACCTGTAACAAATTTAAGTCAGCTGTCCTGGCTGACTTAAAACTGCTAACTGTCTGCAGCCTGTGGATGCCTTGTGATTCTGTCTCTGCAAAACCAGGGCAATTCTGAGAAAAAATACTAAGTTATTGCTCAAAAAATACAAGAAACATAGGTGTTGGAATTGCAGTTGGTAGATTGCTTTTGGTCAACAGTTGGAAGAATTTTTAACCTGTATAAATAAGGCATGTATGCAGGATTGTCACAAAATGTTGTGGAAGCTGCTCTTTTTAAAAGGATAAGTTGAAGGTGCAACAGCTAACAGTAGTGGTGTCTGGCTGGAGCATTCATTGAATCTAAATGGATCAAACCCCACACCTCACTCTAGAAGCAATGCTTCAATGGCTGAGGTAGCATTTAAGTGCTGAGGAAGCACTTAATATAGTCTACCTCATTTTAAGTCACTTAGGCCTTGGAAGATAGTTAATCATCCTCAGACTTGATTTATTTAGTACATTTTTGTATTCAGATGGACACAAAGTCTTCCTTCCCTCTTCACACTGGAAATTGCACAGTGGAGGTCAACTTCATTCAGCCTCAGCTCCAAGCCACAGAATCACAGAATGCTAGGGGTTGGAAGAGACCTCCAGAGATCACTGAGTCCAACTCCCTTGCAAAGCAGGATGACTTAGGGCAGGTCACACAAGAATGCACCCAGGTGGGTTTTGAAGATCTCTAAAGGAGGAGACTCCAGAACCTCTCTGGGCAGAAGGGCTTCCAGGAGCACTTGCTTGGGGCTGCCATCCCAGCAGTTCCCTTACTGGTTTCTTGGTTTTCTGTTGCTATCTACTTTCTATTTCTTTCTTGGTGGCCAGAGAAACTTGAGCTTTTCACCTTGGTGAAACTGTGGAGACATCTGTGCTCTCAGAGCTCAGGGGAAAGCCATTCAAACACATGGTTTTAAGCTTCTCTTCCATTTTTGCCAATGTGGTTGATGATTTAAGCATCAGTTCAAATAGCATTTTCTAGCATTAAGCAAAAGGAAATTTAAGCACTCTTACATTTGGCCAGAAAGGGAGGCAGGCAACACTCCATCCAGACACTGACCAGTGAGCAAGCACATGCTCCCTGGAAGCCCTCCAGGCTCTACTTACCCAAGAGCTGTCTAAGAAGAGTATCGTTGGAGCTCAGATTCAGAGTTCAATCTATATATAATTATAATCAAGCAGTATTGTTGTGTAAAACCTGTTCCAACTACATTTGGAAGGTTTGTTAGGTAGCTGAAGCCTCCTTGAAAGTCTTCAGAGAATTTTGGCTCAAGAAGGGGGTCAAAACCCAATACCTTATGTAATAGCTCACCATTTGTTCTGTACTTTTAAATTCTGCCTTGGCACAGACAAGGGAGTGACACAAAGAGATGAGGATTTGAACTCAGAGCCTGAGAGTATACCAGCATTTTTTTCTTGCTTGATTGTGTACTAAAACTGCCTGTAAAGTCAATAACTTCCTATGGCTTCACAGCAAAGCAGAAAGATTAAAAGAGCCATGGTCCTTTGAAGATGTGGAAGGCAGTAAGTGAGCAGGCTGAATCCTCTTTGGATTTGAAAGTCTATGCAGTGCTAACAGTTCTGCTTTAAGGTGTCAAAATTGCCTTAAATCTTTGCCTTTGTTATATCCTGCTGCTACAGACTTAGAATAGAACAGGTCTGACTGTTCCAAACCATTTAGACAGCATCATTTTTCTTTCAACTGTTTTTGCAACACAGCTATTAGCACCTTTCTTTTTTTGTTTGTTTGTTTGTTTGTTTAATGTGAAAGCACTTTTAATTACTTTAACAAGGACAGCATGGCAATACAATTTACAGCATGTAACCACACTAGATTTTACTGTAGTTGGTAATAATTCTCAAGAAATTCCAAACCAATATATTTGCACCTTTGTCTCTTCATAAGGCTACAAACTTCCCACTAAGCTTGGTGAAAAGTCAGAAGACTAAGAAGGACTTAGGAGAAGAAATACTTTGCCACTTCAAGCTTGGAAAATCAGTTGGTATTTTTAAAGGAGAGAAATAAAACCAGAAGGGGAGGATGAGCAGGAGGCATATAGCATAGAGTGAGACATGCCACCTTGGGCAGGGACTTGGTCTAGGTTTGCACAGTAACTCAATTCCCATAGACCAAAAACTCCTCTGTTTTGTAGTTGGTGGACTGTCTCCAGTGTTGTAACCTCAGCAGCAACCAGAAAAGCAAGGCAAAACTGAGGCTACAAGAGTGAGCAAACAGCTCAGGGGCTGGATCATGGTTTGTCCATTTCTGAACTAGTTTGCTAGCCATATTCTCATTTTTTATTACCCATTGCCAAGTACCTACAACTGCTTGTTAGATGTCAGGCTGAATAAAGTGGAGTGTAAGATAAGTCCCTGAAAGAGGCAGCCTGGACCAGAGGCCAGCCAAGCTAGTTAAGGTCAGTCTCAGTACCAAGGCAGACACACTATGGGCATCATAGGCTTTTGTCCCCTCGGGCATCATTTCTGCAGTGACAGGTTCAACACCTTTCTCTCTCCCTTGTCTATTTTTTTTTCCTTTGTAGTAAGAGTTCTTCTACAGATCTGGTGAGCAAAGCATATCAATGGCAGAAACATACTTGTTACTAGTATGAATAAGAACGTGTCCAGAGAAGGGCAACAAGGCTGGTGAGAGGCCTTGAGCACAAGCCCTATGAGGCTGAGGAGCTGGGTTGTTTGGCCTGGAGAAGAGGAGGCTCAGAGGCGACCTCATTGCTCTCTACAACTACCTGAAAGTGGTTGTAGCCAGGAAGAAGTTGGCCTCTTCTCCCTAGCAACCAACACCAGAACAAGGGGACACAGTCTCAAGCTGCACCAGGAAGTTTAGGCTGGAGGTGAGGAGAAAGTTCTTCACCGAGAGAGTCATTCGTCACTGGAATGGGCTGCCGGGGAGGTGGTGGAGTGCCATCCCTGGAGGCGCTCAGAGGGGACTGGACGTGGCACTTGGTGCCATGGTCTAGACGTGAGTTTGTGGTTACAGGTTGGACTTGATGATCTTTGAGGTGTCTTCCAACCTTAGTAATACTGTGATACTGTGATACTGTGACTTACTACACATTCATTTGTTACATTCAAATGGCAACGTGCATGGTCCCTTGCAGTAAACCAATTTACTCTCATCACAGTCATCCCTGGGCTCGTCCTGTGAATTTTCACCCTCCTACTATGGCACCATAAAGAACTATTCTGGGCTGCACAGACACCTTCTCAGCATCCAGTGTTTTTCTTAAGAAATCCCTGCTGTCTTGGGGATTGTTGAATTAGTCTAAGGTATAGCTTGAGTGTTGCCCCCAAGCAGGCTCGCATAAGTTTCTATCACGTATTAAACTGTGCTTTAAGCTTCAGGCCTGCTTAATGGAGGGCAGGGGTTGGTGGATCAAAGCTCAAGTGTAGCTGACCTTCCAGCTCATAAAGCAGCAAAAACTTGACTGTCCTGTGCTAGAACAAAACACCCCTACTGACAGCACACAACTGGAGTTGCTGATGTATGGCTGCAGAGGCAGAGGACAGCTTGGCATGGAGTGCTGACTGGGTCCCTGTCTGACCTTTCCCATCACACTGTGCAGGAATCTGAGCTGCAAGGCATTCAGCTCCTGAGCCACCACAGGTAAATGTGCCCTTTCTGGGCTAAATCATCACCAGTGTTATCTTGTCATGGAGCTGTTAATTGTTTATTTTAAAGCCTTTTTTATTTCTTGGTCTGATCTTTGAACTAAACAGTATTGAAAAGAGCACAGCTTCAGTGCAGATATTTGAGCTAGCCACAGTGTAGACAAACCTATGACAAAACTAAAAATGTTTTGCACAAGAGACATTGAATCTAACAGCTCTCATACAAATGTAACTATGCAACAGTTACCATGTAATTTTCCCTTCTAACTTTTTTTATGGGTTTCTTAAAGAAACAAAACTTTCACAACTCACTGGCTCATGCAGCCTCCTGTCTGTCTGTCAGGTTGTTTACCCTCTCAGTAATTCAAACAAATTCTAAGATTGAATAAATGTCTTTGTGACTTGACAGGCAAGTTAAGAGTGATCTTCTTGAGGTTCTAACAAGAAAGAATCTGAAATAGAGTTCAAAGTGCTAAACAAAAATTGGTAGGGATTCAAACTTTTGTAGCTTCTGTTTTCTAGGGTATTTGCTAGCATTACAAGTGAAACACATTGGGATCCATGAGGAAAGACTACCAAGAGCTGGGCATCTTCTTAAGCACATGGAGCTTGACAGAACAGGGGATAGGATGTGATAGCATGCAAGTGTCTAAAGAATTCAGATAACAGGGCACAACAGAAATCATAATCACTATGGCTTGTGGCTGGCAAAGAATGAACTCTTAATGGTAATTGACATAGCTTCTACATCCCTCTGTGAAGCTGTGGGTCTCGTAGCCCGAGCACATATTTCACACAAGCAGGAGACAAACCCATCATAACATCTAGCGACAATGGTAAAGTTCATCTCTGAAAGGGATCAGAATGACCAGAAACTTCACATCCTGATTTAAAATCAGTTTGCCCTGCTAACATGTTCCTCCTTCGCCCTAAAATCTTAATCAAAAAAACAACAAAACAACAACAACAAATTAATTTGGCTCCTGACACTATGATGAAAACCAAAGATAAGCAGTCAAATGCCACAAACAGATGTGGTATAAAACCTTGACAGCACAGAAAGTGATGGCTTCAACCTTACTAGTGAATGGTGCTGCCTCCTCACTTTGTGATTTACTCCTGAGATGTAGAGCCAAGCTTCTCAGTCTCTTCCAGAATGATAGTTTTGATTTATACACCTTCAATCCTAAAAGATAACATGTTGTACATACAAAGTCTTCTCACCAGCTCCTCTTTACCAGATTTATTCTTTTCGTTTAGTTCTGCCTGAGTTCCAGTCCAGGCATCTTTAATAGCCTTGTTTTGTCTGCCTGAGGTTAAGTTTCTTAGTGGTCTCTAGTCTTCATTCAGTCCAGGAATATAATCCCAAGGTTTTCAGGATCTCTTTCCTGCAGTCACATTTCAGTTTGTGGAAGAAATATTGATCTGAGTTGCTTGAAATCCTTTCCTATGAAGTGTCAATAATTATCATCTTGGCGTACAGAAAGGAGACTTTTGGCAGGTTGCCCAGTAACATCAAACAGGTCTGGAATAGTCACAAGAGCTCAGTTTTTCCGTAACAGTACCTGACGTGATTATAAGAAATCACATAATTGACTTCTAGGAATTTGAATAAAAGATATATTTCTTAATTAATTTTGATCAGCAGCATGAGACATATTTTTCACAGAATTACAGAACATTAGAGATTGGAAGGGACCTTGAAAGATCATCTAGTCCAACCCAGCTGCCAGAGCACAATCTCCTTGAGTAGGTCACACAGGAACCTGTCCAGGAGGGTTTTTGAATGTCTCAGAGAGATGTAGTTACCAGAACTTGAACATAAACTATGACTTCTTTCACTACCCATCTAACTGTTATTCAGTTATGAAGCCATGTTTCGCCTATTGCTTATATTCACAAAAAAATTGCCCTGCCCAGAGCATTCTTGATTTGACTTTGTTTTTACATTCCGTGGGATCTTAACTAAAGCTGTGAGGTTTTAAGTAGAGCTGTACAAAACTATCCTCAAACTCAGAGATTTTCCTGAATGTTTTCTCCTTCTGAGTTTTATAAAAACTTTAAATGCAAGATTTATATACCTTAATTAAAAGAAAAAAAATAGGAAGAAAGAGAGAAAGAAAGAAGAGAGAGAAAGAAAGAGAGAAAGAAAGAAAGAAAGAAAGAGAGAAAGAAAAAGAGAAAAAAGAGAGAAAGAAAGAGAGAAAGAAAAGAGAAAGAAAGAAAGAAAGAAAGAAAGAAAGAAAGAAAGAAAGAAAGAAAGAAAGAAAGAAAGAAAGAAAGAAAGAAAGAAAGAAAGAAAGAAAGAAAGAAAGAAAGAAAGAAAGAAAGAAAGAAAGAAAGAAAGAAAGAAAGAAAGAAAGAAAGAAAGAAAGAAAGAAGGAAAGAGAAGGAAAGAAGCAACTATCAGAATTAAAACTGAGTCTAAACCACAGCAAACATTTGATGCAAGTCATACCAAAATGGTATAGGTACCATGGTACAGGGTACACCATTTGGCCCAAAGTTCCTTGAGATGCACAATTTGAGTTACCCTGACCTCATTAGAAGGGCCAAACATATTAACATAGAGCATGCCTCATTTCTTTTCTATACACCCATTGAGGCCTGAATTGAATCCTTATTAAAAGTTGTTTAAATGCCACCATATTCACAATCACAAGGGTTTATCCCACTTGTTTCAGCACCAATTCAGAGTCATCAGGTAGGAAAATTCTGTGTTCAAGTAATCCATGCTCAAGCTATCATATATACCCCAGAGACTAGATCTCTCCATTCCTCATTTTCAAAATGGCTCTAGTCTCATTTTATGTTTGACTTTACTTTATCTATGCCTCTGGGCAGCAAATGGCTCAAGAGCAGCCCTGAAGAAAAAGACTTGGAGGTGCTGGTGGATGAGAAGCTCAACATGAGTCACCAGTGTGCACTTGCAGCCCAGAAAGCCAACCACAATCCTGGCCTGCATCAAGGGAAGCATAGCCCACAGTTCGAGGGAGGTGATTCTCCCCTCTACTCCACTCTGGTGAGACCCCACCTGGAGTACGGCATCCATTTCTGGAGCTCCGATTACAGGAAGGATCTGGACGTGCTGGAGTGTGTCCAGAGAAGGGCCACGAGGATGAGCAGAGGGCTGGAGCACCTCTCCTATGAGGACAGACTGAAGGAGTTGGGGTTGTTCAGTCTGGAGATGAGAAATCTCTTCTCCCAGGAAGCCATTACCAGAACAAGAGGACACAGTCTCAGGCTGCGCCAGGGCAGGTTTAGGCTGGATGTTAGGAAGAAGTTCTACACGGAGAGAGTGATTGCCCATTGGAATCGGCTGCCTGGGGAGGTGGCGTAGTCACCTTCATTGGAGGTGTTCAGGAGGAGACTTGATGGGGTGCTTGGCTGCATGGTTTAGATGTTGGGTGGGTTGGATTGGTTGATGGGTTGGACGCGATGATCTTGAAGGTCTCTTCCAACCTGGTGTATTGTAATGTATTGTATTGTATTGTATTGTATTGTATTGTATTGTATTGTATTGTATTGTATTGTAAGATAGGCCATAGCCTTTCTTCTGGGAAGCATTCTTTCTCCTAACCGGATGACTGACCTTGAATTTAAGTTTTAAAAGAGCATTCTGCTTTCTTACACCACTGCTTTGATTTTAATTCCATATTAAATTTTAGTGTAGAATAGTATGAAAATGGTAGAGGGACATGCAACTCTCAGAAGGCTTAAATGGACTAACGTCATATTTTCCCTTTGAAAATTATGCCTAGATATAATCCTCAAGCTAAGAAAGTTCCTGAACGTCCACAGCCAGCCAATATATTCACAAAGTAAATTTTCCTAATTATGCTCCCGTAAAATACTTGTAATTCATCCCAATTTACTCTCTATCCTTCACCACATAGCCATATAAAAAACTGAGTTTGTTCCCACATATGAAGTAAATGGCATTTTCACATTATTTTCCATGATGAATTTATCAAACAATTTATGAGAAGAATTTCAAAATGTAAATTAGAAATAAATAAGGCGTCAAATGTAGTGAACGTGATAGTAATAATAGAATTATAGAGTGTTCCAGAGTGGAAGGGACCGTAAAGATCATCTAGTTCATGACACCATGACATCATCCACTAGATTGGATTGCTCAAAACCTCATCCAACCTGGCCTTGAACACTTCATGATAGTGAAGATAGGGCATCCACAAGCACTCTGGGCAAACTTTCCCAGGTCCTCACCACCCTCACAGGGAAGAACATCTTCTTTACATCTAATTAAAAATCTACCTGCTCTCAGTATTTTCCCTTGTAAAAGGGACTATAAATGCAGTTGTGAAAGTAATATATCATTAGTATTAAAATTTCATAGAATTAAGCAAGTACTTTTAAAAAATAGTATGGAGAGAAAATAATCAACATTTTATTCAGCTCTGGTTTGTACACTGACAATTCAACCACACTCCTTTGTAATGCCCTTTGCATGTGAATTTTGTTTTCATTTGGCCATTGAAATTGTCCAGCCTGTTCCAAGTAAAGCTGATTTCCTGGTTACCTCGTATATTGAAAATACATGTCGGAAAACCACATTTCAGGAGAACTATTCAATGATAATACCTGGGTTAATATCTGATGCTTTTCTCATTTTATGGGATCCCTGTAATTTTTCAATGTCATCTGAAGGAGAAATTATTTCTAATGGAATTTTAGATTGAGTAGATTAAGTAACACATAGCACTACAATTCATTCCTCTAATAGCAGGCATCACTGAGGGTAACAGTTTATGTTCACCCGTAAAACCACTCAAAAGCCCCAACAGTACTGGTACAGATATAGCCCATTACATTCTGAGGTGGTATTAACTGTACTTATAATTCTCTGTAAATGTTCATATTGCACTTCTATTTTTTGGTGATCTCTCTAATACTTTACCTGATATACACTGGTGACCTTTCCCCTTATGTTAATGGAATAACACTGTGGTTTCAACTTTTGTCTGCTGATAAATTGATCAAATTTATATCACTTGCTAGAGACATCAGGAAATATTTACAGCTTTATATTAAGTATGAAAAACTGTCTCAATATTCCAAGTAAAGATAATGTTTGCAGCTTTTGTGTTTCCATATATCTCTAAAACTACCTCATTTAGCTGTGAGCTCTCTGTAGCTGTTTACAACACTCCCATCAATGTGTTATCAGAGCATTAACTCTGCGAGAATATATCTGTTGTGATCCACTGAAACACTTCAAGTAGTGCTGTCTTGGGCCCCAAACAGCCATCAAGTATTTCTATTTATAACTGGTTTAATTTATTGTATGAATAAACTGATCTTTCATAATTTTCTTCACTGGAAAGAAATTATAAATGAGACTTGTATTTTAATGAAGATACTTTGGTTAAGCATTTTCACAAGTCAGTGGCCCATTCTTTTTCAATGTGAATCCATCACACTGAATTCTACTTCCATTTCTTCAGTCTGTATAAACAAGAAGAGAATACTGAGGCAATATTCCTCAAGTGTTGGCTAAAAGAAGAAGCTTGACTAAACTTTGTATCTGCCCTACAAATTGGCAGTAACGACCCTTTCAAACTGAAGATAAAAACGACTGAATTTTAACTCATCTCAAATTGCTAGACATTTATTATGTGAAATCAGCAGCTCCTGCAACTACCCTGTAACAACTCATGGTTTAAGTAACACAGCTGAATCTGACAATTTGATGGAAAGATCTATCATAAGAATGTAAAATGCAAGAAGTACAAACAACATGTGTAACAAAGAGGTTTAAATTCTAACCTCTCTGGAGGTCACTGAGGGATGAAGAAACTCTACAAGCATCAGATACGTTTACATATTGAAGTAACAACATTTTTTTTCAGTCTTATAGTTCAAAGTGCTCTCTTCATTTTGTTTTGTAAATGCCATAATTTCCCAGACAGAGGCTTTTCAACAGGAGTCTTTCCACCTCTCTGAACATCTGTTTAGCTACCTGTGGTTGGACTTAATTGATGACATATGTGCAACTTCTTGACCTGAAAAGCAATCCTGGATTGTTCTGCTCCATTTATGGTTATTCACAAAAATTGTCTAAAAAAACCTGTTTAATTTACATTGCAGAAGTGAACTTTCCTGTCTACTAAAGCATTCATGTCCTCATGCCACACTGCCTGGATGACTGGGGAAGCAATGATCCAAGGTATCATTTCTACATGGCTGAGATCTGCCCATCCCATAGTGGTTGTAGAAGCCTTTTTCTGAGATGCATAGTGTAAAATTCAGATGTAACCTGTCTTGTTCCGAATGTGAAGGTGTTTGTACAGCTCAGAGCAGGTTCTTCACATCACTATGATATAGCAACTATTTGGGGCTTACTGAAATTAAGAAATTTCCAAAGTTTGGTTCTGCATCAAAAAGTTTGCAACCTGTCAAAAGACTACAGAACAACTGTTCCCCACAGGTCAGTCAGATGGAGAATATTTCCAGTGGTAGAACACTGATATTGGAGAATAAAGAGCAGTGTAGGTAGATAACAAAAACTTACTCAAAAGAAGATAATTCTATCCAAATAACATTCCACTCACCCTTCATTCACTGTGTTACTGACACCACCTGAAGAAGTGCTTGTTTATTCTTGTTCAGTTGGTTATTGTAGTACTTCAGAGTTAAATCACAGAAAGTTAACCAAATGTTTCGAGGAATAAAAAGACAATTTCCCCTTTAAAAGGTTCTGGCTGAGAAATTATGGCCTTTTCAAATCTAAATGAACACTTTCACAAATTTCTGGAGCGCTGCACAACCATAAGATAAACTGCAATGACTTCATAGAAATTGAATTAAACACGGGCACGCGGGCTGAAGGCTCTCATTAGCACATCTGAGAACACACAGTGAAATAAAATGTAGAAGCTAGCATTTTACAACAGCATTTTTCCTTTGAGAAATCCTTGTGTAATAACCTAAATTGAAGTGGTCTGCACATTCCAAAGTGAAGGAGCTGCCTAAGACATTCCCTCTTTCTTTTACTTTATATATATATTTGTAGCACATAAATCTGTCCTTAAGACAAAACTTTTGTTAGGTATCATTGCAATACCACCTTCTCAGGTGACTTTGTCAGAAGAAGTCACATATAAAGTTTCTAAAAAGCAAGTATAATTTCTAATAATAATTATTAATTGTAGCAACCATTTTTAGTATTTGAAACCTCACATATCAAATTAGTCTTTGTTAAGCTGAGCTTTGTAAGCAATAATAATTACAAAAAGCAGAAGAATTACAGCTTTCAACTCACATTAAATGAAAAGTGTGATGTGTAATGTTACTGCTTTATTAGAAATAAATATTGTATGGAATAGTCAAAACTACAGGAAAGACATGTGGCTGACCATGGCTACATTAAGTTTTGCATACTGTCCATTCACAGCTGGAATGTGTGAGTGCAACATAAGAAGTCATATAAGCCATTTTCTACCTAGTCAGTACGTGTATGAGTTACAGTGGCACCATGGCATGCATTCTTCAGTGGAAGTTAGCAATAAGTGTACAGATGTGAGTTCTCTGAACCCATCCGCAAAGTGGTATCACAGCTCTTATCTGTGCAGTTAATGTGGCAATGCCCTTCTCATGCTGCAGTCCAAAGGCCTCTTGAGACAAGCATTTTTATGCATTTAGTGGTCACACCTTGTAACTGCACAACAGTCATACATTAATGCTGCCACTCAGCATGCTCAATGAAACTCTTGTGTGCCAAGAAGCTTTTTGTGGCTGGTAAGAAACTCGCTGCCTTGAGTGTTGCACTGAACTTGATACCTCCAGGCATCCTTCTCTTTTTTTGCAGATCCATGCACCTGCGTATAGATAGCAATTCATAAAATTAGGAAATGATCCCTTTTCACAAGGGCAGACAGTCTTGTTATGTATTTTAATTGGACCATCTGGCTTTGTAGCTTTATCTAAGGAAGAAATATGTGTGCAACTTCCGCATAAGTGAAAATTAAACATTCTGATCTACAGGCTGAGGAAAAAATCTCCCATTTCACTCTCTAACTTGCCAAATCGCTTCCACAAGTAAAGGTCATTCAAGAGTGTAGGTGTGAAGTCAAATGGTGGCTCATACAGTCCCAGGTGTTATCCTTTGAAGTGCTCCTGCAGAATGCAGGAAATACAGTGTACAGGTATGCTGTGTACTTGCTTCTGGGCCAGCTGCTGGAGTATCTTCTCTTTGCCAAGAGGACACTGCAAAAGGCAGGGCTGTCTCTGCTGCTGGGGAGTGTATGGGATGGGGGAAAACAAACTCTAGTAGCACAACTCAACTTCCAGACACATTCCTCTCAACTGACACAAAAAATGTTATCCAAGCCTTTACTCTGATGCATATTATTGAACTCACTGTGAAACATGATTTTTTGGTAATAGATAAATATTTGTCACAGTCCTGATCTCTGTTCCTGGAAATGTTCCTGCACAGGATGTCAGTAGAAATGAAAGTGGAAATTCTCTACTTGGTTATCATTTCTCAAAAAGCTTTAAAGGTGAAAGCAGTGTTCCAGATTCATATATATATTCATATACCAATATGTGCCCTTATTAAAATAATGTAAATGTACAAATAATTGCAAAGACACATGAAGAAACAAGAATAAACCCAAGGTCCTTATCCCTTTCTTTAGGAAAAGATGGTGTCTGGCAGGATTTGAAGACACTTTGTAAACTTTCCTTTCTAGCTAAGATTTTGCAGAGGTTCCTCTTGGGGCAAAAGTGGTGAAGCTGCCCAGCAATGACTTCTTTTCTTTATTTCTTGCAGCAAGATAGCAATTGGAATCCCTGTGCTCTTGTTCTCAGGGACAGCAGCAAAACCTAAATTTCTTACACTTCATGGTGAGCCTCTGGCACTTCAACATTTATTCATTTTGGCTGACCTCTGCTGCCTTATGTATCTTTAAAGTTCACTCCTGTGCAACTGTCAATATGTCTGTTTTGCAACACTGAAATAAGAAGCTTTAGGGTGGCTAAAATGATGCTTGTGACTGTTCAGTCAAGTGTGGCTTAGATTTTATACATCTTGCTGTTTTCGGTTGACTTTTTACTAATATTGTTTCTATTTTCATCTACATCTTTGCAAAACATGTTGCATTTCCTAACCAGTTTTCCTTGTGCTTCATGAAGCAGATTATAAAGCACAAACAGAAGTAGTTTTAGAAGTAGTTTTTAGAAAATATTTTCTAGACTTATGTTTTGTTCAAACTCAAATAAATTAAAATTGTACAACTAGACTTGTCCAGAATTAATTAAGTGTTATTACTGTGTCCAGTTCTGGGCCCCTCAGTTTAAGAAGGACATCGAGACACTTGAGCGTGTCCAGAGAAGGGCAACAAGGCTGGTGAGAGGCCTTGAACACAAGCCCTATGAGGAGAGGCTGAGGGAGCTGGTATTGTTTAGCCTGGAGAAGAGAAGGATCAGGGGAGACCTCATTGCCCTCTACAACTAGACCCCAGCGTGTGGCTGAGAGCAGGCAGCAGCGAGGAGCTCGGCTCAGCCTCCTTACTGACGGAAAAAAAAAAAAAAAAAAAAAAAAAAAAAAGGCCGGGTGGCGAGGGAGATTTAGAGGGTGATTCAGAGGGTGACTACTGCAATATGGTTACTACTAGAAGTAAGGCTAGTAGAAGAACAGCTAGTAAGGCTAGTAGAAGAACAGTTGGCACCCAAACAGAGGCCACTCACAAGCATGCAGGTGTTCAGGTAGGTGGCTGCAGTGAGTGCTGGGACCTGGCACTCAATATGGAGGATGGAAGGAACAACTCCTGTGTGAGTTGTGAGCAGATCAGAGATCTGATGAGCATGGTGGCTGAACTAAAAGAAGAGGTAGAAAGGCTTAGAGCTATAAGAGACAGTGAAAGGAACACTGACTATCCTCACAATCTAACTTCTACCAAACCAGAACAGGGGGTAACTCTCAGTGGAGCAGGGAGTTTGATACCTACCCATCAGCTAGCCTCTCAGCCTCCCTGCAGTAACCCACATGAGCAGGGCCAATGGGAGCAGGTCTCTGCCCGACGGAAGAAGGGCAGACGGAGCAAGCGTGCTACTTTGAGCAGCACACTGCCTACAGTGCAGGTTCAGAATAGGTATGAGGCTCTACAGGAGGAGCAGGTCATAGGTGAGGATGAGGACTCAAGGAAGACAGAAGCTGCACCAATGACAGGTTCCCTCAGGCCAGCTATCAAAACTAGTCCAGAAAGGAAACCTCGTAGGGTCATCGTTGTAGGAGACTCCCTACTGAAGGGGGCAGAGGGCCCAATATGCAGACCAGACCCATTTCATAGGGAGATCTGCTGCCTCCCTGGTGCCCAAGTAAAGGACATAGTAGGCAAAATTCCCGAACTTGTGAGCCCTTCAGACTACTACCCACTGCTGGTCTTTCAGGTGGGTAGTGACGATGCAACAATGCGAGGCTCACGGTCAATTAAAAGAGATTTCAGAACGTTAGGGCACCTGCTAAAGGGGTCAGGATCTCAAGTAGTGTTCTCTGCTGTCCCTCTAACGTCAGTGATGGATGAGGGAACATTGTGGAAGAGCCAACAGGTCAATTCATGGCTCAGGGACTGGTGCCATCGGCAGGGATTTGGGTTCTACAATCATGGTTTGGTTTTCAAGGCAGCAGAGCTAAAAACAACTTATGGGACACACTTGTCCCAGAGGGGCAAAGGATCCTGGGGCAGGAATTGGCAGGGCTCATAGACAGGGCTTTAAACTAGATTTGAAGGGGGAGGGGTTGGTGGTCTCCTGCTGGCCTGAGACAAGCAGGGGGGCAGCTCACCTGAGGTGGAGGGATGGAGAGCCAGTAGGGGCTCTCAGCTTGCTGCCCTGAGGCAAGACACAAATGACACACCAGGACACCCTGTGGAAACCAAGGGGAGTTGGCACAGGAGGACGACAGGGCCAGCCCAGCTGAAGTGCTTCTATGCAAATGCACGCAGCTTGGGCAACAAACAGGATGAGTTAAGGGCCACCGTGATGCTGGGACGCCATGACATAGTGGGCATCACCGAAACTTGGTGGGACGACTCCCACGACTGGAACGTAGGGATAGACGGGTATAAGCTTTTTAGGAAGGATAAGCAGGGAAGGAGAGGAGGAGGTGTTGCCCTCTATGTCAACAACCAGCTGGAATCAGCAGAACTCCACCTGGGGAGGCATGATGAGTTGGTTGAAAGTTTATGGGTTAGAATTAAAGGCAAGACAGGGGAAGGAGATATTACTGTGGGGGTCTCCTACAGGCCACCTGACCAGCAGAACCAAGCAGATGAGGCTCTGCACAGGCAAATAGAAGCGGCTTCCAGGTCACAAGCCCTGGTCCTCATGGGGGATTTCAACCACCCTGACATCTGTTGGAGGGACAACACAGCAAAGCATCAGCAATCCAGGATGTTCCTGGACTGCATAGAAGACAACTTCCTCCTCCAAATGGTAGAGGAACCAACAAGAAAAGGTGCTACGCTGGACCTTGTTCTCACCAACAGGGAAGGGCTGGTAACAAATGTGAGGCTCAGAGACGGCCTTGGCTGCAGTGACCATGAAGCAGTTGAATTTAATCTCCTCAGGGCAATCAGGAGGACATATTCTAAGCTTATGACCCTAGACTTTAGGCGTGCAGACTTCGATCGCTGCAGGGATCTGCTAGCCAAAGTGTCGTGGGATGAAGCCCTGGAGGGAAGAGGGACCCAGGACAGCTGGTCAGTATTCAAGGACCACCTCCTCTGTGTCCAGGAGCTATGTATACCTATAAGGAGAAAAGCAGGAAGGAATGCTAGGAGGCCTGCCTGGATGAACAAGGAGCTGCTGGACACACTATCACGTAAAAAGAAACTCTACAGGAAGTGGAAGGAAGGACAGATAGAACAGGGGGTATATAAGGAAGCTGCCCGAGCAGCAAGAGGCCTGGTTAGGAAAGCCAAAGCAGAGTTTGAACTGAATCTAGCCAGGGGGGTTAAAGGGAACACTAAGAATTTCTATAGGTATATTAATGGCAAGAAGAAGACTAGGGAAGGTGTGGGCCCCCTCAGAAAGGAAAGTGGTGAATTGGTCACAAGTGATGTGGAAAAGGCTGAGGTACTCAATCACTTCTTTACCTCAGTCTTCACTGCAAGGGCCTCCAGCCACACTCCTGGTGTCATGGCAGATGATGCCAGGGATGGGGAGGAAGAACTGCCCATCATAAGTGAAGCTCAGGTTCGTGATCACCTGAAGAACCTGAAAGTGTTCAAGTCCATGGGACCCGACGGGATACACCCACGGGTGCTGAGAGAACTGGCAGATGAGGTTGCCAAGCCCCTCTCTATTATATTCCAGAAGTCATGGCAGACTGGGGAAGTCCCCACAGACTGGAAAAGGGGAAACATTACTCCCATTTTCAAAAAGGGCAAGAAGGAGGAACCGGGGAACTACAGGCCCGTCAGTCTCACCTCTGTGCCCGGAAAGATCATGGAGCAGATCCTCCTGGAGGCACTAATGACTCAGAAGAACAGTGAAGAGGTGATTGGGAATAGTCAGCATGGCTTTGCCAAGGGCAAATCCTGCCTGACAAACCTGGTGGCCTTCTATGATCAGGTGACAGCATTAATAGATGAGGGGCGAGCAACTGATGTCGTTTACCTGGACTTGAGCAAAGCCTTCGACACTGTCCCACACCACCTCCTGGTCTCCAAGCTGGTGACACATGGGTTTGATGGATGGACCTCTAGATGGATAAAGAATTGGCTTGATGGCCGCACCCAAAGAGTGGCTGTCAACGGGTCCATGTCCCAGTGGAGGCCAGTGACAAGCGGAGTCCCTCAGGGATCAGTCCTGGGACCTGTCTTGTTCAACATCTTTGTGGGTGACATGGACAGTGGCATCGAGTGCACCCTCAGCAAGTTTGCTGATGACACCAAGCTGTGTGGTGCAGTGGACACCCTGGAGGGAAGGGATGCCATCCAGAGGGACCTGGACAGGCTGGAGAGGTGGGCACAAGCCAACCTCATGAGCTTCAACAAGACCAAGTGCAGGGTCCTGCATCTGGGTCGAGGCAATCCCAGGCACAAATACAGGCTGGGCAGTGACTGGCTGGAGAGCAGCCCTGAGGAGAGAGACTTAGGGGTGCTGGTGGACGAGAAGCTCGACATGAGCTCTCAATGTGCACTTGCAGCCCGGAAAGCCAATCAGATCCTGGGCTGCATCAGGAGAAGTGTGACCAGCAGGTCAAGGGAGGTGCTTCTCCCCTCTACTCAGCTCTGGTGAGACCCCACCTGGAGTACTGCGTCCAGTTCTGGAGCCCATATTACAGGAGAGATGTGGACGTGCTGGAGCGTGTCCAGAGAAGGGCCACGAGGATGATCAGAGGGCTGGAGCACCTCTCCTATGAGGACAGACTGAAGGAGTTGGGGCTGTTCAGTCTGGAGAAGAGAAGGCAGACCGAGGTGACCTCATTGTGGCTTTCCAGTATCTGAAGGGGGCCTACAGGAAGGCTGGGGAGGGACTTCTCAGGATCTCAGGTAGTGATAGGACTAGGGGGAATGGAATGAAGCTGGAAATGGGGAGATTCAGGCTGGATGTGAGGAAGAAGTTCTTTACCATGAGAGTGGTGAAGCCCTGGAATGGGTTGTCCATGGGGGAGGTGGTTGAGGCCCAGTCCCTGGAGGTGTTTAAGACCAGGCTGGACGAGGCTCTGGCCAGCAGTGATCTAGTGTAGGGTGTCCCTGCCCATGGCAGGGGGTTGGAACTAGATGATCCTTGTGGTCCCTTCCAACCCTGACTGATTCTATGATTCTATGATTCTAACTACCTGAAGGGTGGTTGTGGACAGGAGGGGGTTGGTCTCTTCTCCCAGGCAACCAGCACCAGAACAAGGGGACACAGTCTCAAGCTGTGCCAGGGGAGGTTTAGACTCGAGGTGAGGAAGAAGTTCTTCACTGAGCGAGTCATTCGTCATTGGAATGGGCTGCCCGGGAGGTGGTGGAGTCGCCGTCCCTGGAGGTGTTCAAGGGGAGATTGGACATTGCACTTGATGCCATGGTCTAGTTGTGAGGTCTGTTGGGACAGGTTGGACTCAATGATCCTTGGGGTCTCTTCCAACCTTGGTTATACTGTGATACTGTGATACTGTGATTATTAAAGCAGAAAGCAGAACTTCAGTAGTGTAGAATAGCTTTGACATGATATTGAAACAGAAGTAAGATCCTCAGTGCAGACTACATAAATTGTACAGGTAATTGAGTGCTGAGATTGAGGTTGAATTCTAGATCTCCCAAGGAATTAAGTGAAAAACACAGGTCAATTTAATCCTCTGCTGAAAAGAGACATGGCTGCTATCTAATTTGTTACTTTATATGTGACATGCTCATCTGAATACGGATGCAGGTTTCTAGCACTATCTTTGTTGCTGCTTTGGCCATTATAAGTCACTAGAGCACCATGGTAGGTCTAAGACAAATATTTTAAGAGTGTCTTTTCCAGTTTAGAACCACAAAAAACCTCCTGTGTTGTGCTTTACCTTTATTGGTTCCATGCAAGGAATAAGCTGAGAGTGGTGTAAAGTCAATTGGCAACCCCAGGTGGGTTGCAGTAAACTCAGCTGTCCTAGCTCAAAGCAAGGACCATCCTGTTCCCTAGTTTATGGCATGGAATATGTGTAGGCTGCACAGAGTGCACAAAAAGAGATGGAAAAGACAATATTTGTTGCAAAAAACAATTTTAGTTTACCCTAAGAAAACTTTTCCTTTCTGTCAATATATACATTGAGGTGAGGAAGTGTATTCAAAGAAGGGCACCAAAGCTGGTGAAGGGTCTAGAGCACAAGTCTTATAAGGAAAAGTGGAGAAAACTGGTATTTAGCCTGGAGAAGAGGTTGAAGGGAGACCTTTTCACTCTCTACAGCTACCTGAAAAGTGGTTGTAACATGGTAGGTGTCAGTACCTTGTACAAAGTAACAAGTAAGGAAAAGGCCTTAAGTTGAATCAGAAGATACTTAGGTTGGATATTAGGAAAAATTTCTTGGGTTGTAAAGCACTAAAATACATTGCCCAGTGTGTCAGGGTGAGAAAGTTCCCCCCACACACACAAAAGAATCCACAGCTAACTCAGCTGGAGAAGCAGATGAAAGCTATATTTACAAGCAGAATATGGAATGCAATGAATATGTACAAAAACATACAATATTTACAATATATACAGAAATATACAGCAATGTATGTAATACAGGAGACTTCCCCCCCCCCCGCAGCCAGGGGGTTCGGCCTGTTCCCCCTTCTCCCTCCCTACCTCCCCTTTTTCCCAAAAGGGTTAGAAAGAGAGAGAAAGGAAGGTAATAAAAGGGGAAAAATTCTGTTAAGCTCAAAGCGAATGCAAGAGTTAGTTTTCTTATCTGGTTAGCAAGGTCATTCCTGCCCAGCAAGCTGTTGCTTCAGAGAGAGAAACAGGCCAGCCAACAGGACAGAGAAAAGAACAGACTGAACAGACTAAGCTAAAACTTACAGTTACATTCTACCAATGAAATCAGTTTAGCATATCTTTGTTTTCATTCAAATATAAAAAACATTCAGCCAGAGTGTTCAGAAAGTGTCCATTTCTTAAAGGCACAGCCTAAACCGGTCACACCCAGGGAAGTGGCTGAGTGACCATCCCTGGAAAAGTCTTGGTGCATGGTGGCATGGTTTAGTGGTCAATGTTGGATTTACGAATGGACTTGATGATCTATAAGGTCTTTCCCAATTGAATTGTTTCTGTGATTCTATGATTAACAATCTCTTGTGTCCTCCTTCCTGAACATATTAATAGTACTAGAGTGATAGCACTACATGATGTGGTATTAATCTATTTTTCAGTGACATTTCTCAGCTGAGAATTTAAATCAAACTAATTTATCCACTATTAATATCAATCTCTGATAGGAATTCTTTTGTATAAAGTTCTGACAAAATAAAGCAATGTTCAAATTCAACTTCTTAAGTTATAGCCTATCACTGAATTTACAATTAATTCCCTCCCACACATACACCCCACTTCATTACACACCTTTCCCCTGCTTAAGGTCATCACAATAGTTTTGCCACTTAACTTCACAGTGCTGAGTCTAGAATTACTGCTTTTTTAGATCTTTTTCCTACTCCTGAAGTTTGTTTGCAATATGTTTGTAAGCAATAGTTTGTAAGCAATATGTTTTTGTCCAGCTAATTGAAGAAGGATATAATCTGGTGTTATATAGTACATGAAAATTTTTTCAGAACCCCTGAAACAAACCAGACATTTAAAGACTTTATGAAGTTCATTGGAAGGTTTTCCACTTTTGAAGCTTCTTGACCAAAAGCAATAGCTAGAATAATGATTTTTCAAGAAATATATTTCCTGTCTCTTGAAAGAAAACAAAGCACTAACAGCAGTGAGGTAGATGTCAAAGTTTAATGCTTGTTGTCCTTCAGCTTTGTGGTGCCGATGATTTAAAGAGGACGTTGCATTTCTGTAGTTTTAGTAGAATCTCTAAAGGACTTAGCAAATAAATGGTGGTCAAAAAAGCTGCATAATACAGACTAAGCTCATGTGAATGACAAATCTGGGTGTTTGTGTCCTTTTTGGAAACCCTCAGAGTCCTCATCTGACAGGAGTGAGATTAGCTGTCACCTTTAAATTATTGAAGCCTGAGATCAAACAAGGCTCCTAATCTTAAGAATTCTTTTCCTGCGTATTTTTGTGTAATCATCAAGGTCAGAACCCATGACTATGATGCTTATTCCTAACTGCTGAAATAGTAGTGAAGAAAGCTGTTTATGGAAACAAAGTGCAGGTGGGGAGTGGGGAGAGAAATCAGAGTCTTTCAGGCAAAGAAACACGAATCTTCAATTTTGAGTATGCAGCATATGGAAAACAGAGTTTAAACATCTTCTAAGTGCAGAGTAACCAATCAGCTGAACCTTTTTCCTTCCATCATTCCTCCTTAATACTTCCTCTGCACTATGCTGGGTTGTAACTACTTATGTTGGCCAAGGATTTTCGCTCATTATTTTTTTATTGTACTGTGCTTTATTATAAAAGACATGACATGGTGAGAGGCAGTTACAATGTAATTACCAATGACTGCTAGGTACCATGAAGGTTGTTTTCTTGGAAAGCTGAGGTCAGTACAAGTCCCTTTCAGGCAGTTCTCCTCACTGTGAGCAAAGACTGTCTGTGCCTGAGCCAGCACCCAAGAAGGCCCAAAGCAGCAGAAGGAAGGAGATAAACTCATTTGCTGTTATATGACTGAAACAGCTCCTCAGTACTTCATATTCTTTGTCAGATGAATGGTTCCAGCTTTGAAGTCTCCCTCATTGAGGGTGAAGGGCCAAGACATATTGTACATGTGTAAGTGATGGGCTTAAGGTAGAATAAATGTTTAAAATATGATGGTTGGGCAAACAAGCCTCTCACTGAGCAAAGCCTAACCACTACCTTGCATGTGTGTGTATTTCACTTTTCTCATTCTTTCCATAGAGACAAGCACTGAATTAGTAAGATAACAAAAGCCCATTTTCTACTGCAAGGGAAAGGCCTGGCATGGATTTACTGTAACTCTTTTGTTGAATGAATAATATACTGAATGTTCTTTAGATTCCTGTGGTTGGGATTCATAATAGCCCTTCAATACCACTGTTTCCAAACGTTTCTGATTGAGGAAAAAATTTTGATTACACACTCCCTATATATATATACACATGTATGTATTTATTTATTTATAGATTATATTCATATCTATTGTACCTAATTCGCACAGTACAAATTATATAAAAGAACAGAAATTTTTAAAGGATGGGATAAGAATGAAATAAACATAATTTAAAAAATATTTTATCTTCCTTTATTCCACAAAACCTGTTTTGTTCCTGCACCCCAGTGGGTTGTCTTGCACACACCCTGGCATGTATGCAACCCCAATGCTATGGAAAGCATTGTTTTCCTGGATGTTTTATACTGGACTGTGAACATTCTCAGTAGCAGTGGTAATAATAGAAGCAGCCCATGTAACTTGTTCATAAACCAGACATTTGTGTTTAACATCACATACACATGATTTTTTCAGTCCTTCAAGGCTAATTTGTCTTCTGTTTTGAGTCTTCTGGAGTATCTGCAGCTGGTTTGAGTATAAAACATTGTATTATGGCATTAGGAAGTGATGAAGACTTGACTGTAGCTGTCTGCTCACTTCCTTTTGAATGGAATCACAGAAATTAAATAAGATAGTTTTTATCATTTATTTAATTATTTGGAAATTACTGTTAATTAATAAGTACTGGAAGAAGGCTGGCATTTCCAGTACTGACTGCAGCACATGAATCAACATTGTAATCTGAAACATTCTTGCATTTAGACTGAATGGTATACCATATGTCTTTGTGCCTAGCACAATCATTACCATTAATTCAAACCTATCTTTTAAATTCTGAAAATATTTCAAAATTGTCTTTGGACATTCCACTTAAAATATTTATTAAATCATGTAAAGCATTATTACTTTCTTTTTAATCAAAGCTAAACATTTGAGCCTTCAATATTTTTCCAGTAGAATATTTTTCCAGGAGAGCAACTACCTCAAGGGCTTTTCTTCCCCAAACCAGGACTTGGACTTAGATGTGAAGCCAGAGAACAAGAGAAAGGATGACCTGGGCTGGACTGACTTGCCACTGCAAAGAATGGACTTAAGCTCTCTGATCTGCTGTCTCCAACACACAGGCCACTGCAGAGTAAATCTTCCACAAGACATCCAGTCTTGGAATTTTGACTTCCAGGAAAGAGACTTCTAATGTTTAACTAAACAATTAAAATGATAATCAATAAGTTTTGGAAGTTTAGTCTTTTAAACTGATTTTTCTGTTTTCTTTTCTTCAGAAAACCAAGTGTGGTGTTCAGCTTCCTGTTTTTCCAGCACCATATATGTTTCCCTTGCCAAGCTGTGACAGTCTGGGAACAGTCACAACTGTCCTTCAGCATTATCAAAGAGTTGCTGAACCCAACACATGGGAAAATACAAATAGGCGAAAGTACATTGAAAATCCCTTTTCCTACTTGAATTGAGTAACATGTAAGCCACATAAACAATTTACATGTGACTGTTCTGACTATGCCAAATTTTTACCACTGTTATTTTTTCTCTTCTACACTTTTAAACTGTTACAGGAGTAACCATACATTATATTTATGTTGCAGAGACAGTACTATTCCTCACTGGAAAGCTAGAAATTATTATCTTGTCAAATTAAGGCAATGCCCTAATTATACCAATGGTGGGATGAATGCTTATTAATTCCTTTTTTGATTTGTGTCAGCGAAAAGGTATTTGTGCATCTCTCAAATCACTTAACAGAAGAGGACCTGGTCCTGCTCATGCATAAGAAAAAAGTTCTGAGTTAATTGGAAATGGAGAGTAGACTATGGTCAAAAATGCTGCTGTGCACAGACTTAACAGCAGCACCTAACTGGGGAGATGATTAGCAACACATCTGTTCTAAACCATTAAAATGATATAAAGACATTGCCTTTAAACCACCTGCAGGACAGTAATTTCATATTATCATTACAGAGTCATTAAGAAAAGTTAATGAAAAAACCAACCAAACCAACCACTGTGGGAAATGTAATCTTTTTCTGTGTTTACTAAATACTCTCAAGATGTGAACAGAGAACAGTTTAAAAATTATTGTGTCAGGTGATTATGTCTTGTCTCTAGAACATATTAGCTCACATAATTTCTTACGTCAGAGAACAGGCTAGTTTCAACCTTTTCAAGCCATACTGAGACTTGCCACATTAGACATGTAAAGATAGTCAAAAATACATAGAGGCTAACAGGATTTGGGACCCTTGTCAAAAAAATATTCTTGAATTCTGAAAGAGGTGTAGGTCTCTGAATATGAGGTTTTGAAATCCTTTTATTAGAAGTAGAAAAAAAAACACCTCATGTTGGTTATAAGCAATATGGGCACAAATAAAATTGTACTGAAAATGGATAAGGGACATAATTATTCATATTAGGATCAAAGCAAGGACAGAGGGAAAAAGGCTATGGATGCCAAAAGAGGAACTAAAGGTTTTAGATCAAAATAAGAATTATTCATCAAATGACATAACAGAGAACAGTATGATTCAGTACTGAAATATGTGTTTATAATAATTTGTTTTGTAGATAATATACATTTATATAAAGGAAACACAAGGAGGGTGTGGTCTGTTGAAAATTCCCCCCACATTCAATTGCCAGACCAGCACAGTTTGGAAGCAAATGAAGTGGTATTTACAAGCAAAACTGCAATCTAAAATGAAATGCAACAAATATGTACAAAATATACAGTATTTACAATATTTACAGGTATTTATAATTTATTAACAGCACAAGAACCCCCTGGCCAAAAACCATGGGAGCTGCTAGTAGCTTCCCATTCCCTGCTCCCCTCTTTACCTCCCTGGACACAAAGGGACAAGAGAAAGGAACAGAGAGTTAATTTGTTAGGATATTCAGCCAAAACGAAGAGCACAGCCAAGGTCAGCAGAAGGAAGTTAGTGTCCTCCAGAGTGAGGAAGCCAAAAGAAAGTTTTCATTACTGCTTATGTTTGTTATGTGTCCAGTGGGGTTGTTTAGAACTTATCATTATTTTCCTTTTTAAGCCCAATAGTAATTTATTTACATTCTACCACTTTCTGTTGAAGATCTGTGGAAAATTTTAAAGGTGCAGCCTGAAAATACCACAGAAGGAAAAGAAGAAATATTCCTTCTATATGTGTTCACCTACTCTAAGGCACAGAAAGATCTGGATGACAGACAAGCTGGAAGAAGAACACAGACAGCACTAATTGTTGACTTTGGTAAAGCTTTGACATCCTCTCCCATGACAGTGTTGTTAACAAACTATGGAAATACAAGTTGCAGGCTGCATCAAGAGAAGTGTGGCCAGCAGGTCAAGGGAGGTGATTCTTCCCTCTACTCAGCGCTGGTGAGACCCCACCTGGAGTACTGCATCCAGTTCTGGAGCCCCTATTACAAGAGGGATATGGACGTGCTGGAGCGTGTCCAGAGAAGGGCCATGAGGATGAGCAGAGGGCTGGAGCACCTCTCCTATGAGGACAGACTGAAGGAGTTGGGGCTGTTCAGTCTGGAGAAGAGAAGGCTCAGAGGTGACCCCATTGTGACCTTCCAGTATCTGAAGGGGGCCTACAAGAAGGCTGGGGAGGGACTTCTCAGGCTATCAGGTAGTGATAGGACTAGGGGGAATGGAATAAAGCTGAAGGTGGGGAGATTCAGGCTGGACGTGAGGAGGAAGTTCTTCCCCATGAGAGTGGTGAAGCCCTGGAATGGGTTGTCCAGGGAGGTGGTTGAGGCCCCATCCCTGGAGGTGTTTAAGACCAGGCTGGATGAGTCTCTAGCCAGCCTGATCTAGTGTGGGGTGTCCCTGCCCATGGCAGGGGGTTGTAACTAGATGATCCTTGTGGTCCCTTCCAACCCTGACTGATACTACGATACCAAGTTCATCAAAAACCCCTGGAAGCAGGAAAGTTCCATGTGTCTGATATGATTGTCAGTATGCCACCATTAACTGGAGAGCTACATTAGGGGGAGTATTTTCCTTAATGACTGAAAGGACAGAATAGAAAATCTTATTAATTGTAAATAGGATTTCAAGCAAAGGGGATGCAAGCACTTTGAAAGGGGGAAAAAAGGGAATGAAACATTAACTTGGCAGGTTAGAGTAAAGTTTTGAAATTAAAAGCATGTAATTTAAGAAGAACAAGTAGTAATGCTACATTAATAAGGAACACGAAACTCCAGTATCTTCATGGAAATAAACAGAATAACCAACAATTTTAGAGAAAAAGGTCTGGATATTATAATGATTTAATTTTTAAAATACATGATACTGAGATGTATAAGAGAGAGTAAATTATAAATGTCAAAATATACAGTGTGGGAAATGAAATAGTCTTTTCACTCTCCCAGAATTCACTCTGATTGCTTTTTCTGTACTTTAAGAAAAGTACATTGGAATTGTAATGTCCACAAAGCAAAATCCATACCAAAAATGGTGGTTGGAGATAGTGAAGATGTAATTTACACAGAAAAACAGGGAGACCTGGTATGGAGGAAACTGAAGGGTGTCATGTTAATTATTTAGAAAATATACTCTCTAAGATATAAATGCTGATTTTGAAAAAGTCAGAGAATACTGCAATAACTTGTTCTCCACATCTACTGAGGAGGGCACAAGAAAGTACATTTCAGTTGCAGAAAAGAATGATTACATTGGATATCAGAGAAGCAATCCATTAGGATAGTTGAGTTCCAGTAGATGTCTCCCTGAGAAACTGTGGAATCCCCATCACTGAAACATTGGTAGTGAAATACCAGTCAGGGATGGTATTGATGTAATCAGCTCCCTCTTCAGAATAATGGTTGATGTTTCCCTACTATCCTACAGTGTAGCAACTACCTGGACTTTTGGAAGAAAGTAATTTGAAAGCCAATCCATATTAACAAAGCCCAAAATAAAACATAAAGGAGAGAATATAGCTGACGGAAGAACCCACATATTTATCTCCCTGGTCAATTCTCATAGACACTGTAGAAAGAACTAAATACATCTGCAGACCTGGGAGAGGTTGAAAGGATTTCCTGCTTTACCCTGCTTAAAACAGATAAATTGTAGTATTTTACGGAACAGCACATCATTGACTGTGACAGATAGATTATAACACATGGTATGAAGCTTAGGCCAGTTCACATTGCAGAAAGACCATCGTAGAAATGGCAATTTGTGTTTGCCAACTTTTGTGAAGTGACTTTAAAGTGTTTCAGCTCAACTCTCAGAGTTTACATTGTCCAAAATTTCTGCTTGCTTACACTGACACAGAAAATTTTTTCAGAAATTACTATAGCACTTGGGATCTCAACTTCTCTGGCAAACCTAGCAGAGGTACTGCTGGGAAGCCAAAGACATAAGAGAAGGTAGAATGAAATTTAGATTCTCAAAGGTGACATACTAGGTAAGGCACCTTCTCAAGGCCCATATAAGGTACCTTTTTTGTGCTGTTAATATCGGTAGCCAAAGCTCACACTAACTTCAGGGAGACAAAACTTTGCCAGAACTGCTGAATTTAAAGGAGAATTGGACTGGAAGAGCTGGATGAAAATGGTCAATACTGGTTTGGAAAGAAGAGTGTCAGAGAAATAAAAAAATCATTAAAACCTTTTTAATAAAAAAAAAAAAAAAAGACAGCAAAAGGCAAAGCTGTAAATGCAAAAAAATCAAAGGAAATAGATATTTCAGTAGTAAAAATCTGGTTTTATGTCATTTAAATACACAAGCAAAAAGCCAATCAAGTATTCTTTAAAACCACTGAGGGATATACAGAAAGTGGGAAGTTAGTTAATGACGTTAGTATTGCCCTGAGCCTGAATAAATTCACTGCTTTCGTCTTCATGAAATAAGCCAAAGGTCAGATTCTAAGGATTGGGATATTTTCCCAAGTGGGAGGGAAGGGAATGGAAGCGTTGAAAGACTTTATGAATACATCAAAGCAGAAAGGCAATTAGAGCTGATAAAAGTTCACACAGAACAAGATACAGATAAATTGCAACTTTTTTTTTTTTTTTTTTTCTTTTTTTTTTTTTTTTTTTAATTTTTTTGGTAAAGTAGAAAAATGTAGAGATTTCCAGCTCCTGAGACTAAGAAAGTGCACTATATTTAGGATTCAAGAGTGAAGAGTGCAGATTCAAGAATCAAATCAGGTCAGCCATAATATTGAAGTTTACTTGTTTGATGATTATTTGTTTGTGTATCTATTGTCTCACTGGGACATAAGGGAAAGCTTCTGTAATGAGGCTCAGTGGGGTGAGTTACCCACTGATGAAGGAGTGAGATAACAGTAAGCTGAAACCATCACTATGGTGGTTTCCAAACTAATTTGCACTTGGTAGTCTCAAGTATTTTCTGCTGTTAAAATTGGTTTGCTAGTATTTTTTACTTTCATGAAATATATCTGAGCCATTTGCTGTAGAATGAGAAAATATAAGTTGCTGATACTCTGTTATGATGATTTCAAACATAACTTATTTATAACTTTTTAGCTCTTTCTTGTGAATTAATGAAATAAAATTTGTTGTCTTCTTCAGTCTATTCTACCTTTGCTCAGTTGGCCCATAATATGGAGAATATTACTTTTTCTTCATAAACCAACACAAAAGGACAGAGAGTTACATGAAGTGTGTGGATTCCCAGATAACATGACTTAGTAATCCACCCAATAGCAGGGACAACACTGACTTGCAAAAAGAAACTCTGGCATCTACTGATGTCTTTTTGTAAGCATGCATAGATAACATCTTATGTCCTACATTTTTTTGACAGTGCAGGTGTGCTTTCTGTATAGCTCACAAACATATATCCTATTTTTAATATTATTCATAATCTTTAAATGTTTTTAGCTCCCTCATCTGTGGCACCCTATAATTTATTGGAAATAAGCTTTCTTTGGTTAGTTAACAGTGTCCATCAGATGTTTAGGGATATGTCTGACCCCAAGACATTAGCATTAAACAATTTATAATGCCATCTTCTGAAGGCATAACAAAAAAAATAAGAAAAAAACAACATTGGCATATCAGTCAACAGAAATCAAAGTAACAGCTCTGATTATTACATCTGGCCTGTAACTCATAGCTACTTAGATCTGTTTGCGTTTAATAGAAAATGAGGTGTAAAAGTTTGCACAGCAGATACCTTTTAAATTAAATTGTAGCTGTAACTGCAACTGCAAATGGCAAAGGGAAAGATAAAAGCCAAGGAAACCTTTAATATCTCCTTTACAAATAGCCTGACACTTTCTTACACTTGTAAGGATGGTTCATTAAAACAAACTGAATTCAGTCGGCTGGTAAAAATTTCTAGCTGAGAAAATAATTACTTTTGAAACCTGGTCTTTTTCAATAAAACCAGCAAAATTTTTAAAAGCATAATATAAATAAGATCAATGTGATTATGAAAAATGGGTATTAAAATTAGTTCTGAAAGACTAAAAAGCTGTGTAGCTCTTTGTGCATGGTTTACTGAAAAAAAAACCCCAACATTTTCTCATTTAAAAGGCAACAAACAAACCAAAAGAAAGACTTTATTTGGACTTCCATTTTTAAATGGTGTAAATATGATTTTAGTTTAAATAATGTATTTCTGGTAGGTTTTTAATAACTACTGGATAGATTCAGAGTGGATGTTAGGAAGTTGTTGTTCAACATGAGGGTGGTGAGACACTGGAACAGGTTGTTCAGGGAAGTGGTAGAATCCCCGTCTCTGGAGGTTTTTAAGGCCCGGCTGGATATGGCTCTGAGCAACCTGATCTAGTCTGAGGTGTTCCTGCCCATGGCAGGGGGTTTACAGCTAGATGATCCCTGAGGTCCCTTCCAACCCTAACAATTCTATGATTCTATGACTGCAGGCATTTGAATCCAGTCTGTTAAAATTGTAGTTTTGAACAGAAAACATTAAAAAAGGTATAGATTCTTCAAGGAAATTAAAATAAAATCTAAAGTTGAGTAGTTTCATTCTCCATTTTAAATATCATGTACACTTCATATTTTAATGCATTGTGCTTTGTATATATGGCTGCACAACCCTTTCCTCTCAGAGTTTGGCATTGTTTTCTGTAATGGTTACAAGACATCTTTTGAGATGGAAAACGGTCTATGTTGCCTTAACGTACACTGGGTATATGACAACTAAGTGACTTAGGGCTTAGTTGCTAAATTCAGTATTTTAATAAGTGAGTGATGGTTTCCATTTTAGGTCATGCTGCATCCATTGGCTTTGAGGAAACAGTATTTTGCAGTTCATTTTTATCTTTTGTTCCAGCTAAAGGAGTGAAGCCAGACTGCAGGATGCAATGATAACCACATGTAGGACATGTTTAAGCAGGACTAGTTTAAGCAGTAAAGAGGGTAGATTTTTCAGTGGAAATTTTGACCTTTTAACATGTTTTAAATGTAAAAGATTAATTCTCCACCTCTACAACAATGAATTGACAAATGAAGATACTGGAATTATTTTCTGGCTTTGTGGGATATTAGATGTCACTTATATTCTCTGTTGCTTAGTTGTTCCCCCTCTGTCAGATTATTTTAATGATTCTTACTCTGCTTCCCCGGAGTGTAGTGGATGAGCTTTAATTAACATCCTTGAAGTGTTCTGAGCGCCTTACCTATGCACTGTAACATCGATATGAAATGTGATTACATTTGAGAAACAATGACTATCCAAAAGGTTAACAATAACAAGATTAATAGTGTATAGAAGTTTTTGTCTTCGGTTAGCAGCATACATGTCAGATAATATGGTTTTATGCCTGTACCTGCCTAAAGGAAGACAGGATTTGACTGAAGATTTTTTCCACTCTATTTTTATGTATCGTACCAAAATCAGTTCTGATAAAAAGCATCTGCTCCTTTCAGAAACCTGAATAGTCATCAGAGATTTTCTTTTTAATGAGTAACATATTATTCATCACTGAGGTGGTGACCAAAAAAATTCCAACTCCCACATGGGCAAATTTTATGAAAAGTGAATGTCTAGCTTCTCACAAAACCTCATGTCAATTAAGTCCTTCTTACTACTTCCTCAGGCAAGGCTGTTCAATATAGTTTTTGCTGCTTCAAGATTTAAAATTTAACTAATTGTGAAGTTTCCCATGGATTCATAGCTTGAGACTTATTCACATCCAGACTGGCCAAAAATCATTGTCATCTAATGGCTACCCAATGGAGCACTAAAGATACTTACATTTGCTGCGGTCTTGACCTTCTGACTTCAGAGAAGTACCTGTCACAACTGTGTTAAATCCTCACTCCTAACAGTCTTTCAGCAAAGCTGCTAGTTATGAGTGTCAAGGAAAGAAAACTAGTGTTGCCATGCTTTAAATAAAGCCTTCCCATGGGAGGCACATTTCTGGATGGATATTGAAAGTCTTCTGTCTCCACTGCTACTCTTTGGTTTAAAAACACAAGGCTTCCAGCACCTCTAGAGGAAAATGGCCCTGCAAAAATTGCCAGCAGTGAGTGTCGGTGCTCCCAGTACACAACAGGACTCTCAAAAGACAATCTACAAAATGCCCATGTGCTGATGAAGGCGTTTCCTAATCTAGGCCATCCCAATTCAGTGGGGAACCTCAAGGGCTGGAAGACTTCCCTGAACACTATCAGGATTTATTTGCATTATTTTTCCTGTGTTCCAGAGTATAAACACCTGCACAACTCTCTTTCTTATGAAATTGAATGAGTTTGTACTTCAATTTGAAACACATGAAATAAATATAAAGTCTCTATAGCAGCAGCCAAAATCCATGTTGCTCCCATCCTCATTAATTTTTGTTGTTTCTCCGGCATCACAAAGATTTTATTAGCTCATTTGTAACAGCATTTTCCACAGGAGGGTTCAAGAATGTTCATTTTCCTCTGTCATCAGCTGAACACATACTTCCCTTTGGTTAGCACAATTTACTAGAAAGCTGAACCTGTTCTGAGAGCAACTGAAGACACCTAAATGCTCATACCTCTGTTTTGTTGGTAAAGAGGGAATTCCACTGCTTCTTGGGGATGTAAGAAGAAAGCTGGGATGCTAATGTGCCCGTGAGTTCAGAGAGCAGCCCCAACTCAATAGAGCCAGATGCACTAGGCAGCAGAACCTCTGATGAGATGTAAGCATCAAAACTGTTGCAAACTAAGGGGCTTCTGGACTATTCCAGCAGTAGAATTAAAGACATTTGAGGACATGAAAATTGGAATAATTCTACATGTACTTAGGTCTCCTCAGCATCAGGCAAGAGTAGAAATGGCCTTTTTTCTTTCTTTTATTTATATTTTTATGTAAGGATTACCATCCTACACATACTTTCTGTCTAAGGTATCAACAAATTTTGGATACTTAGGCCTACCTTTTAAAACTAAAGAATGCTATTTAATAGCCTTTTTTTCAGCTTTATCCAGTGTTAACTGCCTTTTGATCAGTCTTTTGAATACTTACATAAGATTTTATGCAATTTTTATTTTTACTTTATATGCTGTATAATTGTATATAATAAATGTTTTACATCATATAGGTATACAATTATTCTTGCTGATGATCATTTTAAAGCTAAAATACTTAGTCCCCTACTTAATTTTTCCTGTTATGGTGGAAAATGTAAGACTTTATTTTAGCTTGTTTTCTTCAAGAGCATCACCTTTCATCAGACTTTCAGTGTCTATTGATAGTTTTCTTGTTTGTTTTTAATTAGTATTATCAGTCACTCAGCATATGACACTCAAAGTAAATGTTAAACCTCTGGCAGGAAAAAAAAAAAAAAAAAGAACTGGCACTTCATGTACCACAGCAAAATGGCACACAATGGCTGGTGTGTTCAGGAAAAGGTGTGCTTTGCTAGGAAAATGGAGCATGCTGCTCAACTGTCCTGGCATTATAAGCCACTTGTGAATCACCGGGCTTATAACACTGACCTCAAAGAGCTAAAAAACAAAACACCTCAAACACACTTGTAAGGACAGTGGTATCACCCACTGCTCCCTGGATCCAGGTGAATAACTGTATCTACTGCCCTTCTCCATCCTTCCTTAGTGAAGGAACCAAATGCCCTGCAGTTCCCTCATGACAGTTCCTTCACCATGATAAACCAGAGTGCAGGACACAGGTTGTCATTCTTCAGGATCTGCAGATGAGTTACAAGCTATACTTTGGCCTCTCCTGAAACAGCTATCAGGTTTTTTTAGCAGAACTCTACTGGTTTTTTTTTTAGAATCTATCGTCATTATTATCTACTGTTATTAGCTAATATAACTAAACATTATAAAGTCAACTCTGTTGTTATAATTTCTATTATGCCTGAGGGCAGGAGGAAAGCCAGTGTTACTCCAATCTTCAAAACAGGTAAGAAAGAGGTTCCAGGAAACTACAGACCAGTCAGCCTTACTTCCATTCCTGGAAAAACAATGGAGCAGATCATTCTGGAGGTCACCTCTAGGCACTTGGAAGAGAAGAAAGCTATCAGGAGTAGTCAGCATGGATTTACCAAGTGGAAATCCTGCTTGACTAACCTGAAAGCTTTCTATGATGTCATAACAGAATGGGTAGATGCAGGGAGACCAGTGGATGTAGTCTGGCTTGACCTTAGCAAGGCTTTTGATGCTGTCTCCCATAGCATCCTTCTAAGTAAGCCCATGAAGTGTGGGACAGAAGAACAGTGAGATGGGTTAGGAACTGGCTACACAGTAGAGTCCAAAGAGTGGTGGTCAACGGTGCCAGGTCCAGCTGGAGAGCTGTAACTGGTGGAGTTCCCCAGGGATCAGTGCTGGGTCCATTCCTGTTCAGCATCTTCATCAGTGACATTGATGAGGGGACAGACAGACAGAGTGTCTGCTCAGCAAGTTTGCTGACAATACCAAACTGGGAGGTTTGGCTGATTTGCCTGAAGGCTGTGTGGCCATTCAAGAAGATCTGGACAGACCTGAGAGCTGGGCAAAGAGGAACCTAATGAGGTTCAACAAGGGTAAGTGCAGAGTCCTGCATCTGGGAAGGAATAATAAACTGCACCAGTACAGGTTAGGAGGTGATCTGCTAGAGAGCAGGCCCATAGAGAAGGACCTGGGAGTCCTGGTGGATCCTGGGGTGTATTAAGAAGACTGTGTCCAGCAGATCAAGGGAGGTTCTCCTCCCTACCTACTCTGTCTTAATGAGGCCCCACCTGGAATACAGCATCCAGTTCTGGGCTCCCCAGTTCAAGAGGGACAGGGGTCTACTCGAGAGAGTCCAATGCAAGCTACAAAGATGATTAAGCGATGGGAGCACTGCCTTATGAGGAAAGGTTGAGAGACCTGGGGCTGTTTGGTCTGGAGAAGATGGAGAGGTCATCTAATAACTGTATATAAATATTTGAGGCCTGGGTGTCAGGAAGGAAGGAACAGCCTCTTCTCACTTGTGCCCTGTGATAGGACAAGGGGCAATGGATGTAAACTACAGCACAGGAAGTTCCACCTTAACATGAGGAAGAACTTTACTGTAAGGGCCACAGAGCACTGGAACAGGCTCCCCATAGAAGTTGTGAAAGGTTGGACTTGAAGATCTCTAAAGGTCCTTTCCAACCCATAACATCCTGTAATCCTGTGATCTGCCTTTTTTTCAGGTTATACAGTTAATGGTGAGGAGTATCTACCATAAAGGTGTAAGAGAAGGACCTAGTACACTTGGATTTATTCTATGGCCAATGGAAACTGCCGTTGTGTCTTGATTTTGCCACTGTACAACACTTCTCTGTTTTTCAAAAACATATGTAAATATCTGCAGCAAACAATAAAAGCACACCCTGCCAAACACACTCAGCAGGTTTACAGGTTATTGAGATCTTGTACTGTTGAGCGCAGGACATTAGCAAGGCTGTAGACACTCAGCTCTGGTAGCGTCCATAAAAGATGCCTTATCTTGACAGTGAGCTCATCTGTTTGCAACTTGTGATCAGTCTAAGGACCTCAAACTCACTAATCTTTTGTAGTAAGTGCCACCAGTAACTACAAACAATAGAGTTTGATTGAGATTTCTTCTCTTTTGAAGGAATCAAATTGCAGTTTTTTCATCCATGAAATAAGACTCACTGGTTTGTGATTAAGATACATTATACATCATAATTCATCTCCTTGTTTACATGCCTATATATATGTTGTGCTCAGCCAACATTCTGATAAATAGATTTTTTTTCAAGAAAAAAATCTCTCATCCTTTGAGGTGACAGCTTCTAACACTGTTTTCTGGCAACTGCAATTGACAATACCTCTTGTGTAAAGTTTAATAAGATTCACTTCCCTACCGTTAATGACTATAAGGTCACACTTAGAAGAAAATCTTATTTCCATTCAAATAGTTATATCTTTTCTGTGCAAGCACAGCTCATGGCAGAGAAGATACCGGAAAACGTACAGTTACAAAATGGAGATCTAAAGATGTGAAATAGGATTACAACAGGCTATTTCTGGGTCTTGTTATAACTGGCCATGACTAAGAGCATAATATTTTTGCATATCTTATGTTTTATGTAAGATAGTACAGTAACAACTCTTCCGGGTTCTGCTGTGGTGTAGATACCAGCCATATTCATCCTCCATTCTATGAATAAGTACAAGAGGGATTTTATTCTAAATCCCTCAGGAAGTCTTTTATTCTAGGAATGAACAGGCAGGAGACATTGAACTGTGGCCTTCCAGTATCTGAAGAGGGCCTAAAGGAAGGCTGGGGAGGGACTTCTCAGGCTATCAGGTAGTGATAGGACTAGGGGAGTGGAATGAACCTGGAGGTAGAGAGATTCAGGCTGGAAGTGAGGAGGAGGTTCTTCACCATGAGAGTGGTGAAGCCCTGGAATGGGTTGTCCAGGGAGGTGGTTGAGGCCCCATCCCTGGAGGTGTTTAAGACCAGGCTGGCCAGCCTGATCTAGTGTGGGGTGTCCCTGCCCATGGCAGGGGTTGGAAGTAGATGATCCTTGTGGTCCCTTCCAACCCTGACTGATACTATGATACTATTGTGGCCTTCCAGTATCTGAAGTTGCTGTTTACAGATCACTTCCAACCCAAACTGTTCTGTAATTTTATGCTTCTATGACACTATGAATGTAAGGTTATTTTTATACTAATGTAATAAACATTTTAATATCAAAATACAAAAACTCCATCAATCCAAAACATATGCACAAAACTCCTATGTCAAATATAGAAGTCCAGAGAAGGGCCATGAGGATGAACAGAGGGCTGGAGCACCTCTCCTATAAGAACAGGCAGATAGAGTTGGGGTTCAGTCTATAGAACTCCGAGGAGACCTTATTGTGGACTTCCATTATCTGAAGGGGGCCTACATGAAAGCTGGTGAGGGGCTTTTTAGGATGTTGGGTAGTGACAGGACTAGGGGGAATGGATCCAAGCTAGACAAGGGTACATTTAGATTAGACATTAAGAAGTTCTTCACCATGAGGGTGGTGAGATACTGCAACAGGTTGCCCAGGAAAGTGGTAGAAGCCCCATCCCTGGAAGTGTTTACAGCCAGGCTGGATGTGGCTCTGGGCAACCTGATCTAGTGGAAAGCGTCCCTGCCCATGGGAGGCGGGTTGGAACTAGGTGATCCTTGAGGTCCTTTCCAACCCTGATAACCGTATGATTCTATGATAAATTCCAGGAGGGACATATACACCTAATTTTATCTCAGTTCTCATAAAAATGTGAGAGAAGAAATAAATTTCAATGTATTAAAAGATATTCCTTTTTTCCAACTCAAACTGACGCAGATTTCCCATATCAAACAAAATATCAGAGTACAGCTATCAATAGTGCTATTCCTATATGTTCTTTGACTTTTTAATATACATTTTACTCACAGCAGTAACACCAACACCAGCAGCATACTGAATATATAAAAGCAATTAAATATGAATAATTTAATCATGGTTTTTACATTTTAAGTTTACTTATTCCAAGATACGGAACAGACCTTGGAGATGTAGAAAATGTGATGGTTCCTTCCCTGTCTGACTATACATTTAAAACCTGAATCCCATTGTATGTCTGCAATTCCATTTTATATTTGTGATACCAGGAAGACATACAACATAATCATTATTGCAAGTATTTATATGCTAGTGTTGTGTCCTTTAAGATCTGTCTCTTTTCACTGTAATTTGTTACCTGGGAAAGAGGAAACAGGGCTAGGAAACGGAGATGAAATTTTCCGTCAACCCCTTGTTACATGTAATTCTTAAAGTAAGACTTATAAAAATATATAAAGGACAGATTAGATCAAAAATTCTGAAGCTGTGGAAGTTATGCCAAGGATCTAAGCCATGTCTTCTGGCCATACATGTGTACATAGTACAAATTCAAAATCTGCCTATGGTATGCTTTGCTCACTTGTGCACGACTGCAGTTTTGTATAATTCCTGTTGAATTATTGGTGTTAAAGTAGCATAATATTGGAGTACTAAACTTTTGATTGTAAGAATATATTGAGACAAAGGGGACGTATGATAGAATGAGTGCTAGGAATCCTCCTGTGGCAAGGCAACCATTGGAAAGAAAACTAATCAAACACAGTCGGAAATGGTTGGTTTTGATAGACTGTAAACAGTAAAAGTCATGATCTCTCTCTGTGTCATCTGACACCTTCATTACTGCAATTGCTTATTTAATCCTCCTCACATCAAGAAGCAAATGCAGTTTTACTAGGCACTTCACACAAGCTTATTTTTTCTCTGTATTCTTCACGAGTACTTACCAATTAACATTGTGCATCAACAACCTTCATTTGTAGCAGCTGTTGAGCTAAAAATGATTCAGATAGTAGAACAGTATTCAAAACCATCATACTCCTTCTAGGAATATGATCAAGCAAAGTTATTATTATAAAATACATTTTTAACTATAGCTACGTGATACCTGAAAAGGAAATGCTTACTTTTAGACTTTCCATAGCTCACAGTATCACACAGTATTACTAAGGTTGGAAGAGACCTCGAAGATCATCGAGTCCAACCTGTAACCACAAACCTCACGACTGTCCAACTTAATGATGATTGAACTATATCTCATTCCTTAAGTTCCCGGTTCTATTTTACAGAAGTTCAACTAAGTAAATATCTCAATTTTGGCTCACAGGAATCTTACAAAATATTTTATTTTAAATCCTGACTTCTTTTGCTACCCTGGTTAACTCATCCACAGAATCTTGGTAGCAGAGCTCTTGAAACCAACACAGATTGAGGAATTCAGAGAGGACAGGTTTGCAAGGAGAAACAATATCTTTTAATAGATTGACTGTTGAACTGTAAATTGAAAAGTATTCAGAACCATACTTTTTTTAAGGTATGAATCAGAAGTAGCTAAGAAACCTTTGGAATCATAAGCATGTTTTGTGAGAATACATAATTCCTGTATTCTGGCCAAAGAGATCTGGCAGTTTTCAAAGACATCATTTCTACAGAGTTTTTATAACACCTGCAGTTGTGGCTTTATTTAGCCAAACATCTACGATACATTTTTATTTCGTTTCCAGTGCTGAACCAGATGTCAAGTGGAAGGTTTGGAGGGATTTTTTTTCCTATTGCTTGATTGAAACTTTTTCTCTCATTTCTTTTCCAGTATGCTGATGCAGGTAATGCATCAAATATCATCCAAGATATCAGTGAAATCTGAGTAAATGACTGCAGTTAGCAAAGAATGGTTGCTGCATTAAATGATCAAAGTGAAATATCATTGGTACATTGTAGTATCATGATACATTTTAAACTTTTGAGCAAAGATCTTGAGAATATTATGAAGTTCCTTTAAATTATATGCATTATGTTGTAAGACAAAATAAATGTATCTTTGTTGCTTTGTTAATTCCTCTTCTTCTAGACAAATTGAAGTAAGTGTAAATATATTCTCTACAGAGCAAAAAAAAATCTTTTCCTCAATCTGACTTCAAACTGTGAAAATCATTGATCTACGCTTTGAGGCTAAAGTGAAAGTCTCAGATGGAGCTACATTCTTAAATGGAGGCTTCTGAAAATGAAAGTCAACCCTCACTTTTTCCTGAGTGCAGTCTTAAATGTAAGAAACACAGAGAAGGTTACAAAATGCAAAAAATTGTTATCGACATGTTACTCCATATTTTTAATAGCCTTTTTTTCATGTTCCACACTCCAGGAAAGCTTTAACAAAACCCTTCTTGTACTGGAATGAAAATTTCAGTAGATGAGTTCATCCAATAAAAGCTGTTTCTAAAAGAATTCTCATAGAGTAGATGATATACATGAGAACAAAGTCGTAGCAATTGCTTCTGTACCTTAGAACAGTACAACTCTTGTACTTTATGATCTCAGAGGAGACAAGCAGCCCATGCAGTCCAAGTCAGTCTCCATTAAACTCTTGCAATGCACGCTAATGCAAATGTTCCTAAGGGAATGCCTTGGTGATATTTATCCTTGGCCTGCCTGATAAGAAAATCCCTGCCAAGCAGGAGAGGAGGCATCTGTATGCGTGGTTGAGTGGCATTTTTATGCTAGCAGATACTGAAGAGCTCTGAAAAGATTCAGATTCAGTAGGAATTGAATTTGAGAAAAACATCTGAGGAAAGGGCATATGGATTTTTTCTTTAGTTTGGGGGCTTAACTTGACATTTAAAGTAATAAAACCATCTGTAAAATCATACCTTGTCCAGGAATGCCATTATTACAAGTCGAACTCTTCCAGACTGGATGAAATAACAAGGTAATTGTGATCTTAATGAATTTCCCAGGTCCTTGCTGCAATCAAACCTACCTTTTAAACAGACTTCATTGCTCATTAATTACATTTCTTCTCTTAATTTCTCTATTTCTTTCTTGTTCCATGGAAAGTGTGGAACTAGTACAACTAATCAACTCTGAATTATGCATGTGCATCACCCCAGAAACACGTGGTTGGAATCTTTCTGTAGGTCAAGAGTCCATTTTAGATACAGAGTAATTTCTCATCAGGTGGCAGGGACTTACTGTGAACTCCAGTGAAGCCAGAGGCTGTGCATAGCTCTTAGGCAGGAATTTTTATTCTAAACTAATTAATATGTCCTAAATCCTGAACTACTCTAAATGAAAAATAATTTGAGATGACTGACTCACCTGATAATTTTTTAGTTTCCTATTAAATGTATTGAATCTTTCTTAGGGCTGCATCAAATGGACATCAATTAACCTAACACCCAGCCTGCTCAGATTTACTGCAACTTAGATATTGTTTTTCTTGTACCATATCATATTATTGCATAAGTGTAAAGGTGTTAATTGGTGCAATGCATTATTTGCATACGATGTGATTGAAATGGAATTGTGATATGCAATGAGAATACAATCAGAAGTAGAATGTGCATCAAAACCTGATAAACATTTGCTTCAATATATTAATTTAATACAATTGTTTAGCAAATTGTTCATGAATAGCACTCTATAGAAGACTCAGTATATCAAAATGATACACTTGTATCTGACACACAGCATTTTTTGCAGTCTCAAATGGCATTCAGTTTTTCTCTATACAAGGACCTTTCTTTGGCTTACTCATAGTATCAGTGACGTTTTCCATCTTCATATCTATCCTGTTTCCTAAGTGTCAGAGGTTTTTGGGTTCACAAGAACAATATCAGATATTATTAGGATATATCTTCAGGTTTTGTAGATCTATAGAGCTAGTTTGACATCAACTAACTGTAACCTTGCAAGGACTTACAAAGTCTACAGATAATCCAGACCTCAGCTGTTGCATTCCTCTCAGTGAAACTCAAAGGCAAGAAAAATCAGAAAAAATAAGTACATTTCTTTATAAGGAATTTTTGAAAGAATAATGAAAGAGAAACCCCAATGATTTAGTGACCCACTTCAAATATATAGAGAACCAGAAAGTAAAAGCACACAATGTTTAGATTAGCCACGTTTATGCTTTATGTTGCAGAGTTTTCATCTGATTGTCATTTCCACTGGGAAGTCTAAGACCTGTCAAGAATTAGAAAGCACCTATTTTTGTAAGTGTGTGTGGGAATACACACACCTGTATTGTTATGTACGCTGAGTTAATAACCATTCAGCAAAACACATTTTTCCAGCACTGAAAATGGTAATATGTGTTCCATTTTTAGAATGCTAGGAGTTGGAAGGAACCTCTAGAAATCATCGAGTCCAACAATCCTGCCAAAGCAGGATGACCTAGGGAAGGCCACAGAGAAGAGCACATCCAGGTGAGTTTTGAAAGCCTCCAGGGAAGGAGACTCCACAACCTCTCTGGACAGCCTCTTTCAGTGCTCTGTCACCCTCACTATAAAGAAGTGTCTCCTCATGTCGAGGTGTAACCTACTGTGTATCCATTGTTCCTTGTCCCATTACTGGGCACCACCAAAAAGAGACCGGGACCTTCATCTTGACACCCATCCCTCAGATATTTATAGACATTGTTAAGAGCCTCTCTGAGCCTTCTCTTCTCAAGACTAAACAGACCCAGTTCTCTCAGTCTTTCTTCAGAGAAGAGATGTTCAAGTCCTGCAGTCAGTCTTGTAGCTCTCTATTGGACTCTCTCCAGGAGCAAGAGTAACTAAAAATGTAGTCTGTCTTAGTTTTAAATATTTTTATATGTATGAGATTTCACTTTCTCTGGAAGTGTTTCATGACCCAAAACATTGATTATTCTCAACATCTCTGCATTTAATGATAGTCTCAGAAAAATAAAATCAATGCAACCACAATACTGTCAACCATCTGAGTTTCTCTGTATGTGTAAATCTACACAGCCAAACAGCCAAAATGAAGCTCAGTTAGACTTCCAAATAACAGGCATCCATAATGAACAGCTTTCTTATTTGCTCTCATATGTTGAATTGGAATACAGCCCTTAGATCACTTGGATGTTCAAAGCTTAGTCCTCACTATCACAGGAAAACTATATCAAATTATCACATTCATAAATGTACTAAATATATGAAGTACCACCTTATAATTCAGATTGGCACATACTTCCAGAATATCAGCGCCATGGTAGCTACAAACTTCTCATCTAAATTCATTCTTTGCTAAATTACACAAACTTGTCTTCCACATGCACTATCCTTCCTGTTTAAATAGCTTTTCTTCTCTCCTATGTTTATCTCGGATGGAATAAAAAGGAAAGGAATTACATTAAGGAAATTATGAAAGGAATTGCATCAGTTTTAAACTGCTCTTGTGTTTTGAAGTTGTGTTTAAAAAAAATTGCAATAAATAACAATCTGGTTCACCAAGCGACTTTTGAAAATATATCTATGCACTGTGCACTTAACATAAGGTTGTGTGAACAAATATGAAAATGGTGGGTTTGATTGTACAGTTATAGGCAAAGCTACTTATGTCTGGAAGATTAAGGAAATCTTTTTAAGATCTCCTTAAGTAAAAGTAGTTTAGACGGGCATTTAGGCAAGAAATGCATGAAATCATGATAATTATATGTGCAGCAACACGATTCTCTTTTACAGAAGTGACAACACTATCCTCCATCCAGGATGTGGGTACATTGATTGTGTGACTGGAGAATGGGTCACAGTTCAAGATTAGAGAAGTACCACATGCCTTCAATAGGCTGTGAGTGCAGCATTTACTCCTGTAAGGCACAGTAATTCAGAAAATTCGTAGATGTGCTGTGTTCTTCATCAAAGTAGAAAGATATTGATGTATCTGGAAAATATTTTTGCATGTAAGACATTATCCAAATATTTTATATACTGGAAATGAATGGTTCATTAATTAACCAAATTGTCTCCTACCTGAATTGAGTTATTTGATACACTCTTCAAAATCCAGTCTTCTGGAGTTCTTGTTTGCTGGCAGTCAATACTAATGAAAGCAAGATTGAGAACATCCATTTGCCTGGGTTACAGTGCAACCAGCTTTAAGCAGACTAAATCAATTTTTGTATTCATATTTGAATGGTGCAGCTTAAAACTTTCTACCACAACCAAGCACAATCAGGGCATAAGCCCTTTTTCCGTTTGCTTTTATTTGGTTTTGTTTTATTTGATACTGTGATACTGTGATATTTCCTTGTGCAAAACGTTAGCAATGTGTTCCAGTTTAAGCTTGTATCTAAGCTGCAGAATGCAAATTAAAAAGGACATCTAGGCAAGCCGTCTCTGGTAAGTTAATACTTGTATAATTTACTCTAAGTTATTGTCTGGAAGAAAGTCTTCAATCAACTCATTTCTGGAAAAAAAAGGTTATGGAAGATATAGCTCAAAAAGCAAAACTAAAATTATGAATTATTTTTCCTATGAGCTATGTCATATCTGGGTAGTTACTCCAGCAGGTTTGTTGTGTGGGTTTAGTCCATCTAAGCATTAAAAAAGTTAAAGTTCCTTACAACATTTGAGCTGAAAACTGCAGGAAATTAGACCTAGCCAAGCCTTTGTTTCTGAAGAAGATAACGTATAAACTGCAAGAAATATCTTAATTCTTAAGCATCAATTTTTATCTTAAAAATACTGAGGACTTGGATCAATCTTATTTTTTCAGCAGCAGATTCTCTCACAACATGTAATATTCCACAGATTTGTTTCTTTCTTGTAGTGTTATGCTTGTACTGTGAGTTCAGGCAGGTACTTTAAATTGTACCAGAGGCAATGTAGAAGTCCTTGAAACCACGATCTTTCCCATTGTGGTCTAGTATTGCAGCTACAGAGTAAAGCTGGGGAAAGAGAGGTTCTCCATTAATTTCATCACTTTTTAATAGAAAATAATGTAACTGCTGAATGCATTGTAATTATGCAACATTCTGTTTTTACACTGAAGGTTATCATTCAGCAAATATAAAATTAGTATAAACCACACTATGCCTTTGAAGCAGAATTTATGATAGATTTCTCTCAGGGAATTGTTAAGTGGTAATGTAATTAGAAATATAAAGCAGAGTATTCATATGGATTAGTCCTTATTACAGGGCTAAACATCTATTGGCCATGCCTTTATTTATTAATCAGACCCTGCAAATATATTTATAAAGAATAGCCCAGAAAAAGTCCTATTGAAATATCATTCTGACTTTGCCAGGTGAAGTTCTGTTTGTTCTGTCTTCAAAAAGCAAGCTAATTATCTCATATATGATTCCAGAACCCTTCATAACACTGTAAATGTGCAAAAGCTATTCAACTGAGCTAAGGGCAGGGAAATGAAATTTTGAATTACCTATTCTTTGGGAAAATACATTTAAATGGAACCTGAAAGTTACAGAACGTGCAATGCCCAATTAATTTTGATCTTTATAGAATCAAGCCCCTTCTCTATGTAAGCAGGGTACTTTAAGTTCTTGTATTCTCACCTGTACTGAACAGAGAATGAATCATAAACCGAAGAGCAATGACCCAAGTAGTCCACTCAGCTGTATTTATTTATTCCTGCACAGCAGTAGACTAACAATCCAGAGGGTAATCTCTGTTGTAATTCTTCGGATATGGTTGAAAGGAGACTCCTAGTCCCTCATCATCACTGGCACTACACTTTAGTGAACTTTCACTTCACAACATATTTGTTCTGGTTTGATGACTGAAGTCATCTCTTTGAAATACTACGTGGAACTCAAAAAATAGCTTGTCCTTGTCATAGACTTTACCAGGTGTCCTTCAGAAGTCCTGAAAAGCAAAGAAGAAATGTGTTGGAGAAGTCATTTTTGTAAGCAGTTGCATCATCAAGTCTATAAAAGCAGACACTGGACAAGAAGTAACACTTGATATAAAATAGTCACATGAGATGGAGCTTTGCACAGAGGCTTGGTGAGCAGCACAGCCGGTTGACAAGGCTGTAGGATGAGGAAGAAAGGCTGAAAGATTAGGCAGAAATGTTACTGTGCATTGGCTTACAGTGCAGATCAGCTCTCTTTTGAAAAGAATTGTACCCAGCAAAAGGATACAGGAATTTGGCTTGCTTGGTGCACACTACATCAGCAATGGAACACTGCCATAATACAACCAGTAACAGTCAATAGTGACTGTTGGAGAGACCTGGATCATCAGTACATAAAAAAAGAAGGCTGAAACTGTTTCCAGAAAGACATCCACCATACCACTACTCTCTCTCACTTGTTAATGCCAGAAGTTTTAGCTGTGGAATCCAGGAGCAGATATTTTTGCAATAATCTTGTCTAGGAAGAACAAATCATTCCCAAATCCCATTACTTATAAATTGCTTTGTTCTTTGAGGCATAAGTCGTTTATGTCCTTTCTAATCTTTAGGAACTTTAGAGGAACTGCCACATTTGTGGAAAGGAAAGTGGAAGAAAACAACAGTTTGGAAAAATGTCTTTATTCTGGAAACATTTTAACTTAGGTTAGCAGAATATTTCAATATTCATGACATAAGTACAAAAATGAGTGCTTGCGTGGCTCTACTCTTTCTTCCTATTGAAGAATTAATGTAGGTGACAGGCCAATGTGTAACCTATACAAGTCATTATTCACAGCAAGTCAAAGGACGTACAGCTTGCTTTATTCTGATCTCCTAAATAACCTGTCAGGGATATGCTTTGAACTGACTTCCACTTCCTCTTCCTTAGGCTAGCAGAAGGATGCAAAGGGTCAGGGGTGCTGCTGCTGCTGCTGTCACTTGGCTGCCCAGTACTGCAGATGATAGAAGGGCAGCATAATGGCTGCATTTATCATCACCCTCAGCTGCCAGTCTAAGGAAGTTGGATTAAAAAAAACTCAGGTTATAGCCATGTAAAGGGATGCATTCAGAGATCTAGTTAAAACTACCTAATAACCTAGTGCCTCTTTAAGAATCCAGTTTACCTTTAAATGCGTTTCTGACTGGATTGAGTGCCTCCCCCTACAAGCACCCCCAAAAAACCTAAAAAATTTTCAACTTTTAAATGCTTGACAGTTCTGCTTCCTCAGCTTTTGGAAACCTGTAAATGTTTGAGAAGCAACTAATGAATTATCCAGACTGAAAAATCAGTTCTTCCAAGACCCTCAAAACAGAGCCCCTCAAAATCACTGGTCACTTTTCCAAAATGACTGCTAAAAAAGAAGAGACAGTCAGAATCAGTTAGTAACTTTGAGGGTGAAGCTGCATCTGGTAAACGGTAATTTAGGAATGTGAAATTTATTCTGGAACATGAAACCACTGGACATGGGGCTCCAGAACAGTCACAAAAATGGAGAGCCACTTACAAGATGAGACAAGTCAGATTTTGTTTCATTATCTTAATAAAGCAAATACTGGAAGGGAAATGCAGTCTGCAGAGAGATTTAGGGATACAGCTCTCACAATGAGGACATTAGGATGGTAGCAAGTGGTTGCTAAGTTCTGTGTCAAACATACAGGCTGACAGTTAAAAGAAGGTTCCCAGCAAGTAGAGCAACCAGATTCAGAAGCTGCCAGGCAGCAGTGAAACTAAGGGACAAACAGCCCAGCTGTGCTTCTGATGGAGTTTTTTAAATTCATGAACAGACCTGCATGATGTGAGGTCCTCCAACAGAAAGATGACTCCATGTTCATCTTCAAGCAAGAGTTAAATCTGCAGGGAACAAAAAGCCATGTATAAACTAGGTTTAACATCAGGCACTTTTGGAGGAACACAGTCTTCATGTGCTCTATCCCAGCATTTACCAGTGTATTCTCTCTAAATACAGGCTTCACTCCTCAAGGCTGGAGCTCTGGCATCAGCTTTGTGATGCTAAGCCCAGTGAACTGTTCTGAAAATAACCAGTGAACAGGACTGAAACCATCAGCACCAAACCTGGATTTTTTCAAACTCTTCTTACTTTTTATCCAAGATGCATAAATTATATATATCCCTAGCTTTGTCATGAAGTCTTCTCAGAATATAGCAGTTTGCTTTCTATACCCCCTAATAAGAGGAAAAATTGCTTGCTTAAAACAGTGTGCAGATGTTCTGTCTGTGATTATGAGAAGAGGGATGGGATGAAAGACATAGATGAAGAACTGTATTAAAATAGCAAAAAATGGTGATAAGGCATCTGCCAAACATACTTGTGGCCAGTTCCAGTAAAAAGGAATTCAACAATATACAAAATAAATATCTAGGGGTCACCCAGGCTCCTTATAAATTATTTTTTCTCTATCATAAACCTGATGTGCAAGAACTTGACACCTCCTACCATTTGCCCTAATGGCAACATCAAGTAATTTTACAAGCAAAAGTAGGGATTGTTCCATCTTTGACTCAGCCCAATAACATGGCTATTTCATAGGATACTGCAAAAATTGCTGTTCTCTGTGTTTCCTAAGCAAAAAGGACTGCACTGATACACCTCACCAAACAATAGAAGATGGTGTTAGATAAGATCAAATTCTGACTTGAGAGCTATTAAGTAATAGGTCATATTAAACACATTTATATCCCATGTTTCAAGATAACTTGTGCTCATAGGTGCTGAGATCTCGTTGAAATGCAAAACATGGCTTCTAAATGTCCAGGCTAGTTCCAGAAAAGATTCAGAAAATTGACTTTATGTACCAATCTCACATAAACTCTTGTAAGCATATTATCCTATGCAAAATTCTCTGTAGTATTAAATAATTCACTCAGTGGGAAAGGACCTTTTTTCTCCTCATTATTGAAACAACCTTCATTCTTTCCCAAAAGCATGCTTCATTGAAAATATTGTTCTGTCTATAACAATGATGATATTTAGATAAGAATTTTTTTTCGCTGTACCATTATGATTTATGTAATTTTTTGCTTAATCTTTGAATAAACAGTTGCATTTTTATTTGCAAATGTTGATCAATTATTAGAAATATATATCATCACAAAGGAAAGCTGTTTTCTTCCATTCCCTACTACGTGCCCTGCTTGTATCAGCATATAAAACTAAAGTAAAGCTCCTACTTGTGTACTTCAGAAGCAGAAGATGCCACAAATTACTCTTCAGATGTTTTAAAAGATCGATGTAAAAGACTGGTGTCTAGTTTCCTGCCTCCAGTCCTAAACCAGCTTGGGGAGTGACTTGTCTGTGACTGTTCCAAAGCAGGAAGGATAAAAGCTGAAAACATCGTGGTTGCCCAAGCCAACATAAGCCCTGGGAGGCCGCCTGTTCTGTTTGATGTATCCAAGGAAAGGTCAGTCTTCTGCAGCAGCTACAAACCAAACGGGAAATCTCTAGTGGGAAGTCTGGGGCTGTATGTAAGCAGGACAGGTTGCTCCTGCAAATCTGGTTGTGCCAGGTTCTCTCCAATACTCATCTCCATAATCAAGACTGGCAGTTATTAGATTGAAGCAGCTTAAATTTAAGGTCTGATGGATTGTTCCTCTCAAAAAACAGGTATATGTTCTTACACTAGCATTGCAAGCCAAAGGCAAGAAGAGTATTAAAAAAGAGTGGGGAAGCTTGTGCTAGGTAGTGGAGGGGAGAGACAAACGGAAAAGTATAAGAGGTAGTGGAAAGCATAGGCAGTATCACAAGAAGCAAAGGACAGTCTTTTCCCTATATACCTTTCCCTAATGCCTTGCAAGCGAATTGTTTCTGTATGTATATATGTCTTCCCAAAAGGTTTGGTTTTCAGATTTCAATATTACTATACATTAAGTTATGCTTTAGATCCAAGTTACTAATTTTCATATTTTTAAACAGAAACCTTTTCTCAGACTTCCAGGTGGAGTAAATACTTATAGCGCTTTAAACACATTTAAAATATCAGAGGAGCTGTAAAGAGGATTAATTTTTAACATGTTTTTACGTGATGTATTTTTAAATAGTTTTGTCAACCTCTGTAATTGTCATGGTCGTATATACAATCTTGAGGTTTGCTTTTGAGTGGGTGAGGACCCTGTAGATGCACACAAACATACAGATTCTTTATGTAGTTTCAAGACCTGAAAATGTCCCCTTCCATAGGGGTGATTCTGTCCTTTCTTTAAGAGATCCATGAGGTTGGTCTGAAGGGCAAACTCCATTCAATGAAACAAAAATTAGTAAATTCTATCCTTTACAATCACAGTTTTTCCTACCCTGTATTAGACGTGAAATTCTGGAGAACCATGGTGAGAGGTTTCTTTAGCATGTATCCCAAAAAACCTTCACAGTTGTATTCCTTTCTCCTGAGTGTTTAAAGATTTATCAGGAGTTGAGGCTGGTTGGAGGAGGCCTCTGAGATCATCTGAATTATCTCTGCCAGTGATACTCTTCTAGATCACCAGGGTATCTATTTTCCTCCCAGCAGTCCTCTTGACACTTTCTTTGGAATTGCCCCTTCAATTCTCCCGATCAACACAACACTTCAATTCCACTCATGATGTATTGCAGATTAGTTGTAAGACTGGTGATATGGCAAGACTCATCGTCAGACTGCAAATTAGTCTCATTCAGTGAAATGTTGGAATTTTCTCTTTGATTTTGTCATTTAACCTTACCAAAACCACTTGCCCATGGAGTTGATGTGAACAATGTTACATCTTCCACAATTAACTAGTCTCAGTGTATTCCTATGGAATGTCAAAAGTTGCTATGAGAAGTTAAAAGCTATCCCCTGATGCAAATATCAAGTCAGCTATATTACTCTGGAGGTTAATATCCTTTCAGTGATAGATTTTCCTAAAGTCTACATAAAATTTAACATGCCTTTTAGACCGTCTCTATTTGCTAGCCCTCCAAGGAAGCTATCCCAGTATTATTTGAGTTATTACAATGAGGGTATTTATTTTGTAGTTCATTATATAGATATTATTTCCTAATGAGCATTTTTTTTTTTTCTGTAACCCATTTCATCTCCATTGTAACAGAGATAATACAAATACGTGTTCCAAGTTTCTACAGTTTTCTGTGGAGAACAAAATATTGGAGAGACTAAACTTTAGACATGAAAGACAAGCTCTTCTGTCAGATGCATTATTGGTGAGCTGGAAATAAATAAAAAATGGCAAATTTAGAAAGAAATGGTAATTACAGAGTGAAATGTTTGATTATTTCAATTTTGGTTATTTTAAACTGAGTGAATGAACTGTATATATATTTAAGCAATAAGTTCCATGTTAGAAATTAATATGAAGCTTTGCTTCTGGTTTGGAGTGGGGTTTTGTTGTTTGTTTGTTTTTTAATGATTACTGATCACATAAATCCTAACAAAATTGAAACTACACAGAAGATTATTTCCAATTAAGTCCTACAGCATCGGCCTGTTAGTATCCTTTATGTAGTTCCAAACCCACTTTTGCACTCAAAATTTCTTAATAAAACATGAAGTGAGAGTGGACCATGATCGGAAGACTGCTTTTTAGGAGAAGACCTCAAAATCATATCTAATGTTTGTGAACCATTCATTGGCTTAGACTAAAATAAATTCTCACAAGGCTAGACAGAAAAATCTGTGCAAGCTGATTTTCTTTTGAGATGCAGTTGCCAATATTGAAAAAAAATATTGCAAATCAGAAGGCTACATATTTATGAGAACAAGTCTCCATAAATCTCAATTTTTATCATGCTTGAAGCTTCCTTCTAAGTGACAACAGTAAACTTGGAAGTAAAACTTGCAAATCAGTTTCATCACTATGTGTGTATTTGTATGATATATAGATATACTTGAAATTCCAAGATTAATTCTTAAGTAGATCTGTGAAATTTTTCCACTGTAAATGTCATGTCTTTATAGGAGGTGGGAGGAGAGTCATGAGTGTTGTGGTTGGTATCATAAATGAACACACATTTCACAGGTGAATTGCGATACCACACGCTATTCTTACTGAGGTGGAACTATTGGCCTTCACACAAGTAAATAAATCTAGAAAATTATCCCATTTGTTAAAAACTACAATTTCAATTAAATACAATCAGATTTTGATTTACAGCAACAGTGAACCAGCCACAAATTTCTAGTTCCGTACTAAGCTACAATTATATAAAGCTATATAAATGGGAAATGGAGGCTTACTCTCTTCTTTTTCTGATATAAGATAGTGTACTTCAGTTAAAAATAATATCTTTCTCTATTACTGTATTAAAGACAGCACCTACTGGGACCACTACTGCTCCAGGTACCTGCAGCACTAATTCAAATCAGTAATAGTTTGCCATGATAATAAAATGATTTATTGTCTTCATATTCTTTAAATTACATTCATTCTGAAAAAATAGTCATCTTCAGATCTATTTTATATATATAAGGAATAGTTTCATCATCAAGCCTACTGACAACTACAGGTAGAATAACCAGTACAATAACCAGTTACTTTAGGCATCAAACAAATGAAGAGATATCATTCTTTGTGTGCTTTGTGAGCTTCAGAGCATCCAAATCACGTCTGAAAACAAAGGATACATTTCTGGTATTAATATAATTTATATACTATGAAACATTTAAAATGTGAACAGGAAGTAAAGATGCTGTCGGAATTCAAATAATTTTTAATGCTTCTTCATTTTTCTCTGGTTGTTTGGTCAGCTGGTAGAAGAGCATTGCCTTCTGGTTAACAGTTATCTTTAGAGACCTTTGTCGTGTATTTTGAAACATGTGGCACAAAATTTTCCTTATGTTTATACACTTATTTATGAAGCTGTCTGGAAATGTATCCCTGTTTTCATACAGGCTTATCTGAACTCATATCACAGCTAAAATAGGCCAATTAATTAGTAATGATGGGATCTTTTCAGCTGCACACTCATTTTCAAATGAATTTATTGAAGTAAAGGATTTACAGCATATGGACTCACAGACTTCTTATGAGTTAAACTGGCATCCATATATACAGCTGTCAGCAGAGAACTCGAGTAATATTTACAATGTAAATATCAACTTTTATTACATAAGAAACAAATATATGACAACTTTCACTTCACAACATATTTGTTCTGGTTTGATGACTGAAGTCATCTCTTTGAAATACTACGTGGAACTCAAAAAATAGCTTGTCCTTGTCATAGACTTTACCAGGTGTCCTTCAGAAGTCCTGAAAAGCAAAGAAGAAATGTGTTGGAGAAGTCATTTTTGTAAGCAGTTGCATCATCAAGTCTATAAAAGCAGACAATGGACAAGAAGTAACACTTGATATAAAATAGTCACATGAGATGGAGCTTTGCACAGAGGCTTGGTGAGCAGCACAGCTGGTAGACAAGGCTGTAGGATGAGGAAGAAAGGCTGAAAGATTAGGCAGAAATGTTACTGTGCATTGGCTTACAGTGCAGATCAGCTCTCTTTTGAAAAGAATTGTACCCTGCAAATGGATACAGGAATTTGGCTTGCTTGGTGCACACTACATCAGCAATGGGACACTGCCATAAAATAACCAGTAACAGTCAATAGTGACTGTTGGAGAGATCTGGATCATCAGTACATAAAAAAGGAAGGCTGAAACTGTTTCCAGAAAGACATCCACCATGTCACTACTGTCTCTCACTTGTTAATGCCAGAAGTTTTAGCTGTGGAATCCAGGAGCAGATATTTTTGCAATAATCTTGTCTAGAAAGAACAAATCATTCCCAAATCCCATTACTTATAAATAGCTTTGTTCTTTGAGGCATAAGCCATTTACGTCCTTTCTAATCTTTAGGAACTTTAGAGGAACTGCCACATTTGTGGAAAGGAAAAGAACATTTTCTTTCAGTTGTGGAAGGAAACAACAGTTCAGAAAAATGTCTTTATTCTAGAAACATTTTAAGTTAGGTTGGACAGGCCTCTGAGCAATGTGATCTAGTTAAACATGTCCCCACTTACTGCAGAGTCAGATGGAGTAGACGATCTTTAAAGGTCCCTTCCAACCCAAAGTACTATGTGGTTCTATCAGCTGCCCACCCCTCCCAGAAAAGAAAAAAAATTAAAATAATATCTTCAGTAATCTATCTTACTTTTGAGAATACTAATCCAAAGTCACTTCTACATTACCCAACTATGTCCCTGCAAATGCTGTGATACAGCCTTCTCAAAGTTTAGGTTCATGTTGCTGGTTCTCTTATTTCCATGGACAATTCCCTTCTAATGAAATAGATGTTTGGGGCTTTTTTTTCCCCCTTTTTTTTTTAAAAAAAGAAATATCCTTGAGTTTGCCCTCTGAAGAAATAATAATCTCTATTATTAAAAATGAGTCAATTCTGGTTTTATGCTGCAGTGCACACAAGCTGTAACACCCAGGTGAGTTAGATACATTATTAACAGTGCCATTTAATTAGGAATTTTCAATAATAGCAATCATGGGATAACTTAATTATTATTGCTAATATGATTATTATATTCAGACAAATTCCCTCTAGAAAGGCATAGAGTATGGCCCTTAGATGATTATGCTTTTCTTCTATGCCACGCTTCATGTAGCTAATCTAATCTCATTTTATGGGCCAAGTCAAGTTATGGATAGCAAGAGGAAAGAAAGCCTGGCCATACCAGTGGTAGGTGGCTCAGTAGCTCATCTGCAGAGTCATAGTTTTCTGAAAAGGAAGGTTCAGGAAGTTCTGATTCATCTCGAAGTTTAGCGGGGTTTAGCTCTTCCTGGCTGTTGTGGATGAGAAACAAGTTTTATTACTTTCCGAAGAAAAAGCAAACAAGCAAGCAAAGCCGCCTTCTAACTGCATGTTTTGCTACGCTCCTACCAAAGTCAAATAGCATGGCTAATGGGTGAAAAGACATGGCACTCAAAGCAGTTGTCCAAATGAGTAAATATACAAACAGACTATATGCTCTACAAAACCAAATGTTGGCATTTTGCACTAATACCAATTAGTTGGGTTTTTTTTTACAGGCCATATACATTTTCATTTTCTACCTTTACTTAAAAGTAAAAATTTGCAATGAATAGTGCATTTTCTTTATAAAATTGTTTGTGTTCCATAGCTCTGTGGATTTTCCCTTGAGTATTTTTGATAAACATTTTAGGAATCTGTCAGAAGATTTTTTTCAATTGCCAGATGCTGTCTCTTCTTTATTCTTTTATTCTAATCTGATTGTAGTGTCTGTTCCAGTCTGAAAGAAAGTGCTGTCTGTATTTGAAAATCGTGTTATAAACTAGGTTATAAAGGCATTAATGTTCATTGCTTTCTGTTTGTCTTCCCTGTATACATACACAGGTATAAATCTCTTCTGTCTCACTACCATACAGGTGTGGAAAAAAAAAATACATTTGCTTTTTTTAGTACCTTCTTTTTCCAGTTAAAACTGAGTTTAAGTATTTCTTCACAGCCATTTGCTTTCGAAAGCGGCTGTAGTTGTCAGTGAAGACAGCATCAGAGTGGCGTTTGACAGGACTGTCCTGAGAGCTGGCAACACAATCAGACATTAACAAATTAATAGACAATATCCACTTAAAAGGATATACCATTAAATGAGTAAACCAGACTTTACAATGTTAATTAGCTAAACAAAATAAAATGTTCATTTCAGCTTTCATTTCTAAGACTCTGTTGAAAAGAAGGTACTGCTTTTATTGCTTACTATTTATTTTAGTAACATGGGTGAAATTCTAAGGACCACTATTTAGTCTTTGGGGGGGCACACCTTCCACTGATTTCTTTCTGCTGTTCAACCTTGCCATGGCCCATGCAATTAGGTCCCACACTCAATAATTTCTAGAGTCCCTGCCCCAGGAGTTCTTCAGGATTGATCCTAATTGTGGATTCCATGTGTGGCTACCCTTTTCAATGAACTGACTTTATTCTAATTTATGTAATTTGCATAAATATATTTTAGTACAATGCTAAGGTGCAGACTGGTTTAAACTACAGTAAGGCGTCAAAGGACCTGGTCACTGCACATACTGAACTCAGGAAGGACAAAGCCTGCCTCTGAGGAAAGTAAGACTGCAGCGTCACAGTCACAGATGCTTCTTTTAAGGAGGTGTCAGGGCACAAAACATGCCTTGTGAAATTCAAAATTAAAGACACGTTTTTCATGTAAAATCTTGGGGAGTCTCACTGTGTTCTGCTTTAAATGGTCAAGAGTAGTTCATAGCGTATGAGAAACTGAAACTATATGTTCTGGAACCAAGACAGCATTGGCATAAATACAGGACCTAATTTCCACTCAGCTTTTGCACATATGAAGCAGGCATTGAAAGGAACTGTCATGTGGGGTCAGACTGAAGTACTCTACTATCCAGTTCCCAAGACTGCCCAGTAGCTGCTGCTTAGGAATATGAAAACAAGGTGAGTATATAATGATCCTTTACAGCATCCTGGAACATCCCGTTTATGAACATCCTAGTCTAAAAGTTCCATCCAGACGTCTTATCTATGGATCTGCCTCATTCATTTTTGAATCCTTTTATAATGTGGATCTCCAAAACATCTGGCAGCATGTTCTACAGCAGGAAAAAAAAAAAATTCTTTTTTTGCTTTCACTGTAAGTCAATAGTTTCATTGAACATGCCCCTGCTGTTAAGTACTGACTAATCAATCATTTTGCATTTACTTTCACCATTTTACTGCCAATCTAGTAAAAGCACTACAAAAAAAACCAAACAACCAGACAAAAGTAATTACTAAATTGGTGTGATGATCACTATAACATTGACAGTATTTGTTATCAGTGCTATGTGCAGTCTGTTGCCCTACCCCTCACAGCTGCATCAGGAATAAATAGTAATTCATTCACTTAGTAACAATTACCACTAAGTTGTTATATAAGATTTTCAGGTCCCCCGTCATTACATCAGTTTCTCTTTCATTGTCTTCAAATTGAAAAAATATGAAATCTTAGGTAAAGAAGGGTGAAAAACAGCCAATGAACCCGACTAGAAAAAAAAAAATCTACCTAATGTGTCACCTCACCTAACTCGTTTTCTAATAAACGAATGCAGATATCTCTTCACAGCAAGTTTAGCCAAAAGATGGCTGTAGACACTGGTGAAAATTCCATCAGCATGCCTTGCATTTCTGAAATGGATAATAAATAAACTCTACAATGCAACCTGAGTTCATATCATTTGGATAATGTTCATTTTGCAAGCATTCTGCTTTCCTAAAGTTCTCTATTGTACATGTTAGATTAACCTAATTTCATAAAACAACTCCCAGATCCTCACAATATACTTTTTAGTCTTCCTGGGAAGTGAATGAATTCATCATGCCTGAATGCCAATGCAATCAACATTTCTGATGACATTCCTACTGCTACCGGTGTTCAACTTGAGGCCATGTGGGGGTTTTCTGTAATTGATTCTTGCTTTCCTATTTTTCAGTTTGAAAATGTGACCAATCTTTTGGTGTAATACAAGTAGAACATCATCATTTGCATTTATGATAATAAAGAAACTCACCTATCAATAATTCTGGACAGATCAAAATAGAACTTCTCATTTTCAGGTAGCGTGTTCTGCAAAATGTCTGATTCAGATTTAAATGACCCATGGACATGGTCGGGTTCACTGGCTCCATCAAATGACACTCTGTTTCCCAATCTGTTGGAGAAGGCAAGCACATGACTGACATTCAGCTGAGGACATGTAACACTTCACTGCAATTTACATTCTGGTTTGTGTCAAAATGCACATCTGCCTACTTTAATGAGTAAGGCATTTTAAAGTAGCATGGATAAAACAAATATTGCTTTCAGGTATAATTCATGCTAAGTGATAATTGACATTATAGATCCTCCTCTCTAATGCATGTTTTCTAGGTATGTGTTGTCACTGCGTGCAATTTGTTTCAGAGAACAGTACTTTACATATGGCAATTACAGGTCAAGGGACAGCCATGAAACTTTTTATAACAAATCAATCTGATATAAATGATGGAGGGAATTACTAGCCCCCCCACACACACAAAGTGAAAACAATTCCTGTGAAGTACTTACCTTCCAACAAAGACAATATGTGCACTGAAATGCAGTGTAAAACAGTTTTTAAGTCTTCTTTAAAGAAAGTAAATGCACCTTCTAGAACTTCAAAATGAATATGAGTGCAGTCATGTATCTGTGTGTGGGTTTATTCTTTTATGTTTAAATTAATTTGCTAGTTGCAAGTTTTAAAAGGTTCATATTTAATCTTTTTAAAATGTGTAACAGCAACAGCTCTGTCAAAACCAATTTATAATTACTTCACATTTTTGTAAACTGCAGTTATTTGCATTGTGTCATATTATATCAAGGGCAATCTAACTGCATAGCTGTAGTGTGGCACCAGCATGGCACCAGAGGATTCTTGTAGTTGCTCTTATGTTCTGTGGCAGACAACAGGCTCTCATCCCAGTAGTAAACCTGTGTTTGGGACGATGTGTGGAAACCACATGCTAAACCTGAGATAGGGTTTAGTCTTTGTAAGTTTGCAGTAATTTTTATATTTGTTGCTACTATTTGAGGAATGCAAGATTTCAGTCCAGTAAACAAACAAACAAACAAAAAAGGGGCAAATTTGCATTAAAAAACCCAATGCAAGTCACACCTTTTGAAAATCAGTCACTATACTCTTTTGCTATATCTCTTTTCTTTGATCTCTTTATGTCATTTTTAGCTAAATACAAAACCATTCTGCCATCTGATTTAATTTAGTTAGACAACTAACAGCAACTCTGGCAACCCAAGGCATGCAGCAGCACCAAAACTATCAGTCTGTGCAGACTTCTCCCTTCATTAAAATCTAGGAACTTTTAATATGTTTGATTTTGTTTACGTATGTTTCTGCTTTTCAAAAGTCGCATCCACCTAGCCGAGGCTCGGAGCCTCCCCATAAGAAAAGCCGAGACAGCTTTGGTGGACGTGCCCCGTGTTCCGGAGCGCATTTCAGCACACACCCATTCATCCTCTACGCCGTCTACGTACACGGCGGTCAGCAGTGCTGCTGGTGTCTCGGAAGGTGCCTGCGTGTCTCAGAGGGACTTTAAAAGGTCAGGCTCGGCTGGCACTGGGGGGGCTTGGCCGGGCGCGCTCGGCCGAAGTCTCGGCGTGGAGATGCGCACCCGCCAGGTCCCAAGCAAGCAGCGCGACAGGCAGCGCGGCACCGTGCGCGTGTCGGAAGACACAGTGGAAGACTAGTGCTTCTCATAGTCCCCTCGACATCCCCGGGGAGAGAAAGGCCGTTCGGGCCGGCGGGGCGCTGAGCGAAGCGCGGAGCGGAGCGCAATGCGCGGAGCGGTATGCGGCCCTTACCGCGGGAGCGGGGGGAAGGCGGCGCCACGTGGGGGCAGTGCCCGCACCCGCCAGCAGAGGGCACTGAGGAGGGCGAGGGCGAGAAGGCGCGGGGAGGCGCCGCGGTGCTCCATGGCCACCACCTGCGGAGGAAAGAGCGCAGCCGTCACCCACCGACCGATCTGCCCGCACCCACCGATCCATGCTGGGACACTGCGGCTTCGCTTCGGGACCCTTTCAGAGCCACCGGCCTGGACCCGAGAGACGCCGCCGGCAGCGGCGTCGCCGTGGCAGGGTAGCTGCCGGCGGACAAGGAGAGCTGGTACCCCGAAGGCAGCGACCCCGGCAGCGGCCCCCCGGCAGCGGCTCCCGGCGCTTAGCGATCTTTTAAAAATGCTTTTCTTTTTAAAGCGGTAAAAAGCAAGGGTCCCTCTCGGGCTGCCCTGGGCGATCAGACCTGCTCTCCGCGATTCGACGGCTAGGTTGCGTTTCCTGCCGGTCCAGAGGGAGAGAGTAGGAGAAAGGGAGGGATGGGGACACTCCTCATCCCTTGTGAAGTTGCCACTGCGGCAGAGGGAAAGTTACTCACGGAGCCGCGAGTCTGTCGGTGGGGCTGGCGGGCGGGCGTGGAGCAGAGCGAAGCGGAGTGCTGCTGGGGACCTGCACCCTGCCCCGCTGCGCGGCTGCCGGGCTGCGCGGTTGCCGGGGAGGCAGCGGCGGCGGCAGAGGAGGAGGGCAAGGAAGAAGAGGAGAGCTTCGTCTCGCCGCACGCTCTGAGCTGTCCGCCGCGCTGCCGCGTTTTATAGCGTTTACACGTTTCTGCTTCCGAAGCAGCAATCACGTTACTGGGGAGACGTCACCCTTCCCAAGGGGATGGTCGCTTTGTTCAGGACAGTCAGACTTACATTTAACTCATGAGCAGCCGCTCACATTACCTCCCCCCTCCCCCCTCGCCTTTATTTGATTTATATTAATGAGTTCGCTTTGGGGGTAGCAGGGCCCCGTCAGCAGCGTGATTCTGCCTCGCAAGGCAGGAGAGCAAAGGACGGCAGGGGCCACGCTGCACGGCGTACTCTGCCCGCACCCATGAAGGCATGGAAGGGAGGTGGCTGCTCCCTTCGGGGAGAGCCCCAAATGCTTCCCTGAGGAGCTTTCTTCTCGGTTGCTCCTTTCCCTAGTTCTTTGCCGGTGTTTCAGGATGAGGCGGTTCATATCTGTACCTGGCACAACCCCGTCCCTGCCGGCGGCTCCTGCCCGTGTCGCGCCGTCGAATGGGTAGCTGCTCGCACAAGCCCCGCCGGGAAGCGGCATAAGCCGCAGCGCCTGAGCAAGCAGGGGCTGCGCTGAAGGGAGTTGGTCTTAACAAAATCTTTCTATGGGCTTTTAGTTGAGTTTAGTAGGAGGAGTACTTTTACCTTATTTATTTAGTTCTCTATTTATTTATTTATTTGTCTATTTATTTGTTTTTCGTTTAAACTCTCTGTGTTCTCGGGAAACAGCTCCCTCATCTAAGCAATGGGTTCGACTCATCCCGTCTCCAGTATCCGAGCGTAAGGGTGCGAAGCTGGAGCGCATGTTGAACCACCGTCAGTGAGGAGGGGCCAAATCTTCCTTCTAACGTGTCTCAAGCCCAGACCTCGGGGCTGGAGTCATTGCCACAGTAAGAGAGAATCAGATAATTTCAAGTCTTCGATTTACGCCTTCGAATTTTTTCTGCCTCAGAGAGAGCTGAGTGCAGCCGGGAAACAAACATTAGGAAAGTGTGCGTAGGACCCGCGGGCGCGCTGGCAGGGCAGAGCAGCTCCTGCAAGTGTTGCATGGTGTCATTTCAGTGCCTGCCCTGAAATACTTGCAAAAAATCGCGGCAAGAATTTCAGATATAGAAGTCATTATCCTCCCTTCCTTGCTTGCTTCCTTTCTTCCCTTCTTTCTTTCTTTCTTTCTTTCTTTTCTTACTTTTCTTGAGTTTTTGTGCCTCTAATCCTCCTACTCAGTACATAACGATTGCACCAAATCCATACAGACGACTTCACCATTTCTTCTTATTCCTAATAAGTTATTCTGTTTCATATTTCACTAAAGGTTAGACAGGCTCAATGCTGAAGATTCTGTGATGCTTAATCACATTTTCTAATTCAGTTACATAAAAATTAAGTGAATTAGATTAAAAATGCCTGGAAATTTGTTTCTCAGATGACAGCTGTGACTAAAACCAGAGTTCCTGCAATAGTCTAATTTCAGGAAATTTTCCTCTTGTTACTACATAACTAGAGGTCGAAGAAGCATTTCTGCTCTGGAATGGCAAGGTGAGCACCAACAGCACCATATTCCACTCACCTCGCAAATATCCCAGTTAGGGCATCTCTGCCTTCTGCTGTATGCACGACCCGGGAAAGTTCAATGGTCTTCATCCAAGTCCTTGAAAGAAGAGGAGGAGAAACTCACTTGGGTGGCGTAAGGACGCGTCTCTGGGGTGCTGCACTAGCTGCTGATGCCCAGCCTCCCGGCCTGGAGCAGCAAGCGTCGCGGGGAAGGCGGCTCGCAGCCAGAGGGCGCGGGCACCCGGCGGCCAGCACCGCTCTGGGCTTGGGCTTGGTGGGGCCGGGGCGCCGCGGCTGCCTGCAGCCCTCTCTCCGCAGCCCCCTCTGTAGCCCAGCTTCTCAGTTCCGCTCCTCAGCCTCCGCAGTTCCCCTGTTGAGCCCCACTCCAGTTGAAGGCTGAGGGAGAAGCCTAAACTCTGCCAGCAGCAGGAACCAGAGAAGAAAGACGTTTCCTTTCGGCCTGCCTGGGCTAGAGCAGCCTGGAGAAGGGGGTCTTGCAGGCGTCCCACATGCTGCGGTCCCTGGAGGGGAGGACTAGAGCTATGGACTAGATCTAAAGGATGGGTGAAAAACAAGCCTGTAGTCCGTTGCTATGTATGTGCTATTCATGTGGCTGCATGATGTGCGGAAATGTATATAGACTACACTGCCTAAAAATTTGAGAATCACTGGTAAACCAGTGATACCAAACTGTACAATACTGCACCATACAGTACCATGCCATAGCATACCATGCACATCTGGTTTGCTGTAAGTTTGTTCCCCTTTTCACAGGTATTACACTAGATTGGACAATGGAGTAGTGGCATGCTGTAGGGCGGGCTAAAATGGCCTCAGAACTTCTTTAGGAGGGGCAATATAGAAAACAGAACAAAATGAAACAAAAACCCCAACCCTCTCTATAGCCCCTTTAATTACCTGTGCAATCTTCAGTGCATCCAGTGTTTTATATCTAGGAATAATCTACATTCCCTATTCTATCGACAAGGGTCTGAATCATGGGGAGATCAAGTAGATTCCCTCTTTTTACCCAGGAAATCTCCAGCAGAGCTTTGAATTGAGTCCCAATGTCTCAAGCACTTTTCAGTTGCACTAAAAATTGACTGCATTTTCCTTCAACAACCTTCTGCACCCACCATCTTCTATTCTTGATTCAAGAGAAACTGAAGAGATGCCACCTCTTCCTTTCTCCTTAGTATTTCCTCTCATTTCTCGAGAGGACTTTTATTGAGGGAGGTTGTTTTGAGATGATTGAGAAGAGTTTGGAGTGGAATTAAAATTCTATATCTTTTTTTTTTCTTTTCTTCTTTTTTTTTTTCCCCTGTCCTGAAGCTTATATACTGTATTAGTTCTACATCATTTGGAGATGTTTTGATAAGAGCAAACCTTTAAAAGGAAAATAATTCTTTATAAACAAACAAACAGGTGGGGAAAAGCCCTTTTACTTTAAGAGTTCTGAGTCCTCTAAGATCTAGGCAGATTAACTGCTTCTGAACATCAATTTTTACAGTCTTCTACTGATAAAAACTCTACCCTTTCAGAAAAGCATAATTTGGGGGAAAAAAACCAAACCAAACCAAGCCAAAAAACCCAACCCACAAAAAACCCCAACCCACAAAACCCCCAAACAATCAAACAAAAAACCACCTTAGAAACTTCTCCAGGACAATAATTAGACACAAGCAATTTTTGGGAAGTATCTTTCAGTGGCTGTTGCAGGAATTCTGATGATTAACAGCTCTACATTTAGTGAACCTTATGTTATCAAATATCTTTTGGTTACTCTTCATTCCTGCTTGATTTTCTTTAGTGCTCCAGTTAACAACAACAACAACAAAAAGGATTATAATAATAAAATGTTGATATTTGGGACTGATGGAAAACTGGTTAGACAAGACTGAGAAAATAAGAGAAACTTTCTCTCATCTGTTGTATACAAACTTCTGTGATGCATATCTAAATCAAGTATTACCTAAAATAGCTGCATCATCAGAGGGAGAGAGATTTGGGAGTATTTAGTTTTGTTAGCCAGATTTAATTACTATTTTTAACATGTAAAACTCTGTTGCAATTGATGGACTAAAAAAAAATCTCCTAAAGCCAAATACTTAGATGAGAGAAATTCTGCTTAGTTTCATGGAAAACCTGCTTAGCATTTGCCAGATATATCATATAATTATATTTTGAAGAGATGAATTGCATCAGCAATAGAAATATAGATTTATTTGGAAAAAAAAAAAAAAGAGTTGGCTTAGGACTGGAGTATTATGTCAGAAAACGAAACTTCTACTGACTCATGAGCTCTGCCTCATGGATCATTGGGTCTGCAGAATCTCTCTTGTCTATTACAACTTATGTTCCCGTAGATGAGTTCAGAAACTGCCTTTGATCCCATGGCCATATCACATTGATCCATGAGTTTTTAGAGCTTATAGAGCAGATTGATGAAGCACTGCTACTCAGCATCCAGCAGAACAGTTTTTCCAACTTCCAGAAAAGAGATAACAGATATCAAAAAAAGTATATGAAGAGTAAAAAAATACAAATACAAAGTGACAAACTAACCTGCCTTTCTCTAATCCTTTAATAGCATGATTAGCATTATCTCCAATTTCTGCCTTGACCACCCTGCTACATTGCAGGGCCCTCTCCTCAATAAGCATTCATATTCCTCCATATCACAGAATCACCGAACATGAGAGGTTGGAAGGAACCTCCAGAGATCATTGAGTCCACTCCCCCTGCCAAAGCAGGATCACCTGCTTGGAGAAAATGGATGAGGTCACTTGGTGAAACTTGTCCCAGCTTCACTCCCTTTGCAGCTACCCCTGAATGCTTCTCAGGAGAAATAAGGATAAAAAACATCAGCTCATTCTTTTAGGTATGTTTTATTGCAAGAGCACAGTCCCCCTTACATTGTATCTTTAGCCTGAGTCAGTTCTACAGATTCACATATGTGATGGTAAATAGAATAATACACAGACACGTATTTTGCAGTTGAAAAGTCATGACTTGCCTACTGCAACAGAAACTTCAGCAGAAGAATGTTTGTCTCCACAGTTCCAAGACTGTTGGGTAGAGGTCAAGAAGGTGGAACAGAGGAGCCTTCATTTCCTCTCTCACTCTTCTTGAGACATACTTTGAGGTCACAAGTGTGAATCCTCAGAGAGGAGTCATTAACTGGGACGAACTCCTGCAATGAGTAAACTGTATCAACAAACATACTTATTGTGTATAATACTTGTACAAGTCCTCCTGTTCCAGGTGGTGCCTTTCTGTTATGACTCTGTGTGTGAACAATTTCTAAAATCAGTTTTCAAAATCACTGAAACATTTGGATTATGGCCATGACTCCCAATTCTTCCACCTCTTGCATTAGTATGTCCTGACATGTCAATTCACACAGACATGCTTGATTAAAACTTCCCAGTGATGAGCAAAAGACATGCAACAGAGCTACTGACTCCAGCAGTACTCTTAAGGGTTTTTTCCTTTTGTCTATGATGCCATCTAGGAAAATTTCTATCACTTGTAGCTTTGTTCTATTTTTTCGTAACTCTTGTTCCCTCACTCCAAACTGCAATCTCAGCTTTTCCTAAGGATTCCAAACTATTTTGGGTTAGCCATTTTGTTCTTTAGGTGTTTATGCTGTTTGATATGTGTGTGAACTACTGCTTCATGTCCATCTGGTTGAAGGTATGCAGCTGTCCTAGAAGTGTGAATCCAAATTCTTTCTCATTCTTTAGGATGGATGTGATGTTTTTGCCACCCCACCTGGTCTATTCTATTCTATTCTGTAAAATTCAGACTTGTATTCTGTACTTATTCCTCAGGAAGATCCATGAATCTTCAAGCTTCAGCAGAAGCGATCTCCTTTTCATGCCTCACTGAAGTTGTCTAAATATTGTATTCACCTTAAAATTCAGAAAATCCCATGGTAACAGAAAGCTTGTCAGGAGGTACAGTAGTTTCTGGTTTGGTCATGTTGGATATTCTCTTTTTTAACAAACTATCTGAAATATGGTCTATTCCTACCAGTACTGTTATAATCCTCAGACTTCAGCAACAGATCAGATGATGCCTTCAGCAGCAGCAATATGTTTCTCCTTCTGCAGCTACCCCATCTCCATTCCTCTTTTCTGCAAATTTCAGGTAGCCTCTGTATACATCAAGAATGTACATCTTTATGATGCTACATCATTCAGACTCAACCTCTTACTCACTTTCAGCTGAATCATTGCTTCACAGAGTTTTGAGAGTTTCTACATAAATTGACTTCTCTATACGAAATTGTGTTTTCCATGGTGAACCTTTGTCACTTTAATGATATTCTTGCATACTAAAGTTTCTCTAAGATAATATCTAATTATCTAGACAGATATTAAGAATACTCTTTCAAACTTGTGTCCGTAGTTTTTCCCCTATGCTTTTGGGCCTGTCGCTTTTACTATATGACACCTTACAAATGTGGTTTCGCTTCTACCTATACAAAAGGAATATAAATTGAAATAACCTTCATTGACACTTTAGATTATCTGTTAAAAGTAAAACCCATGTAACAGCGCCACAAAGGAGCTCCAAAGTTAGAGGCAAAACCTAAGAGCAAGCATACCTGGGACATCTTAACTTATTCTTGTTCACTGTTGACACTCACCTTATGGAATTTGGTTGCAAGTGTTTCAGAAATGGAGATTTCAAGAAACTAATGATGTTAATGACTAGGAGGACATCTCCGGATACAGCAAAGTTGTAAAAAATCCCTTTAACTTCCTGTTTCCTATACTGACTGAAAAAACCCACCACAACAAACAACAACAAAACCCCAAACAACCATGAAGTGTCAGAAAATGTAATCTGTTTTTACATTTGTAACTGTGTGATTGGAATCTTCCGTGGGGTGTACAGCATAACGTCTGTGACGAAAGGACTGGGATACTTCTCCAATTTTGCATAGATTCCTTTCCCTGTGTATAGTACAAGATCCTGGTTCTAGACTTCGTGGACAAATTCTTTTTATATTCCCCAGTGAACACTGCTACTATTGCACTGTCTGGAAGCTTGGGAGAGCAGACATATCATCTCAGGATACAGAAAAGCCCACGTCAGTCAGACTGGAAGGCACATCTTAGGATGCTAATTATGCCAAGATAACTTTATCCCTTGAACTGACTTAATCATCACAAGATCTTTATTTACCAAGCTGAAAAAAGCAACCATCTAAAAGCTATGGCAGAAACAAGCTAAAAATGCTTCAGTCTAAAGCAATTACCACTTATTGTCTTGATGGAAGAAGTGCTGAGAGAGGTTTTCTAAAATTGCCCACGTGTATAAAGGGCAGAGTGTAACGTTCTGTCTCTTGTAGCACTACTCTAAGCCTAATGTGCATGATTATGGCCATGAAAATCTGTATGCACATTTATTTTCCATGAAGGAGTCATATCAACCTGTTAGGTTACCATCCTTAACAGGCTGTATATTTTGGGCTTAACTGTGTTTGATATTAGTTATGGAAGAATTTTTATAATGTTCATGGACATAGAGATGCAGTCCCAACCTAGCTTAGAATTTAATTCAACTTCACTAGAACAAGGAGTAAACTCCTACATCTTGTTTAATTGGTTTCTTGGCCAATAGATCAGTGGCTCATTATCCTTTCTTTCCTACACAAGGTGCTAAGAATGTTCCAGTGAATATGACACTGTAGTCAATATATCCTACTTTTAAAAGTACACATAAATAGATCCAATGCCAGTAGGATTCTAAGAGATTTGGGAAGGAGAAGGTTGTCACAAAGATAAAAGAGATTAATAGGTACAGTAATACTTTTGATGGTCATCATATGTGCTGTTGTCACGTATGTATACAATTACATTCTGCAATTTGTTTGGGTTTTTTAATTTAACCAATGAATGAAAGTGCACTCTGCAGAAACAAATCAGCAGTGGTGCTTAAACAGCTAACAAGTATTTTCATTTCCAATGCATGTTAACACAAAAGTGTCACTCACTGCTAAACTTAAGCCGGGGTCTTTACACCTCAAAATTTGCTGAACTTTGTGATCAAATTGTAACAACACATTAATGCATAAATTATTGATCCAGATGTGAATCTAGTTTCTGGTGACTCTGTGTCAATCATGCACTTACATTGGTAGCTGCATGGTAAAAATAACTGTATAACTCTTTCTTCAGCATGTAGTGAGTCTTTATTATTGCTTCATGCTAGTAATCATTTTGTACAAGCTTTGGGTACAATTCCATCTCTCTGTGTCACAGATAAGTTTTTGTCTTACCTGAGATACTTTCTGTTTTAACAGAAAAATACCCCAGATGTGTGACCACACAATGTCACAACAGGAAACAATGTCACACAACACTGGGTATGGAAAGGCTAGCAAAGTTCATACGTTGCAGGTGTTCTTCCTTGACCTTGTTCTCAGAGTTGCTCTGGCTGCTTCTGGTGGTGGGGTAGCAGAACAGTTGGCTCAAAGAAGCTGACCACTCCCTTAGATCTTGGAACACATATGTTGAATAGTATAACTATACTTTTTGAGAGTGGGTAGCATAAACTGAAGCTCAATCCACAGCCCTGTCTTCAACTCTATTTCTTTATGCACAATGCTCCATCTGGAATTTTATGGCTGAGAAAGCTCATCCTAATCACAGCTTGTAGCCCAGGTGTCTCTGATTGAGCAAGGTCGAGGATCAGCCTCTCCCAGGCAGCAATATGTGCTGTGTCTCCCAACTTGGCTGACAACTGTTCAGGTAGGAAAAACTTACTGATCTTCATCTTGGGAGCTGATGAGCTTATTAACGTTCAGTGCAGTCATATTTTCCTCCTAGCTATCCACTACACACTCTACCCAGTAAATAACTGTGTATTCACAAGGTTGCATATAATTCTGCTTGCAGAGTTTACACATGCAGCAAAAGACACCAAAACAGAAATGTCCTAATAGTGAAAAGGTTACAAGGTCACTCGGCAATGCATGTCATGTACAAATTTAAGAATATGAACATAAGAAAACATACACAGGAGTCACTCAAACATTTCCAGACAGTTCCAGATGAAGCTGAACCAGAAGCAAGATCTTTCAGGATCTGTCAGAATATAGCATATTTTGTCAATTCTTCATGCTGTCTAGAATTAGTAGAGGTTACAGATAATCTTTTAATCAGTGTGTAAGAGATTGTCCTGATGGAGACAGTTCATCTTCAGACAGTCTTGATTACAAGCAGCATCATTCTAATGTTGGCCTCAAGGGCCAGAGGAAAGACTGACCATCTGATGCTAGATCTATCTTTACTCAGCTTTGCTTTCCAAACCCATCTCTGAAATGGTGTCCAGAAGTGATCTTTAGCAGAAAAAGACTCTGGAAAAACTTCTAATTAATCTTTCTTCCTGACATCCTATTTTGTGGCCACATCACCCAGAGAGACGTGATGATGTGAAAACCACCCCTGTTGAACTACGGTGGTGTCAAGACTTGAACAAAGACGATTCAGGAGTCCCTCACCCTTCTCTCACACCAAATTAAAGAAAGAAATGGCCAAGCACTGACTGTGCCTCTTTTTTCAGCCCCATGTATCTGCACGGGGACATAAGGCTCGCTCTCCCATCCGCACAGAGCATTTCACATGTTCAAAGGGTGGGCATATGCCAAGAGCAGTCTTTGTTTTCACAGTGAAGAAACTTCTCATAAACAGAAATCACTTGGCAGATAAAATTTTTGTTCTTAAACTGTGTTTAAACTAGTGATTCTCCAATTTATTCAGATTAGTCAAAATCCTTAGCCTAAACTGAGCTTTCTCAGTCCCTATTTGTCTCCTCTATATTTCTGGGTTTACTGGGTACATCTCAGGCCTAGAGTAAATTTCCTGGGCTGATGGAAATGATGAACATCTGTAAATGCTTAGCTCCAGTGTCTCAGAGAGAGTTTATTAAAAAAAACCCAAACACCAACAAACAAAAACTAACTAACTGATTACAAACATGGTTACATGTTGCAGGAACATTTTATGTTGTATTTCCTTTTCAGAAGTGATTAACGGCCTAGAAGCATGTAGATGCTTTGAAATATTTTTATTTAGTGGTATACACACATTCAAAAATACATTTTTGAGTATGCAGGAATTTTTACAGGAGTCAGTTTTATGTCACCCCAAAATGTTCAGAAAGTTCTGCATCATAAATTGTGGAGTTATAAGAGTTTTGCAAAGTAATTCAAAGTCTAACTAAATTGCATCTGTGATTTAGTACTGACAAAAAGGTGCCAGTATCTTTCCATGACATCTGTCCAAGGGATTCCAGAAAAAATAAATTAAACCCCCCCCCATCACCCCCATCCTCCCAAAACCTCCCCAGCACTTTAATGCTGGCAAACTAGTGCTGAAGAGCTTATCACAGACAACCCAATCGATTCCTCAAAGTGATTCTCTGGATAGCAAAGTGATCTCTGTTACTTGGCAGAACAACAGAAGAATGAGATAGAGTGAAGATCTATGTATTTTATCATACTTATCCAAAGAGAGAGTGGGATGGAACTTACTATGGAATTAAACAGAGAAGCACTAAATGAGAAAAAATACTCTACAATCTTTCTATAAAAGGTTTCAAGGGAATTCTTCCCTCCTACAAAAATAATTGTAAAATATCACCAGGATATACAACACAGGAACAAAGCATGGTCAGAGAACAAGTCTCCTCATTGCCTCTCCAGTGTGCTTCAACTAATCAAGCCCTAGGCAAGAGGCTGAAGATTCATCCTTTTCAGTGCTCAGTTCATCATCTGCAACTTTTTCATACATGTTCAAAGAAATGCAAATTACTGCCAGCTGTGATTTCTGCTCTTGTGAAGCTGGAACAAGAGAGTACCATCACCTTTCCTGTGTAGTCATCAGTGTGCTGCCAAAAAAACCTCATAAAGCAGATCAATATGGATGCAGGTCTGCCCTGAACTACATAGGAATAATTTTGCATTCCAATGCCTTTCCATGTCCTAGTCATAGGCACATCAGACAGTTATGTCCTAAATCAGCAAATCCAATTTCCTGTTATCTCAGTCCCATCACTGTGCGTAATCTCTTTCATGATTAAGCTACTCTTGTATAAAAGAACTCCTTGCTCTAAAATAGTGCAACTGCTCCTTCACAGCCCTCAGCACCCAGTCACTTGATTCTCTGCTAAATAGATGAAAATATGTCTCTGATGCAGAATGCCATGGAGAAATCAGACAGGAAACATGTTTACTGAAATAGCTCTGCGATCTGGTCCATGCTTATCAGATGCCACCACTTTCATGCAGTAACACTGCCAGAAATCTTATCAGAGCCAAAACTTCCATAGATGTTAAAATCGGTATGAGACACAAACCAGGCTTTTCTCTCAAGCTGATCCCTCAGCCTTCAAATTATTTGAAGGCAAAAGCACAGAATATTGCACAGCCCCCACCTAACACAGAAAGGCCAGAAATGCTCAGTGGAGTCACTGGTTCTGCTGCTACACTCTGAGGCAGAAAATCAAGCTGGAAAAGTCTCCTTGTTGCCCTGCATTCTTCAAAAGAGTTGTTGACAGCAGTAGTTCACCTGTCAAATACTGCAGTAATTGTCTCGAAACCCTCTAGTCCATCTGGATGATAAATCCCAAGTCAGTTTTAGTCACCATTAATATTCCAGCGGGAAAAAAATTAGGATTTTATCATCCTTTCCAAGCATTCAAAAAGGTGAATAAATAACTCCTCACAAAGCCATGCAGAAACTCCAAACACTCAACCCCTTTGAAAACTCACTTTTATTTAAAGACCCAGATAAAGATACAGGTATTTTATCTGAGTTTTAAAATACTTTTTAAGGCTGGTTTCTGCAGTCCTGTTCAGTTTTGTTCTCTGCTTTCTGATGTTATATCAATAATGTTTTCTTTAGTCTGTGCTGGACCTGGCAGAGCTACATTTCCAATTATTGGTTTGATGGGGTTTTTGGTTTGTTGTGTGGGTTGGTTTTTTTTCTTTCTTTTTTCTGGTGTTGTGTTTTTGTTATGTTTCTTTTTTGTGTGTGTGTGTGTGTGTGGTTTGGGTTTTTTGGTTGGTTGGTTGTATGACGCTGTATTACATCATAAGCATCACATAATTTTATCAAGTGCCTAAAGGTCAGAGATCTGGCATACATCATTTCACTCCTGAGAGGATAGTTTTAGTTTGTACCTAAGAATCAATGTTGAGATGACTCAAAAACTTCGTGGTAAATTACAAATGAACTTAAAAAATTTGATTTGGCAAGGATACTGCATGTTCAGTGTGTTACAGATGATAATCACTAGCTGTCTGAAGAGGTGATCAGCGGTTCTTCAGAAGGAGAAGGAATATAGAACAAACTGCTTTTGTAAATATTATGGACCTTAACTATTATCAGACAGAGAAATGTCAAAGTTTGTTTTCTATATGAAACCAGAACTTTATCAATTGATTTTCCACATGTGGGCAATGAGAGAATAATATTTCTCTTTACAAAGAGAAGAAGTAGCTCTGCTCACTTCACGATGTTTCAGGATATCTGGAGGTTGACCAAAGCCCTGCCTCGAACTTCCTTTGTGACTCTGGGAGCACCCTTTTAATCAATGTCTCTCACTGTAAAAATGTATTACATGCAAAATTATTGTGAAGCTTAAGTAATCACCTGTGAATACTTTGAAATCTGCTGCAATGCATTTTTAAAATTTGGTTCTCCTTTCCAGTAGGGAAAAAGAAAAAGATAACAAATATCATTGCAAAGAACAAGTATAATCTTCTGCTTATCAAGCACCCAATTATTCTGGAAGCCTGCAGCTTGTTTTGGAGTTGATCTTGTGCAGTGAGATTTGGTCCTAATGCAATAAAATGTGCATAAGTCCATTTAAGCATGAATCTTATGGTGATTGCCCATCTGCTTAAAGCAAACATTTGCCCAAACACTTAGTGGATTGAAACCTAAGTACTGGGAAATTAGTGGATTTAAAAACTGTAAGCATTTTTATTTGTCAGACATTCTCATTTGGAATCCTTGGAAGGGATTCTCATATGGCAAATTCTGACTTGATCTTCAGCTTTGGGGCATCTCCCTACAGAAGCAGAGGCAGGATCAAGTCCTTATTCACACTTTCAGCTTTATCAGCTTGCATAATTCAAGATGATACCCCTCCCTTAAAGGATCTTTTACATGAGTCCACACATTTATGAAAAACATGATCTTGAGATTCTAACATCTAACTTTATTTCACATTCTGAAGCCTCCAGAGTGCTTGCAAAACATTAATTTCAGACATCATTAAAACTAATAGTTAGGTATCAGACATACTGGTTATGCACCAAACAATCTGTGTTTTTAATATCCCTAACCCAGGGGACATAAAAGAATGTTTGATACCCATTACAGGTTTCAGGAGAAAAAAAAAATACAGTACACTGAAGTTTCCCTTTCTACATTGATTACTAAATATAGTGTAATACAAGTAGTAACATGCTGTGGAAACTTCTATGGTAATGTAATGTGCATTTACAGTCCAGGAGTAAAAATTTACTCATTTAAACTGATTTCACTCTCAAGGAACAAGGGAACAAGCGGGTTTGGCCAGCTGGATACACACTATAGGACAAATTATGTCTTTAAACAGTCCACCAAACTTAATAAGCAAAGGAAGCCGACTTGAATTCTGCTTTTTGTAAGTAGGTTAGAATAGGTGGCATTACCTCTTCTAGAGCTAGGACTCTGTGAGAACACTTGTGTGTGCAATGAAGCTTGTCAGACTCAAAATTTAAAGAATATATTATTTATGATTGAAACAACACGACTTTCTTTCTCTAGAGGACTGTTGTTTTGTGTTCATAGCCTGAGACCAGCCAAACACAGTTTTGCAGTCCTATCAGCAAAAGTCCTCAGTGTGCTAGAGCCCGTCGTGTCTGCAGGAAAATGCTCTGTAAACTCTGTAAATGGTTGTTCTTCTAGCAATGGCATATATGTCTCCAGAAGGGAAAATGTTGCACACTTAAAAACAAAACAATGAAAGCCAGTCAGCAAATATATGCAAAAATAATCTGCCTTTACAATAAGGAATATTTGTGGTTTACAATAAGCAATGCTTATAAGCTCAGTGTAGCAATATTTGTAAAAGGGGTGATGCTGGAAGATTGCAGGTCAGAGGTCAATACCAGTGCTTCTTTAGGGATGCTGAGTTCATCCATCGAATGCATGCTGCCAGTCTCCAAAAGCCTGGAAAGTAAGATGTTAATCATTTGCCCATTCTTTGGCACTCCCAGAAGAGAGATGGGGACTTATTCTCTTCACAAAGGCCCAGCCTCCCCACCAGCAGGAGTACTGCAGCCACTGGTTGCCCAGCCCTTTTAGGAAGAACAGATTTAGTGAGGAGTAGGAGGGCCACTCTGCTACTTGTGGAAATTCTTTACCCTTTATTTGAAGATGAAATATTTAACAGGAAACTGATGAAACAAGTCTTTAGTCGGGCCTCATTTGTCTGTGCTGTTTCCAGATCCTAGACTTCCCTCACATCAGTACAGTTAGTCTCTACTGAGCTAGGGGTTAGCTTGACATGATATGAATGAGTCAAGAATATATGTGTAACCATCCTCACCTTTGTATTCCAACTAATTGTACCATCCTAGTATTTGGCCATAGATGTCTAAAATCTTGCTTTAGTGAAAGACAAGATTTCAGTGAATAATTTCCCAGGAAGAATTAAATGTTGGTACAGTTTGGGAAAAACAATTTGAAATAAGGAAATGAACATAAAAGGAAACTTAATTAAAAAAAGAAATAGCTGTCATTCATGCTACTTGTCTTGATAAGCAGACCTAGAAAAATGACACATGAGTTCTGCTCCCATAGAGCATTACTGAGTATTAATACGTGACTACTTGTTCTGTTGTCTGCAGACAGAAAATTCTTTATAGTTGTTTAGTATGTTGTTTGAAGCTTCTCTCTGTGTGACACTTCATCTATTTCAACATTTTTCTCACCCTGTGAGGAATTCTATATAAGTAGCCCTAACATGGAGTCTTTTAATATCCTCTGGAATCAGCACAAAGACCATTAGACATCAGCAATGTCCATAGCCAGGTCTGTGACATTAAATGCTCTGCAAGGTCTGTATCTAAGTTTCCTCATGCAGAAGCTATTCTGTGGTTATAGGAAGAAGGAGGTTATTGGCAGGTGTTCTGAAAACTAAACATCCTTGAGAAAATATGTAAACCAGAATGGCTTCTTAAAAAACAAAAACCAAACCAACAAACAAAAAAAAGTATTGTGGACTTGCAGAAATATGTCAATACCAGTAATCCCTAACTTGATTTGTTTCTTCAAGAAATTATCTGGATTCCATGTGGCAGTATTTTCACTCCTCCAAAGATACAACAGTTACAATTAACAACACAACATTATAAATACGCAAGCATAAGGCAGCACAGTAAATTAGAGCCAGCAGTACAAAGGCATCTCCTGAACAGTGGGATAATGTGCTCTAACATATTGCTGCTACTCGCCTCTTGGCAGTGTGTGTCCCCTCCATAACGGAAGCTGGAGACTTCTCAGAGATCTTCATTGTGCACAGAAAATTGTTGAGATGACTGAGGTTGTCCTAAAATGCATGTGTTCTTGCAGCAAGGACTTAGCTCAGGAGTCTGGGAAAGCTTTTATGATGGTTTCATAGGCAGGAGGTGGGGTTTGTGTGGAGTGGCAGATGCGGAGGTTGTTGTTTGACCAGTGGAATTCGGGTCGACTTAAGCTGTTGGTGGTGCTTCCCACAAGGGTTGTGGTGGTATTTGTGGGAGTGAGGGTGATCAATTGGCTGTTCGTCTCAACAGGGAGGGGAGGACATTGCAGGAAAGGGTGGAAGGTGGATGCGCGGAAGCTTGACTTCCTGGGGAAAGAATTGGCTTGCTCTAAGGAGGCTTGCCGCTGGAAGGTGAGGCTGGCCAGGCTGAGGTTGCTCCGCCGCTCACAGCTGCTGTTGCGGTAAAATCCAGTCCTGCCTGTAGTGTGGCCCTGGGAGGAGGGTCTGGACCAACGGCTGAAGGCTGAGGAACCACCCTGGGAAATGTGGGCACTAGCTCTGCGACGGGACAAGCAAGTGAATAAAGCCCAAATGATCCCTCCAATCACCAGTCCAACCACCATGGACACTGTGAAGGCTATTGTTATCTGTTCTGAAATACAGAAAAAAATGTACAGAAAAGTTATTTCATTAATTCTGAAGGATTTTCCTACTAGAAAAGCAATTGAGGATGGCAGCCTTCTTTAAAGATGGTCAGACCCTGAGCTTTTTGTATTTTGTACCTGAGCTTCACAACACAAACACAGAAGTTCCAATTGCTCTCACTACATGGTCTTTCTTTCTTCCATAGTTCAACAACTTCCAGAAAGTAGCTTGCATGTAATACCAGTTTCTGCACCAATGCAAGGGAAAAGTCTTAAGTGTTTCCCCAAGTCAGCCACCCACCTAGCTCAAGGTATGTTATGGAACTGCCAAGCATCTCTTTCTGTAGGCTGTACGAGGCTTATGCAGGCTTGTCATTCTGTTTATAGACATGCATGTTCTTTGTACATGTTTGCAAACTCTCCTGTTACATGAGGGATGTAACTTCAGTCATGTCCTTAATTATTTTCCATCATATTCTTAATTAAGACTTCTGTCATATTCTTAATTAAGCCAACATGAGAACATGTTCCAGCCTTGTACTGCTGAGTAATAGATACTTTAAATACTCATAGTAAATAATGCAAATTATTATATCCTGAATGATTATGATCAGAGATAACCATTAGTAATGCTGAATCTCTTAAATGTTTCCCATCCCCAATGCCCAATTTAAAGATTAATTAATCTAGATCTTTTCTAAATGCCTTAGACAAATAAGAGATCGGGGTGGGGGGAGGAGGGGAGTTTGGAAGAACATGACTAGGGGTTTTTTCTTACATGGTTTCACAGTGTGGAGGAATAAGATTTTTTTTCCTTGTATTTTTGTAGGAATAGGATGGTTATTTAAAAAAACTTTTCTTAGTTTTGCAACTGAGCAATAGTTTTATTGCAGTTCTAAGAAGTTCACAGATACATTTGTAAACCTCGATAAAGCCTGAAATGAATGCAAAACCTTTATAGATACACTCAAAATTCAAGAAGGGATTGAATCTCAAACGAGAAGGAACACTATGCTGAGTGTTAGTGGAGCAATGAATGAAAAATTGAAAAAAGAGTCATGGGACCACTTGAAACATGTTTATTCTGCCTGTGATGCGTTACCACATTTGTGGAACATTTCTGTTGAAATGGATAAGGTGCTGATTAAGCAGAGGAAGATGAGTGACTTCTATAACACACAAAAGCACGGGCCACCTAACACTGCACCTAGCTGATCACTATAACAGAAGGTAGTAATGCCAGGACTAAGATGCAAACTTTTAGCCAAAAAAAAAAAAAAAAAAGGCAAAATGAGACTAGGTTCACAATTTTCTTGCAATATGACAGCTGTTCAAGAGCTTCTGCTGAATTTATGGTGCTGCACAAACAGTTATTTCCAGAACCCAAAATAACGACACCTAGTCAGAGCTGTAGTAGTTAGCCAGAGCAGGCTCTGGAGAGGCAAAGAGAGCAAGTGGACTGAAGGACTGCTATAGAGAGCAGGTGGCACACAGTGGAGGGAGACGATAGGTGTCAGGCATGGCCAGTAAGACCAGCTTGAAGGCAGAGGTGCCCCAATATGCACCAACCAAGAATTTTTCTTAAGTCAGGTCTCAGTGTCTAGCAAGGCTTAAACTTAACGCAGGTCACTGCAGGAGAGGGAAAGTAAACATTTGTTTTCCTTCTGGCAGGGGAGGTATAAGTGATTACTGGTATGATTGCACTTTAAGCATTTTTTATTATTGCCTGCCTTATCTATCTTCTTACTTTTCTCTCTTCAGTGAAAAATTGTTAGCTATGTGATTCATACTTGTAGTTGGGGAAAATTAGTTGCTTGAGCACCAGAAAGTTTAGCATAAAATTTTCACAGGTTTCTGGCTGGGGATGCCAAGCAGCATTTACTTGAACTCAGTTCTTGCTGCTGTCCATTGGACACTGTCAGAGGATCAGTATATTGACTCTTCATGTCCTTTGCAAGTGTGGTTCTAGACTGACACTGTCATGATTTTTTGATGTCACCATAAATTTCCCACCCAAGGGTTCAGCAGACTCCAGCATAAGCAGAAACACAGCAAGATAGTCAGATGTTCCCGGCTTTGTGGTTCACATGCGTCATGCTGAGGACTTCTCCCTGCATCCCTCTAGCCATCATTTTCACCACCTGCATAATCAAATCAGCAATTCATGCTGTTAAAAGCAGATGAGGGAATTGACAAAAGTATTGAGTGCAGCTTTTCAGTCCTTCTCATGTGCTGTTCCCCTGTGCTGGAGGTATAGTACAAACAATTATCCCTTTGGGCAATGTCTTCATTTTCTTTGACTACTTTGATTCTTTTTTCTTCCCCACCTCCCAACCTCTATATATGAATACAAAAATAGAGGGTCAAATTATTCCCTGGAGAAACTCATCTTGGCTTACACTGACTATTACAGTTGCCATATAGTATCCTGAGTATTCTCATTTCCATTTGGACCTACATTTAATCCTTTTGATTCTGAATGCAGAAATGTCACTAAACCCACATTTTATTCTTGCTGTTTCCAAACTCTCTCTGACTTCAGTGGGAACTGTGGGTCACACTAATAGGCTAAACTTGCTTTCTGTTCACTCTCTGTAGAGGGTGGACTTCACTGAAATTCAATTCAGTCCTTAAAACTTCCACTGAAGAATTGTAAATCTATTCCCATTGATTTCCTCTTTAGAAAGTCCAGCAATCACAGCCCTGAGGTACATTGAGAAAATATTACCAAACAGAGAAAAAGATCAAAGGCAGAGTGGGACTTGCTGCACCTGGGATTTTGAGGGGAGCAGCCAGTTTTCATAGAGTTGTTTTTCTCCTTCCTAATCTAGCCAATGCTATGGCAGAACTAGCCTTTCAGGAGAGTCAGAACAATACTGACACAAGGTGTCTCCCAAGAAGCCATTATCTTGTGGTTTCCTGAGAACTATGCATGTCATTCTGGACTCTGCCTTTAAAGAAAAAATAAAACAATAACAATTAATAAAAATCTGGAGATAAGGTAGGGATTTTGATAATACCAATAACTCCCCAGTTGCTGGTACTTTAAAGGTATTCTGACCTGTATATTTGACAGGCTGCTCACACTGCCTGCTTTATTTGATTATGGCATAAGAGAAAAGATTTTACAACCCACATCAGTCAGGTTTTTCCACTCTCACCTTTAATACCAGGTGAAGTGAAAGACAAAGGTGATTTTTTTTTCAACAACAAAGGACAAACTTCAGGGTAAAAAGCCAGAAATAAATGAATAAGGAAACAGAAACTAAATATCTTAGCTACATTTCCTATCTTCAGTACTTCCAATGTCTATGCAAAAAAGGTTGGAGGTTCTGAACCCACAGTAACATGCATGACTTCTGGATGTTACCCCCAGATCTGCACACCAAGCCAGCACATGTCTGTAAGCCCAACATATATCCAGATCAGGCAATTCTTTCTGAAGTCTCTCTATTCCCTCCTCTTTGATTTCTGCATGCAGTGTTAAGTAAGTGCAGTGCTACAGGTTTATGCAGGGGATTATTGCTTCTGCTGCACAAAGATTTTTATTGTTGCTGCTTTTATTAAGGCTTTCATAACTTTCCATGAATTGTGTTTATAGAATCCACACAGGAGAAATACAGGCATGTCAGTAATAAAGATGATAGACCATCTGATAAGTGGTCTAATTCCTAGTTATGGCTCTGAACTAAGATTTTCACATCCATCTTGGACATCAGTAGTGAGGCCAACCAGAAGGGGCTCATACCAATCTCTAAGTCTTCTGAGAAATGGTCTATGTCCTCTACTTCCTTCCCTTGGGCTACAGCTCACCAAAAATTAGCAACACAGTTCCTACCTAGAATTGTCAGCCCCTGGATCAACAGAAATCTTCATAAAACAGATTTGCTTTTATAGATAGAGGACCCTGCCTCTATCATGGTGCTTAGCAGGATCTCTGCAGGCATACTCAAGCCAATCTCTTAGTTTGTAGAATCATAGAATGGCTTAGGTTGGAAGACACCTTGGATATCATCTCCTGCAACCTCCTTGCCATGGGCAGGGACCCTCTCAAGTAGACTTGTCTGCTCAAGACCTCATCCAACCTGGACTTGAACACCCCGAGGAAGGAGGCATCCACAACCTCCCTGGGTAACCTATTTCAGAGTAGGGGTTTCAATTTCCTTTCATGTGTATGGACTACATCAGATAGTAATACATTCCTCTGAATCCAAAACATATTGGCACTGAGGATTAAATTTCCCTCTTGCCCTCTGCATTGGCTGTGATGGGCTGAAACACCTTTTTGCTCCTAGAACTCAGAAAATTCTTGGAACTCATTTCTTTCCTATAACTTTATCATTAACCTTCTCAAATTCCCCAAGATGCAAAGTTAGGGTGAACACAAGATCTTCCTTGCCTCATGCATACAGATATATATATTTGCAAACTTTTTGGCTGGCCAGGTAGATGCAGGGATAGTAGTACTCTCAAAATCATGTAAGCAGCAGATTCAATACGAATATCTCAGAGCAAGAACCAGGGCAAGTAAAAACAGGAGAAAGTACTGAATGCAAAGGAAAGAGAAACTGAAAGGCGTGGTTTAGCCAAACTGTGCACTTGAATTTGAAATGTATCTTTGCCAATAATAACTACTAAAGCTAATAAAACAATGGATAGCTTTCCAAGCATCTGTTCTGCTCATGCTATTGCTAAGCACAAGGAAGGAGGAAACACCCATAGTGTGACACCTACACATTTGATTTAATTTTGAGTGGATGACTTTCAAATATTACAGCCTTCTTTATGCTTTAGAGCTGGGTGGGTTAGTTGTTGTTGTTGTTGTTTTATTACATGAGAAATAATTACGTAGATTTATCTTAAGGTTGCAGGAAGTGGTAAGGTAGCCTGTCAGTCAAGAATGGCATTGTTCAGCATTCAAACTCAGATGTTTTACTCGTAGTACAATAGAGAAAGATTCTGTTTATTTAATTGAATACCTGAGAGTAATGTAACCAATTTTCTTTTCTTCCACCTTTACAAAACTAGCACAAGGAATTGCATATCTGACATGCAAACTTTTCTCCATATGGGCTCCATCAGCTTGTGTACAGAATGCACAAACTCATTGATTTCAGCTTTATTAACAATGAGAAGCATCAGAACATATCACCGTGTTGTATAGTAGAAAGAACTATTTTTATAATGTTAATAAAACTCTAGAATTATAGAATTATAACATTATTTCCTTTAAAATTAATTCTTTCTTACATTTTTCTGAGCTCTATTTCCTTTATATAGTGTAATATTCTAGAGACTGAATCTCTAAGTCAGTAAGCATTTCTTTCCCTATATGGCACATGTTTGTGGGCACACACATTACCTTGACTAAAAGCTGAAAAGCTGTGACAACTGGCTGAGACATGGGCAAATGCATCTGAGTTTCTGTTTCACCCTGTATTTTTTTCCTGAAATAAAAGCCCAGTGACAAAAGCTGGTCTAAAACCATACAAATCAGCATGAGACCTAATACCAGAACATGGCACAACTTAGTGTAGAGCACCAGCTAGTGTATTAAAACATGAATTGCATTTTACACATGACAAATCTAGCAACCTGATTAGTAAGAATGATTCAAATACTGTTTGACAGGAGTCTCAGTGTCTGATTTTTCAATCTTAGTAGCTGAAGATCAGGTAGGTCCTCAACAGATGTTCGTAACACAGCCTTTTTTGTGCAAAACCAGACCAGAGCACCCGGAGTTCATAAAGGTTTGAACAAACTCATCATATCTTCCTACAGCTGTAGCAAATCATAGAATCATTTAGAATGTACAACTCTAAGTCAGGATACAGCTACTTCTCCTCATGCATTCCAGCCAGTGAGTCTGGAAAGGAAGAATAACCTGGTCCCAGAGAGCTACCACTTTGGCCCAATGCAGAGTTTGAAATTATTTGAAGTACTCATTTTTTGCTGGTTCTACTATCTCCGTGAAAACTTAGTTTAAAGCTGGGGCAGGTATTGGTAGCCCTATGCTTCTGTTTTCATGCTGAGATAAAAAAAAAAATATCCTTTTTTCTGTATCTGATAAGTGTTGACATTGCAATCTTCCCCAACTTTGTCACTAATTGTTTAGAAAAACAGCCTCTCAGTAATTATTAGTGGGTAGTCTATTATTCAGTTGGGTGGGAAGTAATTTGCTGTGTAATATCTACCAGCTGTGATCTTAGTCATGGCAAAAGTTTAAGAAAGATCACACATGACTCTTGTGGGAAGTGTTGAGAGTGACAGGCTGCATGTAACACAAGCGGTTCAGGTAGTTGTGATATCCAGAAAACAAACAAGGATAGTAGCATCTAGAAAACAGAATCCGTGTTAAAAGAAGCTGAAAGATAAGCAGACAGTGAAGGGCATAGGAACTAATAAACAAAACGAATAAGATAATTAGGCCATTGGAAATATCAGTGCTTTGCATTCAGACACAGCTTGACTGACCTCTACACAGCTTCAGGTGGAGCTTGCCCTTACTGTGAGAACACACTAAAAGCCAAGAAGCATTTACACTGAATTTTTGTTTGCCCTGTGCTAATGCAAGATTCTTTTCTGCAACAAGAGGCAGTGAGTCTCTCACTTTACTCAATAAATAAACAGTTGGTTTTATGCCCTCTGAAAAGAAAAGTGCTGGGTTTAAAGCAGAGTCAAAACTAAAGCAGAACTAAAAAATTTATTTCTATCTGTAAGGACAGGTAACAAGTAGGTAGATAGCCCAGGTAGGTGGTGCATCTACTCCTAGTACATTTTTTAAAAAACAGTATCACTCAAGAGTTATAATACAGTTGAGCCTGTCTTGAAATAAAGCATGTAGAACTGATGACAATCCAAAGGTCCATAGCGTTATTTTGTACAGTTTCTAAGACTTTCTTCAATCAGGTAAGCAAATAGGCTCCAGAAGCATCTGAAAAAAAAAAATTAAGTAAATGGCGAGGAAAACAGGGGGAAGAGGGGGAAGCCATCTGTCGCGTTCGGCTAATTCTCTGTTTGAAATGCAGAAGGAATGTCTGTTAGAAGGTTAACATTACAAAAGAGCAATCTACGTAGGAACAAGATTGCCCTCTGCTGGAAACCAATACCTAAACCACCGTAATTCTGGCAAAACAGGGTGTTGGACAAAGCCTGCAAGAAATATTTCAACAAAACACTATAGAAACCTTAATAGTATCTCAACACTCACGAAAACTCAGAATAGAATAGAATAGAATAGAATAGAATAGAATAGAATAGAATAGAATAGAATAGAATAGAATAGAATAGAATAGAATAGAATAGAACAGGATAGAATAGAATAGAATTAACCAGGTTGGAAAAGACCCTCAAGATCATCGAGTCCAACTTATCACCCAACAATATCTAGTCAAATATTGCCAAACCCACTTAGGACTACCAATTTGCATGGGCTTTGGAAGGACAGTAGACTGAGGCATAGTAAAAGTGTTCAGAAGCTTAGGGGAGTAAAACTTGTACAGTTTTGTGTCTGTGCAAATATCCATGCTGATGAAGATGCATGAGGCCACATTTGTCCTTAACGTTGCATTTTCACCATCTGCAGTGACATCCAGAATGATTTCTGTGCACCAGAGTACATTGGCTTTATTTTATCACAATTATTTATACGATAATTCATTGTGATAAAAAGCCAGATGAGTGGAATATGCCATCTCAATACCTAACAAGCTACCTCAGAGTTGCCGATGCTAATTAAATATTGCTGGCAGTTGATTTTTACTGGAATTAGAAATAAAGAGTACATGTTGTAATCAGAAGGAAACATCTAGGGTAGAGATAGCAGCAAGCCTTTGGCATAACTGTATAAAACAAAGCAAAGATTCCTTTAAGTACAGATAGATAGAAATCTGTTACCAGAGGGTTTTGTTATGATTCCTAATGCATTACAAAGACAGTAATATAATTTTGATCTTTTCCTCACGTGCAGCAAACAATCTTCTGGCACGGCATTCTTACCAGCCTCACAAAACCAGAGCACAAGCCTAAGCTATATGGTCTCTGCATGATCCTGAATTGAACAGTGAATCACAGCTTGCCACAGTACGATACAGCATTATGGTTATGACTTAATAGGTAAGATTGTTTTACAGAGCCTGAGAATGAAGTTATTCCCTGTATATACAGAGTGACTAGAGCAAAAGCTTGAAATTAAGTAGGATTTCCTAAAATTCTTAAAATTTTGGAGCAAATACCAATGTATGTATGCTACATTTAATAAAACTGAAGATATCCAGAGTCAGAATAAAGCACAAGGTTTTCAGGGTAGAATCATAGAATCATAGAATCAGTCAGGGCTGGAAGGGACCACAAGGATCATCTTGTTCCAACCCCTTGCCATGGGCAGGGACACCTCATACTAGATCAGGCTGGTCAGAGCCTCATCCAGCCTGGTCTTAAACACCTTCCAGGATGGGGCCTCAACCACCTCCCTGGACAACACATTCCAGGGCTTCGCCACTCTCACGGTGAAGAACTTCTTCCTCACATCCAGTCTGGTTACTGGGAAGGCTGTAGGCTAAAGAATAAGTTGAAATCATTTCAGTCCCACCACAGTACTTCTGTGGTCTAAGAGCCTGCCCAACCCTTACACAACTTCAGGTGGAATTTGTCCTTACTGTGAGAACCCACTAAAAGCCAAGTAGCATTTATATTGAAATTCCAGGGTTTATCCATTTATAAAATAGAATATTTTTAAAGAAAGAAAACTCAGAGTGGCAGGCACACTCTGAGTACCTTGAGGAACTGGTAGACTACAAATAAAGACCACATTCCAGTCTACCTCCTATAAACAGTGGTTCTCAATACAGTGCTCTTCCAAAGCACTTCAGCCTCTGGGTCTCAAGTGTCTCTTTCTGTCACCCAGGAGGCAAGACCTTTTTTCTGCCTCTTGACCCTCGCAGTACAATCTCCTTCTCCCCCAGAAACTTACTCAGCTGCTTCTAGGAGAGGAGTAATCCCCCTTCCCAGTTCCATCTCTTGTGCTCTTTATTTTAAATGTCCATCATGTACTAAAATGGACGAAACAAATCCAGCAGATTCATACAACATAGAGTCTTGACAGAAGATGAAGGAAGTCCGCTGCAGCCCAAAACTGTGACTCGTCACTCAGAAGCACACTGTCTTTGAAATACTGCCACAGAGTATTGGGCTGCCAGGTCTAACTTGTGTATTACTTGTTGATAAAGGCATCAGTAGTCATCACTGGAAATGGTGTTTAGTGTTCTATTTATAGGCTCATTAATTCTTGAGATGGCTAAAACTAGGGTGACTACTAAAACTTCTTCAAGTGAAAAATAACAAAGTTGTACAAAGTCGAAGAATGAGACAAAGAGAAGCTGTTTTTGAATGCTGAATAACGATATAAAGCATCCAATTAAAAAGTATTCAGGAGCAGATTAAATCAGATCTCCCTTTTTTTTTTTTTCCTTTTTTTCCCTCTTCCCTGCAGTAATACCCGAGATACATCCAAAAAAGCCCTCCTGCTACATTTATTTTCCTTTGGGGAACAGGTAAAATAGTGAACATTTTGAGAATACCAAAGTATGTTCATATGTAGTAGTACTGTACTCATCAGTGAGATATCTGCATTTCAGAAATTTGAGTTTTCTGTCTCCCAGTACATTGTGTGTGATTATTAGTTTCAGAGATTTCTCTTATACCAAATATGTCTCTGAGTATCTATTTCAGTGCGGACTAGGAAACCTAATTAAGTAGTACTTACAAGTATCTGTGCAAGCATAAGCTAATAAATGCTGGTATAACTTCTAAGTGAGATGATTAATGGAGTGTTAGTCAGCTTTTGATGATCCAGGATGGAGACTCAATGTAAAGTGGGATACAACTCAGTGGTATCTGGGAGACTGTGTTTGCATCAGGCTGATGCAGGTCCTGCTTGCACTTCTCAATCAATACAGACATTAGTGGTCTCCTTCTTCATTTATATATTGCCTGCAAAACTTACTTTCTACAGAAGCCATGTGTCTACTTGATTGGCTTATCCTCCCATTACCCTGATAACTGAGAGGCAGCATTAGCATAATGCAATTGTTTTTAAACAAAGGGTTTAAAATTAACAGACGCCAGTTAAATGGTCAAATATGTCATAAGTGTGTGCTAAATGCCTGCATAGTGAATTCAAAAGTCAGAAACACAATTAATCTTCCTCTAAAAATAAGACATCAGAGAAGCAGAGGCCTCTGCTGAGAAGCAGAAACTGCCCTGGCTTTTTGCTTCTGCAAGTATGTGTCAGAGCCCAAGGAAGTTTTTTGCATTGCATTGAAACAAATTTTTCTCCCCCAATTATTTTGCTAAAAATGTCCTCGACATTATTTCATATATCTCTGTATTGTTGATGCAGTTTTGGCTGAGATTATTTAACAGATAAACCTTAAGTTGTTATTGTCTCATTCTGACTATATGAAAATCAAACTCATACATGTCTCTTTTCCATCTCCTCAAGTATAAGGGGAATAAATTATAGTAGGAGAATTGTTTAGAATTGCGTGGTGCAAACTTAAATACTATACAATAGATTAAAAAATATGAATAAGTAGTTTTTATTATGTTGCATAGGAAGTGAAGCTTCTGCCTTGAAACCAAAAAAATTACTTTTCTGTATTGTGGTAGTTCTAGGCTATGCCTTTAAATTTTTTTTTCCACAGATTTTTAACAGAAAGTAGTAGAATGTAAATAAATCACTATGGGGAGTAAAAAGGAAAATAATGATAGTTCTAGACAATCCCATTGTGGTATCTACCATAAGATTTAGTTTGGAAAACAATCTTTCTCCTTTTTAGCTTCTTCGCTCTGGAAGAGTCCAATTCACTTCTGCTTTATCTTGGCTGCACTGCTTTGTTGTGATTGGCACTAACAACAACTTCTCCACAATTTTCTCTTGTCCCTTTTTGTGTACAGGGGGTAGGGAAGGAGGCAGGGAAGGGAGAAGCTGTTGCAGCTCCCCTGGTCTTTGGCCAGGGGGTTCTTAGGCTGTTTATTAATTGTAAATACCTGTAAATGTTGTAAATACTGTATATTTTGAACATATTCATTGCATTTCATTGTAGATTGTAGTTTTGCTTATAAATACAGCTTCATTTGCTTCCAAATGAGGTGGTCTGGCAAATTTAATGGTGGCAGGAATTTTTCAGCCCACCACACTTTATAAACTGTTACTGAGAGATTTTTGTTATGTACTTTTTCCTGCTAGAAAAAAAAAAAAAAAAAAAAAAAAAAAAAAAAAAAAAAAAAGAAGAAAGGATTATGAAATTAGGATAATATTACCAAGACAAGAGGGTCAGTTGTGAGGTTAGATTTTACATTGTGCTTTTTGCTTTTGTCATTGTGGACATTTCATTCCGTCTCCATGCTTCAGATTAATCTGTATAAGAGAGACAGCACCACTCACAGGCACTCATTTGTCTTACAAAGATTTTTGACTCCTGGTTATATGAGTTGCAATGGTAAAACAGGAGGTTCTGTATAAATACAGAGCATTTTCCTTCAACTGGATCTGCCAGAAGAACAGAAGCAGAGCCATTGCACCCCCCTCAATGTGCCAACTCCCCTGAACCTGAATACCATTGAGCATGCAACTATAGGTTGTTTGTCTTGGGAAGAAAGCACAGCACTAAGCATCTTTTATTAAGGAAAATGTTTAAATGCCAATGCATTCACTAGTGTGCTGCTTGGAAGAAGAAATATACTTAATTTCCTAAATACAAAATGTCTGTATTTGGTGGATGAATAAAGACTGATGCTTTTTGCCAACTCATGTGACAAGAAGCACCACACACTCAGTCAGGTGTAATTACCAAAATGTGTTTGCACTGTATGTTTGATTAATATTTAAATAATACTCTAAATAAGCTTTGACTCTTCTTTCTACTACCTCAGATCTATGTCCTACCTGCTAAAGGTGGCTAAGCATTTGATATATCAATGGCTGGGAGTGGGAGGAGGAGGAGGAAAGCAGGAAAGAAGCAGTAATTAGGGTGCAACAAAAGACAGCCTAAGGATGGCAGAGTCACTTAAAAAGAATAATTTATACACAGGGAAGCAATCATGCTCTGAATAGACAGCATGCAAGAGTAAGGCTGGTCTCTTTGTGACATAGTTTGTTGCTTTCATCTAGCTACAGTAAGACTCTTTTCTTCAGGCTTGCCAGAATAAGAGTGCCCTAGTATCTACTCTTACCTCCCTGACAGGCCTGTACATAAGTTGGATTTGCATGCTACCTTCCTAAATGTAAAGTCCTACTATTGATATATTCTCCTTTGCTTCAGTTACGGAAGTGCTAACTTGCACATGCTTGTAAAATATTTCACTTAACTGATAGCAGACTAAGTATAATCATATTAAATCTGGAATAGTTCAATCACTCTGCCACTTGAGAACACAGCAGATGATTTATCTGGTAAGTTTTCATGTGGGGTTCGTACAAAACCATAGTATTCTAGCAGCTGATGCAAAACGTTGCCTCCTCAGCATCAGGCTAAAACACAGATCTATCTCCTGGAGAAATCAACGTGGGCAGATTGTGTAGATGTGACATATGACCTCCTATCCCTGATGGAGCACAAGAGGAAGTGATATTCTACAGCAATTTGGTAGCAGCATAGTAGCATTAGAAGGTGGAATGCCACATCTCTGCATTGCTACTTCAGGCTTGCTGTAGAAATAGCTGAAAACAATGAAGCAGACAAACACAGCTGCTTCAGCAAACGTTACTGCCATGTGCATAAGAAATCCAGCTGCAAAGCTGCATACAAATTAGCCCATCTTAAACACTGCTGGGGGGAACAGAGACATGGTGTATCCTGAAGCAGAGAGGAGGAAGCTGAACAATGCCTTCTTTTTGGTTACATCACAAGTCATAGATGTATTTCTGGTTCGGTATAAGAACTTGTCCTGATTTGAGCTAGAACAGAATTAACTCTGTTCAGTGATTTTAATTTTCAGCTCAGTCTCTTCTAAGTGAATGAACTTTCTGAAATTAACAGCATATTTTTTGCAGACAGTGTCTGCTTCTAGGAGTGATAATGCTTGTTTACAGTTCCTACCAAGGATTAGTATGCAGAAGGGCTCTTGATTATTTGCTTCCATAGAAACCAAGGTCACTGGTAATTCTTGTGTACCATGTTGGGGGTGCAGAGAGCAAAAGGCATCACCTGCAGATAGGCCAGGTAATCCTAAACTGACCAATAAGGTGTTCTGTTCCATATAAGTCATATTTGGTATAAAGCTGAGGGATCACAAGGGTTAAACTCTCCTCTCTAGCCAGCACCCAAGGAGGCCTCTGTCTGTTCTTCCATTCTTCTGCCTTCAATCCAAATCTGTTAGCTCTTGAATTCAGTTCCAGAATCCAGTCTGAGTCCAGTTTGGGGACTTCCCTATTGCCTGCCTTAGCCCTCTTCTGTTCCCCCTGGGAAGGAGAGGAATTAATAGAGAGCATCAGCTATTTATCTACTGGGCAGCATAGCCCTAACCCTTAACAGGCTATTTCTGGAAGACTTTAGAGAAGGAGCCTGGGACCCTGAGTGTTACAGAGGAATAAGATTCACTGCTCTCATGTTGCCAGTGAAGGGCTAATGTTCAAACACAGTTGCTGCCATTGCTAATGCCTCACCATCACATGCTCTCTTTTCCTTCAGTTAAACCCACACCCTTGTTGCCATTAGAACTATTTATATGAAAGCTGTGTTCTGTTTGAGTCACTGGCTCAGGCTGTTCTGCTGCTGGCTTGTGACATATCCCAAATCAGCTTACACTCCAGTCAGAGGAGCTGGAAACAGGAAGTTCCAGTGACCTTGAGCATACAGGACAATAACCCCCTTCATTGTAGAGATCTTAACAGGTTCAGACAGAGGAAAAGCGATAGCTGTGGGTCTCCTTTGCCCCAGCAGTCTTCTGTCTACTGCGATCTCTATTAAAAAACACTTGGAACATTTGAATTAGCTTCTGACTTCTTCAGCACTTGTAAAGTAATTTTGTTAAGTGACATTTTCTACATATCTGTTACAGGATTTTCATATAGATCAGTACCTCATCATCTGAAGGAGATTTTAAAAAAAAAAAAAAAAAGAGATTGCCATTAGTTGGGCAGGGGAAGTCTCTGTGCACTGAATCACCAAGGTTGGAAGAGACCTCAAAGATCAAGTCCAACCTGTCACCACAGACCTCATGACTAAACCATGGCACCAAGTGCCATGTCCAATCCCTTCTTGAACACTTCCAGGGATGGTGACTCCACCACCTCCCTGGGTGGCACATTCCAATGGCTAACAACTCCCTCTGTGAAGAACTTTCTTCTCACCTCGAGCCTAAACTTCCCCTGGTGCAGCTTGAGACTGTGTCCTCTTGTTCTGGTGCTGGTTGCCTGGGAGAAGAGACCAACCCCCACCTGGCTACAACCACCCTTCAGTAATAACGTCTCCCCTGAGCCTCCTCTTCTCCAGGCTAAACAATCCCAGCTCCCTCAGCCTCTCCTCGTAGGGCTTGTGCTCAAGGCCTCTCACCAGCCTTGTTGCCCTTCTCTGGACACATTCAAGAGTCTCAATTTCCTTCTTAAACTGAGGGGCCCAGAATTGGACACAGTACTTAAGGTGTGGCCTAACCAGTGTGGAATACAGGGGCACAATGACTTCTCTGCTCCTGCTGGCCACACTATTCTTGATGCAGGCCAGGATGCCATTTGCCTTCTTGGCTGCCTGGGCACACTGCTGGCTCATGTTCAGGCAGCTGTCGATCAGCACCCCCAGGTCCCTTTCTGTTTGGCAGCTCTCCAGCCACTCCGACCCCAGCCTGTAGCTCTGCATGGGGTTGTTGTGGCCAAAGTGCAGCACCCGGCACTTGGACTTGTTGAATGCCATCCTGTTGGACTCTGTCCATCTGTCCAGTCAGTCAAGGTCCCTCTGCAGAGCCCTACTACCCTTTAACAGATCAACATGTGCTCCCAACTTGGTGTCATCTTCAAATTTGCCGATGACTGTCTCAATCCCCTCATCCAAATCATCAATGAAGATATTAAAGAGAATGGGGCCCAGAACTGTTGCTCCAGAAGCCATGCAGCAAAAGTTAACGTTGGGCCTTGGAGGGTGCACAAGCCTACAGCCTTCACCAAGAGGTGAGAAAAAAAAAGTCTGTCTTGATTCCTATATAGATGAAGCTGAGTTTTAAAGGTGTGGCCATTTTTCCTTTTTTTTTTTTTTTTCCTTCTGTGTGCTGTGTTCTCAGGGTCTGTCTGAGGTCCCAGTGTGGGATGTTTATAACAGAAAAACCAAAATTGGTCCCTGGCCTAAAAATTCTGCTGAAGTACATAAGATATCCACAGCCCTGGTTTCTGCAAATTCACCATGCAGATATATTGCACTTATTCTTCATCAGCACAAAAAAAAAGCAGCTACTCAATCAAGTGAATCTTTGGTTAAGTAACCTGGAAATATGGCTTCACTAATAAATGTGTGGGTAGCAGGAAGAAGAACTTGTAGGTACCCTAGATTTAACACTGGTAAGTAATAAGGGAAATATTTCAAGGATATACCATTACTGCAAAGATCTCACTCTCTTTTATAGTGCTGTTTAAATGTATATTTTATATCCACGTCGTACATCTGCTCCACAGATCCATGTACATGTCAGTGTGTTTACAGGAAGCCACTAAGTCAGGCATGCTTGTTGATTCATTATCTGATAGAATTGGGGAAATCTGCATCCCTAAGAACATGGTCTGTCCATACCAAACTGACACAGAGTATAAGCATACTCTATTTCTCTCTGCACTATAGCTTATATTATGCACTCACAACACACACTACTAGACTTTAGGAGTGCAGATATTTTGCAAATAAGTTAGCATAATGAGGTTCTGATTAGTCCATCTGATCAGTATCTTCTAGGCTAAGAAACTGGAACAAAGGCTACATTTTTTTCCACCAGTTTTCCTAGTCTCTTCATGAAATAAATTCTGAATTTTCCAATTAAACCTGGAAATTCATCCCTGCTTCCTATTTATTATTTTATGCATTATACCATTTTTATATTGAGTTGTTGCAATTCACATGCCACAAAATTTGCTAGAACCAATTGGTGAAGGCATTTCAATCATATGCTCTTTCAAAACTATTTTTTTACCATATGTAGATATACTTGGGTATGTGTAGTGTGGTGGGTTAAAATTCCCCCCCAACATTAACTTTGCCAGACCAACTTGGTTAGAAGCAAATGAAAGCTGCGTTTACAAGCAAGAACTACACTCTACAATGGAATGCAATGAATATGCACAAAATATACAGTATTTACAGTATTATACAGATATTTACAATTAGCAAACACCATGAAAAAAAACCCTAGTCAAAGAGACCAGGGAAACTGTTCCACTGCCCTGTTAGACTTAACTAAACAGCACATCCAAGGTCAGCCGAAGAGCAGGTTAATCTCTCACGAGCGAAGCAAGCAGAGAAGAGATCAGAGAAGAGGAAAAATGTTTTGGTACAGGCAATCTTACAGCAGATATTCCTCCAGTGAATTTGTTTAGAATAATCTTTAGTTATCCTTTTCACACCCAATAGTGATTTATTTGTATTTTTCTACTTTTCTGCTCAAAATCTGTAACTAAATTTTAAAGGCATAGCCTAAAACCACCACACTGTAAAATAGGAATTGAAGACAAGCTGCTTTTTGTCATTGGAAATCTTAAGTGTATGGAAAAGTAGCTCTGGAGATATATAGCTTTTGGGTTTTTTAAAGGCTCCACCTAGAATAAGTAAAAGAGAAAATATTAGTCAGAAGATGGAAGGTTAGGAAAACAATAAAGAACTAGCAGGACTATAGAAAATCTATAACAACAAACCTGGAAGTATGAGACATTTATTTGATTGGAAAAGATAGGTGGGGAGCTGGAATTAGGGTTTGTTCACATGCAGTTGGTTTCTCATTAACTTCATCATGACCAGGACAGAAGTCTGCTCAATTATTTGAGTCCTTTAACATCACCCAGCAGGAGGTAAAGCCCTGAATTGCAGGTCCTGACTAATGGATCAGTATCCCAGACTCTGAAATTCAAGTGTTAAGCAAACAGACTTGTTAAAGTAGTGCATTACAAAGAACTCCAGAAAGTCTGAGCAGGCAAGCTGTCATTGCAGACAACTAGCTAGTGTATGTGATATGGGGAGACTCAAACTTAACGGGAAGACTGCATCTTATATACATGTGGTGTCTGTGACATGGTGGGGGGGTATTTGTATAGGCTCCTGGCCAAAGAACTCAGATACGTTCTTTCAGGTAAGTTTGACTTCAGGAGGAGACTTGATAGGGTGCTTGGTTGCATGGTTTAGTTGATTAGGTGGGTTGGGTGATAGGTTGGATGATCTTGAAGGTCTCTTCCAACCTGGTTTGTTCTATTCTATTCTATTCTATTCTATTCTATTCTATTCTATTCTATTCTATTCTATTCTATTCTATTCTAAATATGGATCATCCCCTCCTCTGATAACATTTGCTGGGACCATACTACTTCTTTCCCTCTCACTCACCATGCATTGATGAATTTGGCTTCCTTTTAATTTTTGTTCCTATTGGGTAACTTAATCTATTGGTTTTATATTGTCTTAACTAAATATAACAAGGAAACGAGATTCAAGAAATTCAAAATTGACAAAGTCAGTTATCACTGGAATACAATTTTAATGCATTGTCCCTTGTAGTACTATGAATAGAAGACTGCTTACTTAGTCATGAAAAATATAGGGTGGTGCTCTGGGTGATGGCACTACTCATATTTGTACACTAAATGGCTGTATCCAGGGTGATTTCAAAACAAAGAAGCTCACTTGTTCACATCCTATTTCCAAACTTTTGCAGGCAGACGTGATCTAACCCAAAGACTCTGCAAAAAGAGATTGTGTCTCCTGTGGAGATATTTATTGCTTGTGCTATGAGATCCTTATGATATCTGAGAACTTGTTGAAGGAAAGAAGTCAGAGAGTTATGGTCAATGGGACAGAGTCTAGTTGGAGGCCTGTAACTGGTGGAGTCCCTCAGGTGTCAGTACTGGGACCAGTGCTGTTCTAAATATTCATCAATGACCTGGATGAGGGAACAGAGAGCACTGTCAGCAAGTTTTCTGATGACACTAAGCTGGGTGGAGTGGCTGACACACCAGAAGGTTGTGCTGCCATTCAGCAGGACTTGGACAGGCTGGAGAGCTGGACAGGGAGAAATCTAGTGAAGTTCAACGAGGGCAAGTGTAGAGTCTTGTACCTAGGAAAGAACAACCCCATGTACCAGTATAGGTTGGGGACTGACCTGCTGGAGACCAGTGAAGGGGAAAAGGACCTGGGAAGGTTGGCCATGAGCTAGCAATGTGCTCTTGCAACCAAGAAGGCCAGTGCCATCCTGGGGTGTATTAGAAGGAGAGTGGTCAGTAGGTCAAGAGAGGTCCTCTTCCCTAGGTCCTCTTCCCTCTCTACTCTGCCCTGTTAAGGCCACATCTTGAATATTGTGTCCTGGGCCCCTCAGTTCAAGGTCAGGGAACTGCTTGAGAGAGTCCAGCACAGAGCCATGAAAATTATTAAGGTGGTGGAACATCTTTCTTACAAGGAGAGACTGAGGGAGCTGAGGCTTTTTAGTTTGGATAGGAGGAGACTAAGGAGTGACCTCATTCATGTTTATAAATATGCAAAGAGTGAGTGCCAAGAGGATGGAGTCAGGTACTTCTTGGTGATGCCCAATGACAGGACAAGGGGCAATAAGTGGAAGTTGAGGCATAGGAAGTTCCATGGAAATGGAAGGAAGAATTCTTTCACTGTGAGAGTGACAGAACACTGGAACAGGCTGCCCAGAGGGGTTGTGGAGTCTCTCTCTCCGGAGATATTCAAGACCCACCTGGATGAGTTCCTGTGTGACCTGGTACAGGTGATCCTGTTTTGGCAGAGGGGTTGGACTAGATGATCTCTTGAGGTACCTTCCAGCCCCTAACATTCTGTATATGCTGCCAAGTATTGCACTTTTTAAACCATTGGGGTCTTCCAAAAAATGTAGAAGTGACAGAAAAAAAAATCAACTGCAAGAAAAATTCCAGATGTGGTGGTTTTGATCACCTTGGCCTATTCTGGCTGATTGTGATTAATTAAAATGTCAGGAAGAACATACATGCTAGGGTAAAAATTTGAAAATGGAGGAAAGGGAATGAAAGAGAAGAAAAACAGCAATTCAGGAAATATCTCCTTGAGGTACTAACACTGTACCTGAATCCAAGGCTCTAATTTTGTTTTGCATTCCTTCTACTTTGTTGTGTGTCACACTTTCACTTCCTCCTATCTTTCAGCAAAGGAATTGCATCTTCAGCTTAATGAACTCCTCTGCTCTGTTAGTGATGCCCCAACTACCAGGATAGACTCTCTGGGGTACTTTTGTTTATGACAATCTTTTCCAGCCATCAAACTAGGAAGAGCAGTAGCCTGTTAGAAGCTACCATTAACTGCTGTCAAGTGCTGCAGAGCTGACTAACCTTTGTATGTCCACATCTCTAGCAGGACAGCCAAGGCATCTCCTAGAGTCTTTATTTGCCAGTGCTAAAGCTAGACTGGAAGAGTGCAAAGTGTGTGAAAGGAGCAAAGGGAACGGGGAGAGGCTATCCAGTGTGAATGTAACAGAGTCATCAGAGTGGAAGCCAACAGGCTTAACCTAGTCATCACACGGGTGGCAAACATTTCTTTTCTCACTTGCAAAGAACTGGACTGGACTTGCTGCTTGTTCTTTCTACTCTGTCGTGGCCACCACCCATGAAGAATCCCAGAAGAGAAATCAAGTCCCATGCCTGTCTAGGTTGGACTTTCCTGTGTTTGACAGCTGTTACTACTCATGTCATTGCTGCCCTTAACAGGTACTTTTTCAGTTCATAAAGAGAATAACACAAACTCCTCAACAACCACTATTACTACACCAGTAGCAGGATAGCACAACAGTGTCAGACATTAAAATATGCTTAGCCCTAATGACCACCATTTCCAGCAAATTAGATAGTCTGACTTGTCAAGAATACAGACAAATTTTATTGAGGAGAAGACTAGTGGGTTGAGGGAGAGACGATGCAACATTTGACATTATCTCTAAAACCATGAGTACATTTGTAGCTTTTAAAGCCAAGTGACAGTGTTCAAAGTATTAATGCCAGTGAGATATCGATATTAAAATACTGGAAGCCAGCTGATACACGGCATTGTTTCCACACACTGGAAAAACAACACCCTGGATTCTGATTCACAAAGCATGCCAATGTTTTAAGGTGTTAAGTTGTAATGTCACATTTTAAAATAGATAGTTGAGTAAAATTAGAGTGAAGGATAGCCTAAGTTTGTGTGGTGATTTATGTTGATTAATATCTGCTTAAACATTTTTGTTCTGCTGCTGTCATATTGATCACATCTACTATTTAAATTAAATTTCCTGATCTGAAAGCATATTGCCATCTGCACTGGAGAAATAGTATTATCTTGAAGCCATTTTTTGTATTTAATTGTGCACAACTGAAAATGCTTTTAGGAATTACAAGAAGTGTACTCAGTTAAAATGGAAGCATCTTTTATCCCACTGTTGACTTACAAATCAAAATTAACTCAATAAGGACTATATTAAAACAGTAAAAAATTAGATTACTAGTTGATAGATGTGTACCAAACCCTGATTTCTCATTCACTTATTGACAAAACTTCTCTTGAAGCTGTCCACAGTCCCATGTGATACCAACAGCAGTGAAGTTCAGCAGAGGCTGACTTTAAGTGCTTTTTTTTTAAACCCTCTGTTAAAGCATTAGATTACAGGGTCCCACTGAAAATTAGGATGACCAGAGGTTACATGACTTTATAGATGCTGACACCTGAAAGAGATGGGATCCTGCATCCTTACAGTAGCTCAGACAACTTGTCTGAAACAGGCACAGTGTCTACAATGACTCTAAACAACATCTGTAGTAGGGAACAGCTCTAGTGAGAATCAGAATCCTGATTTTGTGCTTGTGACAGGAATATTTGATGACAGAGACATAATTTTAAACCAGGAGTTTAATATTCCCTTTTCACTTGTTTTCCAGCCAAACTACTGTTTTAATTCTGCTTTACTCTGTTGCATAATTTAGCATTTCAAAAATACCTCAGAATGATGACAGAAAGAATTCCTGTAAAGTCTGCAGCTAAGCATGTTATTGACTTTCCAGGCTGAAAAGATGGTTTATAAAATCATAAGAAATGAAACATCATCATGTATAGCTGTTTTAACAAATTTTACAGCGTTTTTATTTTCCTCATAATGTTAGTCCCTCCTAGCAAACCTTTGCACACATGTTGAAGTATACACTTTGATTGAATCCATGGGAGCTGCTGAGAAGTAGTCACACATGCCTGGAAAAGGATCTACATCTTGGTAATGTATTCATATGCACAGCACTACATGGTAGGGGGCTTAGAAAAACAGTAAACACCCTATAAGCTATGTCCTGAAAAATCCCATTTTTAAGTACTGCACTGGCATTTAATAAAGAATTCAATTCTACTTATATCTATCATGTCTATTTTACCTCAGGTCATGTATCTCCAAGGATGTCAGAAAATACACTTCTATCTTTTTAAGTGAAGTTTCCTCACACTGAACTTGTGTTAGTCATTGTCTTCTGATACAGACTGCATAATGTGTCCCCCCCCAAGTCTACACACCATATACCTAGAGAAAAGGAAGAGGAAATGTGATTAAGTCTTCTAAAAGGAGAACCTACAAGACTTCTTCCCTTCCCAGGACCATAAAAGCTCCTCACAAAACCCCAAGCTGTGAAGTTCATCTCCTGTCACATGGGAGATGATCAGTACTGGGTATGGTATCAGTCCCTAGCAAAGCAGGTGGGAAATCTCACGTAAGGAGATGCTGGCTCTTTCAGCAACAAGACAGCTCATGCATGTCCTCTCTGTACCTTCAATGGAATTAAGTAGCAGGCACATGCATTAGACTGTAGAATACAAATGTTCACTTCTTGCCCACAGTCTGAACAGTGTGGTTAATGAATTCTTAGAGTTTCATATAACTTTGCTGTTTCTTGTGCATGTATCCATAACTGTGAAGCAAAAAATTGCCTCAGAATAAAGGCACATCTGAAGTAACAAGGGACAGCATCTTTCACATAAGGATTCTTAAAGTACATGCCATTTTTATTCTGAAAGAGACATTTTAGAATTGCATGAGGTTCCACTCTACAAAAATGTAGACAGTTATTTTTCAGGGTCCAGCAAACAACCTCCACACAACAAGAGACTCTGAAACAGCAATAGCAGTAATTTTTTTATCAGTTAATCTGTAAGTATTTATCAAATAAATCAGTGTCATTACCCTACTCTTTAGCCCAAGACACAAAAATTAAGTGAGTTCCTCATGGTCTTCCAGTAGGAAAATAGATGTATCACTTCAGGAAATGTGGATGGCATTCAACAGATCATTTCTTGTGCTATGGAAATGAAGGAACTTCTTTAAATCTTCTTGCATACTTATTTTCCACTCTTTCCCTAGGGCACTTCTGAGGGTCCTGTTTTGTTAATGTGTATCATTACATTTATTGTATATTATTTTTCAGTCTTAAATATAGCACAAATTCTTGGAGGGGTCATTGCTCATTTGTAGTAATATAATACACCAAAACAAAAAAAAAAAAAAAAAAAGCATACAATTCACTTTAATGCTAAATGCTAACACATGTTAATATTAAACATAGCAAATGATAGAGGTTTTTTGGAGAGAAATGTTCTCCACAGCTGTTGCACAGAATCCTTTAGAATCAGGCCACTGATTCTAATTACCTTGAATGAATGTCAGTATAATACTTTCACCTCACAGTCTGTGTTTCAGTTAATGAACCATTCCCAGGCTTAGGTAAAAGAAATGGATAATAATCAAAATACACATTGAGGAAATAAATACAGAAACCCTGATTATGAGGCACTACAATGAATGACAAATATTTTTTTTTTCATTCTGGAGGAGTAAGAGTTTATTCAAAAGGTTGTAGCACATGCACTTTTTCCTATCTCTTTTTCATCAGAAGATGAAGCAGATCATGTCTGCTGTGTAGGTACACCCATTAAACAGTTGAGAATGTCTACTTGATCCGAAACATACTAAAGTCAATAGACACCTTTTCAACTGACTTCAGTAATGAATTTTGCCAAACAATCAATTCTGCCCTGGCAGTTCCCACTGTCTTCATTAGTTTAAAACCTTAATAGAAGTTTAACAAAGAAACATTTGGAAAACAATCTTTTGCACTGCAAGAAATACAAAATCTGTTCATTATGTTTTGCTTCCAGCATGAGGTCTGAAAGTATCTAGATGTATTTTTAAAGGAAATTGCCAGCAAATCTCAGCATCTACTTTAACAATACTCTAGAAAAAGAAACAAAATCCTTACCCCAAAACTTTGGTGGCCATGTGATTGGAGAGTAAGTACTGTTTCTATCCATAACATCCAAATAACAAATATAGAATGGTATATCCACAGAGGAGCAATAGGTTTCTGAACGTTTGAGATTTAGCAGTAGAAGTGATGCTTTTGTGCTGCCAGAGAAATGTGCTGTTTGCCTAAAAGGAAATGGATGTATCATGTTTCCTGCTTGTGGACTCAAATTAGCAAGTGCTTGCCTTATCTTGGAACAGCACATGGTTCCCGAGACGGGGAAACAGTTTCCTTCTTGTCATTTCCTCAGCCAGAGCAAACTGATGCAGAACAATACCAAATCTCCTCCTTCCCTGAAACTTTTTGAACCCCGAAGTGTCCAGAGAGAGATGAAAATGTCTCTTTCTTTCAATGATTTGCTGTATTGAAGGCCTTCCTTAAATGTTCAAAACCACTTGTTTTCAGTGGGAATTTTCAGTAAGGAAGAAGTTTGTATATTAATTTTGGTATTAAGGTTGTTAAGTATTCACCATTGTTCTTTGGCTGGTTTGAGGAACTAGCTGGGCCTGAGAGTGTAACTGTAGGCATTAATATTTTAATGAGCATACTTCAAATTTCCTTTGCCAATTCTTTTCCTTTCCACACCCCATTCTAAAATATGAGTTCCCTGGAACACAAACAAGCTTTGAGCAAATTGTTTGGACAGTAAGACAATAATGTAGTGTTAATTCCCTGTTGGAATTTGTAGGTGCTGCTGCTAAATACAACAAATAGCAATAATAACACACATATTAAAGAAAATAGCCAAGATATTTAACCATGCATAACCAAAAAGTAATGGAGAATGTATGGGGGTCAATAAAATACATTATTTTGTATTTCTGTAATAAATTTCGTAGGACCTGATTTTAACTGTTTTCCTTTTAAATACATTGCAGATAATGGATGTCCATAAAAATTCTTCTGTGAATATCAAACCTCTGTTGTCTGAAAAGTTGTATGAGGTTTTGTTTTGCCCATTGTTAAAAAAACACACCACCACCACAGAATCAGCTACATTGATTTCTCACAATGAATATCAGGAATACCCCAAATTTAGGAATATTCCAATCTTAAGATTTAGATCTTTAGATTTTAATGTGGAACATCCTGGTATGTTATAATTAAAACAAAATCTCTACCAAAAACCTCAGATTAATACATCATAAACCTTGACTTTATTTATTATTTCAAAATGAGACAATTTCTATTCCTTTTGACTTTATTTCTGAGTACTGCAATAATTTCTTTTATTGGTAACCCCATTACTTCTTTCATTTTTCTCTGTTGAGAAGTATCTTTTCCTGAAAATAAAATCATCATAACCCTCATGAACAAAAATGCTCATCACAATACAATACAATACAATACAATACACCAGGTTGGAAGAGACCTTCAAGATCATTGCGTCCAACTCATCAACCAATCCAACCCACCCAACAACTAAACCATGCAGCCAAGCACCCCATCAAGTCTCCTCCTGAACACCTCCAATGAAGGTGACTCCACCACCTCCACAGGTAGCCGATTCAAATGGGCTACACTCTCTCTGTATAGAACTTCCTCCTAACATCCAGCCTAAACCTGCCCAGGCGCAGCCTGAGACTGTGTCCTCTTGTTCTGGTACTGGCTGCCTGGGAGAAGAGGCCAACCTCCACCTGTCCACAACCTCCCTTCAGGTAGTTGTAGAGAGCAAGAAGGTCACCCCTTAGTCTCCTCTTCTCCAGGCTAAGCAACCCCAGCTCCCTCAGCCTTTCCTCATAGGGCTTGTGTTCCAAACCCCTCACCAACTTCATTGCCCTTCTCTGGACACGTTCCAGCAAGTCAACATCCTTCCTAAACTGAGGGGCCCAGAACTGGACACAGTACTCGAGGTGTGGCCTAACCAGTGCAGCGTACAGGGGCAGAATGACCTCCCTGCTCCTGCTGGCCACACTGTTCCTGATGCAGGCCAGGATGTCATTGGCCTTCTTGGCTGCCTGGGCACACTGCAGGCTCATGTTCAGCCTACCATCAACCAGTACCCCCAGGTCCCTCTCTGCCTGGCTGCTCTCCAGCCACTCTGACCCCAGCCTGTAGCACTGCATGGGGTTGTTGTGGCCAATGTCCAGAACCCGGCACTTGCATGTGTTCAGTCTCATGCCATTGGATTCTGCCCATCTGTCCAGCCTGTCGAGGTCCCTCTGCAAAGCCTCTCTACCCTCACCACTCATTATACTGGCAAGTATAACACACTGCAGCTTCTAACTGATGGGGATAGAGGAACGTAAAGGAAGAGTTGTTAAATACATTGCTGAAGAGTTGTTAAATACATTGCTGAAGTTCAACTCCAATGAAATGAGCAGTCATTTACTCTTTGAAAAGAGGAACTGACTTCTGTCCTTAAAGGTTTTGAATGCATTGATTAAATGAGGGGAGGTGCTTTGAATTTACAAGCCCTAATCCTGAAGAAAGAGAATTTTCAGGGGAAATAAATGTGATGGATATCATCACGTATTAGAAAATACGTGGGCAACCAAACCATAGGCACACAATGTAGTGCCAGCAGGTGAAGAGTTGCCTGCTTCCTTGGCTGTGTACAGCCATGGGGGAGGACTCAGAACCATTACCAGTCCACTCTGGAGGTGGCAGTTGTTTTCTTCATCAATATATTATGATTCTTTTCTTTCTCCTTACCCTCCAGTAAACCCCTGACTGGCTGGATGTTGTCTGTCCACTTAGAGTGGATAGGTTCTTTACGCATTCAGATTAATTTGGTCTAAACCAAAATCTAATAAAAAAATTAATCATGATTCTATGACTTTTTTTTTTAGCTGGGAAGAACTCATGGTGGTAAAGTTTGAGTATGAACAGTAAGCCCTTCAAACAGAACCTGAATCTTAGCTACTGTCAGTCATATCCAGACAGAAGAGTCATACCACCATCATTACATGTGAAAAAGGAATATTGTGTCAGAATTTTGAAGTAATTTGCTGAAAACTACTTTTCAGTGTTTCAGCTGCTTACAATTGTTGGCATTTCATGAGGGAACATAGGTATATATGCTGAACTCTCCTGAGACATGAGCCCACAGGATCCTTATTTCCAATGTAAGCACAGTTCACACTTACCATCTGGAGATTATGATTTAGTCTGGGATTTCCTTTAATTGTTTCATATTTCAGCAGCCCCATATTTGTCCTTGGTTAGTTTTACAGCTCTCCGGATGCATGAAGAAAAACTCAGGAATTTTTGTTCTTTGACCAGTGATGAAAAGTGTTCCTGTCTCATATCAAACTATCCATTTTAAATGCTGCTCCTAATGTGACAAAAGACAGAAAACCTGCTATTTGATTTACTGCCTTTAATGATTCACTTCAATTCTTTTCAAGATCAAACAACAGATTTCTTTGGTTTACCTGCTACACATCAAACAGCTTACTTCTATCTGCTGGCTCTATCTGGCCTTTAAATCTGATATGCCTGCTACAGTGGAGTTGGTCTCTTCTCCCAGGCAACCAGCGCCAGAACAAGAGGACACAGTCTCAAGCTGCACCAGGGGAAGTTTAGGCTTGAGGTGAGGAGAGAAGTTCTTCACAGAGGGAGTTGTTAGCCATTGGAATGCGCCACCCAGGGAGGTGGTGGAGTCACCATCCCTGGAGGTGTTCAAGAAGGGATTGGACGTGGCACTTGGTGCCACGGTCTAGTCATGAGGTCTGTGGTGACACGTTGGACTTGATGATCTTTGAGGTCTCTTCCAACCTTGGTGATACTGTGATACTGTGAATGAAAAGACATATGGCTGCAGTAACATCATCATCTCAGCTGTACACTGGATGTTACCCATTTTTCTTCATATTTTTCAGAGAAAGACTAGTGGGTAGGAAATATATTTTTGGAGGGGTGTGAAATCCTAAGGACACGGCATAACAAGAAGATCCATTGCTAATTACGTACCCTTACCTGATTGGGAATGTAATGCCATTTTGTATAATGTGAATATAGTCAGGATTTACTGGATCATGTCTAAATCTTTTAGATCTGGTGTTCTACTCAAAATTCGGAATCCTTTTTTTCCCCTTAACACAGAAGTCTTATATATATATAAAGTCTAGTGAAGGGTGACTGCAAGAGAGAAGAAGATGAAGAGGAGTGCTCTCTTTTGCCAGCCAACCACCTTCCTATTACTGATCTTTTTCATGATAGGTGTGAAGGCTGTGTTGAGAGTATTTATATGTGTGTGCAAAAATGAGGGAGAGAGAATTTAAAAGGGTAAGCAACAATATATATTTTATGCTAAGGCCAGAGACTCAAAAAATTAAAATGTCTTTGAACCAGATTTATATCTCTCAAATATTTAATGTTAAAGGGGGCAGTAGTCCCTGTAGGGGCAAGTTGTGTGGGCAAAAGCCAGCTTTAGCATCTCTGTACTTTATTCCCACAATCAAGTAATAGCTGGGGAGTATGGTACTGAAAGTTGGCACTATGGGGCTTGTGTAGGTCCAGCTGCACACCAGAGTAACACAAGGAAGTGAAAGAGGGATGGGACAGATGAGCTCTTTGGGGTTATCAGAAAGTCAGGAAGTTCCACTCACACTGTTTTGTATCTAGCAGCTTACACAATGTTTTGTGGTGGTCCACATGGAGCTGTGAGTTTGGACTCCAACTTGAAAACCCCAAACTGAAACTTCTATCTTATCAGGAGACTAAATCAAGAGCAACCATCCCAGAACAGAAGAAAACAAGGTAGTATCATATTCCAACTCCCCCTCCCCCCAAAGGAATTAATTGGGTAAAATGAAGTCATAACTTGATAAATTACCAGAAAGGATTATATGGCATGATTGCTTATAGGGCCAGAGAACTGGAAATAGCAAGGCAGAAAAAACCCTCCTGGCCCTCTGTTCCACTACATATGCATTCTGTGAAACACTTCCTGTTCAGAAGATGAACATGAAATTCACTATTCTTTCCAAAGGATGGAAAATTATTATCCATGGCCATATTCACCAGTTCTGCAAACATTTAGAAAAGAGATTTGCCATTATGTCTTCAGAACACATCATTTCCTTATTTTCAGCCATGACACTAGAGGGAAAAGAACAGGGCAATAGACATCAGAGTCTTTCCTATTCTGGTCTGCTCCCATGAATCTTCTGAGACCTGGAGTGCTGAAATACAACATTTTAGCAGACTTATCACCTTAATTTGGATTACCATCCTAGTCTTTCTAGAGATAAAGAAACAACACTTAAACATAATTCAATATAACAAAATTTTAACATTTCTGTAGTAATTGAAAGAGCTTTACAGTTGAACTATAAAGTTTGCATCCAGTCACCACCTCTTGTTGTTACATCCTGTTCTACCTGCTGTTAAAAAGATGGAATGAAATGGAATCAATTTTTCCCACTCCCTCAGATGGTCTGAAACGTCTAATTTCATTGATACATAATGTTGAAAGACTTATCTATATTTGTGCATGCTAAGAGAGACTTTGCTTTCACAGACATTCACAGTTTGCTGGTGTGAATAGCACATATCTCAATTACTCTCACAATGCATGAACTGTTTAGGAACAGAATTGTGTTTATATCAAGTTTTCACACAGAATTTAATGGACTTGACTCATCATGGAGCATTCCATTAGGAGAGAAAAAGTATTCCTGCATGCTACCATTTGCATGTGAACTTGTGCATCAGTTGACCCCGGTGCATGTCCAGTACCACTGCAGTACTGCTGTCCTTAGGTGGGCAGAGACTGCTACCTGTACTCTCTTTGCTGACATGTAACCTAGGACCTACCATTGACATGGTTTTCATTTTATCAGTTAGGCACACTAAGAAACACAGCATACTGGATTCAAGGTATGTTTCTCAAACTCCTTTTTACATTCATTTCAAGCAGAAACAGTTCTCTGCTGCCATTCCACTACATGTGTTAAGTAAGAGCCCTATCCAAATATATTGCTGCTAATGAAAAATACCTCTACACACACTTAGATATCATAACAGGTGCATCAGATAAGCATTTAGAAAGTATTTATATCTCCTGTATATCTGAAATATCTTCCAAAAGTCAGAATAGGGGAATGGAGAGAACAAAATCTTTACTGTTTTCAGTAAGGCTGTTTCCAAAGCTAATTCTTCTATACATTCCAATGCTAAACAAACAAACAAAATAATCTGAATCAGTGAGTCCATTTATAATAAGATTTTTCCCAGGCATCATGCCTACATTACTTCATTATTTTTTCCAGACTTATATCTGGTCTACCAGGCTAGTCATGATAAAATAGTTTTGTTGGAAGCAGATGCCACAGGTAATATTTTGCTTTGATTTAGTTAGGTTTACTGAGACTGAATTTGTTTCATAGGTAACAGATTGAAAATTCTTCTTTCATTTTTCTAGGCATATGGCTTATGACAATAAAAATCTGCTTTCTGACTCATACCATAGGTAAATGATTAATATAAAGCAAAAGAACAAGTATTTGATCTTTATGGCTCTCTTCATCAGTTTACTAATACCATAAAAAAACTGTAGAAAACCAAAACCTTTTCTGAAGTTTAGAGCAAACGGAAATCCTACAAGGAAGGTTAAGAACGGAGGCATGATGAACAATTGAAGGAAATTGCCTTTCAGTAGTCATGAATGTTTAATCTTCTCTTCCTCTGATTGACAGGATCACACCATAGTCATGGAATATCCATTTACTTCTATAAATCCACAAAGCTTGGAATGCATTTCAGGAGGAAATTACCTGGACTTGTATATCTCTGTTACAGTACTTTTAATTTGCCCAAGAAAAATTGAAATGTACATGAAGTCAGGATGTTCTTAAGTATATAAAGCCTGGATTAATCACCTGGAAAAGTACAGAGTACCACGATACCTCATAATTGAGTATCTCATTTAAGGGTTTTGAGGACTATAAAGTCCATGGCCAGTGCTCCATAGGCTAACTAAGCTTGCTTGAGTTTGTTAGTATTTATTATTCTTACCATAGTTTCCTCAAGGCATCCCTTATGGCAATCACAAGACTTTTGTACTTAAGTACTGTGCAAACACGTTACAGTGAGACTTGACAATTTGCATTTCTTCTTTGTTGTGCATTGTGATTGTTTCCTGTATTCTTCAGGAAGACATCATATTAAAAAGCAAAACTGCAAGCCTACAGTCACTGATATTTTTCTCGTGATGATATTCTTTGCCCTTTGGAGGTTTAAAGACATTTCATAGGGTGTGCAGTTGGCAGGTCTGTCCTCCTAGACTTGTATGTCAAGTTTGTTAGAGTAGGCCCTTTACCAAATGCGATGAACACAAGATGCTGGCAGCAAGCTGTCTCACTTCAGATTAAGCAGAGAAGTAGCCAAAAGTAAAAGCAGTAACTTGATCAGTTTTTAGTGAGAAAGATAAAAGTGCCCTGTCAAGGAACTGTATTTCTCTTAACACACTTAGGAGTCTCCTAAACTAACTATAGAAATTTTCAGTATCACAGTGTCACCAAGGTTGGAAGAGACCTCAAAGATCAACCATGTCCAACCTGTCGCCACAGACCTCATGACTAGACCATGGCACCAAGTGCCACATCCAATCCCCTCTTGAACCTCTCCAGGGATGGTGACTCCACCACCTCCCTGGGCAGCTCATTTCAATGATGAACGACTCTCTCAGTGAAGAACTTTCTCCTGACCTCGAGCCTAAACTTCCCCTGGTGCAGCTTGAGACTGTGTCCTTTCATTCTGGTGTTGGTTGCCTGGGAGAAGAGACCAACCCCTTCCTGGCTACAACCTCCCTTGTTGCAGAGAGCAATGAGGTCTCCCCTGAGCTTCCTCTTCTCCAGGCTAAACAATCCCAGCTCCCTTAGCCTCTCCTCATAGTGCTTGTGCTCAAGGCCTCTCCCCAGCCTTGTTGCCCTTCTCTGGACACGTTCAAGTGTCTCGATGTCCTTTTTAAACTGAGGGGCCCAGAACTGGACACAGTACTCAAGGTGTGGCCTAACCATTGCAGAGTACAGGGGTACAATGACTTCCTTCTCCTGCTGGCCACACTATTTTTGATGCAGGCCAGGATGCCATTTGCCTTCTTGGCCACCTGGGCACACTGCTGGCTCATGTTTAGGTGGCTGTCAGTCAGCACCCCCAGGTCCCTCTCTGTTTGGCTGCTCTCCAGCCACTCCGACCCCAGCCTGCAGCTCTGCATGGGGTTGTTGTGGCCAAAGTGCAGCACCCGGCACTTGGACTTGTTGAATGCCACCCTGTTGCACTCTGCCCATCTGTCCAGTCAGTCAAGGTCCCTCTGCAGAGCCCTACTACCCTCTAACAGATCAACATGTGCTCCCAACTTGGTGTCATCTGCAGATTTGCTGATGACTGTCTCAATCCCCTCATCCAGATCATCAATGAAGATATTAAAGAGGATGGGGCCCAGCACTGATCCCTGGGGGACACCACTGGTGACTGGCCTCCAGCTGGATGTGGCACCATTCATCACCACTCATTTCATTTTGCTCTGATAAAAGACCACAGTAGTGGTTCCTTCCACATATCTCTTCCTTCTTATTGCAGCAAATCTAGACACCTCAGCACTCTTCGTAGGCACAAAATGCCTGAACATTTGCCCTCAAATTCACCTATATAACCATCATAGCCACTCTTGACTATCCCCATTGCTCACTCCCTCCCAAGCACTTACACAAGCATCTGCACTTGCAGCCTTCACACCACTGAACATCGCAGTCCCTCAGCAAGCTAATTGGAGAGCTCCACAGAGAACAGAAATGCACTTATGGTCCTTGGGAAACTGGTGAATAATTAATTTAACCACTTTCTATTGCAGGTCATTAATTTTCACTGCTCTGAAATAGGTTGCTATTATGGAGAGTAAGCTTAATAAATCTTAAGCTGTGAAGGCCATGAGTTGTGGACAAAAGCACACAAGCACAGAGTGACTGCAGAAACTCCAGATGCTGAAAAAATTTACTGGTAAGTACAAGGAGCTTTTTACTGGCTTTGGGTACACTTTCATATGTGCTTTCAGTTTTACATCGATGAAACTTTCAGTTGAATGACCCCTGATTCATTCTGGAGAAGTCTAGGTGGATGTGCACTTCTAATATGCAAGACTGGTGAAGCAGATTCTTAGCACATAGAAATCCATATCAGTAAACTGAATTAACACTGACTTAAAATGGTGATATCGACAATTAAAAACTACAAAATGAAATGATGAGAGATGATGAAAATATAAGGGAACAGACAGCTTACAAATCCCATGCATGTAGATTTTAAAAAGTCAAAATATGGCTATACTTGACATGAGCCAGTCAAGAAAGCAAGCATGCAGTAAGACTAAAATGTGAAACTGAAGGGCATACAGCAGAAGTGACTGCTGACCTGTTCAACTAAGATGACTTGAGAGCTCTGGACTGATCAGGGAACAGTCATGAGGCATAAATAAGATTGTCAGAACATAGTGTATGGACTAAGATTTTAAAAAAAGACAATACTGTGAAGGTTTCATTAACTGGAGAACTTTCAGAAATGGCAAGGGGAAGCAATGTTAGGGGAATCAATGTCAGCAAGAATGCTTTCACTTCCCAGTTTTCAAGACAAAGGCAATAGTTACATGTCTTATAAACAAGTGCTGCTAGCTCTCAGGAATATAGTATGAAAGGTTCTTATTTGGTGCTGACAACTTACATCTGATCTTCAGACAATATCAGAGAAAATGCTTTCTGACTGGCTGATAAATCACTGTTGCCTTCTTTTGAAAAAGAGTCAATAAAATAAGCAGGCTGACTTTACATTCCTATCACTCAGGGACAGAAAGAAATCTGTTTGGATTTATATTGGGATGGTTTGAGCTGAATGGACTTGGTTTGTGAGTTTTGAGATGAGAGAAGAGGGATGGGAAGCATCTAATATGATTATCATTAGAAGACAACAGAAAACAAAAAAAAATTCCCAAGTATGCAAAGAAGATCAACTCTGCAGCCTCTGTAGTCTACTCTGAAAATTATCAGATAACTCATCTCTAAAGCTGCAAGGCATAAAGTGTAGGACAGAAGAACTTGGTAGGCTCTGCTTTACATTCAGGACTCAGAGTTCAGGTTCATCTGGATAAGCACAGGTATTTGTGGAACTACAGAGGGTTCAAGGTTGTTTGAGACAACACATTATCTGGTTTCTGGTTAAAAGGGCAGCAGAGTTTCAGAGACTTGTACTTGACCATATGGTCTGCCAGAAACTGACAAAATGAAAGTGCTTTGGAGCAGGTAGGCAGGGAATCAAAATATAGACCCTAAAAATTAATTAAAAATGCCTCAGAGTTATTTAGTTCTTTATATTTATATCTGAAACCATGAGGTTTATTATATTGAAGCACTGAAGAATGGAAAATCAGAGTGGCCTGCAGTTGTCAAAGACTTGGCAGAAACAAGATGACCAGAAAAAAAAAAAAAAAAAAAAAAAAAGCAGTGAAAAGGGCAGATATGGTCAGTTCTGTGTAACTCTTGTATTCCTGCTTGTGTAAGGCACTGATGACTACTGCTAACTCTTCTCATTTCCAGAGGAAATGAATCTGTAGCAAGGCTGCACTGCAGAGTATTGGTGGTCCTGATAAATCTGGAGCAGGTTCCCTTTTATTTCTGGGACACGGCACTTCAGAGTCAGAGATGCTAGTCATGCCATTACACTTGCTCTGAACTGCTTTTGTAAAAACTGCATTATCCACAAAACACCTGTCTCTGAAGAACTCACAATGTATGAAATCTCCAGAGACAAGCACTGAGGATCTAGAAGGAGCTGGGCTTTAATCCAGATTAAATATTTGACAGGCATCTACAAATGGCATAGTGCTCCCCATACTATCAAAGATTAGTTTTAGAAAAGGGGCTATTGGTAATTTAAGGGAAAACATTGTAAGGATATAAATCACCAGTGGTCTTAAACATTAATTTTAGGAGATAAGAGCTAGGAAAATATTTTTTCCCTAGACAAGGACTTCTCCAAAACCTTTTTCCTCCCAAGTATGCAATTTAGCAATGATTTGCTCTAGAGAGGAAAAGATATTCACTCAAACAAGTGAGGTAGCAAGAAAGTGTCCCTCTGAGGACTTTTTGTCCAAGTGGAGGAGTATATTTACTGAATATTGTGGTAATTTTTAAATACATTCTTTATTGTTGTATTGTAGCACAGTATTTTCCTGAAACAAACATAGCAGCGCAGAAGAGCTGTAGTCTTGAAACTTCATGATTTCCTCCTAGTCACGACTGAATATGGGAAACATCCATTCAGTTTAAAAAATATTCCACCGCTGTAGGAATGAATGACTCACATGAAATGTAGCCACCTTCAGGAAAAAGCACAACACTGAAACAGCAGAGACAGTTAAAGCCAAGAGATGGGTAACATATAATTCTGGAAAGCAAAGAAAGATACTTTGCAAGCACACTAAATTATCCTTTCAATATTTCTTGGCCTTTCCACATGCCAGTTAGGAATCTTATGACTGCATTCTTAGATCTGAGCTATCAATTAAAAAAGTATTTGTTCTTAGTCAATTCCCTTTCTATTTCTCTACGTAAGAGATTTCTGTACCACATTTTTCACTGCCTCTGCATTCTGTTATACTCTTCCTTCTTAAAACTCTTTCTTTAAATAAGAAATTCTTTTCCAAGTGTTGTAATGCTCTTTTGGGTAACATCTGAAAAAAATTCCCTCTCTGTTTCAGCTTTTCATAGAAAACATCAAGAAGAGTACTGACACTATTCTGAAGAAATTCTGGTGTTATGTGTTAACATCAAAAGGCAGAAACTAATATCAGATAAGATTAATTATACAGAGATGACAGATTTCTGCCTGTGGAAGTTCTTGTGAATACATTGATGCTTTGCTTACCTAATGAATTTAAGATATATTCAAAATGAGGTCAGGAAGCACTTTGGATATTTTTTTTCACTCACACATAGGGTACAGTGGCCCACACACATGCCTTCTTATTTAAAATATTTAACATTTTAAAACAGTTTGTAATAGTTTTAAAATACGTTTTATATCAAGATGAGTATAGAAGTCAGAAAATATAGATCGGAACCGTGAGCATATTGACAATGACAGAGAATATTCATGAACTGTCAGCCAGTCTGTAGTCAAGCAGTGATAGTGACAGATAAGAATGTGTTGATTATAGGTCATGAAAAATCATGGAAGCAGGCTTTCCTCCAGGTAGATATTGTAGGATCGTGGAGATAAGCCTCACACAAGAGCCATGTACTGATTTGAACAAATTAGTAAAGCAAAGAGGCCAACCCCCATTTTTTTCTTTAAAAAGTAATGCTTTCCCAAGGGGTACTAACTGATTTAGTCTTCCTTCTCATGTTTTGGTAACATCATTTTTTTTTACATTTTAGGTGCTGGAGCCGCCTCAGGTGGCATAGCAAGATTCTCGCCCGCATTAAACACCCTGTTCTCTGTTTCTATTTAAATATTTGCTCAGATTAGACCTTACATAACAATTCTATTTTTAATTAATGTCTCCAACGATTTTGTGAGCCCTTTCTTCCTCCCAGGTTAGTGTTTTCCATGCTGTCATTTTACTGTGACCACTGGCGTAGTCTTTATTATTTTTACCACAAGGAACTGTTGTTTGACTGTAGTATTGTACTTTGGAGAAGTAATTAATTTAATCTCCTTATATCTTAAGATATTTTTCTGTCTCTTTATATCTTAAGATGTTTTTCTGTTCATGCATTTAATTCCAAACAAGTAAAGAAATACAATGATTCTGCCTAGTGCTGCATAACAAGAAGGTAATTGACCAAATTTGTATGACTTTTCCTTGTAAGATATTTGCTTGTAATTGATGCCAGCTGAAATTCTGCCGAGTGCTGTTCAAATGCACAGTTGACAAACACATCTTGTCTCTATTAGAAATTCAAAACATCTTTAGTTTTGATAGATGAGTTTCCTGGACTAGCATCTTTTTAGCCCAGCACGAAAGGAAAACACTTTTTGATATCGCCCACATGGTGGCGCTATAGGACCAGGTTTGCTATGTACTACTGGTTCATATCAATCAAGTTACTTTAATCATGTTCAATCTGATTTTTTAAACTGATATTTTTTCTTTTTCCAAGCTGAAGAGTTATTTTTTAAAAAAATCAGGTTATGTGTTTAAAGACTTATCTCCAAAACACACAGGAGCCTGCAGACACATGGGTGAGTAGATCAGTGTGAGAAAATAAAGGGATGAGGAGATATAATGTGTCCTGTATTCAGGCTGCTGGCCAGTATATTTGTCTGGCCATTCCCTACACCTTATCAATGCTGTCTGCTCTGGCTTCCCATTAAACTCCATTTCTAGCTATTTTCCTGTGTAAGGGGCTGCATGCGCCCCAGTGTGCACAGTAATGGAGCAGGACCAGGGGCCATAGGGCCCCATGCATCTCTGCTGCCAGCACCTGGAGAGACTGCAGAATGTGCAGTGTGCATGGGTGTGAATGCCAATGTAAGCAAACACTAAGAAGCATCAAACTGCATCAGCCAGAAATCAGGATAAAAAGTCACATAATCACAGAAACATTCAGGTTGGAAAAATACCCTCAAGATCACCAAGGCCATCCGATAACCCTGCTCTACAAGATTCACCCCTAAACCATATCCCCAAGTACCACATCCAAACAATCTTTAAACACGTCCAGGGGTGGTGACTCAGCCACCCCCTGGGCAGCACATTCCAATGCCTGACCACTCTTGCTGGGAAAAATTTTTTCCTAATGTCCACCCAATCACAGCTTGAAGGTATTCCCTCTAGTTCTATCACTAATTACCTGTGAGGAGAGACCAGCACCTGCCTCTCCACAACATCCTTTCAGGTAGTTGTAGACAGCGATTAGGTCTCTCCTCAACTTCCTCTTTTTCAAACTAAACAGCCCCGGCTCCTTCAGTCATTCTTCATAAGATTTATTCTCCAGGCCCTTCACCAGCTTCCTTGCCCTCCTCTGCACTCACTCCAGCACCTCTACATCTCTTGTATTGAGGTGCCCAAAACTGGACACAATACATGGTTTGGCCTCACCAGAGCTGAGTACAAGGGGGCAATCATGTCCCTACTCCTGCTGGACACAGCATTTCTAATACAAGCCAGGATGCCATTGGCTTTCTTGGCCACCTGGGCACACTGCTTGCTCATACTCAGATGCTTGTTGATTAGAACCCCCAGATCCCTTTCTGCCAGACAGCTTTCCAACCACACTTCCCAAAGCCTGTAGTATTGCTTGGGGTTGTTGTGACCCAAGTGCAGGACCTGGCATCTGGCTTTTTTGAAACTCATCCTATTAATATTGGCAAATTGATCCAATCTATCCAAGTCCCTCTGTAGAGCCTCCCTACACTGGTGCAGATCAACACTCCCACCTGACCTGGTGTCACCTGCAAACTTGCTGATGACACACTCTATGTCTTCATCAAGGTCATCAATAAAGATGTTAAACAGAGGTGGTCCCAACATTGAGCCCTGAGGAACACCACTTGTGATTGGCCACCACTCCTTGGACCCATTTGTGCAGCCAGTGCTTTATGCAGCAGATGAGGAGCCAAATGCTGGAGTGTCTGTGATACCAGGAAGGTTAGCAAGTTTCCTACTGGAGGGACCAGGAGGTCTAGACCAGCTGCTAGGGAAAACTTGAGATCTGGCAAGGACATAGTTCTGAACAAACTGTGGGAGACACATTAACACAGGAGAGTGTGTCTGTTTAAGGGGCCAGCAGGATTGGAGATGAGCCTGTGGTCAGGTCCTAGAGAGACCAGATGACTAAAACCAGCCGTTTGAGGGTAGTGTTGTTTGTGTGTGTATGTGTTCATGCCTCTGTATGTGCAATAGTGTGTGTAAGTGGGTCTATACCAGTAGGTGGAGTGGATCTCTGGTATGCCCAAGTGTCAGCAGCTAGGGAGGCTGGGATCTGGGGCCAGACATTGGCCCAAATCAGTATTTAAAGTCAGCTACCAGAAGGATTCAGACATTATGGATGTGTACAGACTTGTATGTATTTTCTGCTAACGGGCTTTCACTTTCCCCGACAAGAGGGAAGTAGGATCAGGCCAGTCCTGTCTGCATTAGATTGTTAGTATCAGCATGAGCGCTGTGCTTTTGGCCCCTGTTGAGCTGTGCATGCAGCCATGTGTATATGTATGTGTATGTATATGGTGAGTATGTGCACATATTGGGAGCACACACTCAACCTTGCTACTGGCTGAATGTGAGGATGTGGAACTGTGGCACACTTGATGCTATTTGACTACTGGATTGGGCAGTTCCTATTGTAATGCATGGATTTTTTAGATTGGAAGTACTTCTGTTTGCTTATGACCTTTATATAATAATGGGTTTGTACTATTTTAAACAATATTGGGGTGTCCACTTTTCCTTCATGTTTACAAGATTTTAGCAATGTTTTCCAGTTTAGTGTAACTTATGAAGGATTAATGAGGAAAAATTGGCACAAAAAATTTCAAGTAGATATAATGAGTTTCTTGACAATAATGAGGTGACTAACATTAAAAGTAAATTACATTTGTTCTAGCATAACTCTTGCCATATGCTAGACCAAGCTCATTCTGCACATTGGCAGGGCCTTAAATCCTAATTAGGCATCTCTAAGCTGTTAGAAGTTTGATAACTTCACTTACAAAAACATACTGTATATCATAGTATTATGCACTAGCTTAGTAGACTTTTTTTTTCCTACTCCCACTTCAGTTTTGTGCAACTTAATCTCATCCTTTTAATTTATTTCAGCACAATGCAAGGAAGAGAAGTCATTGTGCCCCTGTCCTCGGCCCTGGTTATGCCACTGCTTAAGCATTGTGTTCAATTCTGAGTGCCACAGTACAGGCAAGATATTGAGGTCCTGGAGCATGTCCAGAAAAGAGCAACAAGGCTATGGAGGGGTTTGGAGGGCATGTCATACGAGGGAGCTGGGGTTGTTTAGTCTGGAGAAAAGAAAGCTAAGAGGAGATCTTATTGCTCTCTACAACTACCTGAAAGGAAGTTGAAGTGAGGCTGGTGTTGGTCTCTTCTTTCAAGTAACTAGTGATAGGACAAGAGGAAATGGGTTTAAGTTGTACCAGGGGAGGTTTAGATTGACCATTAGTACAGACTTCTTTTCTAAGAGAGTGAACACGCTGCCCAAGGAGGTGGTGGAGTTGCCATCCCTGGAGGTATTCAGGAAGCATGTAGATGTAGTGCTTCAGGACATGGTTTAGTGGTCATGGTGGTTCGGTTATGGTTAGACTCAATTACCTTAAAGGTCTTTTCCAGCCTTAGTGATTCTATGATTCTAAGGAAAGTTAAACAGTCTGTTGAATTATTCTCTGGGATCTAATTCTATCTTCAATTTATTGTCAAAGTTTTGTTACATTTAAATATAAAACATAAATGCATACAAATATGTTTACATGTAATATAAAGAATCTTTATGTAGAGAAATTATTACAGTATCTTAGACATTTATTCTTGATGCAGTACATGAAAAGGAGATGTAGAACTGCACACATCTCTCAAGAGGTGTGTGGCAATGTTTTAATGTTGCACATCAATACTGTGTGGCAGCCTAGAACAGGAAGGAAGTGGCAACCACTGCTTGCTGCCAAACCTGCAGAAGGAAGGGTATGGTCTGTTGCTCAAACAAGCTTCTGCATTCACAGTAAATGGACTTGGAAGAGATCAAGACACCTAAAGAGATATCTTTTTGGGCACTCCAAAAAATTGGCAAAAATATAAAACTGCTTTATCTTGTGATTTCAAGATACTTTCAAGGAAATGTCACTTTTCCTTATGGTATGTGGTACAAAGCTTTGTTTCCTCATATTTTTTTCAATCTCACAATCTCACCTGCACCTGTAGTGCATTGTCCCTAGAATAGTGAAGACTTTTTTCCCCTAACAAAAAATCTAGTGAAGTGCAGTAAAACTTAAATTGACTAACACCTTAGTGTGAAATAGATTTTTAATACAACAGCTCCATCCACAACTGGAGCTGATTCTTTGGTATAACAATCACAGAATGGTTTTGTTTGAAAGAGAACTTAAAGATCATCTAGTTCCAGCCTCCCTGCTGTGGGCAGGGCTATGTTCCAGTAGATCAGGTTGCTCAAGCGCTAGGAATCCAGTCTGGACTTGAACATTTCCAGGGATGGGGCATCTACAACTTCTCTGGGCAACCTGCTTCGGTGTTTCATCACCCTCACAGTAAAGAATTTCTTCCTATTATCTAAACCTACCCTCATTTAGTTTAAAACACTTACCTATGGAACAGGTCATACTGAGTGCAATCACAGCACTTACAGGATGGCCAAGGGATCAGGCCCAGTCAGCATAGATTTAGGAAGGGCAGGTCCTGCCTGACCAACCTGATCTCCTTCTATGATCAGGTGACCCGCCTGGTGGATGTGGGGAAGGCTGAGGATGTAGTCTACCTGGACTTCAGCAAGGCCTTTGACACTGTCCCCCACAGCAAACTCCTGGCCAAGCTGTCAGCCCATGGCTTGGACAGCAGCACTCTGTTAGGAACTGGCTTGATGGCCCAGCCCAGAGGGTGGTGGTGAATGGTGCCACATCCAGCTGGCAGTCAGTCGCTAGTGGTGTCCCCCAGAGATCAGTGCTGGGCCCCATCCTGTTCAATATCTTTATTGATGATCTGGGCAAGGGGATTGAGTCCATCATCAGTAAATTTGCAGATGACACCAAGCTGGGGGCAGGATTTGATCTGTTAGAGGGTAGGAGAGCTCTGCAGAGGGACCTTGACAGGCTGGACAAATGGGCAGAATCTAATGGCATGAGATTTAACACATCTAAGTGCTGGGTTCTACACATTGGCCACAACAACCCCATGCAGTGCTACAGGCTGGGGTCAGAGTAGCTGGAGAGTGGCCAGGCAGAGAGGGACCTGGGGGTACTGGTTGATGGTAGGCTGAACATGACCCAGCAGTGTGCCCAGGTGGCCAAGAAGGGCAATGCTATCCTGGCCTGTATCAGGAACAGTGTGACCAGCAGGAGTAGGGAAGTCATTCTGCCCCTGCACTCAGCACTGGTTAGGCCACACTTTGAGTACCATGTCCAGTTCTGGGCCCCTCAGTTTAGGAAAGATGTTGAGCTGCCAACTGCAGCATCAAAGATGGCAAAGAAAGCCAGAGCCACTAAAATTATTAAGGGAGTGTAACATCTTCTTTAAGAGGAGAGACTGAGGGAGCTGGGACTGTTTAGTTTGGAGAGAAGGCAACTAAGGGGTGACCTCATTAATCTTTATAAATATATAAAGGGTGAGTGCCAAGAGGATGGAGTCATGTTCTTCTCAGTGATGCCCAATGACAGAACAAGGGGCAATGGCTGGAAGTTGAGGCATAGGAAGTTCCATGTAAACATGAGGAAAAAAATTTTCACTGTGAGGGTGACGGAACACTGAAACAGGCTGCCTAGGGGGGTTGGGAAGTCTCCCTCTCTGGAGATATTCAAAGCCTGCCTGGATGCATTCCTGTGTGATCTGGTATAGGTGATCATGCTCTGGCAGGTTGGACTAGATGATCTTTCACAGTCCTTTCCAGCCCCTAACATTCTGTGATTCTGTGATTCTGAATATTTTGTTAGGATAGGTACCACCAGTGTAAGAATTCATATCACAAGGGTAGCACCCATGTTAATGTGACTAGCACTACAAGAGGGGATGATGCTGAGTAATCTCTGCTGCCTAACTCAGATGTCAACCATCCACTCAGTAAACACCCTGCATGCTAATGTTGTAGAATCACTGCAGCACTGCCAGAAATTATGAAAACTAGAGGTACATTGGCACGGTTTCTCCCAACTTCTCCATTTTGGCTTTCTAGAAATGTTTTTCTTTCCCAATGATACAGACCAGAGATGATCCATCTCTTATGCAAAAAAATATCTGTCTCCTGCATGAAGCTAGCCTTAACTGTACCAGTAAAAATGAAGGGGGAACAAAGCATAGCCCAGTCAGGGTTTGTGCAATGTCTTTTGAAGAGGCAGAATCCCATTTTATACTGGTGGCATAAACACTGTTGCATGGCTAGTATGGTTTGAGCTCAAAAGTGGCAGACGGTCATCCTAGCTCCTTCCAGTATCTCTGTGCTGCTGCTGCTGTTATGTAAACGCCAGTGTCCCAGTTTGCTTGTGCAGCTCCTGCCTTATGTGAGATGATGCTCTGGAACCTACGCCATAGGTAATGTTACACAGAACGCTATGCAATGCAACGATAATAGCAGTAATATGACTAGTGATACTAATTAGCACTGACAGCTCGATACACTAATTTTTATAAGTATTTGGGCTACTCGCCAGAGTGCACTTCGGGGGTGATTAGCGTGGCGCTGAAGGCAGCCCCTCATTCCCCGCCGCCCTGGCAGAGCGGAGGACCCCGGACAAGCTGCCCCGGCCTTGCTGCAGCCGGGGAGGGGCGCAGCAACCCCCACTCCGTGATGCGCGCAAGACCAGCGGGCTCCGGGGCATGGTGCCGGGGAGAGGGGTTGTGGGGCCCAGGCTGCAGCCTGGAGGAGGCAGCCGCGGCCTGGAAAGCGCTGCCAGAGTACGGCACACGCACCTCCCGCACACGCAGCCCCGCTCACCGCCCTCTCCCCACCCCCGCACCTGCTTCCTTGCTGCGGACCGGCGGGGCGGGGCAGCGCGGCTTGTTGTGCTCAGTAACCACGGAGCCGCGCCGGGCGCACGGAGGCGCGGTGCGCAGCGGTACGGTGCGGAGTGGAGCGCGGCGCGGCGGGCGGAGGTAGGGCGCGGAGGCAGTAGTGGCGCGGGTCTGGGGCACGGGGGCTGCCGCCTCGCTGAGCCAAAGGCGAGCCCGAGGGCTTTGGTGGCCCGCAGCCAGAAACGAGGGACCCCCATGGGGCAGCATCTCCCAGCTGTCCTCCAGCTGCCGCCTCCTCTTCCCCAACGCCAAACTATTCTGAGGTTAATCCGAAACTCGCTGCGTGATTGCTCAGTTCGTCCGTTTTCCTGGGTGGATTTGAGTGTTTGCCCTTCCTGAGTACGGGTTTAGAAAATCTCCGGGGAGGGCTGCGGTTCGCCCCCTGAAGTGCCCATGTGAACGTTGCAGAGATACTCGGGTTTATGCTCCGTCACACGCTGCAGGCCAAAAATGTAGTGAATCGAGGAAGATGTGACTATTCGTATGCCCTCCCAAGAGCCAGCTTTAGGCTAGGTTGCACGCAGTGATGATACGAAAAGGACAAGTGCACCACAACAAAGATGCCTAGAGTCCATATGTTCAATGGCATGTGTGGTTACTCCCCAGAGCTAAGACCTGCTGAAATGCTAACAAGCAAGGTTGTTACTAAGATTTTGACAACCGTATTTTCCGCCGTATTCGTGCTAGGGAAAAGTGCTTGTAACAACTGTTAGTGATCTGCTCGAACCGACCAGACTGCAAATTGCTGAGGAATTGCTTATGTAAATCACCTACCTGGTGGTAAGGGAAAAGCTGGTGCTCATGACTGTGATGGATTTGTACATGTGTGGCTTGTAGGGAAACAGTATGTGGTGTTTCTGGCTGCTTGCCAGCACTTTTCAAGTCCTGAGCCCGTTGAAAGAGTCTTAACAGGCACACACTTTCCTGTAGTAGTACTAGTGACGAACTATCTGCTTTCTGTGATCTCTGGTAATTATTTTTTTCCCTGATTCTTCTGTGCACTTTAATACTTAAACAGATCTCAAGCTATAAATGCTGATGAGCTATGTTAAAATATTTCCACAGGACAGAGAGTGTCTGGGTGCTGTGTTATTTTAATTGATAAAAAGAAATATTTGTTTGTTGTAGTGTTTTGTGTGCTGAATGACTTAAAAAAAACTGTTTTACAAGGTATAGTTTTACAATTTGTAGTTACTTTTTTTTTTTTTTTATGGTAGAAATCTATATCTGTTTTCATGTGGGATGTTTAACATGTTCCTTACCAAAGTTTCCCCTGGAAAAAGGAGCTTTCCAGAATAAGCGTGGTGCTGCATGTTGGTGTGATTCAATTATCACATTTGCAAACTCGGCTAGATATGATAGCAGAGGTAATAATCTCTCTAGTTCCCTCCTATTCTTCTAATTCTTGTTCATAGCATCTGAGTTTGTTTAATATTACCTTCAGAGATTATATGTCAATGCCAATTCTGTGTTGGTGAGCATAAAATAACTGGATAGGTATCAATCACTGGTGAACCCAAATACATTTGAGACTTAAAAAAAAAAAAAAAGCAAACTTACTTTAAATTAGCTAATTGTGATAAGTACCAGTAGTGGACTGCTGCACTTAATACAGACACAAGACTCATCATGACTGTACACCTTCATGCAGCATTGCTTCCTCTTATTAAATATGAGAATCCTCAAAGAATATTGTCTGTTCTTTGAGATGTTAGGTGCATCTTCCTGTGAACTTCAGTAGAGATGTGCTGTGTTATGCAGCCTGCTAGTGAGTACACTGCTCAACGTAACACTTTTTGATACTGGGGCAGAGGGATCAGGGAGAGAGTAGTAACACTCTGTTAGTGTTTAAATGCATTTGAGGAGAAGGTAAGAGTGCCTGGCCATGCTGAATGAAGCATGGAACAGGGCATGAATTCCTGGAGAACTTCCAAGGTCAGCACAGTGAGAGTGATCGCTGCGGGTCTATGAGGCTTCAGTGGATCTGGCCCCAAGAGACATGCACCCTTTGGACGGGCAGACACCACGTGAACCCGTATCAGTTACACTTTGTTAACAGAAGTCAGTCGTGACTCAGGTGTTTTTTCAAGTAGCGTCTGTAGTTATTGGGAAAGTACATACATCAAATAGAAACAATTGTTTCCATACATCCTTGTTACTGTGGCTAGTGACAAAACTTTAGTGCTCTTGTGTCTCCTTAGAGGTCACAAAAATAACAGCAGCAATGAACATCTGAAGCAGCTGAACTTTAGCCTTTGTTTCTCTCAAAGGCACAGATTTAATGGGGAAAACAGAGGTGTTTCTGCTTTTCCATTCACGTAGCAGCTGCCTGTTGCTCACAAGTTACACTTCAGCTAAGCTCTCTTGCTTGGGAGATGTGCAGAAATATAAAAGAATTGATGCTTATTGGCTTATCTCACTCACTTTGACCCACCCTTTCCTGAGATGCTTCAGTGTTTTCTATTTTAGTGGCCTTTCTATGCACCACCTCCCACCCCCACCCCCTCGATAATACCTCTGCAAGAGCCTTGTGTTATAGGCCACACAAATCCTAGGTGCTATATTGGTACTAAAACTGAACATCTCTCCTATTATTAACCAGCTTGCACATTACATCCGAACTCCACTGTTCTATTTGCTTGTGTATTGTGACCTCTGATCTTAATCTTGGCCTGTCTTTGCGCAGATAGTAAGCTCTTTGAGACAAGGATTATATCCTGTGTTTATAGAAGGTAACGATCTACTGATCCCAGTCCCCTGCTGTTCTCAACAACTATATAAACTATAATATATTCCCACAGAATTTCAGTAACAAGTTTACTAAACTGTAGCATACACTGTACTTATCTCTTCATATGAGAAAGACAGTGGATGACCTTTCTTTCAATATATCTGTCAATGTATGTTGTACTAGTTTTTGAAAAAAATAGCAAGTCTCTGCCTTCTGTTTTCTCTTAGAACACTTTGCATGTTCTATTCAAATGGAATGGCATCTTTGAAGGCAAGATTCAAGAGTTTCATATTGCTGCATCCTCCTAGAAAAAAGCTGATAGAAAGCAGAAAATGAAATACTCACTTGCTGAAATGTAAACACATAAGTATGTCCATGCTAGGGTCCTACAGATAATTTTAAAATCTGTAGTACAGTTATAGGTAAGGCACAGAAAATTTGTGTCATCTATTCCAGAGATTTAAATGTCAGATGTGCAAGTTACCTTGAATCTTCCAAATTACTAATTGCTGTTGCAGATCCTCAACCTTCGGAAAATGAAGACTTTCAGCTCTAAACAATGCTGAAGCATAACTAGAGCAACCAAAATAATCTAGAACTCCAGAAAGGATCCAGACTTCTCTCTCTCCTTCCCCTCACTACCCAAGAAAACAAATTTTGGTCCCTCCAGGTGACTGTTGCACATCAAGTCAATTTAGGGTCAGTGTGAACATCCTGTTTCAGTGCTCCTGTTTCAATGTGTTATCTGTCTTTTCTTTCACCTTTCTCTATTCAAAAGCAATCCACACAGTAAAAAGGAAGCACAGAATGACAGTGTTGGGATTCAACTATAAAAAACACCTTTCCAAGCCAAAACTGCATTTTCCATGATCTTACGTTGTGTATAGTTATGTCCAATTGGAGTTGGGGTAGTTCCAGTAACACCGACTTGCACATTGTTTGGGTTAAGAGAACAACTACAGATTTGCAATTCAACCATCTGTAACAATTGCCAAAAAGAATCTTTTGTTCACCTGGATTCTGGAAGACTGGTGAGGACTACCACATTTTCTCAAAAGATGGGATAAGAACTTTTTGGATCACTCTACTCCACTTCTTCATCCTAGCTCCTAATTTTAGTATCTAGTAGGCATTACCTGCAGCCTGAGAGATTTATTCAGATATGCTTACAAATGGACTGTTAATTAATCAGTTACTAGTTTTCAGTATTCTAGGATAAATTTTATCAAGTTTTTCTCCTTATAACTTCCATTTTGTTTCAGATGGTGCTGCTTCCATTTCTCTTGTGCCTTTGTCTATCAGAATTGTCTTTAATGAAAAAAAAAAATGGTATAATACTAGCTGAGGCAAATTAATCTCCACTTGATCTTATTTTCTACTTTCTTTTTACTTATCTGGCTAAGAACCATTTGCTTGCTGTCTTTACTTCCTTAGCCTAAGTCAGCTGGTCTTGCACAAGTTTCTCTTCATCCCTGTAGGCGACACACTTATCCTTTATTTCTGCCCACTGAGTGATGACTGTTCCAGTTATGTCTGAAGCAGTTTTATTCTGCCCTGCAGAGCTGGACCTTGGACTTAAATCTTCAGCCTGCTTCACAGGGGAGATGCAGTGCTCTTCAGTCTAGTTGACTTATTTGTTTTTTAAGGACTGTCACTTTAGATCATCTCCTGACCTGGTTACAAGCTTTGAGTTATTCTAATACTTTAGAGTGTATTAATCAATTCTTTACTCAGAGCTATCTTCTATGATTAGCTGGTTTTTTTGTTTGGTTGGTTTGGTTTTTTGTTGTTGTTGTTTTCTTCCTTCCCTACTGCTAACTAGACCCCAAATTAAAATAGCTGTTTCTGGAATCGTTTAATGTTTCAAAGTGCAGTTATGACCGTTACGTGAATCATTTATTCCTGATTGACGTGAGTATCATGACTGTCTCATATAATTGCACCCATTCCAGCAATGTCTATGACTCTGGCAGCATTTCCAAGACCTCGTGTATTTCAGAAACAGAACCTGTGAATCAAATTGGACTCAACTACTACAGCAGTAAATCATGCTCAAAAATTCTTTCCTGGAAGTGTTTTTTAACTTACCAGTTCCGTACCACTGTTTCTCACCAGGGAAGTCTACCTCTTTGTTAATGTATAATGGTGCTGCAACACTTGACTTTATTTCTGTTGTTCATGGGATTCTGTTCAGTCTATGTCCTATAGTTATTTTAGATATTCTACAGTATTTCTGCTAACTATGTAACATTTGAAAGTGACTTCTAGCTGCAGGAGTTCCTTGAATTTATTACTCTGTTTTTTGGCCTCTCAAATACCTCTTTTTTGATATGTCCCATGTTAGAAACAGTCCTTGTACTGCCTGCCACCTGTCTATTTCTTGCTCTCATCGGTATCTTATTTGTCTGTGTTTAGCCTTGTTCACCTGAGATTTTTTTAATCCTTATATGCAATAATGGGAGATTATGGAAGTCTAAAACTCTGTTTTCATGTACAACTATGCTTTCACATCACTAGCCTTCTCCCCCAGGCTGACATTTGTGGCATCAACCCAGTGTGGTAGGAATCTGCAGTTTATGCCTACGTGAAGGACAGACAGAGAATTTTTACCTTTTTCCAGTCAGCTTCATCTTCAGCCACTGTTGCACATCTTGTGTTGTGTGCACCTGTCTCTTTGGTTTTCCAGAACTATGCTCCTGACAGGCCTGTCTGGTTTTCTTTAATGTGTTTTGTAAACTTTAAGAACTAGAAGATAAAATACAACCTGGTCTTGCCAATGTTATTCTAGGTTTACTAATAAGAGAAAAAATATACTCTCTTTTTTAATTGCAGAAAATTCAAAGGACATCTGAGCACAATGAAAAAAATGAGACTTAGACTAGGGACCTGCAAAAGCTGACCCAGAATTGATCTAGTGTTTTTCTTATCTCTTGCATAGAACAGACATCTTACTCTTCTGGCATTTGAGAAGATAAACAATAAAATCCGGAGGTCTGTAAACTGTGTGTTACTGCAGCAGGTGGCTAGGCCCAATATTTCTTATACGAGTGAAGAAATGAATGTTTTCTCATTCACCTGAAACCGGAGTACCAGAATATTAATTTAAGAAAATGGCATCAGCATAACTTTGTCCATTAAATCCAGATAAGTGGCAAATGTAATAATAATTTTTTAAAATATCTAATTTATATGAAAACCCATTCCGTTTCACTCTTGTGTATTCATTCTCTGTATGTTGAGGAAAACCAAAATGGAAGCAGGGAATAGTTCATGCAGTCTTTCCAGTTTATTTCAGGCCAAGATTTCAGAAATTTAAGCCACATACTTTTTAAAACACCTGTGGATTTTCAAAATGCATCCACCTGAAGATACATCTTTATGCCTTGCTACTGAAAAGAAAGTTCCTCCATTTACCTCAAATTACTTAGCGTAACAGATATAGGCATATTTAATTAAGCTTTTAATGTTTACAAATCTGAAAAATACACTTTTTGTTGCAGGATTTAGCTGTTTGTAGAAGTCAGGAAAACATTCCTCTCTCCATTACAGCTAACTGTGTGTGGAGATTTTGTTCTACAAATTTTTTAGCGGTGAGAATGGGTGTGAAGTTTTGTTTCATCTATTCTACTGGTGTGTTTGCTCTGAACTGGGGTTTTCTGCCTGTAGAGATGTGACTGTACACACGAGAATCTTTCCTTCCCACCTGTATTAACTTAGTGTTTTCTTTAAATGAGTTAATTCCAACTGCTTGCAAAGGAGCTTTTGAATGAGGAGCCATAGTTAGAACCACAGAGTCTTCTTATGCAGCATATAATTTAATATCAGCTAGATAAATTATTAATCACAAGTCTGCCATTATGCTAGTTGCGTAGTGACTCAGCCTGCTCTATGAGTAGACCGAACATTGCAGTTTCCCAGATGCTTTTGAGTTGGATCAGCATCTTCCACAGCTCCTCTAAATCTGCTCATGTACAGATGATTTACACCAGCTCTGTCACGGTGTGAGTGGGCTGATATTCTGATATTGTTACCGCTGTTAGCCAAAAACTAGTCAGACAAGGCATTTTAAATACTCCTTATCTCTAGCTAACCTTAGTCTAGCAGTTTGCTTTTAAAGTCTTGCTTACAGTACTGCTTGAAACACTAGCAGTGCCACTGAAGAAGTAAAAAGGCTTCGTTTAACTCAGTTACAAATATTTCTGTTTTGGATGGGGTTAGGCAAGCTGATGTTTCACTTAGGTGTTACAAAGGAAGCAAAGTTCACCAAGTTGATATATGTGGGCACAAGCTACAGAAAACCTCCTGCTTGCTGTCCACCACGCCAGGCACTGTTTGGTGTCAGCTGTGGAAGAGAGCTCTGGTGGCCAATGCTCTATGTGTCAATTCAGCACTGAAGGACAGAGCAGGCACACATGGGAAGAAAGCAGGGATACAAGTATCCAGATCGATTGTGTAGTATAGACATAATGCAAAAATCACAGAAACATTCAGATTGGAAAAGACCCTCAGGATCACCAAGGCCAACCAATAACCCTGCTCTACAAAGTTCACCCCTAAACCATATCCCCAAGCATTACATCCAAATGATGTTTTAACACACACAGGGTTGGTGACTCAACCACCTCCCTGGGCAGGCTGTTCCAATGCCTCACCACTCTTTCCATGAAAAATAGTAGGAATGTGTCTGAAGTAGGTACTGGTACCAGTCTGGCTGTGGCACACAAGAGTGCAGCCTGTGCACATGAGTGGACTTTACAGTCTGTTCTGCACCTTGGTCCATCAGAAGTGTACTTTATTCATCTCTAATAATTTAAAATCAGCTTGGGTCTGCTGGCCTGAGCAGCACTTGTGTATCAAAATACATGATAAACATACCATAAAAATATCACTAAGAAGGAAAGCTGGGAGTTCCTTGGGTCAGGCAGGGTTTGAAGGGTCAGAAAGGAAATGTTGAAACGTGATTTCCTCTGGCAGCTCTTATGTGTTGACACAGCTCCTTTGGGACAGTTCAGTGTGCCTAAAGCTGTGCAGCCTAAAGGCTTGTCTGCCTGATGTTTGTGATACTGATGAACTGCATATCATCTTGAATTTGGGATGCACCCAGTCTCTGTAGGATGAATCCAGTTCTTCCTTTGGTCTATACACTCAGTTCTTAACAGGGAGAGAGATGCACACATACACAAGCTATGCTTGTTCCTCAGAAGATTAGATGCTATTGGTAATGTAATCTGAAAAACATAATTTGTTGTGGTTTGGTTTTTTTTAAAAAACAGATGATTAGTCACGTAGATCATCTTACAGTTACAACAGTGTTAAGTTTGTGTAGAAGTTCTAGTTCACAGCTTTTGATGTTAAATGACCCAAAAGTGAATGTAAATATGTTTTCGTTTAACAACAAAGTGCATGAATCCAAATATTTCAGATGAAAGCACATAGTCCAGTGAAGTTAGGGATTATCATGATCAGTGTCCTGGTGAAACATAATGAGTGTTATACATATTTTGAATTTTACAAGTGGTTTCATTTTTTGCCTCCTTTATGCCTAATATTGTTTATGTTAAGAAGTATTACAGAATTACTTTTAATATGTGCAACATTGCTCTAATTTCTAAACCAACATCCACAACCATCCCCAGGAAAGCATTGTTGTCTTTGCTACTAATTGTTTATAATGATTTGTTTTGCAGCTTCATTCCACTGATGATTGCCAAGCAGACTTTGAGCATTGTCTCTCTGGCTGGGGTATACACCATGGGCAAAACATACCACATTAAACTAACTGTTAAGACTCAGATTTTGCAGAGCTGGTTGAAGTTTCTTCTAAGCCTTAATGCTTTCTTTCTCAGGTGCTGAGGTTGTTTGCCAGTGCTGTTCCACATCCATTTGAGGTCTGGCAGTGGACTGGAGGAGTCCGATTGCCCTCGGCATGTTGTGCCAGGGCTGAGGGTTCAACGCTAAAAGGAAGCCATCCAAGATTTTAATCTCACTGAAATCAGTAGCTTGGAGGGAGACTTCTGTCAGGGGAAGTGGACTCATTGCAAGGAGATCATGGCCTCATCCCGACTAGGGGCAAGACCTAGGGATATTGCCAATGTCATGCAACGACTTCAAGGTAAGAGACTGACTCAGGCTGACACTCTCTGCTGTCCGTTCATAAATGGAGGTTGCTATGTTTCACTATAGTGCAGAATCAGGACAATATTTCTAAAGTTTAATAACTCTTCTAAACTTACCTACTGGAAAATACTGATATCTGAAGGGTACTGATAATACCATCAGGCACACCATTAATAGTGGTGTTTAAAAGAAGTTGGTATATGGATCTATGGGATGGGTCACTGAACTTCAGAATATGGGCCTGCTTCTTTTTCTCCCATGTGACCTGATTGTCCAACAGTTTTCTCATAGAAAAGAGAGCAGAAATTTTATCTGTCCTCTTCTACGGGTAGCAGATCTACAGGTATATCTGCTCTACTGATAAATACTTGCTGTTTCCAAATGAGCATTATACCTCATTATATTTTTAAGCATTGAATAATTCATAACTTAATGATCTAATTATTAGTCCTGAAGTTGGTTACCTTTTAGGTAATATATATCACAGGACATCTTTGTATCATTCATTGTGCTTTTTAATTTTCTGTAATAAAGCATCATTAAATCAAGTTGTTGTCTTGGTTTTTTCGTATTTATATACCTATATGCTGCAGCTAAAAGCTTGCATTCTGAATGTTTGTTTTTGTTCAAGTGATGATACTGACTAGAAACAAATTGTCAAGGCAGCTGTAGGTTTCACTCCTGTTAACTTTTACATGTTATTATCAATCCCTGATTGCTTTCTTTACACACCAGTTTCCACTGACTTCATCAAAAGCTTACATGTACAAACCCCTGGATACCACCTTCTGCATCTTCTAAATCTGGAAGCTTTATCTTCTCATAGCTTTTCCTTCCATTTATTGTTTTTTTATTTCAGGATATCTGAACACAGCTTTCCAGCCACCATCTACAACTAGCACACATAATTTCCACATAGCCTCAGTAGTTAAATATAAGAATAAATAAAGATGCAGAATCTGTCCTACTGAGACCTGCTACAGCACTTTTCCATTTCCAAAATGCTTCTACTTGGTGTTCCTCTGCCTTTTGTACAGTTACTGTCTTTGTGTGTCCACTAATTTTAGGCTGTGATCTTGGACAATGTTTTTTTCAAAGTGCCCACAAACACAAAGCAAGGGTCAAACATTAGGATGAGACACTCCAAGTAGACACAAATGAATCAGAAAGCGAAAAGGTAAAGCTCAAAGAAGAGGCAGGGATCTTTGTACACTTTGTGTGTGTATATATATGTGTATGTATATACCAGTAGTGTATCTCTCTCTCTCTCTCTCTCTCTCTATATATATATATATATACCTGTCAGTAGACTATATATATTTTTTTAAAAGTCATAGGTTTAATAAGAATTCCAGGAAAAAAACCGCAATGGCAAGAGATTTGAAGCAAGAAATGAATTAATTATGAAATTGTGAGAACTTCACAGGAATATGAAAAAATTCATGTAATCAATGGCAAAAGTGCTTAGAGGTTACAAAGGCATGTTGCACAGGAAAGGATCAGGGAGCTGAGCTGTGTTCATGGAGGATTATCCAGTCTGGTACTCTGAAGCAATGAGTAAGGATGATGCTACAGGAGGTATTTACAGCGCATGTGGACTACAAATTCTCAGACTGTTACGTACTAACTTTCTACACTTCTGTAAAGCTGAGAAAGCAGCTGCTGTGTTTATTTGCCCCTTATTTACATTATTGTTTTTCATATTAATATAATTTATTCTGTTGAAATCAGATATATAGTTCAGTCTGGTCTGTGTTTGGGTGGGGGGAGTGTTTTGGAAATGAAGCAAAAATAAAACTAAGTGACCTTTTAAGTGAAGACGTTTTAGAAGAAAACGTATGAACTAAATACAGATTTGGCATTGTGTTTGCTTTGAAGTCATACCTGTAACTGGGTTCTTTGCTTCTCAGATGAAATCAGCTTGATATAGTTGGAATCTGAGTTTTGCTGCAGAAGCAATACTTTAATAAATCACCTGTGCCAAGACTGGAGTGCTTGAAGCCTGTCTTTTTTTAGTCTGTTGCCTGCATTATGGATGAGCAGGCAAATCCGCACTGCGACTACCTTAGCCCTTGTGAATTAAGGTTGGCCTACCTTTCAGAAATTATAGTCAGCTGAAATAGGAGCAGGTATGGACGTAGGAACACAGATATTTCTTGGCACATTTGCATGACAGCCCAGAATCAGTGCAGTTGGAGCTGGGTGTGTAGCTCAAGGGGAGAGGGAATTGACACTCTTCATGGTGTAACAGAAATCGAGAGGGTTTGAGGGATCCTCAGGCAGTCCTGAGCCACAGTTGTGCTTTAGAACACCTGCTTTTGTTCTTGACTCTAAGCTAAGGCAGGAAATTTCTTCTTGTGTGACGCTGTCAGAGATTGCTGCAAGATCTCAAATGCTGGGAACTCATTGGAGTTATATCAACACTATTTACAGAATGCTGTGGGATGGCTTTCTTCTGTATTGTCCCTCTTTTCTCCTCCTCTCTCTCCCTTAAAATTAGTATATCCTTTTCCTTTCTTTTACATCCTAGCATTTCTTTTCCATACTGTGCTAACAGTAGCCATTAACTGAACAGTAGATTTTTTTTTCTGTTTAGCTGATAGGCACTTTGTTAATATGTACCTTCCTAAGAATTTCCCTTTGATTGTTTTCTCTCCAAGACAACAGTGCCAAGAGCCACAGTTTAGCAATAAGCTAAGCTGATGTAACAGATACGTGCTACTGAAAGCTACCTTGCTTCACCACATACATGTTCCTAACTTTCTTTCCATCAGTGCTCTTCCTCCTCTTACATTAGACATGAGCCATCTGAAGATTTGTTTGTAAAGGTCAGGTGAGCACCTGGCAAAAAGATGAATGATAAGGTCTCCCTTGTAAGTGCCATCAAACTGCAAGACCACATTTGTAAATGTGAACAAAACTGAAAAGTTGTACTTGGTCAGGTGGGACATACTGCATACCTCGCACAACTGAGTTTATCCCCACATTACATATATGTCCCCAGCTAAAGTTTCTTTCTGTCTAGTTTGCCAGTGTATGCAGGTTCCATGTAGTCTTGCTGCTGCTGCCTTTTCTTTGTAGTCTTTCACTCTCTAAAATGTCTCAGGTTTCTTAGATTTAAAAGATTCTTCAGTTACAAAAGTACCAGTGTAAATTATTAGTTGCTTGGATGAGTGAGCCTTGTAACTAAGGCAATTCATTAGTCACTGGCAGTGAATTGGGGGAAAATTGACTCTTTTGACTTAATTGACTCTGTAGACTACATGACCTGAAGGCCAAGTAAACCTAAACGATGAATTGGATGCCCGAATAGCATTGCACCCCATGTGTTACTTAACAGGGGAAATTGAAGCAGGATTTAAATATTTTTCTTCTTCTTTTTTTCCCCCCAGTTTGAAAAAAATGTAAGTTTATATTACTTCAGAACAGAATATTGAGCTATAAGACTGTTATGTGACTGTTAAGACAGATGGAAAAAACATAGCTGAGAAAAATCATTAAAGGGTAAAAATGAAAGAGAAATGAGATCAAGCATTTTCATTTACTACAACAAAAACACGTGAAAGAGTTGGGTTGCAGCCAGGAGTATGCAGGTTAAATATTAGTTAACACTGGATAAGGAAACTTGCTGGCTGTAAAATCTCCATTGCTACAAGTATTGAATTCTGGTTTATATGTGTGAAAACCTGTTGTGTGAGAATCCTCTTCAGGTGTCTTCTGATCCGGGTATCTCGTATCTCATGTATTGATGGCACCGATAAATTCTGAGCTACATGTGGGTTTTGCAAAAACGCAGGGGAAAGGATACAGTCAAAGCACTTCACTAAAACATGCACTGATGTCTAGGTATAATGTATTAAAATGTTTTGTCCTATATGTTATGTACAGCAGTAAGTATCTCGGTGAAAAGAACCATACTTTTTTTTTTTTTTTTTTCCACCACAATTACCTTTCATTTTATCTTCTCCTCAATGAGAACCCAGCCCTGGGGCAGTTTGTGCAATGCAGCATTTATTTTAATGAGGCATGAGTGTTTTTTCTTTATTGACAAATTCCAAGTTAGTGATTGAGAATACATTAAAAAATGTCTGAAGTTAACGTTGCCATCTCGTTGCTTGTACTTTTCTACTGCTTTTTCTTCCAAAATTTGGCCTCTTCTCCCTAGCAACCAGCACCAGAACAAGGGGACACAGTCTCAAGCTGCAACAGGGGAAGTTCAGGCTCGAGGTGAGGAGAAAGTTCTTCACTGAGAGAGTCATTCGCCATTGGAATGGGCTGCCCGGGGAGGTGGTTGGGTCGCCATCCCTGGAGGAGTTCAAGAGGGGACTGGATGTGGCACTTGGTGCCATGGTCTAGTCGTGAGGTCTGTGGTTGCAGGTTGGACTCGATGACCTTCGAGGTCTCTTCCAACCTTGGTAATACTGTGATACTGTGAAATTCATAATGCCGTGTAAATAAACATATTCCTACTTAACTTTTTTCCTTACTTGCACTTTTGGTGATCATAGCATAGTTCTCACAGGTTGATAAACTAATCATGGCATAGTTCTCACAGGTTGATAAACTAATCTCTGCTGCTCTTTCCTCTTGCCTGGTGGACAAGCAGGGTATAAAACACTAAAGGTAGTTGTATAGATGACATTTGAGTTGCATTTGAGTTGCTATTTAAGAAAAATCAATGTGTTTTTTCAATTTTTGTCTGGGATAATGCGTGTATTTAGGGCATATATTTAGTGTGTTACACTGAGTTTTCTTTCATTTAGATCTAGAAAAACCACAGTTAAACACCTGAAATTCTTCTCTGTGGTATTATTAATCAATGAAGAAAGGCTTCATTACACAAAATGCAGGAGGCATAATGCAAGAGGAAGCTTTTCCTTGGATCATTTTATAAGCAGTGGTTATAAATGGTGCTTCTGAAATATAAGCTGCCTGACATGTTTTAGATATCCACTATGTTTTACACAAACCTGTCTTCAGCAGCTCCACTCATCCTAGTTTGACAAGTTCATATGTAGGCATCTACACTGCAGCTGTTTAATGTTGGTTATGATAAATCCATGTCTGAGGCTCAAAAATTGTTTTCAGTTAAGACTTTATCTTAATATATGCTGTATTTGTTACTGGTGTGAAAGGGGTGATATTCTCAGAAGCCTAAATAGGAGAAATTATGTGTCAGTTTGGAGGGTTTAGTGAAAATAAGGATTTAGATCATTAAAATAGTACAGCAGTGAGTATTTTTGAGAGCATCCCCTCTGTTCCAATACGTTGGATACTTAGGGATATGGTTTGGTGTCGATCCTTCAGTGCTGTGTTGAGGGTTGGATGGGATCATCTTTGATGTTTCTTCCAACTAGATATAGTCTGTAATTCTGTGGTGATAAACACTTGTTTTAGCAATAGCATTGGGTTGGGGGTATCAGGATGTCAGGTGTTTCTATGCAGGTTAAGGCATTCATCATTTGTCTGTTTTGTGACTACTAATTTTTTCTAGTCATATCACAGCACACTGCAGGCTTGAAAAATTAAATGTTATCTATCTTCTCATGGTCATGGTCTAGTATCTTCCTACAATGCATCTTGTACATTTTGGTGTATTACTAATTTTGAACATGGCAAATTGTTGTTATGATCATAAATAACCCTCTCTCTTGTAATGGCACCTCAGATGTTTTTAATCCTAGAGCAATTGAAAATTACAAGAGGATATATCTCTTCTCCCTATTTACTAATTAATAAGCATTAAAATAGTTTTGTGTGTGATCTATTGCTGATCATGCTTGTATACTGATTTAGAGACACCTGTAGTGTAAAGGCAAATTATTTTAGTAAGGAAGTTCTACTGTTTTCCTCGAATTCTGTTTTGCCTTTTTGCAAAAATCAAAATCTTCACCACCTTTAATTACCAGGATAATAATATAGTTCAGAGACTATTGTGTTCAGTCTTAGGGCCTTCGTTACATGAAAGACATTGAGGTCCTGGAGCAGGTGCAGAGAAGGGCAATGAAGCTGGTGAAGGGTCTAGAGGACAAGTCTTGTGAAGAGTGGCTGAGGGAACTGGGGATATTTAATCTGGAGGAAAGGAGGCTGAGGATGGTCTTTATTGCTCTTTACTACTACTTGAAAGGAGGTTGTAGCACGGTGGGAGTTGGTCTGTTTTCACAAGTCACAATGGATAGGACGAGAGGAAATGGCCTCAAGTTGTGCTAGGGGAGGTTTAGATTGGATATCAGAAGAAAACTCTTCACTGAAAGGGTTAAGGTTATCAAACACTGGAATAGGGTTCCCAGGGAGGTGGTTGAATCCCCTGTTCCTGGAGGTGTTTAAAAGACAAGTAGATGTGGTGTTAAGGGACATGGTTTATCACCAGACTTTGGTAGAGTTAGATAGTGGTTCGACTCAATGATCTTAAAGGTCTTTTGCAACCAACAGAGTTCTATGGTTCTATGCTATACTTGTAGATAGATAAAACACACAGATCAAAAATAATACTGAACAGTTATTAGTCAGTTATCCCACAGAGTATTTCTAAAATGCAGTTTTTATTTTGCATTTTAGACTGCTTTAAAATATCCAAGTTTCTGTCACAAAGCTTCTCCTTGTGAGTCATATCACAGAATTCTAATTTTAGACCCCACACTGAGGTTTTTTAGATGGCAGTTGTATATATCCATGTGAATAGTCTATTACTGTGTGCAAGAAAACAGGCTACTTGTTCTGCTTTTCATCAAAAATGAAAAGGAGTCTTACAAGGAAAGTGTCAACAACCTATTAAAAATCCAATAGTCTATATATAAAAGAATAAAGAAAAAACCCTCAGAAGCGCCCTAGCTCTTTGGATTTTTTTTCTCCACAGTAAACTAAGAAAGATGTTTGAAATATATGACATTTTACAAGAGGTTATAACTGATTACTTAATCACGCAGGTAATGTTTATGGTGAGACTCTAGTTGCTACTTTTCCACAGAATCATAGATTCCTAGAATCGTAGAATGTTTTGTGTCGGAAGGGACTTTAAAGATCGTCTAGTTCCAACTCCCCACCTTCCGCTAGACCAGGCTGCCCAAAGCCTCTTCCCGCCTAGCCTTGAAGGCCTTAAGGGAGGGGGAATCTACAACCTCCCTGGGAAATCTGCTCCAGTGTCTCACAACCCTTACTGTAAAGAATTTCTTTCTAATATTTAGTCTAAATCTGTCTCCTCAAGTTTCAACCTATTCCCTTTCCTCCTATCGTGACAAGCCCTTGTAAGAAGTCCCTTCCCAGCTTTCCTGTAGGCCCTGTTAAGGTACTAAAGGCTGTTATAAGGTCTCCCTGGAACCTTCTCTGACGGCTGAACAGTCTGTCTCCTTAAGGCAAGTGCTCCAGTCCTCACGGCCGTCCTCTGGACTCATCCCAGCAGTTCAATGTGTCTCTTAGGCTGGGGACACCAGAACTAGATGCAGTACTTCAGGTGGGGTCTCATGAGCAGAATAGATGGGGAGAATCACCTTCCTCATTCTTCTGGTCCCACTTTTGATGCAGCCCAAGACACAGTTGGCCTTCTGGGTTGCAAGCACCCATTCCTTGGCTTGTGTTGAGCTTTTCATCAGCTGACACCCCCAAGTTCTTATCCTTGAGAATGTTCTTGAGCCACTCCTCACCCAGGCTGTATTTGTGCTTGAGTTTGCCCTGCCTCGAGTGTAAGACCTTGCACTTGGCCTTGTTGAACTCCATGAGGTTGGCTTGAGCCTGCCTTTCAAGCCTGTCCAAGTCTCTCTGGATGGCATCCCTTCCCTCCAGGGTGTCAGCTGGACCACACAGCTTGATGTCATCCACAAACTTGCTGAAGCTGCACTCGATTCCTCTGTCCATATCACTGGCAAAGGTGTTAAACAACACTCGTCCTAGTACTGACCCTTGATGGACCCATTTGTCACAGGTCTCCATTTGGACATTGGGCCATTGACCACAACTCTCTGAGTGCAGCCATCCAGCCAATTCCTTATCCAGCAAGTGGTCCACCTCTCATGTCTATGTTATTCCAGCTTGGTGACCAAGATCACAGAATCAATGTCAGGGGCTGGAAGGGACCTTGAGAAATCATCTAGTCCAACACCCCTGCCAGAGCAGGATCACCTGTACCAGATCACACAGGAATTCATCCAGGTTGATCTTGAATATCTCCAGAGAGGAGACTCCACAACCCCCCTGGGCAGCGTGTTCCAGTGTTCAGTCACACTCACAGTGAAATAATTCTTCCTCCTGTTTCCATGGAACTTTCTATGCCTCATCTTCCGCTCATTGCCCGTTGTCCTGTCATTGAGCATCACTGAGAAGAGCCTGACTTGATCCTCTTGACACTCAACCTTTACATATTTATAAACATTAATGAGGCTGCCCCCTTAGTCTCCTCCAAGCTGAAGAGCCCCAGCTCCTTCAATCTCTCCTGGTAAGAGAGATGTTCCACTCCCTTATGCATTTTTGTGGCTCTGCACTGGACTCTCTGAAGCAGTTCCCTGTCCTTGAACTGAGGGGCCGAGAAATGGATGCAATATTCCAGATGTGGCCTTACCAGGGCAGAGCAGAGATGGAGGAGAACCTCTCTTGACCTACTGACCCCACCCCTTCTAATGCAACCCAGAATACCATTGGCCTTCTTGGTCACAAGGGCACATTGCTGGCTCATGGTCAAACATTGGCACGGTCAAGTCCAGGTAGATGCTCTTCTCTTTTCCCCTATTTTGAGGCTCTATTTTTAATTTTTCTCATTTGTTAGTAGACTTCAGTTTGGAGCTTATCCGCCTATAAAGATCTATTCAGAAGATGTGTGAGGGAACTAGGGCTAATTGTAAAAGCTGGTTACTGTCCTGTCTGTTGGAACAAATCCTGATTTATTTTAGATTCTGAGAGTTTATTTTCATTCAGTATGAGAACTGTTAGGGAAGTAGTAGGAAAGTATCCCAGTATCTCAAGACAAGAAACCTCTAGGTAAGTGTGGAAAAAAGGAGTAATGTCCAATTAGAACACGGTGAGGACAGTTCATCTTCACTGCAGCCCAGCTCTGGTGCAAACTGCCTGGACACCCAGACACCACTGCTCAAACTGCTGTCACCTCTCCTTCTGGTTTATCTGTTTCTCATGGTTTCCTTGCTGAGGAATTATTGTTAACGTATAGCATTGTGAAATGTGGAATTTCATTACCTGGAACATAAACGTTAACATCATTTGTGAAGCTTCTTTTACTGTAATTTCACTAGATTTTATGTAACTACATTCCAGTATTTGTTATGTAGTCTGTAGTACTTTTAAGAGGATTATGCCCTCACATGGGTTTAAGTGTCTATGGAGAATGTATGTAATCTCTTTGTAACAGTTGGGCTTGTGGCACAAACCTCCAAAACCTATGAATCTCCAAACTAAAGACAGTCATTTTATTCACCCTGATATGAGATACATTTAATAACATCTTGCATCTACACAGCTATTGCTGCAGAATAAGAGTTCCAATATAGTTTACTGAAATCACCAAGTTTTTAGCTATGCTAGTATAATTCTGAGGAAAAATGCCAAGGGGCTGTACAAATGCAGTATATTGTTCCTATGCTTTCTCCACCTTACTCACACAGGCTGGTTGGTGTAGCTTGTCATAACTTCTTGGGCTGTCATCCCTCCACCAGCTTGCTTGAAGGTTGTACCTGGAGAGCAACAACTTCTTCACCATGTAGTGCGAGGACTATATGTTGATGTCTGCTTTATGCATGATTTTATTCAAGGTGCCTCTCACTTCCAGACCTTGTGGATGCAGCAGCTGTTCTGTAATGGCTTTATCTTAAGCTCATTAAAACAAAGGGAAAAATCTTCTTTCCATAAGGTGAAGGGAATGAACATCAGTTGTAGCTGAAGAGTATTACTGTTAGCTTTCCGGTCTTGGAGGGAAAAAAAGCCTTCACATATAAGACCGTGGTCTTCAAGAAGATATGAGGTCAAGCCAGTGCAGCAAAACAAAGTGAAATACTTCCTTGCTTATAATGCCTAATAGATGGGGGTGGGTGGGATTAAAAAGAAAAAGAAATAAATCTCTCTTAGGAATGGAGACTGCAGTCATCAAACTTGACTGTTGATAAGAAATTATGGTTATTTGTGGCAAACTCGGTTTTTGGACTATGCTTTCATCCTCCTGTGGACATGAAATTAAAACAGTATTACAGTTGAATTTATGTAAAGGCTCACCTCCTTGTTCTGTTTGTTTTGACCAGGGTTTCTATTTTCTTGGCTCATTTGCTAAGATATCCTTAGGCTTTTCCAGATTCAAGGTGCAGCTGTTCCTGAGTCAGAACTGAGACTGAAAACTGATTCTTAGTAGACAGTTGCAGATACAGGTAAATTTTCTCTCTCACTTGACTCTTGTTAATGACAACAAAATAACCCCACCTGTTTAGGTCCACTGGGTAGTCCGGAAACACCACATGGTTTTCAGGAGAGAGCTGAGAATCATCATCACCAATTACATTTATGAGCTTCTAGGCCAGACTTTGTACCAGCCCAATCAATCTCTTACTAGTCAGATTGGCTACTTACTTGAGTGCTATTTTGCAGCCTGGATGCTGCCATTACATTCATACATGGGTGAAGCTGATGTGCTTTGTTACAGTGAGAAGGACAAGAAATACTTTTAATGGAAGTCACAAAGCTTGTGCTCCCATTCAAATAGAAGAGAAACATTTGGGAATGGACCCTTTGCTGAGATTTTCAGTCCAGATGGCATTTTTACCTCAGAGTCATCACAAAAACTCAGGCTGTGGTCAGGTAAGGTGATGCTCAAGGAATCCAAAAGTCAAGCTTGTGGACAGGGGAGACAAAGGTGAGGCCATCCAATGACCAATCACAAATCGATGAAAAATCAAACATGATCAAATAACCACGTTAGGAGAGATCTGGACATACAGCTCTGTTGGCAATTATGGGTAATCATACTCTGGTTTGACACTGATTAGACAGGACATTAGACTAATTAATCTGGATTTCTGGTTGCTTTGCATTACTGAAGTTGTGCAATGCAGGAAGAATAAGATTTAAAAAGACATTCAGGCACCTAGAGACAGATACGCCATTAAAAGCCATCATGTGTGGGCTTTTTGTGCCTCTTTAGATACCTTTCTTCAGCTCTAAAGAACTTTATAATCGAATCCGTAAGTATACAAATGAAGTCAATTAAAAATCTTCAATGGTATTAGCATTCAGAAATTAGAAAATTATTCTTCCTGAATATATGTTACCCTCAACATAGTTAATATTTCTAAACTGAAATATTTATTTATCAGCAGGTGTGAGCTGAAGTCCTAGAACCTAAGTTTGTTCTAGTGCCATGTCAATTATGTAAGAGAGCACTGTGTGACAATCTTGTTTACATTTCTGAAGTACACATCCATCCTACTAAAAAGCAGTTGCCATAATGGAAGACTGGATTGCTGCTTTTTCATTCAAATGAAACCTTTTTCTTTCTTTCTTTCTTTCTTTCTTTCTTTCTTTCTTTCTTTCTTTCTTTCTTTCTTTCTTTCTTTCTTTCTTTCTTTCTTTCTTTCTTTCTTTCTTTCTTTCTTTCTTTCTTTCTTTCTTTCTTTCTTTCTTTCTTTCTTTCTTTCTTTTTTTTTTTTTTTTAATACAAATCTCTGTGTCTTACTGTGAAGCTTCTGCTTTCAACTTCCCAAACAGACAAAAATTAATTGAGGTTTGATTTGCTTTATTTTGGTTTTTTTTTTTTTTTTTTTTTCTGTCTGTTTTAGAAGCAGAAAATCTGCTGCTTCTCCATCACAATGTGTTGTGGGAAGGAGAAGATTTTAGCTGCATAATCTGCTTTCTTGGTCTCGCTTTTCAGAATCAACTGTTGTTTGGACACTTTGGTGAGCTTGGACACAGTCGTGTTGCGTAATTCTTCTTTCAGAATCCAGAGCCTGTCTTTTCATTTGTGTGGTTACTAAGAAAACTGGAGGTGTGACAAACTGCCAGAAGTGATCTGAATAAATAAAAGGAATCAGGAATTGTTGTGTCTGCATCTAGTTTCTAAGAGACTAATATTTCATGCTTACTGTCTTTGTGTGTTTATATTTGAGGTCTTTGGCACATTAAAATCCCGTGTTCTCTGGGGAAACTTATGTCTGCGTAGAAAAATTACACGTCATGTTTATATATCAGTAAAAACTCTTCAGGTTTGAATAAGAAATTACATACATTTATGTGATTAGAAGAAATCATTCTATTGTGCTAATTCTTAAATAATCAAGGTGTTTGCTCTTTTTTTTTTTTTTTTTTTTCTCAATTTGATTTTGGAAGAGCTTTGTAAACGTGATGAAGTAGCAGATTTTGACCTGTGACTGTGGTAAGCATAATTCATATCACTTTCTAGATGGGGACTGAAACAGAAGGAAGGTCCTGTTCTCATCTATTACTATGAAAGTGTAGAATGTAGCATGGCCTTTACTGCAGCCAGGAAGAATAAATCAGTTCCTAAAACTGCACTGAGTTAGTTAAGTAGCAGCTTGGATCTACAAATAGGGTGCACATCTGTCTATGAATAGAAATCAGGTGCACATGTATCTACTGGCAGTTATTATTAAGAGCTATTACTGTTTATTATTAATAACTGGGTATTATTAATAACTGGTATATTGAAGGCCCAAAATAGTGGCAACTGTGTCATCAGGAATAGTAAATAGCTTGAAACTTTGCTTAAAAGCTGCAACTTATATGTTCAGCAGAATGTTTGAAGAATCATACCGTGACTTTCAACAGTGTTTTTTCTGTAAGTTTTCTACACTACTGTGTGTTAGTAACCAAAAATTTTGGAAACTGAATAGCCTGTAGTGCCTTAAAAAAAAAAAAAAAAAAAAAAAAAAAAAAAAAAGGGCAATTTATTCTTGGCATAGTTAAAATGGCACGTGTCATAGTCACAAGTATGCAAGTATGCAGCTTTTTATAACAACAGGTATGACAATACAATTATTCTCCAACTGAAATGCAAACTGCTGGCAGATTTGTATTTCGGATGAGACCAAATCTAGAATCTATGCCATTTCTCTTAGAGATTTCAGTGACATAGTTAAGTAACATAACGTTATTGTCAGTAGTCAAGTAAAGTAGTCTCACGGGCTTATAATGAAGTTCAGAAGTATCAAGCTGAATTATGGTGATATCACAGGTAATGCAAAAGAAAGGTATTAACAGACTTATATGAAAGTGTGCATTGAACTTTCTTTGTAGGGAAGGAAAAGCTTGGAGTCAATTGATCAAAATTCTGGACACTTAGCTACTTCTTGTTGCCAAAAGAGAAAGTAAAGTACAGAAACTGGATCTGAGTGGAAGATTAAATGGCCTTAAAGAGAAGAAACCCATTTTATGTGTGGGGAAAAAAAAAAAGAAAAATAAAAAAGGCTTTTAATGCCTATTTCATCTATTAGCAAAATAATTTTTTTATTAAAATCTAGGTAAAAATTTCTGAATAATTTTTTCAAGCAAACAGAACAAAGGAACATAGAAATATGATAGAAATGAAAGAAAAAGTAAAATGAAAGGAGAAGGAACCCATAAAGCTTTCTGGTAGGTATAAATGTTGAAATAAAATCTATGAGGAAAAGATACTGAATATTGAGAACAGCATGAACATTGCCTTGAAAAATGAAAATGGAGAAAGAAGATGCTTTACACCTAAAATATTCTATGGCAAGGGTATTAAGTGTTATTGATCCCTGGAGGTTTTTAAAGCCAGGCTGGATGTGGCTCTGAGCAAGCTCATCTAGCGTGAGGTGTCTCTGCCCATGGCAGGGGGGTTGGAACTAGATGATCTTTGAGGTCCCTTCCAACCCTAACAATTCTATGATTCTATGACTGTGAACTGTCTCAGTCTACTATCAATATCTACGAACTTGTTTACCCTAAAGTTTGATTTCTCAGTGAGAGATTTCCAATTGTGGTGTCAGCATTCTGTTTTAAAATCCTTACACTGAAAAAGGAGAAGTCCATCCTCTGAATTAGTAATTTTAATTCGGAATAGAACCCAAAAAGTCTATACTTGCCTTCTCCCTATCAGAATTTGTTTGCTAGTTACTGGGTGACGGGTGGTTGCTGGGCCATGCATCCCTGGTCCTGCAGCATTCTCTTGTACCTGCTCTGGCGATGACTTTGGAATTGTGCAGCAAGAACTACTTATTAACCTGTTATAAAGAAGTACTTCCTTTTTTTCCTCTCTTCCTGATAAAAGGGCCTTGTTTTTCTAGGTCATTACTTCATTTTCCAAATAATGTCAAACCATGAGTCAATGTAATTAGACCAGTTTCAAAGTAGTCGATTGTTAACTTCTGGTTTTCTCTGGCCTCTTTTACTAAAACCTATTGCTTGGATTCCTTTATACTTAAAAAATCTTCCAATTTCATTACATATTTTACTAGTAATTGACTTGGATGAGAACTAGTTATTTTGCCATTATCTAAATTTCAGCATTTAAAATTTTATTTTTGCTGCAGAAGCAGCAGAAAGAATGAAAAACTGTGTAACATCTGATATTTGCATATAATTAATATTGTACATTAGTTGTTGGTTCAGATTAATTTTTAGGCATTGCCATTTATATTTAAAATCTGTCAGAAACATACAACCTGAGATGATGACTTCTAAAGATGCAACTCAGTAGCTTGCCACTAAAAGCTGTATACTGCATTAACCTGACCTGCTTCATTCTGCTGGATGATTGCCAGCAATGCTGGACATAAGCTGCTTTGGCTGATTTACCCTTTAAAAGCTGTGCTTTATTTAAAGGGAAATTTGTCTCTTTCCCTATGCACACAAAACCCAATGGAAAACAAATGAAACAAACCAAAGGAAAACAAATGAAACAAACCAAAGGAAAACAAACAAACATCAGAATGAGGTGGAGATAAACCTAGTGCTAAAGCAAAAACAAGTCACTAGGGGAAATGAATCCCCAGCTTTAAGTTTTTAAGTCCTCTGCATCTCTGTACCCATAGTGAGATCTGACTATGCTTTACTGATTACCAATAATGATGACATCAGATTAAGTTGTAGGCTAGTGATATAATGTATAATCCATCTAATTTCTCTACTTTCCCTTTTTCTACACATTTTAGCATAAAAATTAAGAGAATGCATATTTCTAAACTTTTTCATGCACCTGAGACTCAAATATAGATTGAAAATACAGTCCATCTAGGGCTTGCAACTGATGTGTTGTCCTTGAGGAAGAATCTACTGGTTTGGTGAAGGCTGAGACATGTTGTGGAAAAGCTAGCATGAAATGTACCGGGTATGACTGTGACCTAAACTGAAAGTATTTGTAATTATGAATCAAGAATTAGATATGATCACTTTGTCCTGATCACCTACATTGTTTCAGGACTCAGTCTTGAGTGATGGTTTCTGTTGTGAGTGTGTATAGTGAGAAGTGGAATGGAAAAGGGCATATGGAATCTCTTCTTCATTTGGTTGATTAACATTACATAAAGTAAATCTGTGTATTTTCATAGATGTGAAAGGCTGGATGCCTATGAAGGAGGGGACAACTGAGCAGTAGGCACTGCATTTCACCGTGTTGTCTTGTGCTCAGAGGTAGTTGCAGGTTGCAGTTGCATGCTGTGGTGGAGTAGGAAGGTTCCCCCTCCACACACAAAAAAATCCACCGCTAACTCAGCCGGAGAAGCAGATGAAAGCTATATTTTACAAGCAGAAAATGGAATGCAATGAATATGTACAAAAACATACAATATTTACAATATATACAGAAATATACAGCAATGTATGTAACACAGGAGACCTTTCCCCAACCCCCCTGCGGCCAGGGGGTTCGGCATGTCCCTCCCTTCTCCCTCCCTACCTCCCCTTTTTCCCAAAAGGGTTAGAGAGAAAGGAAGGTAATTAAAAGGGTGAACATTTGTTAAGCTCAAAAAGCGAATGCAAGAGTTAGATTTCTTATCTGGTTAGCAAGAATCGTCCCTGCGTAGCAAGCTGTTGCTTCAGAGAGAGGAAAAGCAGGCCAGCTCACGGGACAGGGAGAAGAAAAAAAAACTGCCTGACTGAAAGACTAAGCTAGAACTTACAGCCGGATTCTACCAATGAAATTGGTTTAGCATATCTTTGTTTTCATTTATAATCCCAAAACATTCAGTGTTCAGAAAGTGGCCCTTTTTTAAAGCCATAGCCTAAACCGGTCACACATGCTGCCTCAAGCAGGTCATCTAAACACAAAGTACCCAAGATGGTGCTGAGAAAAGTGAAAAAGGGACATGTAAGTGTATAGAAAAGAAGAAATTGTCCAAGTGAGTTAAGTTCCTGTTTCCTCTTCTGATAAGCAAGTCAATATTACCTGACATAGTAAATTTACATAAATGGCAGAAATTTGTTCAAAGACAGCACCTTTCAACATGGACTTAATGGAGCTCAGATATAATGAAATCATACTGGAGGGGAAAGTGAAAGTGTAGCTTCATGCTGTGGAGTTCAGTGTATTAGGAGCTGCATGTACTCCTGCTTGTTGGCAGGAAAAGATCTTTTCTTTTGTCTACCCTCGTCTAATCAGATTCTGGGACAGCCTGATTATTGAAGGCTGGTTATCATAGGCAGTATGACACACATTATTTTTTGTACTGATTTTTGTTTATGTGAGTACTGTGCTCCTGTGCACTGTTTCCAGGAAGTCTTGCGTACCTGGTGGCCACTTCCAGATGTTCAGTCTGGAATAAAAAAATTAAGTAGTGTGAAGTTGGAAATTTAATCTAACAAACTATTGTGTAAATCTATGTGTTTACACATACATATACATCATAAAGCAACAGACATGTCTCAAATCCAGTTGATCAAATGAATGTCTAAAGCAAAATGTTTACTACACCCCAAATATAAAATGAGTACTTTATGGAGCACGTAGTTCATTATCTGAACAGTGTGAATGTATCATTTTATTGCAATTGTATTATTTCACCACTTTGTTACGTTTCTCCCAATTTTAGGTCATTTATCTTTACAACATCCCTATGTGTAAGGCAAGTCATGTTTTCTTACTTTTCTGGTGTAAAAACAGTAAAGACCTGCTTACAAGGAATCAAATAGAAGAGATGCTTGCAGATTTCCATGCTCTTCTATAATTATTATGCAATAACTGTGATTGATAAACAGGATAAACACATTTCTGTGTTCATCCTGTATCTCTTTCATATACTAATGTGCAGTGACAATTCATTAAAAAAAAAACAACCAAAAACCAGAAATACTGGGAAGTGACACTCCATAAAGAGCTACACAGATCGTAAACACTTAACTGTGGAAAAGGCACTGCCCCCTCTCCTGCTTAAACAAGAGCTGTAACTGAGGTCATCGCTGCCTGTTCCAGTACGCATGGTACTCCACCCATACGTTGTTTTCATGATGAACTTGAAACCATGTCAAAAAAACATCAGAAGGAAATAATGCTTGTGTTGAATTTATGTTTGGATTTTTGTTTGTTTTCTTGAAAGGAGGTTCTTCTTCATATGATGGTTATTTTTAGTGCTTATGAAACCAAAACACAATGAACACTGGACAGAGCCAGGAAAACTATGAGCAAATATAGTATTGGTGAAAACTTGCAGACACGGAATAACTGGGTTGCCTTTGTCCCCAGTACTGACAATTCTGAATATTGGCTTCTTTTAAAACATAACTATTCTGTTGTTAGGAGATTGTGGTATGGGTGGGTGGTCTTTCTTCAAGAGATCATAAATTGTCTTCTGTGTTCTAAGGCAAATATAATTGCGCCTCTCTCGCTCTGTATAAAACATGAAATCCTGTTCTGTGGCAGAACCATGTTTTCTGTATGCATTAGAAAAGTCAAGCCTCAAGATAATTGAATGGGGCTACTGAGCTTTTTACAGTATTTTAAAAATATTTTATAGTATACTGTACAGTTTTAAACTGTATATTTTTTTATACTAGCCTGATATAATTTAAGTTTCATAGTAGCTTCCAAGTTCTCAGTATGAAACTTTTCTCTGAAACCTGAAAAGAGCAGAAAACATTCTCAGAGCATTAAAAAAATGCTCCCAGTTACTCTGATGGTAATAGGTTTCTCAGGTGGCTGGTAACTGACAGGAGGGAAAAAAAAAAGCTAGTGAAGTGCCACGAGTTCTTTTGGGGTTTGGACAAATTTAGAGATGAAGGAATCAGAAGAATTGTTCAGTGGCAACCTACTCCAACATCAGTTAGCCACTTGGGCCAGTGGCTTGGGTAAAATTTCTGTGGGCAGTATTTACCTTCAAATAGCAGTCAAAGTTAGTCTTAACTTTTTCCTCATAGAAAAGCTCAGGAAATGTGGCATAGACGGTTGGTCCATGAGGCAGATTGAAAACTGGCTGGACAACAGAGTTCAGAGGGTTGTCATCAGTGGCACAGAGTCAAGTTGGAGGCTTGTGGCCAGTGGTGTTTCCCAGGGATCAACACTGGGTCCAGTTTTATTCAATATGCTTTATTAACAACCTGGATGAGAGGATTGAGAGTACCCTCAGCAAGTTTGCTGATACAAAAGGGGTGGAGATGGGGGTGGTGAATTGCTGACACTCTGTCAGGCTGTGCAGCCATCCAGTGAGATCTGGCTAGTCTGGAGAGGCAAACCTCATGAAGTTCAATAAGGACAAGTGCACAGTCTTGTATCTGGGGAGGAATAACAACAGGCATCAGTACAGGTTAGGGGCTGCCCTGGTGGAAAGCAACTCCATGGAGAAAGCCCTTGGAGTGCTGGTGGACAACAATGTGCCCTTATGGCCAAGAGAGACAATGGTATCCTGGGGTGCATCAAGAAAAGTGTGTCCAGCAGGTCTAGGGAGGTTCTTCTCCCCTCTACTCTGCCCTAGTGAGACCACACCTGGAATACAGTGTCAAATTTTGGACTCCCCAGTTCAAGAGAGACAGAAAACTGTGGAGAGAATCCAGTGGAGAGCCACAAGGATGATTGGGGGACTTGAGCACCTTCCCTTTGAAGAGAGACTGAGAGACCTGGGGCTGTTTAGTCTTGAGAAGAGAAGACTGAGAGGGGATCTGATGAATGTCTATAAATATCTGAGGGGTAGGTGTCAAGTGGATGGAGCCAATCTTTTTTCAGTGGTGCACAGCAGTAAGACAAGGAACAGTGGATACAAACTTGAACGTAGAAGGTGTCACCTCAACATGAGGAGAAACTTCTTTACAGTGAGCGTGATGGAGCACTGGAACAGGCTGCCCAGAGAGGTTGTGGAGTCTCCTTCTCTGGAGAATTTCAAAACTTGCCTGGATACATTCCTGTGTGGACTACCCGAGGTGATCCTGCTTTGGCAGGGGCTTGGACTCAATGCTCTCTGGAGGTCCCTTCCAACCTCTGATGTTCTAGGATTCTGTGATTCTAGCTAAATTTCAAGTTCTGTATATGCAGGCCTGGTTTTGTGACTTTTCACTACAGACGACCTGGAGAGATCATAAAAATCTTTGTGCTATCAACTAGGTAGTTAGGAGCTATAGATTAAAAAAAAAAAAAAATAAAAATGTTTTCTCTCAAAATCTAATCTGAATTTGCATACTGTGTATAAACAAACCAGCTGACTAGAAATATAGAAGACAATACTCTTGTTCAAGGTTTGAGTGGAACCAATGAATGGCATAGATTCTTGTCTTTGTGAGCTTTAGGGAAAGGTAATTTCAAAAGGGATTGCAAAGCTGAGAGTCTCAACTGCTTGATATTGTGTGATAAGTCAGCTATTTGAGATAGGGAGAGAAGTCTGAAAGTAAAGCAAAGGAATAAACTACATGAAAAATGAGTGCTGTAAAAGGCAGTGTAGGAACCAATGACAATTTAAAAGATTTATGGAGATATTTGGTTGTGGTTTTAAGTATTTTTATTTGAAATAGCAGAAGAATACTGAAGAAGGGTAATCACATTGCTGAGGAAGTTGCTGAAGAAAATTAGTTTAGTAGCTGTACACCACATCCGTTTGAGAGCACAATAGACCAAAGAAACAAAATGCAAAAAGGAGGAAAGGGTGATTCTGCAGAATGAAGAGAAAAAATAGATTTCTATACTATACCCAAACGACTACAGTTAAATATCTCTTCTGAGAAACTTGGTTGTACCTGTGAGGAACTAATATGCCATCATCATTTTTCTGCAACTAGAACACCATAAAACTTATTTCAAAGAACTTTGTTTTTTCCACCTTGAAAGCTTTGGAAATGCTGAAAGTGCAGAATGTACACTTCCTCCATAATGTGGAATGATAGTTACTTTGCTCAGCCCTATACCTCTTTTGTGCTTCAGTGTAGTTTATTTTATTGCAGTAGCTTCATTGCTACTGAATACAGAATACAGAATTAACCAGGTTGGAAAAGATCTTTCAGATCATCAAGTCCAACCTATCACCCAACACCACCCAATCAACTAAACCATGGCACTAAGTGCCTCATCCTGGGCTCTGTTGAAGTCTCCTCCCAAACCAGGTGTGGCCACTTGGCCCTCCCCACCCACTCTCCTTTTTAATCCCCCTAGGAAAGGCAAGAGTCCCAAGCTGAGCCTATCTGGGCTGAGGATCCTCCTCTCATCCCTGGTGAGTGCCCCTGCTGCACACTGGGTGATGGTGGTGGTGACAACAAAGGCCGGGGGCCTGGTGGCCCCCGGTTGTTAGGAACAGGATTGATTGCCACTTCAATATCATCCATGGCTGCTCCACTACCTTTATAGTTCCTCACTTTTGCTTTACCTCCCTGTGATGCATGAAAAACTACAGGCTGTTTATTTGGCAGTCTTCACTCAATCTGCAGTTCTTTATAAGGGTGATAGCTTGACCTTCGTGGCCCTGCCAAATCAGCCTGCCATGGTGTGCTACTGATCTTCCCTGAAATAGAAAGACTGGCTTAGGATGCTTCCATTACCTTTATCTGCAAAGTGCATGTGTGTGTTTATCATCCAGCTGGTTAGAAGAGCAATGTATATTGTTTATCCATAAAAGTGAAATATAAGCATCACTGTTTCTTTTTATTTTATTTATTTTTTTCCTAATAAGATGTATATTAGTAGAAAATAATGCCTGGGATCTGACAGTGCTTTCACTGACACTCTTGGCCACATGTCCATGTGTATGGATCTTCTTCTGGTGGGGCCTTCTAAGGAAAAATTTTTTGAGGTTGTCCTACAGATATGTCACAACTACTAGTCCTTGTCCATTTGAGAATTCAGGAGCTGCTCTTTCAGGGCAATACTGAGATTGATTTCTGGAGGATGGGATGAATGGGTGGTTTAGCAGCAAAGAGCTGGTGGTATTCTACAGGAGAGTCCTACTACGCAGACCAAGTCACAGCTGATTATTTATTATTTAAGCTCAGAATCTTTTAAGTCTGATCCTACATAATATCCAAAGAGAGTTTAAGTAGTAACACACCATAACAAAAACTTAGACTTTTACTCTGTTGAGCAGTATTCTTTACTGTGAAAGATCTTTATAATGTGTTATGTTCACTAACACAAGCCCCACCATGCAAGCCATATGCAACTGTATCACAATAATGATAATCATAACTGAAACTCTGTCTCAGGGAGGTTTTCTAATGAGATTGGTGGAGTAATTGCTGCTGTATGAAAAAGCAGTGAGAGAGTAGATAGCTGAGAAATACAATTAAGATGTGTGCGCTTGGTTCCAAAGGGAAGAATTAAAAATGAGGACTCCAGAATTGTGGTCAGGAATTAAGGGCATGTGGAGACACCCTGCCACTGAGGAGATGCTGCCAAATTTATGAGATTGAGAAACCTCACTGGGAATTGGAGAGGGAGTATGTACAGTGCCCTAAAGAAACTGCAGATCAAAGTGGAGAAACATCATGTGAGTTAAGTGGGTTCAGGGACCAGATCTAGGTTGGCAAAAGCATGAACAGGGAAAAGGAGTAGCGTTTCAGCCAAGTGGCAAATTGAACATATAGGAACAGTGGGATGACTCAGCTGATGTTTGGAGAAACCTTCTATTCTCACAGACCAGGCTTATGAGACTTATCTCAGCTTTCAGTTCTCATTTGTTGGTAGACCCTGACTGCTGAGGCAGAGCCTTACAAAGGCTGATGAAGGACCAGAATTTATCTGTTGCCCTGCATATTCTTTGTGCAAAGGATATTTTCAAAATAGATTTTCAAATGTATTTTGTACTTGAAATACACATTGAGATGTATTTCAAATACAAAAATCCATTTTCAAATGGAGATTTCAGATGGCTTTCCCATATATTGTTACTGCCCATAAAGTATTGTTAATGCTGAAATTGTTGCTAAAATAGTTATATTTTTCTCAACACGTGCATGTGCACACATACACTTATGCTGAGCATTCATGTATATGTGCATGAACATGTGCATGTAAGCTGAAAGATATTACTCAGGAGCACTGGCAGGAGCACTGTCATGTTTAATTATTTTTGTCTAAAATGCTATTTGCTGGGAGGGATGAAGAGGATCTGTAATCAGGCAGTTTAGTGTTTGAGGACACATGCAGCTCTGTTAATCATATTTTTCAAATGGGGGATATTTTCAAGGTTACTTAGCCTAGCTGCAGTTTTTGGACTTGTAATATACTTTACTGTCTGTTTTTTAAAAGGCTACATTTTAAACTTGGATCCCTAGAGCTATATCCATATTTCTGTACCTAAATACAAGTGGCCTCGTTTTCAGAAATTAAGAGCACCTTCAGCCCCATTTGACACCATTGTGATTCCTGTGCTTCTCTAATAAATAAATAAATAAAAGGTATCTGCAAAACATCCCACCATGCACTCCACAGTAGCATTAAAATACTGATGGTTTAATATCTTCTGCCTCTCAGATTATCTTCATACAGTATTACAATGATTTATCAGGAAGGCAAACAAGTTTTGACCTTGTTTGTAGGTGACAGCAAGTTAGGACTCTGCTTGCTAAACTACTAAACCCCACCATTTTGCATTCTCTGTTTCTGTGCAGAAGCTGAAGTACTTTTAATTGCCACAGCAATTGTCTATTTGTTTTCTCTTTTGCTGTTTTTTCCTAAGAGTACACACCCAAAATCTATGGATCTCATCCAGCTTGGCTGAGACAGCACAAGATAGATAATTTTTCACATTCAGTTGTTCATATTTCCTAGTTTAGCTCTTCAGAAGTAATTTTAAACACATTTTTACATTGTGAAACTCTACTATTTTCTGGCCCAAGGTTATAAGAGGCATCCAGCAGGTTGGTATTAGATGCTAAGAAATTATTTGAAATCAATTGTAACTTTTCTCTCACTCAGATCCATTCCATCTAAGAAGGGTTAGCAAAATCTTTTGTGAAAATTTACTTTGGAGGCAGTGTTCTAATGATATAAATGAAAACAGTCATTGTGGGGTTCTTTACATACATTTTTTTATCCAGGCTTTGGTGCCATTTAAAACACAGTTTTAAAAACAAATGTAATTTGTGCAACTCCAGGTAAACAAGTCTAAATCTATTTCTGTGTTTGGCTTCTACCCTTCTTATTTTCTGCCTATTTTTCTAGTATTTGGCTGCATTATATTTTACCTAATGCAAAGACTTATATAAGGATGAAAATCACCTCAGTCAGGGCAATTCAGCATTGCTTCATTTCACTTGAGTAGAGCACTGAGGATCTGGCCTAAGGAGCTGGCCCATATCAATGCACTTGATGATATTTAAAGGTCTTTTCCAACCAAAACAATTCTATGCATTTGCAGCTAATGATATCAGAGGGACTGCTCATGCTAAAGATCGAGGCAGACCCTTTGAACAGTCACTGTGTGTTTTGTCTGTGTGTATATGGCACCTACCAAATGTTTGTATTGCTAGAACATAATTCTAATATACATCCTAAAAATGTAAATATGCTTGATTGGAATTAGAAATGACACTGCTAAGCTAAACATAATGTATTAAGGCCACTGAAGGGCACAATACTGTAAGTTGATGTCCTACAAATGACTGGGGCTTTTGCATACAGGATTATCTTGCAGCATGAATCCATCAGTAATGATGCCTGGCTGAGCTTGCACTCTGGGGGAAGGTCTCAGTGAAACACTTTCCCTGTACCTACTCTGCCTCTATCTGTATCCCTGTCCCTATGGTGCTGCATCTGGGAAGAGGAAATGAAAATGTGATGTTATGTGATTGATTTCTTCTGATTTTGCATCTATGCAGAGCACTTCCTTGCAGATCTGCTGGTGTAGAAAACCTAACTAAAAAATTGTGACAGGTTTTCTTTTCTCTGAAGCCCGAGTCCTGTGGTCTCATCATCTTTGTTAAAATTGTCACGCATGCTTCATACAACTGTGTAAATCTGGAAACATTCCTGTATGTATTTATTAGTTTATTGCTATGTAAACTATTGAAAACAGAAAAGAAGATGTTGGGAGCATGTATTTTAGGCAGAGACAACAAGTTCTATAAACTTCTATTTAACTAACAAAAAATCTGGAACTGTGCATGTGTTAGAAGTTCAGTGCCTTTGGTTGTGAGCAATAATGATTTGAATTTAATGAGGGTTTTTTTCAGTTTCAAAGCACTGAAAGACAAATTATAGTGAAACATAGATTTATAGTTGTAGCAAAGATTAGATGCACATTGTGGGATGTTCTCTTTAATGTCTTCGTATTTGTGTTGTACCTTTTTGGCGCTGGAATGTCTAAAGTTCTGTGCCATTGATGTACTTAAAATACCATTTTCAGCCTTGGAGTGGCCAGCTTTCATAATAATTGATGCTTCTTGGATTCAGATTTTAGTAAAATACTTAAATAAACCACTAAATCATCTTCTGGTCTTCATGGCTGTAGATGCCCCAGGTGTATACCTCCAGAAGATAAAGATCTCAATATAGCTTAAAAAAATTGGGAGTTGGTCCATACATCATATCCTGCAAATGTTACCATCTCTGAAGTAGATCCTGCAGGTGAGAATTTAAGAAGCTTTTCTCATTCAGTTTGTAACTCAGATTTGAGCCTTTCAGTGGAACTTGTTGTCCAGAGAGGGAAGGATATTCAGTTCTTTTGAATATTCCTGTGTTATGAAATTAGAGACACAAACAAGGCCTAAACATCAACAGCGAGGCTATTTATTAACAGAATAAGGTGGATGGATCAGGAGAGAGAGAGAGCAAAAGTAGAGAGAGAGAAGAGGAAAGGAATTGTATTACTACCCCCAAGATGGTTTGGGTCTGTGGAGGAAGGGTGCTGCCTTGTTGGCTGTGCTGTCCTCCACTGGAGGAGGGGAGGGAAAGATCCCGAAGTCCAAGTCCGTCTCCGAGCAGCTTCTTCAGCTCCATGAGTTGCAGCAGGCACAACTTAGGACATGGAGAGAAGGTTCCTCCAGGTCTGCTTCTTCCACGCTACATGGTGATGTGTCTGTCCTTTTCTGTCCTGGTATTGTAGAATAATAGAATCAATAAGGTTGGAAAAGACCTCAAAGATCATCAAGTCCAACCTGTCGCCCAAGACCTCATGACTACTAAACCATGGCACCAAGTGCCACATCCACTCCCCTCTTGAACACCTCCAGGGATGGTGACTCCACCACCTCCTTGGGCAGCCCATTCCAACAGCTAACAACTCTGTCTGTGAAGAACTCCTTACTTTGAGCCTGAACTTCCCCTGGTGCAGCTTGAGACTGTGTCCTCTTGTTCTGGTGCTGGTTGCCTGGGAGAAGAGACCAACCCTCTCCTGGCTACAACCACCCTTCAGGTAGTTGTAGACAGTTATATTTTCTCAGTTTTAATTCAGAGTGGCTTTGCCCAGGTCTTTCCTTCTCCTGAGCCAGTAGTTACTCAGGTCTATTATACAGTTGTTTAGGTATGTGTCCAGGTGGTGAAACCATTGTCCTTTTCACCATCCTCCCTTTCCAGGGCAGCTGATGGGTAGAGATGGTCTTGTCTATGCACATTACAGAGAGTCGTTACCCTGTGTTGTCTGCCCAATACATATCAGCTATTGTCTGGGCACGGAGCAAAGGTGATTTTTTCTTTGTTGATTCACATCAAGAGAGACAAGATTTAGTCTCTTGTCATCTGAGATAATTCTCAGAGTGGTTCCATCACACTTTTTCAGCTCAGGCTTATATTCACCTGACCTCATGATGAGTAAATGGGACTGATCTGATAGCCATAGTCATTGGGAATAAGATACATTTTCTGCAGTGGGTCGCTTAAGTGACACTTTTACTCAGTGATTACATGAGTTATTTTTGTACCAATTGTGTTAATACCTTAATCGCAGTTACAAAAGTACAGGTGTAGTAGTTTTCATTTTACACTATGAAGGTGACAGAGTTGTCCTTCATCTTCTGAGATCCTGAAGAGCCTACTCCATTCTCTTAACTCTAGTGAAAAATGGTCTACAGAATATCTGCACATTTGCCCTCAAAACCACTCTTTAATACTCTTCTTGTCAGTCTTAAAAGTTTACCAGTAAGTTTGGACCAGGCTGGAGTAGCAGTGGGAAACAAATTTTCACAATATTTCTCTATTAAGTTCTCTGCTGATTAAGGACAGAAGCTTGTACCTGCTGAAGTTAAATGCTTCTTGGACTTGGATCAAGGACTTTAAATCTTCGGTTTCTTTCAGGAAGTATGACTTCTTTGCCAAAACAATTAGAAAATACTGTGGTACGCAGCTATCAGTTTTTGAGGGATAAATCAAGATAATAGGTTGTAGCACGTAATCATTTCCGTCTCTGTTTTCCTAGTTTGCTGATATGAAATCATACCAGTAGTCAAACATGTATGCCAAGGGTATAAAAGCAGAGTGAGTTACAAACGCATTAAACAGTTTATTGTAATGCTGTGAACATACGCCCCAGTAAGCAGCTGAATGAAGCGTTTGAGCTCTGCATGCAGTGGCAGACATGTTTGGGCTTGTTTGTTGACAAGACAGCACTTAGATTTTCTGCTTTGTCACAGATAACAAAATTACTTTCTCAGACTAGAGGAAAAAAAACAAAGAGCTGCAGCCTTTGGATGCAAACGTTTTCATCATAAGAAAATCTTAACCAAATTGATACAGGAAGAGTTTGTATAAGGATGCTGCTAAGTTCAGCAGTGTGTGCCATCCCCTGTTGACTGCTTTTTCCATGCTATGCTCCCTGACCACCCTGCTCAAGGTACTGCTAAAAATTTCCTTGCTTCTAGGAGAATTTACTAGAGGTCACTCTAAACTAATTGCTTGATCTGTGTCCTTCATCTGGAGCATGGCTTCCCTTCACCACTGAAAGGTCTGTTTCACCAGTTAGAAACCACACCTGTATTTGCTACTTGCATATTAATTGCTGAAGTGTAGAGGTGAAAGAAATTGACCCAGTAATACATTTCTTTGTTAATGAGATTTTTTTTCTGGGGTATGGTTTCATGCTGGTCAGTAATACCTAATTATTATAATAATGGCTTGTTTGTCTTGGCAAAAAATTAGGGAACCTAATTACATTAACTGCTGCTAATACTGCCTCAATTGAATTGCCATAAGCAAATATTTCTTTTTCTGACATCATGTGAGTATTTAGATATTAATTTATTAGTTCAAAATGGCCTGAGGTCTCTTCTTCCTCTCCAGTGGACATACATAAAGCAGAATGAGCAGCTGACTTCTTAGGGCTGCACAGACCTTGCTTTTTTTCCAGAAACAACCCACTTGTTATCTTCAACAGAGATGACGGATAGGCCGGGCACATTCTTACCCCAAACTGCAGAGGAGCTGAACAAATTCATTACTTGTATTTGATTAAATTTTAAGAGAGAAATTTCAGCTATTTCTCCCATTCTTGTCATAGAGGGAGGCAAATGCTGTTCCTGTGTTGCAACGTTGTGTTTAATATGAGTTTCAGCAGTTGCTGTACCCTGGTAGGAAATACCTCTTGGTGTTGTAAACCAGGTTCATTTGCGTCCATGAGCCAGCGCCACAGTTGCGTCTCAGTTACAGGATATGGCTAACTACCTATTTTTCTAAACAGGAAATGAAATTCATCTCTTGTAGTATCCTTCCTCTCATCATTGCATCCTTCTGCCACCATCAGTGTGCACAGTGCTTCTTTAACACCTCTTGAGAAAGTCATACATTTAACAGGATTACACTTGGCATATGTAAAGTAAAAGCAGCATGTTGCTGGACAGGAACAAAGTACCATTGTGCTGCCCACTTTGTCTGTGCCAGAGTCCTGAAAGCCTAAACTGGAGCTGCTGCTTCCCCTGTGGAGTGGCTTCTGCTGTGGGAACAGAAGGGATGTGACACTTTGGAAGCCATAGTTGCTGCTTTGACTTCCTACAGGGTCTGTACTTCAGACTAAGGGGACAGCTTTACCATAATGGATGTTAACATTGAGATACGTTGCATAATAACTCAGATATTTGTTCATTTCTGAAAGTTAATTTAAAACTAGAAAAAAAAACATTAGCTGTGGTAATTTTTGGTGAACTGCAGTAACCTTTCACTGAGTGGTGTTCTGATAGACAGCACAGTCTTCATGTTTTGCTTTTCAGTATTCTGCTCCCTTTAGACAAAACTGAGAAATGTGCTTGTGAGTCCTGACGTGCCTCAGGGATTTTTTTTTTTGCATCATTAATTCAGATACTTTGTGTCTGTGTGGGTTCTCAGAATAAGTTTGCTTTGTGATTTTGGGAATAAAATAGAAGAATCCTGAGTATCAAAAGGAAAAATACAGATTAGAATAAGATAAAGTTTAATTATTATTTTTTGGGTCCTTTTTTTCCTTTCATTTAGTCTGACTTCACAGCTCAACGTAGATTTCTGTCTACATAAGCTCAGCTCACTGTGATATTCATCGTGCTCTGATTTAACTTTTGTGCAGCCCTAAGGATGTCAGTGGAATGGCTCACTGTGAATTTGCAGTCAGGTCAAGAACTTTTAAGCTTTGTAGGAGGTGTCCTCAGGTATGTGATGAAACAATGATGTAGAAAAGAAAGTGATACATGGTGAATGTGATTAATAAAAGAACAGTTGTTCAAAACAAGCCCAGTTTATAGCTTAGATTTATGGCTTTTGTGAAATTTGTATTTTTTTTCATGCTATGGCAAATAAAAACAAAACAAAGGGGCAAAGCATCCTAGGTACAGTGAAAAACACAAGAAAACAAGTTCCTGCTTTCTCAAGGATTGGTTTAACAAAGTTTTACTCAGGTGGTTTTACCCCTTTTCTGTAATATATATAAATCTTAAGACATTATGCTGTTGGTGATCTGCTACTATTTAATCTGCTCATTTAAAAGTAAATGATATAATTGATCAAGTTTTTTATAAAGTGCATATATATAAGTTAATATCAGTGGGCCTATACACATGATTATTTAGATTTATTGAACATTTCTAGCTATTTCTTAGAAGATAAATGCTTCTCACAAAGCATTCCAATTTTTGTGATCCAGTAGCAATGTTTTTAATGTCAAGTATTGGCTCTGGCAGAGACCAAAGTAAAGCTTGTCAAGGTGACACGGAAGTTGGAGTCTGGAGTAATGTTTGTAACTGAGTTGAACATATGTGTCCCAGGCTCCTGGAGTCTTGATCTGCCAGAAGAGAATTGAACTGAGTGTTGTCTTAGCACTTCTCCAATCTTTACGCTTTCTTAATAAAGTCAAGCTTGAGATAGTAGGGAGTTAATGCACCCAAGCTGTCATACCCTTATGCGCTGGGATATGTTCTTGTATCTGCTGTACTTAAGGACCACTAGGTGCTTAAATTTAAGGATATTTAAGAACCACTAGGTCCTTAAATGTATCCAATGAGTTTCTGTAACACTTTTTCTGTGAAAGGCAGAAATTTGGGTCATACTTAACCCACAGGAAATTTTACCTGCACAGTAATGTTCATGTACTTCATTCTTTTCTGTCCCAGAAACTCATGGAAGTCTTGTAGCATGTGGATAATTGACTGTGGATAATTACTATCTCTTAGTTCATGAGATTACTGTCTCTGTGTTTACAGATACAAGCAGTAGGTTGTGTCCATTGGAACATGTATGGTTATTATACCAATTTGTAATGTCTTCTGAACTTGTAATTAGATGCCTAGTCATTGTCATTGATAGCAATCAGTGTGTACTTCCACAGCACGAGTATTACAAAGATGTTTGAAAAAATTAGAAACACAGACTATGTCAGCATTGATTTGACTTCATCTTTAGATCACGTCCTTGGGTTAAGAGAACCTAGTTTCATGCCACTCAAGCAAAATAAAACGGGTTTAGAGTCTGGAAGGTCTGTTACTGGTTTTCTTTCTATAAAGAAAAGTGCATGCTACTCTGCCTTCCCATTCTACAGAGGATTTGCACTGGGAGCAGACCAAAGGCTGTAATAAATATGGTCAGAACAGTGTAGTGTTCAGCACCCAACAGGAAATATTTTGATAAACCATGTTTATGGTGTTGTAGGCTTTATTGTTTACCTCATTTTGTTGCAGATAGTCCCATGGAGTGCCTTATAAAATGCACATACACATGCATATTTAACTTGCAACGCTTCTCCTAAAGATCATTATTTGGTGTAAGATGTGAATGAGCTGAAGGAAAGGGTGGGGTTTTTGTTCTTGAAATATGTATTCTTACTGTATTGTTTTTGCTTGAATATGAACTAGGCTAAAAAAATTTTTTTTTTCTTTCATTTTTCTTGGTAATTTGTAACGCAATCAAAATACATACATCAGTCTCAATGAGTACGTGTAAGAAGTGCTTATTACTTCCTTAACTCCTAGTAGTGAAATGTCAGGGCCTCTGAAATGTACCTGTCAGGTTTCTCTGTTCCAGAGCTAGAGATTGAGCACTGGTGTTCCTGGTTGTAGGGAGTATTCATTAGGATTATTATGGAACCTTATGTTAGGTGAAAATTAGATGGACCTGAGAAATTTCAAACTTCTGAAATTCAATAAAATAACACTTTCAGCAAAAACTTTGTAAATGCATGTAGTTGTGACTATTCTTCTGTATGGATGAGTGAACAATCTTGTAACTGCTTTCTGCTATGCACATGTATGTCAGGGGAGGATAAACAACCCTCCATAAAGCAGCATGTCTATACATGCTTTTAAAGTTACTGTGCTGCCCAGGGAGGTGGTGGAGTCACCGTCCCTGGAGGTGTTCAAGAGGGTATTGGACATGGCGCTTGGTGCCACGGTCTAGCCATGAGGTCTGTGGTGACAGGTTGGACTTCATGATTTTGAGGTCTCTTCCACCCTTGGTGATACTGTGATACTGTGTGCAGCTGTTTGGTCTACCAAATGAACTTCATCGACTTTTGTTCCTACTAGTTATTTGCAAAGTATGATTTTCATTCTTTTACAGGATGATATGTGCCATAGGATGATAGGAAGATTCAGACTGGAAGGAGGCCTGTAGTTCATCTTCCAGCTGGGTTAGTTGTGAACTCCAACCAAGTTGCTCAGGTCTTTAGCTCTATGGACAGGGACTGCCCAGCCTCTTTGGGTGACCTGATCCACTGCTTGACAATCCCTTCTGAGCAAGAAAGCATTTCCTTTCCTGAAACAACATCTCTTGTTTCAGCTGCTGCCCCTTGTACTTCATCTGCCTACCATGCTGCTGAAGAACTCAGCTCCATCTTCTTCTTGGCCTCCCTACAGGTGCTAGCAGGCTGCAGCTAGGTCGTCCTGAAGCCACGTCTACTGCAGGCTGAACCAGACCCCACAGTTTAGCTTCTTCTTCCAGGGCAAGTGATGCAAGACATGGATTTCATGTGCATAAGGTCCTCCTCCATTTGGGATAAAGTATTCAGGTTGCACATTACTATCTGTATGCAAGTGCTGCAATTTTTAGAATTTTTAATTAAAAGTCCAGATTAAGTTCTGCCATTGTTGCTATCATTAGCAAGACATCCTATTGTTTCAGTGGAGTGGGGTTTTCCTTCACTGTTTCAGATGCCCCTGCAAATGTCCGCAGTCACTCGCTCACATAAAAGCTGTGATGAAACCTTGAAGAAATTTTCTGATTATAAATATAAATAGGAACCGCCGGGTTTGAAAATGAATATATTAAATGTGAACACTGTTTAGTCACAGTATCCTTCCTGGGGAAATTTGAGATGTCATTGTCTTTCTAAATGTTGATGATGGTTGTTGGTTTATTTGTTCTGTTTGCTGAACAACCTTCTCTGAGTATGCTTATAATCCCTTCTCTTTCATACCATTTTAATATATTTTTGGATATTCAGAACATGAGAGATGCCCTATGAGGAAGTATCTTTTTCTGCTTATTTTTATACAGCTATTATCATCAAGATGCAGTCAGTTTAATAGGGCTCCCACAAGAAGACAGAAACAAATTCTTTCTGTGAGCAGCTGTGGACTTGATCAACCCAGAATATTTTCTGATTTTCAGGCTTCTTGCAAAAATGTTATTTCTATGAAAAATTGATGTTAGGAGCTGGTATGTACAGGGTTTTCTTCAGCAGAGCCCAGTAATAACAAAATGCTTTGTGTGACAGGGATATATTTTCACTATAAATGCATAAAGCTGTAAGCCAATAATAGGACAGAAGAGTACCTTTGTATTTCACATGAGAAATGGTTGCCAATGAGAGATATGGTCTCAATGATAAATGCTTGTTTCATTCACTGGCAAAATTCTCATTAGTTTGCATGGCACAAGATTAGGGCATGAATGCTGAATAAAATAATGGCTATTTTCTTAGGCAAATGACTAAGAAAATTATTTATTGCTAAAAAGGGGGAGGGGAAGAAGGAACAGATAGAGAGGGCAGGCCTTTTAAAAAACAGTTGTCACAATGCAAAATTAATGTCTCACTTCTGTCTAAAGGACAGTCCCTGTGTATCACTAATAATTGAAGTTAAGCCTCACTTGTCCATTAGGGATCAGGAGATTCTGGCTGGGGTAGAGTTAATCTTCTTCATGGTAGCTGGCATGGTGCTGTGTTTTGGGTTTGTGTTGAAAACAGCATAGATAATTAAGAGATGTCTTCATTATTGCTCAGCGGTGTTTACACAGTCAAGGGTTTTTGCTTAGTTGCCGGCTGGGGTTAGGCCATGACAGGAATTTTATTTGCTTGGAGGCCACTTCTGCCTCTCCCTGCAAGGCAGCATTCCCCAGAAGCCCCATGCTTTGCCATGCAACTCCCACTCTGAACTTGTTAAGATTATTTCTGCTGAGCTGGTGAGGGCATAGGTGAATGGCTTTTCCCTCTCCCAGGACATAGGCATTGCTACTGCTGGCCTTTAACAAGACTAGGGACTTTATTATAAACACGACGATTGAGTTTTCCTTCTTGTCCTTACTACAAATATTCTGTTATCTGCATGGTGTTGTCTATGATTTGCCACTACAGAAAGGGCTGTTTAAGGCAAACACAATAGTGACAACAATGGTTTTACCTACTTACTTCAAATAGCTTACTGTGGTGTTTTACGGAAGTATGCCAAATCACCTTTAATAATACTAATCAATGCCTAGCCAGGTACATTTTAATTTGAACAATGTCCAGTTTTATGCCAGTCATTCCATTCAGATTAGTGCAGTTCCATTAAATAAACTGGCATAGGATATGAATAAATGAAACTCATAAATGAGGTGTTGATTATCAGCTTAAATACTAGGATTTTGATGTGGAGTAATATTCAGAATGCACACTCTGATTTTATATAATCAAATCCATCAGTGCTATGGTTTATTTTCATCTGATTAAATTGCTTTCAGGAAATTTATTAAGCAGTGTTCTTTGACATTTTTTATTCTTAAAACAGTTGGGCTAAAGGGATTTTTCTTTCTTTTAATGAAATTAATTACCCACCACCCCCATTCATTTTTTCCCTAGGATTTGTGTATCATAGAGAAGCAATGTTGCACAATTGCAAAATCACATGTTTAATCATTTGGTCTGCTGGAGAGGGCAAAATTGTGAAAAATACAGTAGATTGATTTATGCCCTATATTCCCCAAGCTGAAGCATGTTCAGCCGCTGTGGAAACAGTAGATGTGCAGTTTGCTTAGTGCTTCATCCAGGTGGGTTGTTGGAGATTCTAAGTGCTAGAATTCAAGGGTATGTGAGAACTTGAAAAGGCTCGTGATCTGGACAAATTAGGATAGATTTTTGCAGGGAGAGGCAGAGCTATGCTTCTTGCCAAATGTGTAACTCTGAAGTTCCTGTTTATTCAATCATGTATTGAGAAAAAAGGGAACAAGAAGCCAATCTAAAATTAAGACTCACTAAAAGCTTGTAGATGAATAGACAAAAATTAATTTAATTTCCATTGGCTTGGTAAAGCATTGCTTGCAGTAAATCATAAGCTTGTTTATATTTCTTCACTGTTTGTGGCTGTTTATCAGATAGTTTCTTTACTTTTATATTTCTGTGGATTGGGCAATTATACAGCCTTCCAGGCCTTGACAGTTCTTAGTTACTGTTACAGAATTATCTGTAGAAAACAAGTTTCACTAAAACAATTATAATAGAATTTCAATTTGTAGCTTGCTAATTTGTCATGAAGCTTTAGCAGCCTCTTTTACCTTTGGGTTGATGAACTGAAAATACAGACAAGGCTATGATTCTTACCACTTTGAGGGGGCCCTGGAATGTTTTGGCAATTCAATGTTTTAAGTAGGTTATTTGAATATTTAAGATATTAAACATGGCAGTGATTGAAGTTCAAAATGGTTGGTGCTATACAGATTTCATGAAAAGAACTCACTAATGGTGCATGGACTTGATCAGATGAGGTAACCAAAGTAAGACATGTTCCTGTTTCATGTACCTCTGAGAGCACAGAGACTGCAAAATGAGGATCACAAAAGTAACTATCACAACAGGGAAATTTCAGTGTGTGTTCAGAACATCATCTAATTGGACTTCCTTGAAAATCCCTCACTTGCAAGTAGTTAGCATCTCACATTGCTGCCTGGCGTTTGTTGGGCAGCTGTTGTTCTTTCTATGTGGCATGCTATTTTTCTGTTGTACAGCATAATAGGTTATATAATTTGGTGCCAAAAAATTAGAATTACTTTCACTTTATCACCACATCTAAGTTTATTTCTTACTGAAATTGTGCTCTGTTGAGGTTTTGTTCTAGACATTTTATTAATATTAGAGTTATTAGCAGATTTGGTACTATACATAAATAGCAATGTTTACTACCATTATCAGGGAATATTCTGCATTTATTGACAGCATACTAAAAATCCCACTAAAATAAAGGAATTGATTCTAACATCTTTATTGATGATCTGGATGAGGGCATTGAGTCCATCATCAGTAAATTTGCGGACGACACCAAGCTGGGGGCAGGAGTTGATCTGCTGGAGGGCAGAGAGGCTTTGCAGAGGGACCTCGACAGGCTGGACAGATGGGCAGAATCCAACGGCATGAGATTTAACACATCCAAGTGCCGGGTTCTGCACACTGGCCACAACAGCAACAACCCATGCAGTGCTACAGGCTGGGGTCAGAGTGGATGGAGAGCAGCCAGGCAGAGAGGGACCTGGGGGTGCTGGTTGATTGTAGGCTGAACATGGGCCTGCAGTGTGCCCAGGCAGCCAAGAAGGCCAATGGCATCCTGGCCTGCATCAGGAACAGTGTGGCCAGCAGGAGCAGGGAGGTCATTCTGGTCCTGTACACTGCACTGGTTAGGCCACACCTTGAGTCCTGTGTCCAGTTCTGGGCCCCTCAGTTTAGGAAGGATGTTGACTTGCTGGAACGTGTCCAGAGAAGGGCAACGAAGTTGGTGAGGGGTTTGGAACACAAGCCCTATGAGGAAAGGCCGAGGGAGCTGGGGTTGCTTAGCCTGGAGAAGAGGAGACTGAGGGGTGACCTTCTTGCTCTCTACAACTACCTGAAGGGAGGTTGTGGACAGGTGGAGGTTGGCCTCTTCTCCCAGGCAGCCAGCATCAGAACCAGAGGACACAGTCTCAGGCTGCACCAGGGCAGGTTTAGACTGGATGTTAGGAAGAAGTTCTATACAGAGAGAGTGATTGCCCATTGGAATGGGCTGCCCAGGGAGGTGGTGGAGTCACCTTCATTGGAGGTGTTCAGGAGGAGACTTGATGGGGTGCTTGGCTGCATGGTTTAGTTGTTTAGGTGGATTGGATTGGTTGATGGGTTGGACGCGATGATCTTGAAGCTCTCTTTCAACCTGGTGTATTGTATTGTATCATGTGTAGAACCCTCACAACAGACAGAAGAATAATTAAGAGGTGATTGGGTACAATCAACATGGCTTCACCAAGGACAAATCATGTCTGACAAACCTGGTGGCTTTCTATGAAAAGGTCACAGCATCAATAGATGAGGGATGAGCAGCTGACATAATTTATCTGGACCCGAGCAAAGCCTTTGAGTCTGTCCCGCACCACATCCTGATCTTCAAGCTGGTGCAGTATGGGTTTGATAGATGGCCCATTCAGTGGATTGATGGCTGTACCCAAGGATTGGCTGTCAATGGGTTCATGATCAAGTGGAGGCCAGTGACAAGCTGTATTGATACAAAGTTGTTGTATCAGAATGGTAGCGTTTGGAAGTGACCTCCAGCGATGACTGAGTCCAACTCCCATGCAAAGCAGGACCTCTTAGGGCAGGTCACCCAGGAACTGTGCCTTCAGTGCCAGGAGTTCTGGAGCCCTCAGTATATGAGGGTCATGGACCTGATTGAGATGGTCCAGAAGAGGGCCACAAAAATGATCAGGGGGTTGGACCACCTCTGCTACGAGGACAGGGTGAGGGAGCTGGGGTTGTTCAGCCTGGAAAAGAGGAGACTCTGGGGAGACTTAATATCAGCCTTCCAGTACCTGAGGAGGGTCTACAGCAAGGATGGAGAGAAACTGTTTACGAGGGCCTGTGATGAAAGGACATGGGGCAATGGCTTCAAACTAGAGAATGGCAGATTTAGATTGGATATCAGGAAGAAGTTCTTCACTATGTGGGTGGTGGAACACTGGAACAGGTTGTCCAGGGAGGTGGTTGAGGACCCTTCCCTGGAGATATTCAAGGTGAGGCTCATCGAGGCCCTGGGCAGCCTGGTCTAGTTGGGGATGTCCCTGCTGACTGTGGGGGAGTTTGACTAAATGACCTTTGGGGGTCCCTTCTGGCCTGGACCTTTCTGTCATTCTATGATGAAGAACACTGAGAAGTAACAGAGATTTTTTTAAACAGCACAAGCTACTACACATCCTGAAGATCTTCCTAGGATGCCACAAAGGGTGGTTGTAGCCAGGAGGGGGTTGGTCTCTTCTCCCAGGCAACCAGCACCAGAGCAAGAGGACACTGTCTCAAGCTGTGCCAGGGGAAGTGTAGGCTCGAGGTGAGGAGAAAGTTCTTCACTGAGAGAGTCGTTAGCCATTGGAATGGACTTCCCAGGGAGGTGGTGGTGGTGTCACCGTCCCTGGAGGTGTTCAAGAGGGGATTGGATGTGGCACTTGGTGCTATGGCTTAGTCATGAGGTCTGTGGTGACAGGTTGGACTTGATGATCTTTGAGGTCTCTTCCAACCTTGGTGATTCTGTGATTCTGTAAATCCATCCACACTCTCAGAAATGGCACAAGAACAAACCTTGTTATCCACAAAAACAAACCCTATACATGGTATCTTCAGTATATCATTCAGCCACCCAATGGAGAACCTACCACAGGGAATGTTCATATAGAACTAGAGGGGGGCAAAAGATGAGGTCCAAAATGTGAATATTCTTTTGTTTGCAGAATCATTCCTCATGTGGTCCCTGATGCTACTATGTAACCTCAAAACCCAACAACTTTAAGGACTTGAAAGAAACCTTTTAGTTACAAATCAACACGTTGTACATGATGGAGACGAACTATTGATACAGTCCTAGGCAGCAGGGTGTAGGTGACCTGTACAAGAAGGATGGGCCAGATGACCTCCAGAGGTCCCTTCCAGCCTCAACCATTCTGTGAGGTTAACTGGAATCTTGCTTTTTAAATAAAAAGTACTTGGTAGTAAAATTGATGCCATAAGTTTCTACACTTGAAAGGAAAAATTCTCAGGGACTGTGAACTTCAGTGTTGGGTGTGGTTTATTTGTCTTTCATTGTTTATTCATATGAAATCCTACATAAATACATAAATGTCCTCATTTGATTTACTCTAACCCTTGACAATAAGTTGATGTGTTGCTATCATGAATAGATTGAAATGTCAGTGCAGTATAGTCAAGTCATTTCCCCTCCCTAAAAGTGTTCCAAACCAGGTTGTATGGGGCAAACTGGTCTAATGGAAAGTGTCCCTGCCATGGCAGGTCGTTGGAACTAGATCTTTAAGGTTCCTTCCAACCCAAACCATTCTGTTACTATGATGCTATCATGTCTTAATGAAGATGATTTCCTAGATTTCCAGCTCATTTGTCAACATCTAAATTAGGTGAAGAACCCTTGCAGCCCTTAGAACAATGGTGGAGCAGAATCCTATCTGCAGCCCATGGAGGGCCCTACACAGGAGCAGAGCACTGTTCCAGAAGGCTGTGACTGTGGGAAGCCTGTGCTGGAGCAGTCTGTTGCTGGGAGGAATGTAGCTTATGGAAGGGACCCACACTCAAAGGAAAAGTTTGTGGAGGACTGTCTCCTGTGGGAGGGATGCCTCATTATTGCAGAGGAGGACTGTGAGTTTTTCCCCTGAGGAGGAAGGAGCAGCAGAAACAAAATGGAACAGATTGAGACTGACTGCAGCCCTCATTCATTGCCTGCACTGTGCTGCTGAGTGGGAAGAGGTAGACAATTAGGAGCATAGCTGGGCCTGGGAGAGAGGAGGGTTTGGAATGAAAGTGTTTTGCAAGATCTAGTTGTATTTATTACTGTCCAACTCTGATTCACTTGGTAAATCTACAGTAGTTTTGTTATTTAAATTAATTTTGTTTCCCCAAGTTGAATCTGTCTTTTGCCTGTAACCTTTATTGGTGAGTGTGCCTCCTCCCCCCCATCCCTCCCTCCCTTTTTCTCTAGCCTGAAGACTTCAGTTTTGGTAGTTGTTTTCTCTTTCTCATCCTCATCCAGTTGGAGGGAGGTAGGAGTGACTGAGGAGCTGCATGGTGCTTTGTTGCCAACTGTGTGGGCTTAACCCAGGAAAAGATATGTGCACGTGAGCACTAAGTGCACTGTCACCCATGCCAGACTGGTGGGTAAACAGACACTTGCAGAGCAGTGAATCCAGAATCTTTCAGAAGGCACTGAAGCCATTGCATGTAAGCATCGCCAATGTTGAGTATCCTGACTTTAGTTAATGTCCTCTTCAGAATATGAAACAGAATATGATCTCGTAATGTGTTCTTTTCATTTCTGACTGTATTCAGCTGAGCACAGATACTATGAGAGTAAGAAGTATATTTACAGACATGTGGTGATTAAAACAACAGTTAGTAGGGATGGGAATAACAGTAGTAGTCAGCACAGGCAGACATGAGTAAACATAAAATGCAAATACATTAACATATTAGGTCTGGATACATTCTGCTTCTACATATGAACAAGTTGAAATACATATTTCAAAAGTTGAAATAGCTTGCACAGTTCACAGCAAGTGCTTCCAGAGACACAGGGTTTTTTGCTTGTATGAGAAATTACCTAATTTAAAAAAAAAAAAAAGGGGGAAATATTTATTTGGTTGGTTTGTATTTGATTATACTCAGTTTTGTTTATTTTTAAATGCTAGCTTCTTTGGAGGATAAATTGAACCATTTTTAATGCATTTCTACATGTGGCTGGGTAGACACGTTCTCTGTCTTAGAAATGAAAGGAATAAATAAGATGTGTAAAATCAAAATGAATATTTTTGAAATATCTTTCAGACAGTAAAAGCAGAATGTTCTCAGCAGCATGCCAATTGATGTCCAGCAGCAAGCTGCTCAACAGGTACCATTTGTGCTTCCGCGAGGTTGCTTCTCCACACTTCAGTTTCCTTTAACTATTCCACCAGTATGTGGGATTTTTTCCCTCTTTCTTTCCCTACTTCCAGTTTCCCAAATCACATAAAACCTTTGGTCCTCAAGCCACCGTACTAGGGTTATCTGTACACTGAGCTGGTTATCTGTATATGTTGGTGTGAACCCCAGAGAGCCTATCTCCATAATTTTCCCTAATAAGGTTTAGGCTGAGTTTAGCTGATTGCCTTCTAGCCCTTCTGCATGGATTTCCTTTCTGGAGAAACTGATGAGAAGCAGACTGGTGCTTAGTGGTAGAGTAGGCTATGGTTATGCGTCAGCTAGATCTGAGAGCTTGGAAATTTAGGTAACAGATCTGTTGATGGGACTGTCTCATTGTCTCTGATGAAACACAATCAAGAGAGGCACAAAGAAAGGCACAAATCTGGTATTTCTCCTCAAAATAGAAAAAAAAAAAAAAGAAAAAGATAAAAAGTCCTAAATGCATAAGGCATTTGAATATATATTCCCATTCTTTGTATTGGAACTGCTGTCTTGTTGATCACTTCATTGCACGTGATCAGCATGCACTGCATGGCTTCTGAAATAAATTTTTCCCTCTTTCTCACTTTGCTTCCACTGCCCATAGCACTCTCATACTCTTTTTTTCCTTCCATAAATGTATAGTGCTTGTATTCAGCTTAGCAATTTGCAATTAATATATTGGTCTTAGAGCTATTACCAAAGTTGGTGGGTTTGGTTATTGGCTTGGTTTTGTAGTTTTTTTTGTTGTTGTTATTGTGGGGTTTTTAAGCAAACCTGTCTACTCATTATCCCATGAAAAACCTTAACTGGAGACTTAAAACAAAAGAAATGAGCCTGGTTGCCCTGAGTGGTACTCATGAATGGGATAATCCCTCTGATATGGGTGTTGATTAAACTATGTAGCTTAAAGCATTTACCCATTTCACAAGTAGAGTGGCGATAATATTGCTTTAACTCTGCAAGGTTTCCTACTGCTGCATTAAGTATGTTCTTAATGAAGATGGAAATTGCTATATAACCTATATTATTGAAAGCTTTAGAGACATTATGCCAAACTGCTGACCAAACAAACTTTCCCAGTGGGGTGCTCTTTGCCATGTTTTGTGCTATGTCGTGTTCTCAAGTGACATCTTGAAACCTTGCAGGTGGTTTGGCATGTCCTTCTGCAATCCCAAGTTGTTTTAGCAGTGTACCTAAAGGCTTCCAAAGATGTGAAAAAAATATATATACTAAAAAAAGACAAAAACCCAAACAACAAAAAAAAAAAAAAAAAAAAAAAGAAAAAAGCTCTTGATGTTTTTAGGACAGAAGTAGCAAAAGCAATGGAAACTAAAGAAATAGGAGCAGTGAGAAGCTTGAGTTGCATTTCATTAAAGCATAAAACAAAACAACTCTTAACAATATTAGCTCACTAAGAATCAGTCAAGGTGCTTTTATTAAACCTGTATGAACTCAACTGTGTCATGTATTCCACTCGGTGCACGAGTCAGCTCCTTATGTTACCTTGCAGAACTCTGTATTTGCAACTCTGCACTGCAGCCACCTTCCTGTCATCTGATCCCCAGGCACCTACGGCAGGAGACACTTGATGAGCAATCTGGTGTTGCATAGGACAGATCTGTGGCACATGGAGCTCTGCAGCTGAGAGGGGGCTGCTATCACAGCCAGCAGGCAGCAGCTTTGCTGCTTAGGAAGCCTGTTACTAGAAAACCTCTGCTAGGAAGCCACTACAGTCTGTCTCTTGATGTTTATATATGATATGTGTTATACTAGTGATGAGAATATGCATGCATGATCCATATTTCATCATCATATTCATAACTGTTGGAAGATGCATGGTTAGTTTTGCTTATCTTTCAAAATAATTTGTTATAAGTGTTTTTAAGTAAATATATCCAGTTATATTTTATTCTCATTTCAATCGTGTAATACCTTCATGGCCCCTGTGGGCATATGGCACTTGTGAGTGAAAAACATGAATTTCCACACAGAATGTTTCATAACTGCCTTCCTATTGCCAGAGCAAAACAAAGTCTGTTCAAGTGCTCTGGCTCCCTGATGTAATGAAATACAAATTACCACATATCATCAGAAATTTGAGTATATTTCAGGCTGATCTAGGTGTACTCCAAAAATGTTGTTCATCCTCACCTATGTTTCATCCTTCTTGTACAACAGTTCAAATATATTATTAAAACCTAAGTGGCCTACATGTCTGTTCAGATTAATTTCTTGCTGTTTCTTCCACTGCACTGTTTCAGTTGCAGATGAAGGACATCCCTGAATAAGAGTGTGCAGTGATGAACCCAAGTGGTTGCTTTTAAAGTCTGCTTCCTTTTATACGTGTGACAACCTAAAGAGCTGTGCCAGCCAGCCATTTTTGTACTTACTGAGCAGTATATTGTTACAAAAGCACTGTTGAGAAGGCTGCATTGCTTTTTACTGCCACACATCTTGCTGCTTGAGGATATCGGCAGTGTAGTTGGGTTGTCTCAGTCCCTGGATGAATTATTCAGGCTCTTGACATCAGAGATTTCCGCTAGCAGATTGGCTGGTGCTTGGATAATAAAATCTTTCCACAGGAAAACAGTGGAGAAAGATGATGGCAGTGATACCAGCAGAACTGCTGCTTCCTATACAGCTGGCTTTGTCTGGCTGTTACATATCTGCAAGAATATATAACAATGTTTTTATGGTTTGGCTTCGTGTGAATTCTCTGAGGGATTTGTGTCAGAGGCCCCCATTTCCAGTGAAGGAAAAGAACTAGATTGATCTTGAAAAATTACTTCTGGTTGTGTTGGAAAGCAACGCTGCACACTACATGAGACAGGAGTAGCAGAGGAACAGCAATAGCAGCAGAAGCAGCCGCAGCAGCAGCAGCAGTGACTATGGCTCGCTACAAAGGTGCTGGTGGCAGAAATGTTACATCGTTAAATCTGCTTCCTGGGCTCATTCAGTACTGGCAGGGTAAGTGATGCAAATAAGGAGCTGACAGTCCTTACCACTGTGGCGCGTGTAAGAAGCTGTATGACGCATGCATCTTGTGAGTATAGATAAACAGTACCTCTGTGGAGAATTTACATCAGTTCAAAGAAAGTAACACATTTGCTTCCAGGGAAATTTGTTAAAAGCATATTTGAATTTGTGAGATCAATGCACTACTTGCATTTGGGTATTACAGTGGTAAAACCTGTTACTTTTAAGCTGGTACAAAATAAGTGCTTAAAAAAAGGAAACTTTATTAACAGTTGCTGTTAGGCTCATAAAGAATATACTGCTTACATGTATTCCCTTGAAACAGATTATTTTGTTTCTTCTGTTTGTTGATGTGACTGGAACCATATAATCTGCTGTGAACAGTCAAAAGCTGGGAGCTAGTTCTCTGATTTCTATTTGTGGTCAGAAGGCTGTTTCTTAAATCACCAGGGTACAGTAGAATTACAAATCCGGGAATAATTTTCACTCATTTCTTTGATCATAAGTTTGACCTCTAAACGACTGATTATTTTCTTTTGTCATGCTGTTGTTGAATTGAGGTAGCTGGAGAGGTGTGAATAAAGACAGATCTAGACTGATTCTATATACTCTCAAGTCTCCACCCCCACTACCTTCTCACAACCCAACTGTACAAGTACCTCCACTGAAATTACTAGGGCTGTTGGTATTGAATTGTGATATGTAATTGCTTGTCAGAGTACAGCTGATGTGCTGTGTATCACAAGGGAAACATCCTGCTCATGCTTAGAAACTATACAGCAAGACGTCTGTGTTCCAGAATGTAGAAACAAATGCCACATGTAAAGTCAGGACACCCCCTGCCAAAGAGGTGATGTAGAATGTAACACAATATGGTATTTCCAGTGATATTTTTCATGAGTTGCATGTCAGTGCAACAAGTGGATTCTCAGAATGTAATTATTTTATTGTTATTATTGTTGTTATTATTGTTATTATTATTATTGTAATGGAGGACAGCCTGCCCAATTAAATCAAAGAAAAGGAAAAAAAGAATGCAATTATTTTCTTAGGCATGAAGTGTGCTCATCTAGTAATAGGTACTGGAGAGTATATGCGTATTTTTTCCCCCTCTGGTATTTCTTATATGTGAGATACTGCTTATATGTAAGATACTGCTTATATGTAAAGAAAATATCCGTCGATCATAATGCCCAGACACATTCTGGGAGCTCTGTGTGGTCAGGGAGCCATCACTGCCACACTTAATATTTTGGCTGATGAATTTTTATGTTGTGATTTATAGCTTTTCTGTACCATCATTGTGGAGCAGCATTGCAGGATTGTGAATCAGGGAGCTTATTATTAGTAGTGCGTCAAACTTAGGAGTTATCTAGTCCAGAACTTTAAGGGGAATTAAAAAATATTTGGTTTAAATTTTTCAGATGTGAAAAAGAGCAAATCACTATTTGGTGATGCGCAAGTACATAGCAAAGGCAGTAACTAAAACCAGACTTTGCATCTGTAGGTTTTGGGACATTCATTTGTTCTTGTAAGAAATATATATTTAACAGCAATTCTCTTTATTTGGATTTTCAGTAGGTAAATTCAGATGCTCATTCAGAACTCTTAATAACACGATTTGGTTTTCAGTTATTTCCTTATATTTTTGTAAGAGAAATCTCCAACATAAATACTTGAATGCCCCCGTTGTGAAATTATTTCATGTGTCAACACTGATTCCCCACAAGGAAGGGACAGGACTTCATGGATTGGTTATAGTGCTGTGATTCTCTTCCCTCTGCCGCCATGACCCTGGCTGCTGAAGCTGGAGGAGCTAATTCAGGAGCTATTTTTATCTATGCAGCTGGCAACAGGCCCTGAGGGAATATCTGAAAATTGGTAAAATTCACTATAAATCAGACAAGTGCTACAAGACAGGACTAGGAGAAGTAGCATCAGTATAGAAACTGCCTGAACTAGCTAATGGTTCCTCCCTGGCAGGATCTCCCAGCGGACAAATAAGCTTGTTAATACAATTTCAACTCTTTAATTGAACTTTCTAAACATTTTCAAATATACATGCTAAGAGTACTGTTTTCTGTGTCCCTATCTGACTTTCTACATAAAAGCAACTTGACTGTCAGAGACATGGATTCCAGTTAAAAAGTACAGGGTAAGTGGTACTTGGACCTCTGCTAAATGTAGTATGGACTTGGAAGTCAAATTTATCTTGGAATTCAGATTTGAAGTAGTGTCTTACTGTGAAACTTTTCAAATAGTCAAGTGTCGAAAGTATATTGTCAGAATATGAAATATTTGTTGTGGGTAGTTACAGGCAAAATATTGTCTCAATAAAATATAGTGGCATTTGTTATCAACAGGGAATACTACTCTTCCATCATGTAAATTCAAAAGTATTCAGCCAGTGTTTAATCAAAATGGTTTCCTTTTTTTCTTAGATGAACAAGAGTCAGTGCAGAAAAGGACTTTCACAAAATGGATCAATACTCATCTGGCTAAGGTAATACCTATCTTTAAAATGTATATATTTTTAAGTAAAACCTTATTAGCTATGCCTATACAGGCCCTGGAATCATAGAATATGGGAGATTTGTCTGAGCAGAATGGCATAAACTTAAAAAAGGTTCCCCACTAACTCTACACCACAGAGGATGTGGTAGTGGTCAGCTGCAGCACATGAGTGCCATCTACACATAACCACCCAGCTTCTTTTGCCCAAACTGAGAGTTGGCACGGTAGCTGTTATTTCAGCCAGAAGAAATATTTGAAACTGCTTTCTGTGAGATAGAAGTATTACTCTTATTGCACACAGTGTACTTGAATAATACTTGAGTCAATAATACCTGTTGTGTAGTTTGATAGAGGTATCTTGATCTGGTTACAAACATAAATTTGTGAAATCCATGTAATTCATGAATCCATGTAATCCATAAATTCATTAATCCAGTGCTGGATTAATTATCTGATGCATCTGATGCATGTTGGGATTTATCATGAAACTATCGTTGCTTCTTCTTGCCACAACCTGAAACACCTCTTTTGGTTTTATCAGAATAAAGACATAGTATAGTATCATAGTATCAGTCAGGGTTGGAAGGGACCACAAGGATCATCTAGTTCCAACCCCCTGCCATGGGCAGGGACACCCCACACTAGATCAGGCTGGCCAGAGCCTCATCCAGCCTGGTCTTAAACACCTCCAGGGACGGGGCCTCAACCACCCCCCCAGACAACCCATTCCAGGGCTTCACCGCTCTCATGGTGAAGAACTTCCTCCTCATATCTAGCCTGAATCTCCCCACCTCCACCTTCATTCCATTCCCCCTAGTCCTATCACTACCTGATAGCCTGAGAAGTCCCTCCCCAGCCTTCTTGTAGGCCCCCTTCAGATACTGGAAGGCCACAATGAGGTCACCTCGAGCCTTCTCTTCTCCAGACTGAACAGCCCCAACTCCTTCAGTCTTACACATACAGTGTTAAAAGTATTAAGATACAACTGGTACCAGCTTTGTCTGACAACATAAACAGTGAGATTTAATCTGGCATTTCCCAGAGTTTTCACACAACACAGCTCTAACCATAGTTATCAATTAGCCCAGTAAATTAAAATATTTAAACACCAGAGATGCTCTTTGAAAAGCATATTTTTAAATCATGCAGATTAATGAACTTGAAAATTGAGGGAGGAATAGCTGCAGCAGATGGAATTAGTTTCTGTGTAAGGAATTGCCCTAAAAATGAACAGAGCAAAACAAGGAAGCCCATATAATCCTGTATTATGTTATTTGATCTCATGAATTGCACTGACATTGTAAAATTCAACTGAAAGAACAAGGTTATCTTTTGACAGACATTTCTCACTGGGACTGAGGTCAGTTCTATTCTATTTGAAAGAGTTTGGGGGAAAAACCCACAAACATGGAGCAAAGAACTTACGCACTTTGTGTACGTTCCATTCACTTTAGTAGGAAGAGAGAAATGGTGTTTGCTAAAGAGTTAGCAAGTGGGCTGTGAACATGTGTCAGAGAAGAAAAAGAACTCATTTCATGTTTTTCTATTTCCTAATTGTATAGTGTCATTAATAAAATGTATATCAAATATTAATGATCAATTGTTAGCTATATGTATAGGTGTTGGTGCACATAATGAAAATTTGCTAGTAATAACTGACTAATCCTGGGGAAGAGACAAAGCTGTGGCAGTGGCTCCATTAAGGGATTTTGCTCTAGACATGGAGTTTTGCATGCTGTCTTCAGTCATAGTCTCTTTGGGCCATGAGGGCTCAAGTAAACCTTTTGATTTGTTTGATCTAGGCTGTGGAAGGTTAATAAAATGCACCCAAACCCAGTCACAGCCCTCAATTCTAGCTACCTGAGCCACCCTATAGTAAATGGTTTGTTTTAATTCAACCTCTGTTCCTACACTTTTCGATGGCTGTCAGCAATTTTGCCTAAGTCAGGTGCATAGAGTGACTGGCTTTGCTTCTCATTTATGCTGTTAGGCTGCCACAGGTGAACTACTGTTTATAGAGCATAGAGATTAGGCCCAACAGAAAAAGAATGTTTTAAGTTTTTGAAAAGTAAGCTTTTAAATCTGTGTTAGTCATGGGGTTTTTTGACAGTGTAGAAATAGGTTTTCTGAGTTCATTACAACTATTTGAAGTAGTGATGGGTCTGTGAAATGCACAGGACATCTCTTGCGCTCATGTCTCCAAAATTTTGTATTTAGTTCACTTGATTCTTGTAAAAGGTTGTTCCATTTCTTATTATTTCAAAATGTTATAGCTGAAGAGCTGTAACATCTCAGCTGTCTGGAGGCTTTTCAAATGGGATAAGGGAAAAATCCTAGAAGGAGACCCACTTTTAGGCAGCATTGTCTCCATTCTGTTCTCATCTTTGACCCCAATAAAATGTGGAGCATCTGCCAAAATGGTACCCAGGGAGGAACACCATGAAATGTTGGCCTCACACTGATAGTGGAGAAATTGCAGTGTAGACATCTGCATTGGACCTGCATCTGTTAAAGGCAGTGAGTTACAGCAGAGTTAAATAATATGGAAGCAGATGTAGGATGGGATAGGTGCAGTCGTTGAGGTGCCAGGGGGGCTGCAGGAGGGGCCTCTCTGGGGAGACGTTGGAGCTGCCCTGTGCTGAACAAAGTTTGTTTCAGCTGGCTCCATTGGGCTTACTGCAGGATGCAGCTGAGCCCCTTAGCCAAGCTGATGGTGCCTCCAGGAACCTCTATTTAAGAAAAGGCATAGTACTGCATGGGCAAGGAGAGGCAAGGGGAAAAGTGTAAGAAACAGCCCTGCGGACACAATAGTGTGAACAGGATGGGAGGAGTTGCAGCCATTCACTTGAGCAGAGACTCCCTTCAGGCCCCTGCAGAGCCCATGGTGGAGCAGGCTTCTGGCAAGAACTGCATGCAGAGAGGAGCTCACACGGAGCAGGTCTGTCCTGAAGGACTGTATTACATGGGAAGGAACTCATTCCTGAACAGGGAAAAAGTGTTGAGGAGGATGGACTGGCAGAAAGGAGTTGTTAGGGACTGACTGCAAGCCTCATTCTCCATCCATCTATGCCACTGTAGGCAGAAGAGCTGGCAGTGAAGGAGTGAAGATGAGCCTGGGGGAAAAAAGGGTAATGGGGGAAAGGTGGTTTGAATTTTGTCTTTGTTTCTCACCATCAATCCAAAATACTATGCTGAATTTAATTCAATATGCACAGGCTTCAAAATTAACAGTGACTTCACTTCAAATTTGCTCTCTGTTTCTTAGCTTTCTTGGAAAATTTTGGCTTTCTTTCATTTATGAAGGAAGTTTAGTACTTGCCATTTTTACTAATCTAATGAAATTATTAATGGGAAAAGCAAGTAGGAAGAAAGAAGAAAACACCTAAAACTGTAATGAAGGTATCTATAACTCCAATGCCATGGCTATCTGGAGAAATTTTCCATCATGAATAAATATATTTTAGAGTACTAGTGAGTAACTGTATGAAACCTCAAAACCATATTTCATAAGTAACGATTGATGGGATTTCACTGTAGAATGGGTCTACTGATGGCAAAGGAAAGAAAACTTACTACAATAGAGGTTTTATCTTTATACTATATGAGTTGAGTAGAGCAAAGGAGAACTCAAAAAAGGGCAGTTTCGTTATGTAAAAGGTCAGGTAGCTTGAGCCATCCTACGCAATGGTCCATATAGAATAAATAAGGTTGTATGAACTTCTTAGTATCAGCTAGCATATATACATACATATATTCCTGAATTATATCATTATGGGGAATATGATTGGTATCTATGGAATCCTTATGTAAAAGAGGAATTTATTATCTTCATTATGTGTATTGGGTTTGGCTGAGCTGGAGTTAATTCTCCTCAGAGCATCTTTCTAGTGCTGTGTTTTGCAGTGCTGTAGCTGGGTGTCGATAACACACCAGTGTATTGGCTACTGCTGAACAAGCACCCTGGGTTGTATGTTTCCAACGTTTCCATGCCCAAAGAGTACGCTGAGGGGTGGGCAGGATCTTGGGAGGGGATACAGCCAGGCCAGCTGACCCAAACTAGCCAAAGGGGTATTTCATACCATATGATGTCAGTTCAGATATAAGAGCTAAGTGAAAGAAGTGTGGGGATATTTGTCCATGACATTTGTCCTTCAGAGCAACTGTTATGCATGTTAGAGCCCTGCTTCCCAGGAGTGACTGAAGATCATCTGCTGATGTTAAGTAGAGAATAAGGTCTCTCTTTGCTTTTGCTTCCACATGCAGCCTTTGCTCTTTGCTTGTGCTTAGCATTTTTAAATTGCTTCTACCTTATTACTAGTCTTTTGTTATATTTTCCCCTCTCCCCTTTCCATCTAAAAAAGGGAGTGATAGATCAGCTTTGGCAGGAATTTGGCCCCCAGCCAGGGCCAAACCACCGCAGCTGACATCACGTGGCGTGGAACACTACTTTGGCTACTGTGGAATATAACTCGTTTTGGACTTCTGAGAGAGACTGGAGTGATAATTATAGCATAAAACATAATGAGGATCTCACCTCCATGACCTCCTTGTAATTATATGCTAACATGTTCAGGGTGGTGAAAAACATTACATTATAAGGTATATTAGAAATAACAATTTTGTCAATCTGTATAATTATATTAGAAGAGGCTCATGCAGGAGATCTTGTAACACAGCTGCATGACCTGCTTTCCATTCCTATTTTATTGGTGTTAAGGTACATGGTGTGTGCTGCTAAACACTTGCAGTGTTTGCATTTTTGGAGCTTTCCAGCAACAAAAAGTACGTTTCAGCCTGCTGGTTTACAGACAGATGTTGTGATTCTCACACTTCAGAGCAGCAGGTCTTACTAACTTTGGTATAGGTAATTTGATGGTTTCTTTACTGCTTCTCCTCTTATTCAATGCTTTCTCATACTTTCCTTACTTTTCCCCAAAAGATACTTTACTCATGTCAAAAGGGAAGAACTATAGGCATTAGTGTACTTGGGTGTTGTCTTCAGGAATACTTTCACTGCCTTACCTTAATACCATGCCTTAGTTAGGGTGCAAGTCTAGCTTTTGTAACTTCTGTGAGTGTGAAGTGACCAGTGAAGGGTGAATAAGATCAAGAGCTTGAAATGAGCAATCAGATGTTTTATCTATAGTGTGAAGCTATACAGTGTGGAAACCAGAAGTACTACCCAGATTCTGTTTGCATGTGAAGTATGGATGACTTTTTTGCTTCATGTTGGGATGAGGCAAATTCTGGCCTGTCCCCTGATTTCAGCAAACCGCTCAAGCTGGAAAGGAGCTGTGCTGTGCTCAAACAGATCATCTGACAGGGACGTTATGGGTACCAGGATTACAGGACACTGTAAATTGCACTTTTCAGCTTTCCCTCTGTAAGAACCTGATTCACTTCATCACTGTAGTGTAAACTGTCTGGGAGTTGGGGTTGTTCAGCGTGAAGCAAGTGCCGTGGAGACCCCATAGAAACCTTTCAGTATTTGAAGGGAGCCTACAGTGTAGCAGGAGAGGGAATTTTTACCAGGGTATGTAGTGGTAGAATGGGAATTAATGGCTTCAAGCTGGAAGAAGATAGATTTATATTAGACATGAGGAAGAAATTCTTCCCTGTGAGAGTGGTGAGGCACTGGAACAAGCTGCCCAGAGAAGTTGTGGATGCTTCAACCCTGGAAGTGTTCAGAGGCAGGTTCAATGGAGCCCTGAGCAGGCTGGTCTAGTAGAAGGTGATCTCTCTTCTTCCCCTGGCAGAAAATTTAACCTAGATGATCTTTAAGGTCCCTTCCAACCCAATCCACTGTATGATTCTAAAATTCCATGAATTTCAGGACACAAATCTCACTACTAGGGCATTATATAGCTGGTGAGATGTTTTTAGGCCTTCACAGCTTGTTGGATTAGGATGGCAGCTGCTGTTATCTTCTTGTCTGAATTATTTTATCACATAATTCTTCATTATTGTATCCTGTGATAATACTGACAAAACCAAAGCTGCTCTGACTTCAAACAGGAAATGAAAACACAGAAGGTGAGAAAAAATTACCTGCATTTATGTGAATTGCCTGTGATGAAAGACAGGGACAAATTCATCTCCAGTGACCTGTTACTCCATTGATTTCTGTGGTGTTAAGGAAGAAAATGATCCATTATCTATTGCATTGCTAGGAAGTAAAATAGAACTACGAGTAAATATACCCCCATACTGAGTTGTAATGCTATTTTATTTTATATACATGAAAAAAAAATAGACTCTTTGTATTGTGGTGGATATTAGAACACATCGAATCATAGATGAAGTCTACTTTCAGACAGGAGCTCATTTTCCATTTTACGCCAAAATTGCATCTCATTAAAATATTACATCATCCATGTTGAACAATGAAAGTAGGATGTTTTGAATTTGAGAACTAGAAACCTTTGCTTTCTCCTGATTTGCAATGGCATTTTTATCTTTTTAAGAGCAGTGTTTCATTTGTTAGGTTTATCTTTTCAAATCTGTGTTTCTACAAAACAGAAGTAATGCTGATCAACTTGTACAAATGTTTTTCAGAAATACTCCAAAGTAAATTGCTAAACCTAAAGTAATTTCAAGAATTTTGTAGTCTGATTGTCATTACAGTGAATTATCAGGCATGAATGTCTTGTAGTATGATGTTACGTAGCAGGTGTATGAATGCTGACAAACTTGTGGAAGCCAGAGAGTGTTTATTTCATTTATTTTAGCTAGAGCAATTTTAAACTTTTGTTCCTGAGAGACATTTTGTGATTGTTAAAGCACTGACCAGCTGAGAGCTGCCATAGTTCAGAAACTGGGGTCTGTTTAAGAAAACAGGGTTTAATGATGTTACTTCGTTATTCAAAATTCATAAAGCATCACCTATTTACATATTTGTGAGAGTTATCATTGTGTTTGCAAATGTAAAGACATACGCTAAGTAGTTCGTCTTAAGTAGCAGCTGACAGTGCTAGCAACACTGGAAGCCTACAGGGCCTGGAGGAGGGAAGAGAAAAAACAACTTAGTGTAACAACAGTCAGCTGTGAGAAGGTAGCAGTACCGTTCAACCAGCTACGCTGCTTTAGGGATCTTTCCTTTGTACAACTCCTTGGCATGCTCAGATTGAGAGAGTGAAACTTCCATGATGTGCTTAACACTAGGAAAAATATGCCAATAGATTGAAATAAGACTGTAATTGTGTGTGTATCTTATAGGCAGTAGGTGTGCTGCTTTGCTTGTTTTTGGAAGCAAGAAGGTTTGCCATTGTATTATTAGTGGCAGAAAGCATGCAGTTTTACAATCCTGTGCCAGAAATGTAAACAAGATGGTGGCAAAGCCATGATTGAATGGTACATTGGTATTGAACATCATAAAACATAAAGAAAGGGACCAGCCATGCTTTGTGCATCTCTTTGAAAGGAAGGGAGGCAGGATGTAATACTGTTGAGCCTTTATGACACCTGAAATCTGCTCCCTTTTCCAGCGCAATCCTCCCATACTGGTGAATGATCTGTTTGAAGATATCAAAGATGGAGTAATGCTGATTGCCCTTTTGGAGGTTCTTTCAGGGCAGAAGCTGGTAAGAACTTCCTTCCTTCTGTATATACAACATAGCTGCATAATTTCTTCACGATATAATTTCCTAATATGTTTCCGTGTTTGAATATTGTAAGGTATGGTGTGCTACACAGCAAAAAAAAGTTTAGTCACAGAGTAGGCTGCCTGATTTGAAAAAAGAAAACACCCCCCCCCCCCAAAAAAAAAAAAAAAAAAAAAAAAAAAAAGGGAAAAAAAATATTATTACAGACTGACATTCTTGGGTTTATGCATTTTTCTTGTTACATTTATGACTCTGGGGGAAAAAAAAAAAGTGAAAAAAAAAAGTGAGCCCCTAAAATTTCACAGGAGGCCTCATATCAGTTTAACTACTGCGCTGCTGTAAAGAACTTCAACTGATGACAAAAGGCTTTTTCACAGCCAAATACAGAGGCCATGTGTACATGGCAAATAAACTGTCTCTCGGCCACCAGGGTAGTTTCGTGCATGTTATTTGGGAGAAAAACAAACAGATTTTAGGCCAGGGACTCTCACTTTTTTTTTTTTCAAGCGGGCTAGCAGATCAAGTGGCAGCGTCTGAAGGAGTGGAGCAACAGTCTACCGTTTGGCTTGCTCTAGGGTTCAGATGTAACCCTTCCCTCGCATGCAGCCAATTTCAAATGCTACACTTTTGCCTCTTTTTTATATTTCAAGTCTGTTTTGTTTATAGGTGATACCCTATGTTAGGTAGCAATTCAGACTGCAAGACTGATTTGACTGTAAGATGAGAAAAAAAGCTCCGCTTTCGAGTGAGTTTCTTGTCTGTTGACTTAACGCCGAGTTCTGTTTCTGTTCATCTGACACAGAAAGTCTCCCTCTTGTGGCAAAGCAGAAATAGTAGAACAGGGAAAGAAGTTTAATGACCGCACCTGTTACAATGAAGGTCACTGGACTGCTTCCTGTCTATATTAATTAGTGAAAGACAAGTGATATTACAGAATTAGAATTATGTCTAGTTAATTTACAGGTTATGCACATCCAAGTATGATATTCTGCTGTAACTGCAAGAGGCATTTCAGAATCTCTCGTGGGCCTTTGTTAAACCCATTTGTAACTTTGTGAGCACACATGTTAATGATAGTAGATGTATATTTGCACTACAGTATAGGATTAAGTGGGAATTTAATTCCACTGAAGAGTATTAGAAGCCTCGGATTCAAAGAATTCAAATAATTCTGTCTTTTTTAGTCTCCATGTCGGAAGTTCAACAAAATTCATTGTTCAGTGAGGACTTGTGAAAGTTGGGGTTTTTAATAACCAATAAGATACTAGAAAGAATGGATAAAAATCCTCTAGGTAAAATGTCTTCACTGCAGACTGATTTTTTTTTTTTTTTTAACACCATTTTGACTTCTCTTTTTCAGGCAAAATATTTTCTTGCGAGAACATTGCCTTCTTTCAAATACATATATTTGTGTGTGTGTATAAAAATAATAGTAGTTTATTTTACATAAGGAAAGTAGTTCTCTGATGTGATGAAGTTTATGGGCTGAAGCTGACATCCTGCATCCTGTGGTTATTAAGGCATATATAACTTTTTTTAATAATACAAATGTCACATTTGCTTCCCCTATATCTGCCAGTCCTTCCTGTTGGTATATGCAGAGATACAATTTGACATTTTCACATGTAAATCAGACTGTGGTATGTACATAGGCATTTCTGATAAACTGGAATTTCATTTTTTGCACCAAATAGGTAGAAGTCTAATGGGAGTTTACATTGTTCTTTCTCTTTAAGCCTTGTGAGCAGGGTCGTCATCTGAAGAGAATTCACTGGGTTGCCAACATTGGCACAGCTCTTAAGTTTCTGGAAGGGAGACGGGTAGGTTTGGTAACTCCAAGTCCTCAATTTTCCTTGCTTTCATTGCTTTCCTTCCTTTGTCTCTCTTTCCCTCCTTTCTCCCTTTTATGCCTCTTTCTCTCTCCCTTTTATGCCTCTTTCTCTCTCCCTTTTACGCCTCTTTCTCTCTCCCTTTTACGCCTCTTTCTCTCTCCCTTTTATGCCTCTTTCTCTCTCCCTTTTACGCCTCTTTCTCTCTCCCTTTTACGCCTCTTTCTCTCTCCCTTTTACGCCTCTTTCTCTCTCCCTTTTACGCCTCTTTCTCTCTCCCTTTGACGCCTCTTTCTCTCTCCCTTTGACGCCTCTTTCTCTCTCCCTTTGACGCCTCTTTCTCTCTCCCTTTGACGCCTCTTTCTCTCTCCCTTTGACGCCTCTTTCTCTCTCCCTTTGACGCCTCTTTCTCTCTCCCTTTGACGCCTCTTTCTCTCTCCCTTTGACGCCTCTTTCTCTCTCCCTTTGACGCCTCTTTCTCTCTCCCTTTGACGCCTCTTTCTCTCTCCCTTTGACGCCTCTTTCTCTCTCCCTTTGACGCCTCTTTCTCTCTCCCTTTGACGCCTCTTTCTCTCTCCCTTTGACGCCTCTTTCTCTCTCCCTTTGACGCCTCTTTCTCTCTCCCTTTGACGCCTCTTTCTCTCTCCCTTTGACGCCTCTTTCTCTCTCCCTTTGACGCCTCTTTCTCTCTCCCTTTGACGCCTCTTTCTCTCTCCCTTTGACGCCTCTTTCTCTCTCCCTTTGACGCCTCTTTCTCTCTCCCTTTGACGCCTCTTTCTCTCTCCCTTTTATCTCTTTCTTTGTATGATTTGTATCCACCTACATGTTCTTATTCTTCAATATTTGAGGTATGCATGCAGTCTCCACTTCCTTCACAATGCCTAAAATGTGCTTTAAAGTACAATTTACAAGCTGTTATACTAATACATACCCATATATAGGGCAAAATGTTTCTTTTTTTTTTCTTTAGAATCACCTTTCATGATCTGTTCCCTTTTTAGTTTGGGGTTTTTCTTTCCCTCAATGTGCTTTTCAACTCCCAGTTCTCTCTACTTTCCTGTTGCTGTTCTTGGCAAATAATTTTCAGCTCCTTAGAGGCATTAATTTATAATTAAAAGAATAGCTTTATGGTCTACTTCTACCTTCTTTCCTGCCTATTTCTCTTTATATTGTAGTGACTTTATTCTTCTAATTTCTGTATGTTAGTTCCATTTTTCTCAATGCAGATGTAACACCTGATGAATTTTATGTCCCCATGCCATACACCAGGAATTGTTGGCTTTTGGCATTCTTTCTCTCTTTAACCATATGGCATCTTGACCTAATTACATTTTCATTACATGAGAAATAATCTTAGCAGATGTCTGTAGAAAGAAACATGTAAGAGAAGTTTTTAAATGGAAAAATGTATAACCAAAGCAAAGACAAATGTCTTCTTGGAGCCAAATTCAGCTTCAGCTTACAATTTTGCTATTTTATATAGTATAGTTTGTTAACACAAGGCATATCATATGCATCCTGAGTGGAGGCTTCAATATAAAGAGAGATGCTTTCTGGTGAGACCTTTATAGCCTAAGACAAGGCTGTGATGAATTAAAAAACCCCATGCATCCCTACTCTGCGTGTCACAATGTACTGGGAGACTTGCGCTTTGAACGACCCAGCTGAGATCCCAGAAATATTATAGCAGTGCAGCTAGGTAATTGACTCTGCCAGAAATGGATCACCATGTTTGACTTCTGATATCTGAGCATTTTTTTTTCTGGACTTCTTTAGTTATTTTTGTATGAGTATGCAAGACTTTTTTCTAGAGGGAGTTGGAAATATGCAATGTCAGGTAGGCTGGTATACATAACCCGGTAGTTTCTAGGTTGAATCCAGCCTGAAGGGTGTATCTATCTAGTCTGTCATCCTTTTCCTCCCAGAGGAGGTGGGGAAACAGTTCAGACAAGAAATGTCTTTTCAACAGCGGAGTGCAGTCCCAGCCTGTACCCAAAGGTGAGCGAATGGAGACTAGTGGCTGCACACAATACACTGGGGAGTGCTGACAGGGTCTCCTTCCTCCATGGGCTCTCCCAGAAGTAAAGTTCATTACACAATTAATCATCTTCCTATTATCACTGCTCAAAGAGACTTCTGCAAATAACCCCGTTATACTGCAAAATGCAGCTGGCAATTAGCAAATATCATTCTGAACCAAACTCTTCTTTTCATGGTTCTGGAAAGTTTATTTTGTAGTTTTAGATCCATTTTAATGGAGATTAAACCAAAAGCAGCACAATAACTAGATGTCCTAGTATTTCTGGGACTGAATCACAGGCAGCCATGGGCTGCAGACCATTAGCAGGTCTGAGTCATCAAGGACAGTTGATGTGAGTTAGCTCACAGGTGTATCTCATACTATGTCCATCGCACCCAGTATGAAGGAGGAAGTTTGTTGAGGCACCTCCTGCTAAAGCTCTTCCTCAAGCTCTCTCACCTTGTTTCTCTTCCTGATAAGAGCAACTGTCTTTCTGTATATCTTTCTGCTGCACTTTTGCTGTGCTGAGTATAACTTTATACATCTTTTACTGACATTAGAATAGAATAGAATACATTGATATTAATTTGACTGTTTTCTTCAATCGGTTTTCATTTCAGTCTCGATTTTCACTTTTTTTGATGATTCCCTTTCTCTGTTGAAGAGGAGTCATGTCATGACTGTGGTGGGTTGAATTACCCCCCAACATAAAATTGCCAGACTAGCTCAGATGGAAGCAAATGAAGCTGTATTTACAAGTAAAACTACAATCTAGAAATGAAATGCAATGAATATGTACAAAATGTACAATATTTACATATATGTACAATTTATAAACAACACAATAACATCCCTGGACGAACCAGAGGGCTACTAATACCATCCCCCTCCCTGCTCCCTTCCCTACCCCCCTGTACATAGGACAAGAGAAAGAGCAGAGTTGCTGTTAGTTACTTAACCACAACAAGAACGCATTCAAGGTCAGCAAAGCCAGCAGGAGCCAGAAGTTAGTATCTGCCAGAGCAAGAAAACCAAAAAGAGAGAAAGTTAGTTTACAGATCTAACTTTCATGGGATTATTTAGAATAGAATAGAATAGAATAGAATAGAATAGAATAGAATAGAATAGAATAGAATAGAATTACCAAGGTTGGAAGAGACCTTGAAGATCATCGAGTCCAACCTGTCACCACAACCCCACAACTAGACCATGGCACCAAGTGCCACATCCAGTCCCCTCTTGAATGCCTCCAGGGACGGAGACTCAACCACCTCCCCGGGCAGCCCATTCCAGTGACGAATCACTCTCTCGGTGAAGAACTTTCTCCTCACCTCCAGCCTAAACTTCCCCTGGTGCAGCTTGAGACTGTGTCCCCTTGTTCTGGTGCTGGTTGCTAGGGAGAAGAGTCCAACCCCTTCCTGGCTACAACCACCCTTCAGGTAGTTGTAGAGAGCAATGAGGTCTCCCCTGAGCCTCCTCTTCTCCAGGCTAAACAGCCCCAGCTCCCTCAGCCTCTCCTCATAGGGCTTGTGCTCAAGGCCTCTCCCCAGCCTTGTTGCCCTTCTCTGGACACGTTCAAGTGTCTCAATGTCCTTCCTAAACTGAGGGGCCCAGAACTGGACACAGTACTCAAGGTGCGGCCTAACCAAAGCAGAGTACAGGGGCACAATGACCTCCCTGCTCCTGCTGGCCACACTGTTCCTGATGCAGGCCAGGATGCGGTTGGCCCTCTTGGCTGCCTGGGCACACTGCAGGCTCATGTTCAGCTTCCCATCAACCAGCACCCCCAGGTCCCTCTCTGCCTGGCCGCTCTCCAGCCACTCTGACCCCAGCCTGTAGCGCTGCCTGGGGTTGTTGTGGCCAATGTGCAGAACCCGGCACTTGGATGTGCTAAATCTCATGCCGTTGGACTCTGCCCATCTGTCCAGCCTGTCGAGGTCCCTCTGCAAAGCCTCTCTGCCCTCCAGCAGATCAACTCCTGCCCCCAGCTTGGTGTCATCCACAAATTTACTGATGATGGACTCAATGCCCTGATCCAGATCATCAATAAAGATGCTGAAGAGCATGGGGCCCAGCACTGATCCTTGGGGCACACCACTAGTGACAGGCCGCCAGCTGGGTGTGGCACCATTCACCACCACTCTCTGGGCTCAGCCCTCCAGCCAGTTCCTAACCCAACGCAGTGTGCTCCTGTCCAAGCCATGGGCTGCCAGCTTGGCCAGGAGTTTGCTGTGGGGGACTGTGTCAAAGGCCTTGCTGAGGTCCAGGTAGACCACATCCACAGGCCTCCCCACGTCCACCAGGCGGGTCACCTGATCATAGAAGGAGATCAGGTTGGTCAGGCAGGACCTGCCCTTCCTAAATCCATGCTGGCTAGGCCTGAGCCCCTGGCCATCCTGTAAGTGCTGTGTGATCGCACTCGAGATGACCCGTTCCATAATCTTGCCTGGCACTGAGGTCAGGCTGACAGGCCTATAATTCCCTGGCTCTTCCAACTGGCCCTTCTTATGGATGGGCACCACTCTGGCCAGCTTCCAGTCTTCTGGGACCTCTCCAGTGAGCCAGGACTGCTGAAAAATGATGGAGAGCGGCTTGGACAGCTCATCTGCCAGCTCCCTCAGCATCCTAGGATGGATCTCATCCAGTCCCATGGACCTGTGGGGGTCCAAGCGGCTGAGAAGATCTCTAACTCTCCCATCCTGGAACAGAGGAAAACTATGCTGCTCCCTGGCTCCTTCTGCCAGCTCTGCAGGCCAGCTGTCTGGAAGCCATTCTGTCCTGCTAGTAAAAATTGAGGTAAAGAAGGTGTTAAGTACCTCTGCCTTTTCCTCATCCTTTGTTACAATATTCCTCTCCATGCCCACCAAGGAGTGGAGCTTGTCCTTGCCCTTCCTCTTGCTATTAATATATTTATAGAAGGACTTTTTGTTGTCCTTCACAGCAGAGGCCAGTCTGAGCTCCAAATGTGCTTTTGCCTCCCTAATTTTCTTCCTACAAGACCTAGCAACATCCCTAAACATTCCATGGGTTGCCTCCCCTTTTTTCCAAAGATAATACACCCTCTTTTTTTCCCTTAGTTCCTTTAGAAGTTCATTACCCATCCAGGCTGGCCGTCTGCCCCGGTGGCTCATCTTCCGGCACACTGGCACAGCCTGTTCCTGCGCCTTCAAGAGTTCTTTCTTGAAGTAGGTCCAGCTCTCCTGGACCCCTTTATTTTTAAGGGCGGTTTCCCAAGGAACCTTCTGAGTTAGTTCCTTGAGTAGCCTGAAGTCTGCCCTCTGGAAGTCTAGAGTGGAGGTCTTCTTGTTCCCCCTCTTGGCTTGGCTGAATACTGAAAACTCTATTATGTTGTGGTCACTGGTGCCTAAACACCCTCCGACCACCACATCACCCACCAGCCCTTCCCTGTTGGTGAAGAGGAGGTCAAGCATAGCCTTACCCCTGGTAGGCTCGTGCAGCACCTGGGATAAGAAGCTGTCCTCCATGCACTCTAAGAACCTCTTAGATTGCCTCCTCTCTGCTATGTTGTGATCCCAGCAGATATCAGGCAGGTTGAAGTCACCCACGAGAACAAGGTTAGGCGATCTTGAGACAGCCTTAAGCTGCCTATAGAATGCTTCATCAAGATCATCCTCCTGGTTGGATGGTCTATAACAGACTCCAACCAGGATGTCTGCCCTGTTGGTCTTCCCTCTAATTCTTACCCACACGCACTCAACCCGATCATCCCTGATCTCTAGCTCAATGGCATCAAGAGCCTCCCTGATGTACAGGGCCACCCCTCCACCCCTTCTTCCCTGCCTGTCTCTCCTGAATAGCCTGTAGCCGTCAATTGCAGCGCTCCAGTCATGCGAGTCATCCCACCACGTCTCCGTGATGGCAACTACATCATATCTTTCCTGCTGCAACAAGGCTTCCAGCTCCTCATGTTTGTTGCCCATACTTCGTGCATTAGTATACATGCACTTCAGCTGGGCTGCTGGTTTTGCCCCTGACTCCAGCTTAGCACCCTCAGACTCCTGTCTGGGGGAACTGGTTTCAGCCCCTTCCCCCTTCGAAACTAGTTTAAAGCCCTGTCAATGAGACCTGCTAATTCCCTTCCCAGAATCTTTTTACCTTTGGGGGACAGGCCATTCTCGTGTACTGTGACCTTTCCCCTCCTCTGGGACAGATGTACTCCATCTGTTACCAGCTGACCTGGTGCAGTAGAAAGTTTTTCAAGATCGAAAAACCCAAAATTCTTCTGACTGCACCAACCTCTAAGCCACTTGTTGACTACAGCTGCTGACCTATTCCTTCTTGTATTCCCTCCTGCAACTAAGGGTATAGACAAAAAAATTATTTGTGCACCTGAGTCCTCCACTAGATCCCCCAGGACCTTGAGGTCATTCTTGATAGCCCTGGGAGTTCTAGTTGCAACATCGTCATTCCCTAACTGCATAATTATTAATGGATAGTAGTCAGAGGGCTGCACCAGACTAGGCAGCCTTCTGGTAACATCAGCAAGTTGAGCTCCCGGGAGACAACAAAGTTCCCTGTGAGCAGGGTCTGGCCGACATATGGGGCCCTCTGTTGCCCTCAGTAGGGAATCACCAATAACAATCACCCTCCTCTTTTTTTTAAGGAGCAAATCTTGAAGCCAGGGGAAGGCTGTTTAACCCCGGGCCGACCCACCCCGGGCCGACCCACCCCGGGCTGTTTAGAACTTATCATTATTTTCCTTTTTACATCCAATGGTGATTTATTTACATTCTACTACTTTCTGTTCAAAATCTGTGGAAAATTTTCTAGGCACAGCCTGAAACCACCACAATCCAACCCTTCTAAATAGTTCCATTGTTTGCTTATGCTATCTATCTAATGTAAAACAACATCTACAATAATGAGCAGTAAAGTTCATATCTTCAGTCTGTCTTCCATTCCGGCTATCTCAGATGTAGATGATTCAAAAGTTCAAAAATGAGGAAATAAGAAAACAGTTTTTCTCTTCACAGATGAGATGAAGAAAAGGACAGGGTCTCTCTGGTGACTCAGGGTTTGTGCTAGTGTGCTGTAAATTCCTCATGGATGTTCTTTTGGGTGCAATGTGGTACCTGAAGCAGAAACTCCTTACAGCTTGTATTATACATTCTGAATTTAAACTCTCTCAGCTAAAGTTAGATTTCTTTGTGGAATACACTGAATTTCACCATTCTCTTGCATTACCCAGTAAGTCTGACCAGGACCTTTGGCAGAAACCACCCCTTGGATGAGTTTGGCCTCTCCTGAAGTAAAAAATACCCAAACAGTTTTACCTAAGAGATTCTTTTCTCTAATAACAGGAACTTTATCACCTTCTACCTTGTGTAACAAATCTAATTAGAATAGAATTAGAATAGAATTAACCAGGTTGGACCTTCAGGATCATTGAGTCCAACCTATCACCCAACACTATCTAATCAACTAAACCATGGCAACAAGCACCACATCCAGTCTCTTCTTAAATACCTCCAGTGATGGTGACTCCACCACCTTCCTGGGCAGCCCATTTCAATGGCAAATCACTCTTTCTAGGAAGAACTTCTTCCTAACATCCAGCCTAAACCTCCCCTGGCGCAGCTTGAGACTGTCTCCCCTTGTTCTGGGGCTGGTTGCCTGGGAGAAGAGACCAACCCCCACCTGTCTACAACCTCCCTTCAGGTAGTTGTAGAGAGCAATAAGGTCTGCCCTGAGCCTCCTCTTCTCCAGGCTAAGCAACCCCAGCTCCCTCAGCCTCTCTTCATAGGGCTTGTGCTCCAAACCCCTCACCAGCTTTGTTGCTGGTCCTTTGGACACGCTGTGCAGGTCCAGCTTGATTTACTGAACCTCTGCTATTTACCAACCAGGTTGCTTGTGCTAGATGTTTCTCCGAGGTTTTCAAATACCCACACCCCCATGGCTTTAAGCATGACCTTCAGCAAACTGTTGCAGTGTTCAATCTTTCCTGCAGCTGGTGCATAGTAGGGAATGTGGAATATCCACTCGGTGCCCTACTCTTTGGCCCAGTTTTTCATAAGATTGTTTTTGAAATGAGTTCCATTGTCTGACTCAATTCTCTCTGGAGGTCTGTGTCTCCACAGGCTTTGTCTTTTCAGACCAAGAATTGTGTTATGTGCAGTTGCATGAGGAACTGGATAATTTTCCAAACATCCAGTGCTTGCCTCTGCCATAGTCAGCACATATTGTTTGCTACATTGAGGTAGAGTGATGTAATCAATCTGGCAGGCTTCATCATACTTGTACTTGGACCATCTCTCACCATACCGCAAGGGCTTGATTTGCTTTGCCTGCTAAATAGCAGCACAAATGTCTCAGTCAGGTATGACTTGCATGATAGCATCCATGGAAATGTCTATGGATCTGTCACGAGCCCACTGGTCGGTTGCATCTCTGCCTTGATATCCTGATGAATCATGAGCCCACCGAGCTAAGAACAGTTCACCTCGGTGTTTCCAGTCAAGATTAAGATCAGTTTGCATCTACTTGAGAAACTTTTGCAGCTAAATATTCCTGATGGTTGTGGTGGTGTTCCTCAGTAGCTTTACTATTAGTTATGTGAATGTCAACGTCTCACTTTCACTGGAATTTCCTTACTGTGAGCAGCAATGTCCTGCCACAGATCAGCAGTCCAAATAGGCTTTCCTGTCCTCTGCCAACCATTCTTTTTCAAGTCCTTTAGCCAACCCCATGGAGCATTGGCTACCATCCATGAATCGGTGTAGAGATAAACCTTTGGACATCTCTCATGTTCAGCTATGTTGAGAGCTAACTGGACAGCTTTTGCCTCTGTATATTGGCTGGACTCTTCTCCATCTTTTGACTCTGCAAAAGGGCTGAACACTGCAGGCTATTCCTGTCACCTTGTTGGAAACAAGCAAAGATGGAAACAGAAAATTTTTCCACACATGACAGATTAACTGTCCATGAACAAGTTTGCAGTGGATGAACTTTTAGCGGCCTTTCTTATTTATATCATGACTGATGGCATGCTGTTTGCTTTGCTGAGGAAATTGATATCAATATATTTGCTAATTTTCGATTATGACTGTTTTATTCCACTTGCTTGAATCTGCCAGTTTTTTACAATGATGAAATCTTTATCCCCTCCTTAACTGCCTTATATCTTATGAGCTTATTTTAGATGGATATTTCATTCAGACGATAGATGAGCATTTGTGAGTTAAAAGTTATGGAATCTTTTCCTGGTTTTGTTGAAAAACTTCATGTGGCCTTGGACAACTCATTTTTTCTAACTTTTATTTTAAAAAATATGTATTGCAAGGGAGTTGTAGTCAGTGGTAGTAATAATCCTTACAATAAAAGGCGCTCTGGAGAACAGTGTTATTCTTTTTTTCCTCTTATCTGTTTTCTATGCTTTCTCCTCCCTTTTCCTCTTCTTGTTCATTCTTAAACTCAGTTTTCTCTTTCCATTCTAAATGTGTTAGAACTATAGCAAGAAACCCCTGCGTACTTTAAACTCTGTTACAGAACACTTTATTTGATTTCTTTATTAATTGTAGTAAGATGTGCCAAAAGTGTGCTTTCATTGCATTATGAAATTAAATTGATGCATTTACCTAATAATAATGTAAAACTTACTTTTGTATCATTTCTCCCTTTGCTTTTCATGCTAGTCTGTATACAGAGGATCTCCGGTTTGTACAATTGTTCTATGTAATTTTTATTTTTATTTCCACTTGAAATTAAGTTATTCTTTTGTGCTTTTTTTCTATGAATATCACACAATGGTCTTAAAAATCTCTCAATATCCTAGCTATACTTGTCTAAAAAGTTAAATGGGACCATTCACTGGTTTGTTATTTTTTAAAAATTAAGAAACTTTTTATGTAATTGCAAAAATGCATTAAAAATATAAATCCTATTTTGAATGTTGGACTCGATGATCTTCAAGGTCTCTTCCAACCTTGGTGATACTGTGATACTGTGATAATTGTCGTCTTGTGTGTGATAAAACACTTTTTTTTTTTTTTTCTTTGCTATATAGATTAAGCTTGTCAACATAAACTCAACTGATATTGCTGATGGCAGACCCTCTATTGTGCTTGGCTTGGTGTGGACCATAATTTTGTATTTTCAGGTACTACAATTTTTTTTTAATACTTGCCCAAATAATAGTTCAGATCATTGTTTCGTATGAACTGGTGTAGCTAAGTCACTTTTTAATTATCTGCAGATCTGATCCTGAATAAAGCAGCAGTTACTGGTAGGGGTGCTTCACAGTGGGCAAGGGCATTGAGTCCATCATCAGTAAATTTGTGGACGACACCAAGCTGGGGGCAGGAGTTGATCTGCTGGAGGGCAGAGAGGCTTTGCAGAGGGACCTCGACAGGCTGGACAGATGGGCAGAGTCCAACGGCATGAGATTTAACACATCCAAGGGCCAGGTTCTGCATATTGGCCACAACAACCCCAGGCAGTGCTACAGGCTGGGGTCAGAGTGGCTGGAGAGCGGCCAGGCAGAGAGGGACCTGGGGGTACTAGTTGGTGGTAGGCTGAACATGAGCCTGCAGTGTGCCCAGGCAGCCAAGAAGGCCAATGGCATCCTGGCCTGCATCAGGAACAGTGTGGCCAGCAGGAGCAGGGAGGTCATTCTGCCCCTGTACACTGCACTGGTTAGGCCACACCTTGAGTCCTGTGTCCAGTTCTGGGCCCCTCCGTTTAGGAAAGATGTTGAGTTGCTGGAACGTGTCCAGACAAGGGCGACAAAGTTGGTGAGGGGTTTGGAACACAAGCCCTATGAAGAGAGGCTGAGGGAGCTGGGGTTGCTTAGCCTGGAGAAGAAGAGACTGAGGGGTGACCTTCTTGCTCTCTACAGCTACCTGAAGGGAGGTTGTGGACAGGTGGTGGTTGGCCTCTTCTCCCAGGCAGCCAGCACCAGAACAAGAGGACACAGTCTCAGGCTGCACCAGGGCAGGTTTAGGCTGGATGTTAGGAAGAAGTTCTATACAGAGAGAGTGATTCCCCATTGGAATGGGCTGCCCAGGGAGGTGGTGGAGTCACCATCATTGGAGGTGTTCAGGAAGAGACTTGATGGGGAGCTTGGTGCCATGATCTAGTTGTTTAGGTGGGTTGGATTCGTTGATAGGTTGGACACGATGATCTTGAAGGTCTCTTCCAACCTGGTGTATTGTATTGTATTGTACTGTATTGATTTGGAATAGGTTGAATGGAGTTCCTTCGTCATTGGAACGTATTATTCTACTTTCTGTGGAAAATACAACAAAGCAACAAAAAGAGTCAAATTGTGGACTGTTCTTACAAGTAGCTTTAGTAATTGTGTAATATGCCTAATTCCAGTGTGCTTAATGTCAGAGAGCAATTATTAAAAAAACCCCAACAACATGTAAACACTGATTTTTCTGATAGATGCAGATATTTGCAAGGACAGAATTTAGCTGTGAATGATGTAGATTAAGGGTGGTTTGAATTTGCAGAGGAGACATCATTTGCATTCTGTCAAAGTTAGGTGGGAGGAAAAAATGGTTTTCTAAATCCTGCCCGTGTGAGTTAACAAAATGAGTCACTGCTCAACAGTTAAAAATACAACAATTGATTTTGTTGCTTTTCTTTATGACGTTCCTTGGCTTTGGTTCTCTTGTGATGCAGCTTTCATGTCTCAGTGTGAAACCTCAGTGATTCAGATCTTGGAAGACAAGTTACCCAGAATGATAGTAGCATTTTTATTTTAATTTATAGCTCTTTGAGATGAACAGTGAAAAATATGCTTCACAGAATTGCTGAAAATGTAGTTCGTTGCATCAACTTTGAGTAATTTTTGACCATGGACAGTCTTGCAACATCCTCTGGATATTTCATGTTAAACCCACAAATTTTTAGTCAATTTTCTTAAGAGAGTCAAGTTAATGATTTTCATTTGATGAAAGGCATGATGCAACTAACTGTCACACAACCTCAGTAACCACCAGTAGCGCACTTTGCTGACAGGACAAGGGGTAATGGATATAAATTACAGCACAGGAGGTTCCACTTCAACATGAGGGGGAACTTCTTCACTGTGAGTGTCACAGAGCACTGGGACAGGCTGCCCAGAGAGGTTGTGGAGTCTCCTTCTCTGGAGAATTTCAAGACCCATCTGGATGCGTTCCTGGAGACCTGTGCTAGATTCTATGGTCCTGCTCTGGCAGGGGTTGGACTCATGGTCTTCAGAAGTCCCTTCCAACCCCTAACATCCTGTGATCATGTGGCAGAACATTTGCTGCTCCTTCACAAGATACCTCTAAGCAAAACCACAACTGAATTTGTATCCAAACTGTGCCATGATAAGTAAAGAATGATCCAGATAAGATCAGAGGCATCTTCTGTTCTTTAATTGAACAAGCCTCCACTGAAATTACTGGATTACTTTAAAATTTGAATTCAAGTTATGTGTGAACCATTGTCTCCTATTTCTATGGTAATTTGTCATAATAGATAACATGACCCACTTGCATGTTTTTCTAGCTGTAGGGTGGCAAGAAAGTCAATGATCACTAGATGTCTTGTATGTCTGAAATTAAGACTATCATCTGGGCATATACTTCAGCATTTTTAAAGCTACTTTAATGTGCAGTTAAATAAAATGCAGCATACTAATAATAACTTCTATCCAACTTTGTCAGCTGTATTATGAAATTATTTAGAAATTGATGAGAATTAAGATTATCTACAAACAGTCCATTAACATATTTTCCCAACAGATTGAAGAGCTTACCAGCAACCTCCCACAGCTGCAGTCATTGTCAAGCAGTGCTTCTTCTGTGGAAAGTGTTGTCAGTTCAGAAACTGCAAGTCCCCCAAGCAAACGGAAGGTGGTAACCAAGGTCCAAGGAAGTGCCAGGAAGGCTTTGTTAAAATGGATACAGTACACAGCAGCAAAGTAAGTAACCTACAAACGAACTGAATTTACATATGCAGTGCAAACCTTTTTTTCAGTTTCTGAACTCTCTCAGTTGGTGGTTATTCTTTTGCTCTGTATTTATGTGATTATATTCTTTTGACAACTGAGGCTGCCAAATGTTACCACCATACCACAAGCAAGTAATAAATAGCAATTTGCATTAATTTTACAAGCAACCATATTTCATTTTTTTCTGAATAATGAATAGGATTACCTTTGACAGAATGAGGAAGAGAAAAGGAAATTAGGAGTCTAAATTACAATGTATTAGTCCTATTACCAAAAACACTCCATATGACAATGCAAGTCCCACATCTACTTAGCATTCCTCAGTGACAGAGTTTGTAAGGTCGTTAAGTTCTGGCACTTGCTATCAAAACAAAGGTGACAAAAAATTGTTAATATCCTTTTGCAGTTTGGTGATGCAAGTACATATTACTATAAAATTTGCCCTGGTAGTTTCCACAATAAGAAAATTAGAATAAAAGATTTAAAAGAATAGAAGGGATTTATTTGTTTGAATTAAGGAATGACTGATATTTTGTCAGTTATGTGCAAATTGTGGAGGGAAAATATCCAGTTATGGAATTGTGCCTCAGAGAAAAAAATGTAATTGTAAAGTTACAGCCCTTTTCCAGTTCTTCAATAAATAGGTAGAATATAGTAAATCATAGTGCATTTACAGTCTAATTTGGCATTCTTCCTATTGCAGTGTTGTCAGTGAAAGACAGGTAACTAAAAGCAGTCAGCTACAATTTCCAGATGCAAACAAACAAAATACAAAGAAAGAGAAGCATTAATGAATCTGTCAGCATTATTCTGAAAAGCAGGTGGAATGTGTTCAAAGAAGACAGGATGGTACACTCAGCCTAGCCATTGCAGGGTTTAAGGGCTGGCTCATTAAAGTCAGTGAAGACATTTCACTGATGCCAGCGAGCTTTGAATGAAGCCCTCATTCAGTGGTAGTGTCGCAGTGAACCTCCCAATAGCAACATTTCCTTAGTGTTCCTCAAAGAAAGTCTGCATGCTCAGTCAAAGTCACAGTCTTGCAGTCTGTGGACCACCATGCCTTTCAAAATTACTTTCAAAAGAAGCAGTCAGAAATATGAATCAATTCTGGTCACTTCCTGGTTTTATATTGCTATTGATCATTTGTGTTTATTTTTTAGTGGTCAAGTAAGTGTCCTCAGTGCATGAAATTATGGTATCACTTGTGCTTTTGATCAGAGTATAAAGAACTTTTTGTGTTACATTTTTATCTCAGCGGTGATGTCACTCTTTACGCTTTGATTTTTAAAAGATAACCAATAAATGGAATAATTTTTTCGTTCTTTCCTCTTTTTTTTGTTATTGTTGTTTTGGGGGTTGTTTTAGGCTTTTTTTCAGTGATGCTGGTGTACCTAACTGAACTGCAGTAGTTCTAATGGAGGGAGATATTAAGTGCTTTGTAGTGAGTGAGTAGTGAATGGAGTTGCATACAGACACTGTGTGTCATACAAGAACTTTGAGAATCTTAGTATACTTGACTTGTTCAAAATACCGTTGGCTTATTGCCACTAGCAAGCCCACTGAAGACAAATGCAGTATGTGTATAAAAAAAAGCTTTTGGATCTTCATAAGCAGAAATTAAGTTATGCATTGGATGCAAGGATCTGATTAGCATTGCAGGAACAGGCTGGGGTCAGAGTGGCTGGAGAGTGGCCAGGCAGAGAGAGACCTGGGGGTACTGGTTGATTGTAGGCTGAACATGAGCCTGCAGTGTGCCCAGGCAGCCAAGAAGGCCAATGGCATCCTGGCCTGCATCAGGAACAGTGTGGCCAGCAGGAGCAGGGAGGTCATTCTGCCCCTGTACACTGCACTGGTTAGGCCGCACCTTGAGTACTGTGTCCAGTTCTGGGCCCCTCAGTTTAGGAAGGATGTTGTCTTGCTGGAGTGTGTCCAGAGGAGGGCAACAAAGCTGGTGAGGGGTTTGGAACACAAGCCCTATGAGGAAAGGCTGAGGGAGCTGGGGTTGCTTAGCCTGGAGAGGAGGAGACTGAGGGGTGACCTTATTGCTCTCTATAACTTCCTGAAGGGAGGTTGTAGCCAGGCAGAGGTTGGCCTCTTCTCCCAGGCAGCCAGCATCAGAACCAGAGGACACAGTCTCAGGCTGCGCCAGGGCAGGTTTAGGCTGGATGTTAGGAAGAAGTTCTATACGGAGAGAGTGATTGCCCATTGGAATCGGCTACCCGTGGAGGTGGTGGAGTCACCTTCATTGGAGGTGTTCAGGAGAAGACTTGATGGGGTGCTTGGCTACATGGTCTAGTTGTTGGGTGGGTTGGATTGGTTGATGGGTTGGACGCGATGATCTTGAAGGTCTCTTCCAACCTGGTGTATTGTATTGTATTGTATAACAAGTGGTATAGGTTTAGTGGGTATCCGTGGTCTTCTCTTGTCTAGGCCTGATGTTATTGCATGTCACTTGTTTTTAAATTTTTACTTTTTAGGCAAGTTGGAATTGAAATCAAAGATTTTGGACAAAGCTGGAGGAGTGGTGTTGCATTTCATTCCATTATTCATGCTATCCGCCCAGATTTAGTAGACATGGAGACAGTGAGGGGAAGATCAAATAGAGAAAACCTGGAAGAAGCCTTCACACTTGCAGAAGCAGAACTAGGAATTCCAAGGCTCCTTGATCCAGAAGGTACCTAATGCAGTTGAAAGTAGTTGAACTGCTTGCATGAGTTAAATCATGTGCTAGTTCATAGTATGTAGATTTTTAAGCAGAATGTTATGCCACTCAGCTAAATAATTGACTGTGTTCTATACTTGTCAGATGTGGATGTTGACAAGCCAGATGAAAAGTCTGTCATGACATATGTAGCCCAGTTTCTGAAGTATTATCCTGATCCTCATCATACAGTGACTGATGTGCAGGAGAATGATGTAAGTTTCTCTTGCATATACTATTCAAAAGAGTTTATCACGAGGAGGGCTTTACAAATATATTTTACAGCTTTCTATGATTTATTATGTTTCCTTTTGCTGAGAGTTGATGTGAAAGGCAAGCACAGTAAAAACTGTGAGTGATTAGCTGAGAATAAAGGAACCAGTGTTGCAGATGTTTACTAGTACATGTAGAAAATAGAATGTTGATCCTGTGGAGATTTTCTTATTTTCAGCAGTAGGAGCCACAAAGAACACTGTTATTATAGGTAGTACAAACCAACGGGTCCTAAGGCTCCCTGTGAGTTTCTCAAGTGTACCACCAATGAGATTGCAATAATTTTGTACCTGAAGCAATGCATCACTTCTGGTTTTATCTTACTGGGTTTCCGGATAAGAACAGGAATAGTCCAAGAGATTGATTATGGCTTTTAGATTCAGGAGACTGTGATACAGATTTATTTCTACTACACAGTGATATTTGACTATTTGCTCTAAGGAATTGGTTTCAGTCATAGTCGTTGTGTTTTGGTTTTGGTTGGTTTGTTTTTTTTTTTCCATTTTTTGGTTTGTGTATACTCTAGTGCATTGGCTTTGCACTAGAATGCTGTACTTAGTGATGCCAAGTGATCATGACTCACTTTATAATCCTGATCATTTGCTTTCTCCATGGCAAACACAGGAAGAACTGCTGAGACAATCTGCCTAACCCCAGCATGAGAGAAAGAGGAAACATTTTTAATCTGTTTCTTTGCATTCCTTGTAGAATTACAGAAGAGCTTTGTAAGGAATGAGTCTTCTTCCTTATGGTTCTGTATGGCTAAAGCAGCTGTAGCTTTTCTGTCCATTTTCAGTGCCTGAGCACTGGAAATTTTCATTTTCCTTTCTGCAACATTGGTCTGAGGACATCCCTGTGCTGATGCCACAGCATCCCCCCACTGAGCAATAGGGCTGCTGAAGCAGAAGAAAGAGCACTGAAGCTTCATGCTGTGGACTGTGGAAGGCTAAGGCAGTTCCACTGTATCCATACCATAGCACACAATACAGTTTCTACTGCAAACAGCCTCAAGCCAGGTGTGCTGCCTGTGCTGGGCTTGCCTTTAGGGGACGAATCTCACACCGTCTCCTGAGGTTTGCACAGAGGTGATGCAGGACTCAGCCATTCTGTGCTGTGATGGCCTCTTGGCTATAACCACAGACACAAGAGCTGTGGAAACTACCGACTGCTCAGAGAAATGTTTCCATCTGTTTAGGTATTCAAAAGCTGCCTGGACATGGTCCTGGGCAACTGTCACTAGATGACCCTGCTTGAGCAGGGGATTTGGACCAAATGTCCTCCAGAGGTCCCTTTCACCGTTCTGTGATTCATCAGTTCTGTGATGATATTTAAGAGCATAGTTGATATGTTTTTATTTTTCTTTAATAAAGTGGTGACAGCAGAGTTAATCTTTCAATGCAAAAGGAATGTTCTTTCCTAAATGGCATCATACAAGAATGGAGATTTAAATTAATTTTTTAAAAATATTTTTTATAAACAGATTTTTAAATTACTTTTTTTTTAATAGACTTTTTGGACAGCACAAACCATTTAAGTGTATTTTTAAAATAGCTTTCTACACCCATAATTTTTCTAATATTTACCTTCCTGGAACAAGTATAAAGGAGAGTACTTTCCTCAGTGCATACTGTTGATAGTGAATTAGATGTGAGATATTTCTTTGACTAGACAATCAGTTTGGATTGAAAAGCCATGTGTTGTTTTTCAAGAAATGTTGTCCCAAGGTTCTGTTTTAGGTACAGAAACATAGGCAAGATCAGACCAAATATCTAAGATTGGTTCATGTCAAAATATCCCTCCTGTGCTTTGTGGAAACCATATAAGTGAATTGGATGCCCTTGTGATGACCATAGCTAACAGTGCAAGGTAGACCAGTATCTATTGCGTCTTTATTCCTTCTTATTGACCTGGAGCATCCATGTCCATCATAAAGCTTTCCTTACAAACTTTGCATTATTTGGTTTGTTTAGTTACTTAGGAGACAATTTATCCATCTTTAGGAATCTAAAAACTAATTACTTGCACCCAATCTGTAATCAGTGAGAGACAGGCACTGTTGCAGATGACATCTTCCTTAAGATGGTGTCCTAAATAATCTGTTTTCTGGAAGTTTGTGTTGCACAGCATTGCAATAGAGTTAAAACTTACTCAGATTAATGCCTCCCTTAGGTAATGGCAGATGAAATGTTGGCAGTTGATTAAAGCACATCTGGATTTTTGTTGTTTTTGTTGGGGGTTTTGTTTGTTTTGGTTTGGGGTTTTTGTGACGGGTGTAATTCCCCTGTTCTTAGCCTTTCTGTCTTCTCCCTGAAGTCTACTATAAGGAAATATGTATCACTGAATGGTAGAATCCAGCTACCTGGGAAAGAAAACCTTGCAAGACTTTTATCCCTTAAGCTCCTTGGGTACTCCTGATTTCTTGGTTTCCAAAAGTAGTTCTAGGACGTATTCCATCTGACCTGTTAAGTGCCTGCTGTAGAATGAGATGAGATGGGCAGTAGGTGCTAGATGCAACTGTTTTTTCCTATCTGTCAAAAAGAACCAAAAGAGTGACTATCAGTTGCAGATGGTTACATTTAGTGAGAGGAATCCTACTGCAAAGTCTTTCAGGGTGGCTTTTTGGTGGTGGGAGCAAAGGATTTCTAATCTTCTCCCTTGGCCTTCCAGCCGACTCAGTTGCCACTGTGTTTCCCCAAGATGTGTTGGCCACACATTCTTATTCATCTTACCTCCTGATGCAATACTCAGTTTGTAAAGAATTTGCATTGGAAAAGTAGAGTAATGATTAAAGCTTATGCCTGATTTGTGGCCAAGGGGAACGGCTATTTGCCTGTGTGCAGAATTTAAAAAGATCTAGTATCTCATGCATGGACCAGCTATGCACACGTATAAACTTGTGTAGTCAACACGTCTCAAAGAATCACAATTATTCTAAGGTAAGTAACTAGCCATTTTGTGACTAGTAAACTGGAAATCAGATCTAATAGAAAACTAATTCACTGTAGAGGATACAGATACTTTATAGCATTTTAAGTACAACTTGTATTCTTACACATGTGATTCTTTTGTGCTCCCTGAACTTCTGCCTGCTTTGCTTTATTTTGTTTGCCTTTTGTTTTGTTGCTCCTTTCCCAATTTGTTTCATGTTGCTAGGAACTTCAAGCAATCCCAACTTTTGTCATTTCTTTTATGAAATTTAAGGTAAGGGTAACATGCTGTAGAATAATTGCTTGAATTGGACCTTTCATGCTTGCTATGCTTTTTTTATCATGAACTTATTTCACTTTAGATTTTGGGTGAGTTTATGTATGTTGATTTGGTTGCTTTACATTAATCTTTCCAAAAAGTCAAATAGACAACTATAATGAACCTAAGTCTGCTTTCTTACATGAGCTGATCATAACATCTTAATGCTTCATTTTGCAAATATTTTCACAAATATTATAGAAAAGCAAGTCAACTTTCCCATAATAAATCTCAGACTATGCTTTTAGTTTTCTTAAGTATAGATATATATAGAGATATATATATAATATATACACACACACATATATATACATATACACATGATATTTCTGCTCATCTAATCTCATTTTAGATGGATATTTTTATGTGTCTTGAAGTTTGTAGAGTAGATACTTGATTGTATATGTGATTGTGCAGCTGGTGTGTGTGAACTGCAGGTTGGAAGGAGAGAGCATTCATGTGAAATTAATTGCATGATATGCACTGCTCCTTGGTTTTTCCCCACAAATTATGATGGTTTAAAAAGTAAAATAGAATGATGCTTTGACTCTGAGTCTGGCCTGAAAACTTTCTTCATAAATTTAAATTTTGCCCCCTTGTCATATTGGAATTCATAAACACTTTTCTCTGATTACCTTCTTTGATGTCATTTGGCAGTTGAGTGTTGCAGTTCAGTTCAGTGCTGCAAATCAGTGGAAATTCATACAATATCAGGAAAAGTACATTAAAATGCTGTTTGGAACTATCATGTAGAATAAAACATATTGCACTAGTTAAACTGAAATAAATGTGATCAGGCATCAATAATCCTAATACTAAGTAAATCACAAATTGTCCCTAAACTTTTCTTTGGCTTATGTTCTGATCTGTATGTTCCGATCTGCATGTTCCTTCAGATATGCAGGCTTTAGAAAATAATTTGCATAAAAGTAAGAATATAGCTTTGTTATTTTTGTACTAAGAGTGATAAACACTGTGCACTAATTGAAATCTTACTTTAAGAATTGTAGTTCATTAAAACTGTATGGTGTTGGTGACTGGTTACTTGGTGTCTAAGAATCACAGAATGTCAGCAGTTTGAAGGGACCTCAAAAAATCTTCTAGTCCAGCCCCTTGCCAGAGTAGGATCACCTAGAGTAGGTCACACTGGAATACAAACAGGTGGGTTTTGAATGTCTGCAGAAAAGGAGAATCCACAACCTCTCAGGGCAGCCTATTTCAGAGTTCTGTCACCCTCACAGTGAAAAAGTTTTTCTTTATGTTCACATGGAACCTCCTGTGCTCCAGCTTGCACCCATTGCCCCTTATCCTAGCATTTGTCATGAATGAGAAGAGCCTAGCTCCATCTTCCTGACACTCGCCCTTCACATATAAACATTAAGGAGGTCACCCATCAGTCTCCTCTTCAAGCTAAAGAGACCCAGCTCCCTCAGCCTTTCCTCAAAAGGGAGATGTTCTACTTCAGTTCCTTTGTGGTTCTGTGCTGTACTCTTTCAAGCAGTTGCCTGTCCTTCCTGAACCGAAGGGCCCAAACCTGGACACAAAATTCCAGATATAGCCTCACCAGGGCAGAATAGAGGGGTAGGAGAACCTCTCTCATCCTACTAACCACACCCCAGGACACCATTGGCCTGCTTGGCCACAAGGCTATATTGCTGGCTCATGGCCATCCTTGTGTTCACCAGGACCTCCAGGTCCCTTCCCCCTTCACTGCTCTCCCACAGGTCAGTCCTCAAGCTATACTGATACATAGGCTTGTTCTTTCCCAGATGCAAGACTCTACACTTGTCCTTGTTAAATTTCATTCAATTTCTCCCAGCTCTCCAGCCTGTCCAGGTCTCACTGAATGGCAGCACAGCCTTCAAGTGTGTCAACCAGTTTTATGTCATCAGCAAACTTGCTGACAGTGCACTCTGTGCCCTCATACAGGTCAATGATGAATATATTGAGTAGTTCTGCTCCCAGTACTGACCCCTTAGGACCTCCACTAGATGCAGGCCTCCAACTAGACTCTGTCCCATTGACCACAACTCTGACTTCTTTCCTTCAACCACTTCAGATGAAAGTGATACTTTAATGTTGGATTACCCAAACTGAGACTTCAAATGCTTTTGTATCTACCAAGGAGCAGAAAACCAAGTTAGCAGGTGATAAATGATGCACTGAACTGGAAACCTGTGAAAATGTAGGAATAAATTAAAATAAAGTGCAGATCATGCATTGTTGCACACTGTGTTTAACAGCATTCTGTTAAGCAGTGGTTGAAACACCCATGTCTTCTGCATTTAAGCATTCATTTTAAAAAAAAGTATAAATAGCAAACATTACATCAAGCTCAATGCCACTTGTTAACTATTTAATGTCAGAGACATGGTATGTGATTCAAGAGGGGTGTGACTGTTCCTGTGTTCTTTAGGTACTTTAGAGGCGTTCTTGATTCCTATGATATTCTAGTTCAAAATTACTTGGTCAGACCCAGTTTTAGCCATTTTTAAGCTACATTGACAGGAATTTTGTAAAATAACTATTTTGCACACGTTGCTGTATGAAGTTGCAACCACAAAGATGCTTACCTTCGAGAGGTGATTCTCAGTGATGATAACTTGCAGCACAGCCTTTTACAAAACTGAACATACAATGTGAACTAGAAGTGCCACAATGCTGTGTGTAGTATACTCTCTTCCTGACATCAAGAATATCTTGCTTCAAGTTTCAGTTAGTAGGATTGTTGTAAGACTTAGAATAGAATAGAATAGAATAGAATAGAATAGAATAGAATAGAATAGAATAGAATAACCAAGGTTGGAAGAGACCCTGAAGATCATCGAGTCCAACCTGTAACCATAACCTCACAACTAGACCATGGCACCAAGTGCCACATCCAGTCCCCTCCTGAACGCCTCCAGGGACGGAGACTCAACCACCTCCCGGGCAGCCCATTCCAATGACGAATCACTCTCTCGGTGAAGAACTTTCTCCTCACCTCCAGCCTAAACTTCCCCTGGTGCAGCGTGAGACTGTGTCCCCTTGTTCTGGTGCTGGTTGCTAGGGAGAAGAGTCCAACCCCTTCCTGGCTACAACCACCCTTCAGGTAGTTGTAGAGAGCAATGAGGTCTCCCCTGAGCCTCCTCTTCTCCAGGCTAAACAGCCCCAGCTCCCTCAGCCTCTCCTCATAGGGCTTGTGCTCAAGGCCTCTCACCAGCCTTGTTGCCCTTCTCTGGACACGTTCAAGTGTCTCGATGTCCTTCTTAAACTGAGGGGCCCAGAACTGGACACAGTACTCAAGGTGTGGCCTAACCAAAGCAGAGTACAGGGGCACAATGACCTCCCTGCTCCTGCTGGCCATACTATTCCTAATGCAGGCCAGGATGCGGTTGGCCCTCTTGGCTGCCTGGGCACACTGCTGGCTCATGTTCAGCTTCCCATCAACCAGCACCCCCAGGTCCCTCTCTGCCTGGCCGCTCTCCAGCCACTCTGACCCCAGCCTGTAGCACTGCATGGGGTTGTTGTGGCCAATGTGCAGAACCCGGCACTTGGATGTGTTAAATCTCATGCCGTTGGACTCTGCCCATCTGTCCAGCCTGTCGAGGTCCCTCTGCAAAGCCTCTCTGCCCTCCAGCAGATCAACTCCTGCCCCCAGCTTGGTGTCATCTGCAAATTTACTGATGATGGACTCAATGCCCTGATCCAGATCATCAATAAAGATGTTGAAGAGCATGGGGCCCAGCACTGATCCTTGGGGCACACCACTAGTGACTGGCCGCCAGCTGGATGTGGCACCATTCACCACCACTCTCTGGGCTCGGCCCTCCAGCCAGTTCCTAACCCAACGCAGTGTGCTCCTGTCCAAGCCATGGGCTGCCAGCTTGGCCAGGAGTTTGCTGTGGGGAACGGTGTCAAAGGCCTTGCTGAGGTCCAGGTAGACCACATCCACAGGCCTCCCCACATCCACCAGGCGGGTCACCTGATCATAGAAGGAGATCAGGTTGGTCAGGCAGGACCTGCCCCTCCTAAATCCATGCTGGCTAGGCCTGAGCCCCTGGCCATCCTGTAAGTGCTGTGTGAATCCATTAATAGACATAGTTTGGTATTGCCTTTAATTGGCTTCTTTCCCAGTGTAGGATCTTTTCTCAAAAGAAAGTAGTTTCTTAAATGCAGTCAGTGGCTATTCCTCTTTATCACATAGTAAAATTTCTCTTCTCTCATGTGATACTTGAAATTTAATCATACATTTTAGGTAATTAACTTATGTGATGTGGTGTTGCATTTGTTTGCTTTGATAGTTCAGGTTTTGACAAATTTTACAGTAATATGGCTTCTTTGGCTTCTTTGGTTTCAAAGAGTGGCTTCTGATTAGTTGGAAATTTGAGACACACATACCGTACTTGATTAGCCTACTTAGCACAGTGCACAAAGACATTTCTATTACCTGACTACCTTCTCATGTAGCGTGCTCATAGGCCTGAGATTTCCTGCTTGTATTCGTCTATTCACTGCCAAACCACTGAATTCAGCAGAGAACTTAGCCCTGCAAATAGTGCCACGACAGACCGAAGTGTTGAAGCAAAAATGTAAACCAAATAAGCTGTTCTTCACATTCATAAAAATGCATGGAAGGAAAAGAAACTTAATAAAATTGGGATTTCCTTTCTTTCTTTTCTGACCTTGGAGCTTGTGGAGCTTGAAGTCAGCAATTGCCCTGAAGTCACCCAGAAAAATAGTGTGGGGTTTTTTTTTCCTTTCTTTCTTCTTTTTCTTTTTCTCCAGGTAAAAGATGATAAAATACTTTCCTGTCTCAGCTCAATTAATTTCTACAATTAACTGTTGAGGTGTATGAAATTTCTGATCATTTAACATCAGATGAGAACTGAAATTAGTATCTCTGACACTGCAATGCTCCAAATCATCATGATTTCACCACTGTAAAATTCAGTTCTCTTATACTCAAGAAGTGCTTTACAGTTAGACTGTATGATGTTAAGTGATGAGAGAATTAGGCCCAGATATTCCATTGGCTTTCACTACAACTAATGGCCTTGACTGGCTAGAGAGATGTTAATTTGTGGACTACAGATGACACCTCTCCTAATAGACTACTATTATTTTTGTGTGTGTACTGTACTAAATCATAGAGGGAAGACAGACTGATGCTGAGAGACCTAAAAGTGTGGGCAGAACAATTTGAAAGAGACTTAGCCCGAGCACAGGTGGCAGAAACAAGCTTACAGGAGAAATACCAGGTAAGCAATACAGAAAATTTTGTGTTAGACATTATTGTCATCACTGTGTATAACACCTACTGCAATATTTTATGTGGTCTGTATGTATGCAAGTTAATACACTGTAGCTTAAAGAAATAAGGACACAAACTGCCTTGCCTTTTACTGGTGGAAGAATTCTAATGTCATCTCCAGCTTTGCCACATAGAGCAGTGCACAGATGGTTTCCCTAACACAGAGCTTTTTCTAGCAGTGTGAAGAAGGACTGTCCTAGTTAGAAGTGAGCCTTTGTCTCTACAGTCCTTCCACATCCTGCATGATATAGCTCTGATAGTAGGTAGGACTGAAGGCTGTATGAGGTGACAGTTTACAAAGGCCAGGGTGTAGAGAATTTTTAATCTCTCTCTCAAAGGTTAATACCTACACTGACGATATAAATTTTGGCCTAAATTTTCTCCTGAAGCTCAGCTCTTCTCTGAAATCAGCCACTCTCTGTCCCAAGTGGCATTTAATTTGTATGCTAGTTTATTTGGTATTGTTTCCTTTCATATACTGTTTGAGCATTTGATAACTGAAGGGAAATACACGAGTTCTACCTATATCTCCCTGGATGATTCTATAGTCTTTTATAACCTTTAATAAAATGCATTTCAGTGTAAATATACAACTTTACTGCTATTTCTCTTTAGGAGGAGTAGAACTCTATCAGTAAAAAAATTGCTGTATGTTTTACTACTCCATCAGTGTAGAATAATTTAATTCTTTGTCTTTGTACTATATTGATTTGTTTTTCTCTCTTTGCAGTCGTTTAAGCATTTCAGAATACAATATGAGGTAAAAAGGAAGCAGATTGAACTTGCAACCCAGTCATTAAGGAAAGATGGAAAATTATCACTTGATCAAGCTATGGTGAAACAAGCATGGGAGAGAGTTTCTTCCAGGGTAAGTTGAAAATTATCTCACTGTATATTTTTAATTAAATAGAGGATGAGAATTTCAAATCATGTAGACACCTGTTTATGTTATTAGACATTAGGAACCTAAAAGTGGACCAGGTTTCTATCACTGTTGACTGACTTTGCATATGTTTTGACATTACTGCACTAACATATTTAAGATTGCTTAAAAATAAAATATGAACTTTAAGAAAATGACTGTGCTTTGAGATTTCCTATGTTTGAAAGTGCTTAGCAGTGCTTAAACAAGCTCAAAACATTGTTGATAAATTAATGCACAGTGCTCCTTTGAAATGCACTGTTAATGTCAATTCCTAGTTACCAGAAAAATGGTCATATAATGTTTTTAAATATAACTTTTTAAAAAAATCAGTGTAATGCTGAATATGTTACCATTAAATGAGGCTTTACTGCTGTTTTTTACCTTGTGGCAATAGTAAAAAATTAATATTAGTATTTGTGATAGTAATCATGTAGCAGTTGAATGAAAAATCCCAAGCATCTTATTCCTTAATAAGTTATTGAGTCATTATTTTTCAGTGCATATTGATCAGTGTTTCTTAAAATGTCATATATTTAATAGAGGACCTGTTTAAAAATATTCTGGAGTTTTGACATAATTTTCATTACTTTTTCACTCCCATAACTAGGATTACCAATAAGATTCAATATTTTACTTCTACATTCTCAACTCCACAGCCTTTTTAGACTCATTTGCATGTTAGAAACACTATATTCAAAACAGAGATAAAAATAATTTATGCAAGACCATGACATAAATGATATTAAGTGAAAGAAGGTCTCACATGCCTTGCTGTGCCTGTTAACTAAAGAAATTCCAGATCTTTAACTTATCAGTTGTTTCAGTTTTTACATGGTTGGCTTTGTAACTCACTATTCTGGAAGGGAAGTACGTGAATCAGTGAATCCTTACAGAGATTTTGTTGCCTGTGAGAATGCTTTAATTTTGGAACTAATGTGACGTAACATGCCTAAGTTTATGTCTCAAATATACTCTATTTGTGGGGTTTTGGTCTTACCAGTATAAAATCCTAAGGTGATTGTTTGTATAATTAAGCGAGGAAGAAATTTCAGCCCTCTTATTTTATTTCCTAGCTACTTGATTGGCACATACAGCTTGATAAATCTCTTCCTGCACCCTTGGGGGCCATAGGCGCTTGGCTTTATAGAGCAGAAGCTGCTCTGAGGGAGGAAGTAACTGTTCACCAAGCTCATGAAGAAACAGCAAATACAATACACCGGAAGCTTGAACAACATAAGGTAGATCTACAAGCATTCATTCTGTGCATTATACATTGTTGTTTCCAGAGCTGTAAATGATCCACACTGTACAAGGAAATAATTTTATTTCTAGTTTCTGTGGGTGGTGTCATCTTGATGGTAGCTAAAACTAGCTGTCTTTTAGTGATGACTTGAACTGTGATACATGTGTATCTTACAAGCAATATTTAAATTTGCTTTTGAATGCTCCTACTTCTTTTATCTGCAAGATATCCAGTATTAATATTTTAATCCTATTTCAGGATTGCTGTTGGGTAATATTCTGTAGAACCAGAAGTTGGTCAACCAATATGAACTTTCTAGGTGAAAGAGAAAAGAAAGGAAAAGCTTCTAGTCAGTGCAGGTGGTGTGCACTAGGGGGAAAAGTCCCCTCTGCTGTGGTAAACAGGAAAAAAAAACAAACAAAACTTTGCCATTCTTTGCTGAGTTGAAGTTTAGTTTATATTGCCCTTTTTCCCCCTCTGTCACTCTACTGTTTTAAAACTCAATTGTGATCATGTTATTTTTGTCTTTAGGGTATGGGTGAGGTTTCTCTTAAAGAATTAATGCCATATAATGAAAAGCTGACAAGTTGTGTAGTCATCTTGACCCAGATGTTACAGACAATTCTAGTTATCTGGAAAATCAGTTTGGTCTTCTGATTACTTTTTATTACAATAGTGTTAGCTTTTCAGACTTAAGTGGTGGCTAGTAAAATTTAACCAAAGTATTATTAAAATCTATAAGGAAGATGCTGTTTTCCTTCAAGTTATAGTCTCTTGTAATTCTCAATGTCATTAGTTTTCTTGTAATCCCAAAGATTTCAGGATTCATAAGATTTAACATTTGTTTGAAAATGCAAGTCAAACACTTTTCTGTTCTTATAACGTGAACACTAGAGACTTCCTTTTGATACATTCATAAGAAATCCAAAAAGAATGTGTCCTAAACTCTGTTTTTTCATCAAAAATGCTGTGGTAAGGGATTTTTGTGCCAACAAATAAACTTTGATCTAGGTTAGTCTGTGCCAAGAGTAGTTTTCCCATGAGAATGGGGTGGCAAATGCTCTGAGAAGCAGCATGTGTGATTATATCAGTTCTTGGAGTTTGTTTTGTTGTTCAGCTTTGCACAGGTGAATTCTAATGTGCTTTTGGATGGCACCAGAAATGGATTGGTGTCTTTTTTCAGTCCTTGTTTCCTAGGTTGTTATTGGAGTTGGTTTGTTACAGTTTTGTTCAGATGACATCATCACTTTGTCTCATCCGACAGCGGGTCATTTTGGTGAATTTTATAGCTTATGGCCATTTTGAAGCTAATACAAAATGCATCATCTTATTTGGATAAACCTTCATGGAAACAGAAAAGAACTTCAGTTTATTTTGGTTAATACTGCCACCAAGATCCAGAAACTAAGGATAATATCTGTGCTTGTTGGGGGTCATTTTGCAGAGCAGGATTTCACTTCATGAGAACACTATATAAAAGTTTTCTTGGGCTTTCAGCTGATGTTAGATGAAGCTACTGGGGTTTGTTTTGACTAGCCCATGCATGTTAGGGACATCCCTTTCTGACCGGCAAGGTCTCAAATGCAGCCAGCTGAGATACTTGTTCCAAGTTTTTCCTTTACATGAAGGAAACAGGTTGCCTTCATTAAAATTTTCACCATGGTAAATCAATGCATCACTTGCATCTGAGAAAGCCTAATATATTTCTATTCATGACAAGGTGTTGGCTGAAGTGGAAAACAATAAAAATACAGGTCGGTTGATGGGGCTGGTGGGACCATTTAGTGAGCTGAGCCAATGAATTACCATTAATTTCTGCTCTGCAAATACTGGGTGTTGATTAGAGATAAACCTTTCATCAGCACGAAGGAATAAACAGACATCTGTGATCAATATATAAACCTACATTTTGTTCTCTCAGGTGAGAAAGGGGGACTTTTGCATAATTTCCTTGGTTACTAGGCTTCGGAGTACTTTATGCCAGGAGGTGTCTGTATGCAGTAAATTATGCACTGTTCTGTGTCGTGTCAGCCACTGGAGACTTGGCGTGTTATTGTTACGGTTTCTCTTTGAAGACTGCTGCCAGTCATTCATTTTAATATGTAATCTCCAGGAAGCCGTTTGAAGCAGTGTTGCTTAGTTACAGTTGAAATGTGCTCTGCTGTAAGGTTTTTGCTGGTGAAATTCTTATCACACAAATGCAGCGCGGGTACCACATTCTGCATTCACTTGTGTAATAGAGAGAGAGCAATCCTGAAACCTTTTGATGCTGAAAGAGTGAAAAGTTACTAAATACTGGATATATTTTTGCATAAGGAGCTATGGGTCGTCTGCCTGTGTATAGTGGAGCAGATTAATTGCTGAAAATTTGAATCTGTACTTAATGAAGGTTAGTATCTGTTAGAAGCATGTAAAGAGAAAATTTACCAAGATTATGCTGTTGTGATGGAGTATTCAGACTGCAGTTCAGGGATTATTTAATAGTTAAGATTTCATGTTGTGTTAAACCTTTGCAGTGTTTAAAATCTTCCATAATTATTAGAAACAGCCTTAGCAGAGCATTTTATAAGGGGGTTCCCTATGTAAATGTTCAGGTTGATGTAAATGCTTTTATGGTATGCATAACCTTGCATGCAAATGTGAAAGCATGATCAAATAGTTAACTACATTGAGTCATCAGTGCAGGCTTAAAATTGTGCTTATTAGTTAGCCTACTGTGAGCCTTCTCTCTTTCTCTGTCTCACTCTGTTCCCTCCCGCTCACTCTCTTTCTTAAAATCAAATCAGGATCTGCTGAAAAACATAGATGGTCACAAAAAGGCATTCCATGAGATCCACAGAGCCAGGTCTGTTAACGGAGTTCCTGTTCCATCTGACCAATTAGAGGATATGGCAGAGAGGTAAGGCTTTGAATCTGAAATATAAATCCTCTGTGAATGAAAGGGAACCTGTTTGCTTTTTAATCTGTTCACATAGCAGTCACTCTCTAATTATGTTTCTTAGTGGCAGGCATGAAAAAATTGGAAGGAAAAACCTCCTCGAATATGCATAAAAATATATTGAAAAGCCTAATGCTTTAAGGACTGATGAGAATCAAAACAAGCTATAGGTTTTGGAAGGGAATACTTTTTTACATTGATCCTGCTATTGCATGTCCCTGGAAGAAATGTTATGTAACAACAGCCAGGATGGATCTAGAAAAAGAAAGAAAAATGACTTTACAAAACTTAGTATCAGATGTAAATCGATGATCTATTTGAATAAACAGAAATGCAGTTAATTTGCTACTTAAAAGCTGTCATCAGAATTATCATCTTACATAATTAAATTTGTAGACTGAATTCAGTGAAAGATAAGAAAAATATCTAAACTATTACTAAAGCTTTCAGTCTCTCCTACAAAAATGAATGTTGCTGTTATTTTACTATAGTGTGATTCATTTCATAGGTTTAATTTTGTTGTCTCTTCATCTGAGCTCCATCTGTTGAAGATGGAGTTTCTGGAACTGAAGTACCGTCTACTGTCACTCTTAGTCCTTGCAGAATCAAAGTTAAAATCGTGGATTATCAAATATGGAAGGCGAGAGTCTGTGGAGCTGCTCCTTCAAAATTATATTGTAAGTTACAGCTTCTGTCTTTCTATAACTACTTTTTAAAATATTTATATTTAAGATTGCCAGAAATTTGGGGGGGGGGGGGGAGGAAGCAAAGCAACAAACAAACCACCACCCACAACCACAAAAAGAAATGAGACTTGCCAATCATCAATTTTATGACTGCATTTTTATGTAATATCTTGTCAGAGGTCTTTCCCGTGGAAGAAGTTTAGTCAAAAGGCTAAAAAGTACCTTTCCAGGCTCCGGTGCTGTCCTTATCTTGATTTCAGTAAAGCAAGTGACACTGCCTCCCACTGCATCCTCACAGCTAAACTGAGGAAGTGTGGTCTGGATGATCAGGTAGTGAGGTGGATTGTGAGCTGGTTGAAGGACAGAAATCAGAGAGTTGTGGTCAATGGGATGGAGTCTAATTGGAGGCCTGCATCTAGTGGAGGTCCTAAGGGGTCAGTACTGGGACCAACATTATTTAATATATTCATCAACAGCTTGGATGAGGGCACAGAGTGCACTGTCAGCAAGTTTGCTGATGACACAAAGCTGGGTGAAGTGGCTGACACACCAAAGGATTGTGCTGCCATTCAGCAAGACTTAGGATGGAGATTTGGGCAGGGAGAAACTGAGTGACATTCAGCAAGGGCAAGTGTAGAGTCTGCATCTGGGAAAGAACCCCATATACCAGTATAGGCTGGGGACTGACCTGTTGGAGGGCAGTTGAAGAGGAAAAGGACCTGAGGGTCCTATTGGATGGAAGGTTGACCATGAGCCAGCAATGTACCCTTGTGGCCAAGGCGGCCAATGGTATCTTGGGGTGTCTTAGAAGGGGTGTGGTCAGTAGGTCTAGAAAGGTCCTCTTCCCTCTCTGCTCAGCTCTGGTGAGGCTGTGTCTGGAATTTTGTGTCCAGGTTTGGGCCCCTCAGTTCAGGAAGGACAGGCAACTGCTTGAAGGAGTACAGCACAGAGCCACAAAGGAATTGATGTGAGTGGAATATCTCCCTTAAGAGGAAAGGCTGAAGGAGCTGGGTCTCTTTAGCTTGAAGAGGAGACTGATGGGTGACCTCCTTAATATGTAATTTACATAAATATGTAAAGGGTGAGTGCCAAGAGAATGGAGTCAGGCTCTTCTTGGTGGTGCCCAGTGACAGGACAAGGGGCAATGAGTGGAAGTTGAAGCACAGGAAGTTTCATGTAAACATGAGCAAAAACTTTTTCACTGTGAGGGTGACAGAACTCTGGAACAGTATGCCTAGGGGAGTTGTGGAGTCTCCCTGTCTGGAGATAGTCAAGACTTACCTGGATGTGTTCCACTATGATCTGGTATAGGTGATCCTGCTCTGGCAGGGGGTTGGACTACACGATCTTTCAAGAATGCTTCCAGACCTTATCATTCTGTGATTCTGTGGAAGTGACTCTCCATGCCCCATTTTTTGAAACACAGAAATAATGTCCCAGCTCCTGTCTGACCAGCAACTTAAAAAGCGTATCGGGAAATTCCAAGTTCTAGATTTTTACTTGCGTTAGGTTCCAATTCCAAAGAACTTAATTTCATCTTTCACAGCTGAATAGATGCACTTTATAGTGACTATACACAGGCTAAGCATTGGGATAGAGGTTGTTTTTTGGCATTCAGTTCCCCCACAGTACTTTATGTATTACAAATGATGAAAAAAAACCCCAAAGATATTCTGCCTCTGTGTAGTTGTTCAATGCACTATACTGATAGGGGAATCATTTTGTTCTCTTAAAGAATGTACTTTCTTGTCCTGTTCAGAATTAGTATATTCAATTCATTACTTTATTCCTGTTCTGGTAAGAAGTTGCTCCAGCTCTGTATCATCCATATATCATTTTAAGAAACAGAGGCTACTGACTTAGAAATACTAATTGATATGTTCCCTTTCAGTTTTGTGATGAAGTATCTTGTTAAATCCACACTTGCAGTGCCAACTGGCTGGTAAAACAGTACCACTGCTGCACTTCCACATTAGAGTGTAAGGGATTCTTTCAAAAGCATGGCATGGCTAAATATTTTTTCCACTTCTGTCTAATCTGTGTGAGGAAATTTACCCAGGAGAAAATTGTTGTGAAAGAATTCAGAGTTACAGAACCACTCAGAGCCAAGACACTGCAGAGAAAGTTGAAACTCAATAAAGTTCCTCTGCAAAGGCAGAACTGAAGATCTGTTATTCACACTTTTCTCTTTCTATGTTTAAACTTTAACAGTTAAGGACAAATGGAAATTCAGAAGCCTTGTTTTAAACAAGCTTTGCAAAATTCAGATAGTTCTTTAAAATAACATAGTTTGCTAGAGTGATGTGTAACGTCTAGGACTTGTAGTCTAATTGTTTACTCTGTAAGACCATCGCAAAAACTACCAAAAGGTGACAAGGGGAAAAAAAAATGAGGAAGTGGATAGATTGATTTTTGGGTTATAATTGTATATAACTTTCTTTTTTGTGGTGGTGGTGGGTTTGTTTGTTTTGTTTAAATTGAACATTAAGTGTTGGATTTGTATGTCAGTTTGTGATTACCTGAATTATTCTTGTGCTTCAGACCACTAATGCTGAGAAGATTGTTAGGGGAAAGAAAATGTTTCATTGCATCATTTTATGAAGCTGCATCACATGAAAATGAGGAAATTGAGACAAGCAGATAAATAGATCTCACTTTGATTCCTGATGGCCTTGACATCTGGCTTCTTCCAGGTGTCCAGTGATAGGAGACTTTACTTGCTTTGACTTACCTGGGAGCAATTTTCTAGGACCAAGAGCCAAGTGTTACTCTTCCAGTAAATTAGGAGTCTTACGTAGGAAAGCTGTAGTCAGTGGCTATATTAGTAGGAGATAAAAATGTAAGTTTGTTTGTCTGCCAAAAAGCAGACTGAATAACGTCAGCATTCTAGGAACATGTATGGTTAGGATCTGGATAGAACATTTGCCTGGAAAATATATATTTGTACTGTAACTTAGAATGTGGTGCTTGTTACCGCATCCCATCTTCTTTTCACTTGTCTGTCATATATGAGAAGTATAGGTCAAGATAATTTGTACACCATCAACCCCAAAAATATACTCTACTGGAGTCTCAGCTATGGGAGAGATGTTAGGTACCATTGTCCTTGGATTTTAACCCATAGAACTGGCATTGATATATTAGACCAATATGCTATCCAGATTTGGGGAAAGGCACTTTGTCAGATAGGAGACAATACTGATCAGTAAAATGTCTATATTTAGTTTTTGAAAAGATGAGTATTATATAAGTAGTTTGTTGCAGTCTTTTGGTTTCTCTCATGAAATCTTGGAGATTTTAGTTCAGGGTAAAATGTTTCCTTGTTCATAAATATATTTCTAACATGTGCACTAGGTAACTGTGGTAATTTGACATAGGAACTGTAAAAGGTTAAAGTTAGAAGAATTTATATATATATACACACACACACACATACTGTTTGGCAGATGAAATTTTAACACTGTTTTTCATATTTATATTATGTAGGTGCATGAATGCACCAAATCCGATTCTCCTCTTCAAAGTACATTGAACTTTGACCTCCTATGAAATCTAGTTTACAAATGTCACACCTAGTGCATACAGAATTTTGTCTATTCTGACATTTCAAAGCTCGTGTGGACCTATGTGAAATATACTTATTTTTGTAGTTTGATAACTGAGGAGGCATGTGAGGTGGTTTAAGCACCAAAACCATTGCAAAACTCTAGATAAGTACATTAGATAAGGTGATATAAAAGTCAGATAAAAGAGCAGGGATTCTTTCTCTTTGAACAGTGATAATGCAAGATATAGAATTCTATATCACCTTTAAAGGAAGTAACATTTCCAAGAGACAATACCATAAGAAGTAAAGAGGCATAAATTATAAAGACCTAAAACTTTGTGACCAAAATATTTCCAGATAAATTATTCATTGCTCTTCTACACATTGCACAGCTAAAATATCACCCACAAAGGAAAAGCACCCACTTAGGAAAAGCAGTATTTCTTTGTGCACTGTTTACTTAGTCTTATTTTTATAGATTAGCAAAGAGGTAAAGGAATGCTAAAGGCTAACTCAAATGTTTTTTGTCTCTTAAAGTGGAGCCTGCCTTTCAGTATACAGGAACAATTAAATATTTTAAACTGGTTTAATGAGATTGGATTTTTGTGGTGACTTGTGTGGATGATTTTTTCAATAAAATTGATTCCACTTGGACTCCAGTGTAAAAGTTTCCATTAAAAAAGCTAATTGCTTGGTTTCTGCAAATCAGCAACTGCTAGACTAACTCAGAACATGTTAAATAACCAGAGAATTTTTCCATATGCAAAGTAAATAGACTGCATCTGTAAGCAGAGATTCTGATGTGCCACTAATTTGACAAGGTGAAATTTCTATCTTTTATAATGATGAGAATCCTGATGTAATTTCATGCAAAATATCCTCATTCTTAATATTTGCCATTATTTCATCTTTGCTTGTTTTTCTTTTCCTTTCAGTCCGTTATTGAAAACAGTAAGTTCTTTGAGCAGTATGAAGTTACTTACCAGATCTTGAAAAGAGCAGCTGAAATGTATGCCAAAGCAAATGGTTCAGGTAAATGGCTGCGTTTCTTTGGTCATGGGAACAGCAGTTTGTCATAAGCATCTCTAAAAAGATCTAATATTTGTTTGTTCCATGCAGCAGATATGTACAGCAGCTGCAGTTCACCAGAGAGACTACTCTGGTAGATCATTGCCTGTAGCAATTTCATGTATTACTTAGTGTAAAGACAGCTGGTGCCAAGCAGCCTGTCTTCCTGCTGTTGGGATTTCTTAATCTCCAGAAGAAGGTGGTCGTGTTCATGCTTCCTAATGGTAGAAGTCCACAGTCCATGACAACTTCTGATTATTTTTTCTTTCAGTGTTGTTAATTTGTGTCAAAAGTGTACCAGAGGCAAAATTAGGAGTGTTGAAGGTTATGTCCTGGTGCCTGGAAATGCTCCCTGGTTTGGCTTCATCTGCTAGGAAAAGACAAATAAGCAGTTGGTCTCAGTATCATTGTTCTAGCAAAAGTAGACTCTGATTTATTGAAGATTCTTCATTAACTGTGAAAACCTCTGAGAGGAACCCCAATTATAGTTGAAGTATGAATATACATGGAAAAAAAAATATGTTGCTGATTCAACAACTGCCTCCTGTAATTCCTGAACAATGCTGAGTTCAGTGTGAATGCATGAGGCCACTATTTGACCTAGATAGTTGCAGACGTGAGATCACTGTAATCTCTGCTGAGGAAATAACACAATATTTTCTGTGGAGGTTTGCTGCAGATGCTAAAATACTTAGCAGATGTGGAGAGAAAATGTATATACTTTTTTTTTTTTTAGGTTGATTATGGTGGCACTCAAATCTTACAGAAGTAAACCATTTTAGTAAGGCATACTTACAAATGATAAAACTCTTAGTTTTATTCAATGCTATTAGGAGAAAAAAAAACAAATTCTTTTCTATGGGGCAGCTACTAACATGAATTCAGAAACAGCAGTACAAATTAGTACAAATTACATCTTAGCTAATTTTTAAATTATCTTTACTCTGCAGGTTTTATGAAGTCTAAGGATCTTCATGGGTTCTTTTTTCTTCTTTCTTTTTTTCTTCTGGGATGAGGAAACACTTACTCCTTTGTTGTGGGGAAAATACTAAAAAATAAATGGCAAGAAATTAGCAGCAGTTTGGTTTTGAAGTCAGTGGAAGGAAAATTAGAATTTCATTCAGTATTTTCAATACAGACATAATATATTTGTACATTATACATCTCTGTTATTTTTTGCCTTTTCTTGTTTCATTATAGATTGGAAGAGAACACTACACTGAATATGCGGTGTGATTGTTTTCATGTATCACTCACTTGATATACTTTCCATAGTCTTACTTCACAGGTTGACTTTCTCACAGCACTAAAATTGGGCTGTGAAATATAAGTTGCTGTAAAATATAATTCCCTGGTGAGAATGGTTAAGCGTAACATGAAATTAAACTTTACAGAAATAATAACAAACTCAAATAATCTGTCTTTCCTTTATCTTAGTGGAAGAAGTTGAGAATGTGATGAAATTCATGAGTGAAACAACAGCACAGTGGAGGAACCTCTCGGTAGAGGTGAGAAGTGTAAGAAGTATGTTGGAAGAAGTAATAGCTAATTGGGACAGATACAGCAGCACTGTGGCAAGTCTACAGGCTTGGCTGGAAGATGCTGAAAAAATGCTAAATCAACCTGAACATTCTAAAAGGTATGCACTAATAGTGCTATTTTTTTAAACTATGAAACATGGGATATGGTTTTGCATTCGCATACAAGAGGGAGGCACGTTTCAATTCCTGGTATACTGTCACATTCATCATAGCAGTTTCAGTGTTTACACCTGCGGTGCATATGGAAACATATATATATTAACCCAGTGAAGAAAGGCATCATTTGTGCTAATGTGTAGAACTGCTTAGGCTGGAAAAGATGCTTGAGATCATGAAGTCTAACCATTAACCTAACACTATCAAGTCTGCTGCTGAACTGTGTCCCTAAGCACCACACCTACAGGCCTTTAAAATACCTCCAGGGATGATGATTCAGCCACTTCCCTAGACAGCCAGTTCTAGTGCCTGACAGCTCTTAGAGTGAAGAAATTTCTCCTAATGTTCAACCAAAACCCCTCCAGTGCAGCTTCAGGCTGTGTGGTGGGGTAGGAAGGTTCCCCCCACACACAAAAGAATCCACAGCTAACTCAGCCGGAGAAGCAGATGAAAGCTATATTTTACAAGCAGAAATGGAATGCAATGAATATGTACAAAAACATACAATATTTACAATATATACAGAAATATACAGCAATGTATGTAATACAGGAGACCTTTCCCCAACCCCGCTGTGGCCAGGGGGGGGTTGGCCTGTTCCCCCTTCTCCCTCCCTACCTCCCCTTTTTCCCAAAAGGGTTAGAGAGAGAAAGAGAAAGGAAGGTAATTAAAAGCTCAAAGTGAATGCAAGAGTTAGTTTTCTTATCTGGTTAGCTCTGTTAATCCAAGGTCATTCCTGCCATGCAAGCTGTTGCTTCGGAGAGAGAAACAGGTGAGCTTGCAGGACAGGGAGAAGAAGACGACTGCCCAGACTGACAGACTAAGCTAAAGGTTACAGCTGAATTCTACCAATGAAATTGGTTTAGCATATCTTTGTTTTCATTCAAATACCAAAACATTCAGCCAGAGTGTTCAGAAAGTGTCCATTTCTTAAAGGCACAGCCTAAACCGGTCACAGGCTGTTTCCACTCTTCTTGTCACTTCTTCTCCAATTGCTAATTTCTTCTTGAAAACTGTTGAAGATCACTCAGAAGTAGCATAATCTACCTATAGACTGAGATACATGTTTTTAAAAGTTGCTTTGAATCTAGCACCACACAACAATAATGTTCACTTAATTTCAATGAGTTCTGATTTAGCAGTATATGTTTGGTTATTAAGACCATAACCAACAGGTCTATTGGTTTGTACAATTAACAGTCATGCAGTCATCCGCATGAGCACTAGGAAGTTAACAGCAAATATATTAATGAACAAACTATAACTCCTATGTATGCTTGCAGTTTCTCTTAAGTACTTCCTGTCATAACCTCATTGTAATTGTACTCTCCCACACTTTTCTCCAACAGTTGTTTCCAAAAGTTTATCAGAGGGCTTCTAGATCTCATGTGGGGACTTCCCTAAAGAGGGCTGCATCATTTTTTAGTGAGAATAAGGTGTGCTTTATAGCGTATTCAAAATTTGTCTGAATTTCGCACATGCTTTAGGTTGGCTTCTCTAAATGGAGAGACTCTCCAGCAAGGTCTGAGGGAGGTAATAGTTTGTGAGAGTAAGCATGTGCAAGGACATGAGTAGTTTACTCCTTTTTTTTTTTTTTTTTTTTTTTTTCCCTTCCTTCTTGACCTCTGGTAAGCCTGACTGTTATGTTTATTCACTGATACATCAGTACAAAACACCTGTACATTTTCATTGTGGCTGTATCAGAACTGGTTTTATTGCTTATGAGTTCTGACAAGTATAAAGTTTCAGGATTGTAGCTCTGAAACTTGGGATGACTGACAGTACAGTTGGACAGGACTTTTCTTATGTATGCCTAAGCAAAGGATTGCACAGGGCTGTTTTTAGAATTATAGGGTAGAATGATATAAATAAGATGGATCAGTGCTTATCAAGTATTGTGGTTCAGCTTGCATCCTTTTGGCTAATCTTCCTCCCTCAAAAGAAGATGGTCTCATGATTCCTTCTGTGGGGAACAGTCTTTGCCATGCACCAAAAGTCATGGGACAGTGATTGAGTGCTGTTTTCTTTACTGCTATAGCTGTAGTCATAGTGCCTGGAGATAGCTGTCCAGAGAATACTTGCTCGTCCTCTTGAAGAGGAAAAAGAAGGGAGAGAGTTGGTCTTTGTCTTCTCTACCAATTTATGTGAACGTACTTGCCTACATGATGCACAGAAGCATTTAGGGTTCTCACTGGTCTATTTAGGTTGTCTCACTGGAAACATAGGGGAAAAAATAAATTAGTGACAACTGTCCCCTTCTCATCTGCATTCACCTACCCTGAAATAGAAGGAAGCAGCAATTAAAGAATCAATCTTCTCATATCTTGTGGGATACCAGACCCAGGAAAGTTGCATATGGTTTTTGGAAGGGGAAGAATTTCTTTGCTGTCTGTATATGACTCAGATAATTATGAGCCTATATTATTTGAAGATAAGACAGAAATCAAATGAGTTTTCAGTTATGGAGCTTTCTCTTAAGGAGGAGTTCCATTAATGTAACTGAAGCTACTCACTGGAGTAAAGTGAGCTTTAAGTAAACTTGTGGGTGATGTTTAATTCCATAATAGGTGATGTTCACAGACCTTAAAATTCTATTAGGGCACATCCAAAATGAAAAGCTTCAGAGGAAAATTGTTTGCAGAGTTTTATCAAGCCAGTAGCTGGTGATTAAATATCAGTTTGATGATTTACGTTAAAGACTATTTGAAAAAGTCTCAGAAAAGAGCTTTAATTTTCTTCTTCAGGACTTCTTCCGGCACTTACCTCATTGGATCCAACAGCACACAGCTATGAATGATGCTGGGAACTTTCTGATTGAAACATGTGATGAGACTATTTCCAGAGATCTTAAACAGCAGCTACTGTTACTAAATGGAAGATGGAGAGAGTTGTTTATGCAAGTTAAGCAGGTGTGTGTTTTCGCTATTGTTACTTTCAAATATTTACTTTGTCATTTCTATGCAAGCAAGACAGATTTGCTCCACTGGCAGGACTATAGGACAACTTATTGAAGTGACTGTTTATCATTACTTAAATTAGAAATTAGTCCCTGGCAGCTGTTTATTTCATTGGAGCCTTTCCTCTGTTTATCTTTTGGTTATGCAACTTCTTCTTTTTGGACATTTTCAGCAAGTGCAAATTGTAGGTTTTCTTTATGGTTTTCTGTGTGGATACAGTGATTATTATTTATGCATATCCTTTAATGTTCTTCAAAGAAATCTATTGATTTCAAGTAGTATTATTGTAAGCTTTGCAATACTAAACAGTGACAATGATGAAAATGAGTATTTCTGTTACTTATGAAAGTTGCATGAAATTATAGTGCAGCCAGTAAGTGGGCGCAGTACAAGTCAATTAACTAATTTTTCTTCCTAAATTATTCAGACATACCTTCTATCTTGTGCAGAAGGAGACACTGATAGTAAATGGAAAAAAATACTCCATCTCATGGAAGAGATTAAAGTGATTGGAAAATAAGTGGTCCTGTATTTGCTCTTTAAAAAGCAAAGAGATGTGAGAAGTATTTCACACCTCATAAACACATTAGAAAAATCTTTGCTATAGTTAAATGGAATTATGTCTTCTCCTTCCAATGATTTTAAATAGCAATTGCCTATTTGAAGATGCTGAATCTATTTTCGTTACTGGCATGATTATTTATTGCCATTGCAGTCAAGGTAAATGCAAAAGCAAGTGGCGACTGATCTTTTATCATTTTAAGTTTTCTCCACTCTTGATCAGAATGTTCTCATAATGATACTCGGGGTGATTCACTCTAGAAACAGTAATGTCCAGCATGTAAATATCTTTTTCCCTGCTTATGTAGCTTCTTTCGTGTGCTGGCTAAAATATGTCATGTAGCTCTTTCCACTTTAAAATAACTGCTTTTGCTCTTCCTCAACCAGCATTTTTTACTGAAATTTCCCTTATCCTTCAGCTTTTTTCAGCTTTTCATGTTCTCTTTGCTGAATGGTTTGGTCATTACTGTAGGTAAAGAGAAATCAATTGAGATGTTTATTCTAGGTTAGAAACACGTGACAGTTCGGTGTGCTCCACATAATCCAAAATTTTAAAAGGCTGACCTGTTGTATGAATGCTGTTGTTTTTACTATCAGCACCACTGAAACTAAGGCAATTAATGTCTAACTAACTTAGATTATTTTCCATTATTAAAAATGTGCTAATTGCCTCAAATCATTACTTAACTGCCAGATATCATTTGTGCTTGACATTTTTTTGTAGTATGCTCGAGCAGATGAACTGGACAAAATGAAGAAGGAATACTCTGATGGTGTTGCCCATTTGACAGCTTTTATTGATGGGAGCAATAGGAAATTTTCAGTCCCTGTGGAAATGGCCTTCCTTGATGTCAAAATGTTTGTACAAGATTTAGAAGTAAGTATCTTCATTCCACTCCGTTCTCTCTCCTTCATAAAAAAAAAAAAAAAAAGCTGCAACTACTGAATTCTGAGATCATAAAGTTATTTTAACTTGCATTCAATTATTACTTTTTTGTTACCAATAGTGCTTTTGGTTTTTTTTTAAATAATTTCTGTATAGCTAATACAAATCATTGTACTCTATAACTGACATTTCTAAGGAACACTATTCCACTGGATAGTCTTTGTGTAGTTTCTAATCCCATTTATATGAGCTGACTGATATCCTTAGGCACAGTTTTTGTGCCTTTGAAATATGATCCATTCTTCACTAAAATCAGTGATAAAAGGAGTTGATAATTGGAATATGTACCATATATCTCTTGAGAACAAACTTGTATCTCCAATGAATGAATGATTGTTGCTGTTGAAATATTTTCTGAACCATTTGTTTTAGAATATTAAGCAGAAGGTGCCCACCATGGAAGCTCAGTATAAAATGGTTACAAGGACAGCTCAACTTGTTACAAAAGAAGTTCCCCAAGAGGAAGTGAATGAAATTCTTGGAACTTTGACAAGGATCAAAGAGCAGCTAAGCAAGGTTGCAGACTATTTTTCTAAAGGCTGTTGGCTGTTGAACTAATAAATAGTATGCTCCCCTACATAAATGCTCAGATAAATTACTTTGAGCAAATTCACAGTTACAGAAACATATTATTTCTTCTAGACTTTAAGAGTACCATTCTTAACATTATTTTCTTTAAGTAGTACAATCAGGACTGATTAATCTTAAAAGAGGCCAGTAGCAACTATACTAACGCACGTATAGAGGAAACTGCTATTTGTTGAATTTTGCAACATTTTTAATAATTATTTTTCTTTACAATGGCTGAAGGTTAAGGAGTATTCCTGTGCCCTGCTTTATGAATGCCAGCATCTGCTGTCTCCACTGGAAGAGCTGGAGAAACAAATCACACATTTTTATGAATCTCTTGAAAAAGTCAATGAAATAATTTCTATCTTGGATCCTGAAGCACAACCTACAACTCTACTTAAACAAAAAGCCCAAGTAAGTTTCAAAAACGTCTTAGAAATATTTTCTGTTTCTCAATAGAGTTAGCTTTCTAAGAATTTAGATTACAGCTTGATAGTAGAGTATGTATTTTATTATACTCAGGCAACACACAGTCTATCCTAAAGTCAGTGAGGCATAAACATGTGATGATTGAAGCTTGCATTCCCTCCTAGTGACCATGGTTTCAGTCCAAGAAGTAAATGTGAGACTTTTCAATCTAGTGAATTGGACTGAAGTATCAGAAGTACTTTGGATTTTTATTAAACAGCTGAAAAAAAAACATGATTCGGGACATCCCTGGGGTTTTTTTGACAATTATTGAGGTTTCTTATAAGTTTGGAAGTGGTTTCTTCAAAGTGTATTGTAGAAGAACATTAACTTTTCTGCCTGACCAATAAACATTTCCTGTTGGAAGAATTCAGAGCTAGTTACAACTCATGTGGAAAGGTAAATGAAAATACATCAGTCTTGCATAGGAATTGGTGTTTATCTTTGTGTATATGTGGCACATGGCCTAGAAACAGTCCTCAAAATTGGTGTACACATTTCATTAGAGTTGGATTTGACAGTTAATATAAATAAAAGGATGGGGGTTTTTTAATGGGAAGCTCAGGTCTTTCAAAGCCATTTAGACTCTCTCACAGATAAAAAAATAGAACAAAGATTTTTTTGTGTGTGTGTTACATATACATATATAATATTAAAAAATTGTTCAAGCCTATAATGACTCTGGAGATCTGCCCAATAATTTATCAAGAAGGGTGTTCTCTACCAGTGGCTTCAAGCTTTGATTGTATTTGGGTGAAGTATCTGATGAGCTTGAGTCAAGCCAGTCCATTCATCTTCCAGAGTAAATAATTTTCTGTGAACAGCTGAGTCATATGTCAAACCTGCTGGTTAAGGAGGCAGCTCAGAAAAAGGAAACACGCTTTTCTGCGTCTGAAGGCCAATATGACCCAGAGTGTCACAATAAAAGGATGTTTCTTCTGCCGTTATATGCCAACCAAGAAGCCAAAATCTCCTGGTTTCTGCTGATCAGAGAGGAAAATGTGCTATTCTTTCAATAGCAGAACAGTTTCCTCACCACAGGGTTGCTTTAAGCCCTTGGTTGGTAGGGGGTTTTTTTTGTTTGTTTGTTTTTCAGCCACAACTTCATGCATGGTTCTTATTTCTCTTTTATTAAAGTATAATTTTCGTTACTTCAGACTGTTTGTAATGAAATCTGAATTGCAATAGTTGACAGGAAAGGTAAATTTGTTGAAAGGTGAGAAAGGTTAACATGTCAACCTGCTACTGAAAGTTTCCATTTTTATGCCTATTGATTTCACTGCTGCCTATTTATAATTAGGCAATAAGTAGAGATGTCTCATAAAATTAAATTACAGAATAATTTATTGACCAGCATTTGTTTGGATACATCTGTGCCTTTTTTCCACAGGTAGGTAGAGCACTGCTTAGGTACTGGATTCTGTGTACAAGGGGAAAGTTGTGTGGTCTTTGTTATTCCACATAACACTTTGAGTTGTTTGGTTTTTGTGGTGCTTTGACATTGTGCCTTTTGTTCTTGCTGTCAAAAAATATCTTTCTGGTATCTTTCTGGTATTTTGCCAAACTTTCTTCTCCTTTATTCCTAGCCAGGGTGGATATGTGTGTTTGCCTTTTTTATTTTTAGCTGTTCTTCTCTCTTTTAGGATTTGGTAGCTTATCAAGAAAACTGCAAGAAAGATTTGTCCCTAATTGAGAGAAATAGTCAGAGTATCCTGCAGCGTGTGACTTCAAGTGAAGTGTTACAGCATTTCCATCAGTCAACGTTTCAGAAGAAAGTTACACAAGTTCAGATTACTTTTCAGGTAATGTTGTCATATGTTGGTGCAGTTTTGAAAGTTTATTCACATGCAGCTGATCCAGCCTTACTGTATCTCCCCATTGTCACATTATTAATTATTGATTAGTCTGCATTTGGTAATAAGTGGTCAGGAGACAGCTGGTCATGTTCTTCACGCAGATATATTCAGGGGCACCTGGAATTTAAGGAGAACTTTCACACATCTCCGACTTTTTTTCCAAATGAGGAGCCTGAAATCCACCTGTTAGGGCTCCACTGGTCTTTCGTTTCTGTTGGCTATTTGCTGATATATTGCCATGCATTCCCTTTCACACAAAGCATGGAAGATGGAAACTTTCGCAAATCCAAACTGGGCTTTGTATTTCCTTAGAAAAGACAGTGAATTGTGAATATAGAAAGTTGCAAATAGGTACTTGCTTTTGTTGATGTAAAGATGTATACTTGGGGCTATAATTTGCCTTACCTGTAGAGCTCTATGGTATTAGCCATGTTGATATTTTAGGGGCTATTCAGCCCCATGCTAGCATGAAATCAACCATGATGTTATAGTCCAATCTTGGAGTTTATTACATTTGATTTCAGGTGATTATGGTTAGGTGTCAGACTGTCTAAACTGATTTTTATGCTGCAGAAAATTACTTATCAGTAAAGAGCTGTCCCTGAGAGGTGGATTTCAAAATGTATGTTGTATTTTGTGGATTTTACTTAAAGATCAGTGGGGTTTAATTTACATTTTAGAAATAATTTAAGTTCAACTCATAGTAACAGAAGCAGATAGAGTCGTAGCTTGGTAAATTTACCATGTTAAGCATTCATTATTCTGCTCCTATAAAGATGGATGCTGATTTATCTCTTCTTGTGTTAGAAAATAAATGTATAAAACATGGCATAAGAAAACATTCAAAATGTGACATGCCTAGAGGTAAAATGGATCTGGAAACTGGCATTTTCTCATGTAAAGAACACATTTCTTGTATGATTCAAATCTTTATCAGGAATGTTTAAAAAGGTTTATCAAGCTGTTTAATTTGAAAAATGCAGATTCAATTCTCTCCCAGGTTACAATCATTACAATTCCTTACACTCAGTTTTGTTACCAGTGAAAAGTGTATGATTATTAAATTCTGTAACTTGCCTAGGAAACTGTAGCCACTAGATAATGCAATGCACTGAGAGAGTCTAAAAAGCACAATAATGAAGAACTGTGACTAAGGTTTCAAAACAAAAATATTTTGGAGTGGCAACTAACCGAGACTTTAGCTGTCTTTCTTTGAAGCAGCTTTCTACCTGGTAACTTATCTGGCCCTACTACTGTGAGAATTGTGCAAACTTCCTCCAGGTCAGAAGACCTGTAGCATAGAACTGGTTGGATCCATAGGTCAAGCCACCTTCATGTAGAATTGTGTAGGAGGAAGTAGTCTGCTACTAGGAAAAATGTAATGGCAAGCTTCTGCTCATACCAGGTGCTTCATTTGAAAACAGGCTGTAGGAAAGAAACACTAGCCAAATAGCAGAGGCATACTGAAGGTATCAGCAACATCTATAGTAGCTTTCTACCCATTTTGATTTGAATGTAGGATGACATTAGCATGAGCCTTAGTGTAAGCATTAAAAATTGAGAAGTGGGAGCATGAAAAGGAGAAGCAGTTGTGAATGAAATATATTTGAAAAAGTTACACCAATTTATTTTTTTTTGTGTAAGATAATGGTAAAAGAGCAAATCAATGAGAAAGTACCAGCTCATTCTCTTTGCTTGTAACTCAGAATATGGTCAGGAAAGCCGGTGACTGGAGGAAAAACATAGAAGCAAATAGCCGTTTGATGAAGAAATTTGAGGAGTCTAGAGCAGAGCTGGAGAAAGTAATACAGATTGCAAATTCTTGCTTAAAAGAAAAAGGGAATCCTGAAGAACTTCTCAAGAAACATGGGGTGAGTAAATTCTCTGACCTTCCTCATGGAAATCTTTGAATGCATGACACACAAGTGAAAAGCTTACTTAATTTTAAAATTGAAGTGAGTTTATTTCACATATAGAAGTTATGCAGGTCAGGTAAAACAGATGTCAAGATTTAAAAAGAAAGAAAAAGGATAAAAGATCACCCCTGTAACTGATAAATGTAAGCAACTAGAAATTGAAGAGAAGACCACTAGAAATTAGAATTGGGTTTTGCCAGTAGACGCATTGGGACATTTTACTAGTCTCATGCATCCACTGCCTTTTTTTTTTTTCTCAGACTAATGTTTGTGTTGTAAGCATTATTTATGCATATATCTTTAAAGTTGTGTTCCTGTTAAAATACCATCTCACAGTACTGGCTGAGAATAAATAGCCAGAAGCAGATCTTTCCTTAGTTCAAACTTCAGCTGGATGTTAGGAAGAAGTTCTACACAGAGTGAGTGTAGCCCATTGGAATCGGCTGCCCATGGAGGTGGTGGAGTCACCTTCATTGGAGGTGTTCAGGAGGAGACTTGATGGGGTGCTTGGTGCCATGGTTTAGTTGTTTAGGTGGGTTGGATTGGTTGATGGGTTGGACACGATGATCTTGAAGGTCTCTTTCAACCTGGTGTATTGTATTGTATAGATATAACCTCAAAATTTTCAGACTGTGTTAGGAAACTTCATATAGGCAGGTTAACATACCAATAACCAGCTTCATCGTCTCACCTCCCTTCAACTAACCTCAACTTCAGGAATTCTTTAATCAGCTGGATCAGAGAGTCCTAAATGCCTTTCTGAAAGCATGTGATGAACTTACTGACATTCTTCCTGAGCAAGAGCAACACAGCCTGCAGGAAGCTGTGAGGAAACTCCATAGGCAGTGGAAGGTTAGTGACACTGAGTGATTTCTCTGGTGTGAACCTTGGAATGTTTCTGCATGACCTGAAAAAAGTTAAAATAATGTAACTCATTTTTAAAAAGGTTATTTGGCTTCCCATACAATTGGGAAAAAAAAAAAAAAATATTTTGCAACATTAGATAATTATACCTACAAATACCCTTGTGAAAAACCTCTGTTAAGAGGTGAAACATCAAGAAATGTGAAAAATAGGTTATGAAACCTTATATACAGCCATATCCATGCCTGTGTTAAGAATATTTGTTGAGAATAGGTGCTACCTTTTCTTACTTAATACTGAAACTGGGTGATTGCAGTTACTTTATTTACCTTGATAAAACTAATTTGTAAGAGATTGGGATATCAGTTTAAATTGTGTCTTCTGATAAAGGCTCTAATGAATGAACAAACATTGCTTATAAGCTATGGAATTTTTCTGCCTGCTGCATCATGTTGCAGGTCAAAGCTGAAGCAATGGGCAAGTAATTTATTACTCTCAGAGACAGGAATATATAGAAACAGTTATGAATGCACCTTCACTACTGTTGTTTGTTTTATTATTTTATACAGGAAATATTTGTTATATCTTGCCAAGAATCAAGATGTCTCTAACGTGCCTTATTCTAGTCCCCAGAAACTTCTGACCTTATGATATATCTAGGAGATATTGGTAATAGGATTGCTTTATTTACTTGAGAATACAGAGAAACCCCCATCTGTTCATGCACATACATGCTTTATTTTCTCTATTAGCAGGTTTAAGATTTCTTAATTGTAGTAATTTCACATTGAGATAGTGGGAGCAGTGATTATCTCTGTGCTAATTTATTGCCCTTATGGATGTGTAGGATCTTCAAACAGAAGCCCCTATCATTTGATCCACTTGAAGATTGAAGTACAGAAAAGCAAGTTCTTAGTTACCGTGGAGGAGTGCAAAGCCGAGCTAACTCGTCAGAACAAGGTGTTATCAAGAGAAGGCAATGAAAGGATGATCGAGGAACACGTGGTATGAATTAGGTGCCACCATGTGGGCATTTGTAGAAATACATTCAATGTCAATCATAAACAAGAACTGACCAGATCTTAAGCCACAAAGTAGTCTGTGCACAACTAAATCAGATCAATCCTTAGGGCCTCTAGCAAAAACACTGATTTGAGCTCAGAACGGTTTATAACAAATACATAGATATGTGTTGGGATTTTTACCAACTTTGATTATTTTATTGGATTTTCTGTTTTGTCTCCCATCAGTTGTTCTTTGGTGACAAGGGACCTTACCACCTTTGTGAGAAAAGACTGAAACGGATTGAAGAACTGTGCCAAAAGCTGCCAGTTTCTGATCCAGTGCGGGGTACATTGGAAAGCAGCCAACGAATTCTGAAGGAGCTCAAGTCCCAGATAGACAGCACATATGTGAAGTTAACAGAGCACTCAAACTCCTGGAAGGCCTATAAGAACAGGTGTCAGCTCAATTGCTAGCTGAATTTCATAGAGCCTTATGTGTGGTCACTCATTAAAATGTCATCATAATATCCATACCATGTAAAGAATGGTACAGTGATGTTGGTTATACTTTATGTAGCAATTCCACAAATTTATAGTGGGTATTATTATTGTGGGCTTAAATTTAAGAGGCTACTGATAAGTGGTGGCAATTTTCATCTAACTTTTATCCTTGCTTTGCATTATGTGATGTTTTATTTCAGATTTTCTGAACTGGCAAATTGGATTTTATCAACAGAAAGAGAATTAAAGAAGATAAAGGAAAACGTCAATGACACTACCAAATACAAGCAATTTAAAGCATCTGTGGGGGTGAGCCCTTGGCTTGTATTCTAACAAAGATACTGTCATGGCTACTGGAACTTTGGATAAAACTCTATTCTGAAGTAGTGCAACTGTTTTACTATGTAGACAATAGTAGTTCTACTGATTCCTGGTATTTTTAAAAATGTTTCCAGGAGAAAGGTCCAAATGCAGCAAAGTATAGCACATGTTTCTACTTCGAGTAATGTAGAGAATGGCAAGTCCCTTTACCTGTATGTTCAGAACATCCACAGAAGCAGAGAGAATAGTTGCCTCTCATCCCACTGCTTGCACAGTTAAGTGCTGTATTCAGAAACACCAAAATTTCTGGCTCAGCTGTTTTTGAAGGATCAAGTTATTGTTTTATACCTAGAGAAAGCTTTTATAAACTTCTATTCTCTTCTATGATAGTATAATAGGCTACTGTTCACTTCTGTATTGGTGACTGGTAACAGAAGTGGTAAAATAGCTGAAGATTGAGCCATTTTGGTTAAATTTGGTTTAGGCAATAATTTATTGTGTCACTTGTGACTTAGCTTGACCCTAAGTTCTTTTCTTTATTTCATATACTAGGAGCAAAAATAGGAATGTCACATACTGTAGGATTTTGTGAATGTCATGAGCCGGTTTTGAGGCTATTTGTGCAGAGAAAACATAATTTGGATGACCTTGATAAAGCAGATCAACTTTTAGCTTAATGGCTGCTCCTGCTCAAAAAAGTCATGCAGTTTCACTGCTGGCAACTTACCAGTACTGGCACAAAGATATAAATGAACTATTGGACAAAAGGAGGGGAGATTGGGCATTGGGGGGGCATAGGGGTGGAAATTACATAAAAGCTTATACCACTTGGAATTTTATGTTTCAAAAAGTCACATTTAAGATTTAAATTTTAAAAATTGGTCGATGTGTGGAAAATATATACATGGTATCTACTGTCTATCTGTAGGTAAAATGTTAGTTTGTGAGGGAAAAGTACTTCACTACTACTTATTAGACTGTTCTTTGATAAAATAAGGTCAAGTCTGTGGAGGAATCCCAAAAATCTAGCTATTGACTGGAGCACAGTCTGATAGGATATGCAAATAGGAAAATACTACATTTCTAGTGTTTCAATATAAGAACAAATGTAGTATTTTTATACTGATTTTTTAACTGATACAATAAATGCCACTCTTCAGTGTATTTTGTTTGTATGAAGTAAGTATGTTTTGGTTCTTCCACAGGAATTTAGGAAGCATATTAACAAGCAAGGAGAAAATCACAGCTGGCTGAAATCTAGACTTGTTCTTTTGACTGCAGTATGTCCTGATTTGGAGGCCAAAAAGACAGAGGATGAGTTTTCTAAACTTTCCACTGACTTCAGGAGAGTCCTGGATTTGCTGGCTGAGGTACAGTATGAGGGACACAAGAACTCTCTATTTACAGCATTATGTGAAATCACATGCAGCATGACTTTCACAAGCATATGTTTCCTATTGTGTGTTTTTTAATGAAACTGCAAGCAATTCAGCAACAAAAAACTCATTTGTACTCCCTGGGTAGCAAAGCCTTGTGAGTTGCAGGCCAAAAATACTGACATTATTGTAATGGATTTTTTCTCTTTGCAGGATTGGAAATCATCCTAATAAATGTTTCTGGAATCAAAATTTCAGTAGTTTTAGAGGCAACAGATAGTTTTCTAAAATCAACATGTAGCGAACTGTGGCAAAACTGTGATTTGCATCACCTGGTTGATATAAAATTTGACTTTAATCTTCATTTATGTATCATTTTTATGATGAAAAATAGAGGAAATTTTGTGAGGTAGTTTCAAATTATTAAGAATGTCTCTTAGTTTATGAATTAGCAGGGAATTTACCACTTCACAATTTTCACAGTAAAAGGAAAGGTCAAAACAAACTTGAACATCTTATACTAGAAGGCAGCACAGATCCATTTGAAAAGAGTTCAGAATAGAGAAGAAATTTAGACTTCAAATTCCATTGTTAATTCTTGTGGAGGCATTGTAGGTGTTTCAAGTATATAAAAGTTTAATATATTTATTGAAAATTCTCCAAACTTGCATTGTGTGAAAACGGCCTTTGGAAAGTTGGAGCAGCCAATGTTTTGATTTACAGGTGACTGCAAAAAATCTGAAGGTACTGTTTTTTCTTAAGTACTTTTAGTGGTTTTGGTTGGTTTTTTTCCCTCTAAAATTCAGAACTAGGGGGAGCACAAATTCACAGAGGTTAAAAAAAGTAAGAGCTGCAATCTAAACTTGCTTTGAATCTAAAACCATAATTTAAATGGCACTTTATGATATAGTTAAGAGACTGCTCAGTTTACAGCTTATTGATAAGGTGGATGAGACTTTTTAAACAAGGACTGACACTGGGTATTTCTAGAGCTCAGGAATGGTTTTTTTGAGAGTAAAGATTAAACATTTCTGTAACAGGAGGCAAACCTCTTGAATCTGAATGGCCCTCCAAAGTGAACATGAATGAGAAAGAAAGGCAGGAAGGAAGAAAAAGGAAAGAGTTTTTTAGTTCTAGAGTACTTCATGGTTTGAAAGACAAGAACTGTTTGAGGAACAGAGGTTGTACTGAGAGTCAGCTACAAGTAGTTTGCTACTTGGCATATGCATGCCATAAAACCAGGGTAACAGAGGATTTTAATATATATGTGTTGTACCAGGGCATTGCTCTAGAAGGTCCAGAAGGTAGCAAGATTTTTTGTGATCTGAGTAGCTCAAGTATTTAGGAATCTGGGTCAGCTTGCAAAGCTGAGGACAGCGTGTATTTTTTAAGTGATAACCATTAAGTCGCTGCCCCAGATCTGGTTTTACCGTATGGCAATGTAATAGGGAGTATGTTAAACAAGACTCAAAAACTTGGTCAAATTTAGGTCTACAGTCACTCTTCCAATGTGAAGTTAAAGTTAATAAGAATGCTGAAGACAAAAATGGTTTAAATTTAGGCAATTTACCATACCTTTTTAGGGAAAGAAAAAACCAAACCCACAAATATTAATATGCCCTTAAAGTACAGATGTGCCTTTCAACATGAAATATTTAAAGCTATCTGTAATTGTAGATTGAAAAGACTTTAGGCACTGTTGGAGACTGTGTCCAGTACAAAGAAGAAGTTAAAAGTGCAATTGAAGAATTAATCAACAACTCTAAAGAAGCCCAAGCAGAGGCTGAAAAGATCCTGGACACAGAAAGCTTATTACAAGCTCAGCAACTACTACTACATCATCAGGTAGGGCAATTAATCATTTATTCAATTTAAAAATTTTGTTACATCCATTAGCATAACTTTTTATATTTAAACTTGTGAGAGTTTGTGAATTGAAACAGTCTTATATGCCCTAGTACTGATGTCTTATGATAAAAAACCAAAACAATATATTCAAATGTTAATGCACAAGGATGAGCTTCTTTTTCTAATTTTATTGGCTGTCCTTTATTTCATATGGGGTTTTTGGGCAGAGAACACCTGAAAAACAAGGTTCATGTTCTTAAAATTTTGGGTAAGTGTACTCTTCAAATATGCAGTTTTTCTATTTTTAACTTTTTTAAGTTTGAGGTTTTTTAAGTTGGGCTTTGACCATGGTAAATTGGACCTGATGCTGGTTTGGGGAATTCTCAACTTCAGCAGCTTTGATGTGGCCCCACCTTTAACTGTTGGAAAGGATGCATACCTCTAGGTTCATCCCCTCCTCTGGGTAGCTACTGCAGTAACAGATGAGCATCCATTCTATAGAACAGGAGGCTTTTATGTTCTCATATTAGAAAAACACACATGTATGGACTACAGAAAGGATAAATCATTTGGGTTGCATAGAGCAAGAATCATGGGTTATAAGGCCAAGTATGGGAAATTAATTTTGAAACCTGCTGAGAGCTAATAAAAATAAAAACAATTTGCTGTCCATGTTTAGGCATTGTGTAGAAGCATTTTATATTAACATTGATGTCTGTAAGGTCAGGCCTGTGGTGCCTGATCAGACACTAAGACTGTCATACCTTTGTCCTATATAAACTCTCTGGTGTTTGTAAAAGCTACTGTATGTGTTAAAATTCATGTATGTTTTTTCAGTATTCTGCATTCCTTATCTGTTATAGGATAGTAGCAATAGTTAGGTGCTTCTTGAGTTCTCAAACTCTTCTCCTTTTGATACAGAGTTGGTTGAAGTTAAAACAGACTTAGAAAAAGACCCAAAGATACCAAGAGTAGAATTGAGCAGGGAGTTGTGACCTTACCTTGCAATGGGTCAGGCATATTGGGAAAGGAGAGGGAGGGGATCTAGTCTAAGGAGTTCCTGACAGTACTGAACTGTCCTGTTACTGTTCTTTAATGAATGCTGATATCTTGCTTTGATACATCTGAAGCTCCAACCTGTGCTTCAAATAGTGCAGTGCAGACCTCAATGCTTCCAGGCAGTCATGAGGAATATATGCATGTGTGGCTAACTGCTGCAGTTGCTCAACCGTTCTGGCTTCTGCTTTCTGAAATAATGTTTTGGATAAATATGGACATGCTGGAACGTGTCCAGAGAAGGGCCATGAGGATGATCAGAGGGCTGGAGCACCTCTCCTATGAGGACAGACTGAAGGAGTTGGGGCTGTTCAGTCTGGAGAAGAGAAGGCTCCAAGGTGACCTAATTGTGGCCTTCCAGTATCTGAAGGGGGCCTACAAGAAGGCTGGGGAGGGACTTCTCAGGCTATCAGGTAGTGATAGGACTAGGGGGAATGGAATGAAGCTGGAGGTGGGGAGATTCAGGTTGGATGTGAGAAGGAAGTTCTTCACCATGAGAGCGGTGAAGCCCTGGAATGGGTTGTCTGGGGGGTGGTTGAGTCCCTGTCCCTGGAGGTGTTTAAGACCAGGCTGGATGAGGCTTTCACCAGCCTGATCTAGTGTGGGCTGTCTCTGCCCATGGCAGGGGGTTGGAACTAGATGATCCTTGTGGTCCCTTCCAACCCTGACTGATGCTATGATAAATGGCCACACTGTCAGTCTCTCTCTAACTCATATGCCGTAAAAAGCGTACACACTTTTTGAACCCTCAGACACAAACTTGATGAGTGCATGAGACTCTTAAGAATACTGGTGACTTATACGTTTTTGTTGACTCTTATTGCATACCCCTGCAAAAACAGAAAGTTCTTTTGTTGTGTCCATTTCCTAAAGTCTAATCATTCCTGTTGAATGAAATCTTTCAGCAAAGGACAAGGAGACTCCGTGCAAAGAGGCAACATGTGCAACAGCAGATCTCCCAGGCTAAACAGCTGCAGATTGAAGGTGGGCTGCCTGGCACAATGCAAGAGGATTTACAAAAGTTGGAAGGAACATTGGAGAACATGCAGCAGACTATGGAGAAACGTGAAGAGCAACTGCAGGTGGATTCTTTGCAAGTATAAATAAAAAAACACATGTTTTTTACATTTATTATAAAACCCTTTTTTTTTAATGTAAAAGGTCTGAGCTCACTTTCCCACCTCTGAATCCTGTTTCTTGGTGTTTTCATGATCAGTAGTTCCATGAAAACTAAACTACTTAAAGCTGCTGGATGCCTTTATTAATGAAAGAAATAGCATTTTGTATGGAAGTGTTTAAATGTCCCAAGTACTAAGTCATAACAGATACTTTAATTTGTCAGTGAATTAATTTTTAGATGGGCTGTCTCCCCTGGTTATTAAAGATAACATTGCCCTTGAATAAGGAGTCCTTAGGCTGGATATTAAATTATTAGCATCTGATGTCATATAAAAATATAATCATCACAACTACTGTGTGAAATACATGCAGTCATCCTAAGTTTAAAGAAGGAATGAAAGAGCCACAGAGAAATACAGCCTGGTGCAATCTGTTTGATAACTAATCATTGACTGAACCAGGACTGGAATTTATATATTCTTGCACCTAAATCTGAGATGTCTTTTGTACTCCTCTAAGCAGAATGACAGTCCACTATTCCACATATGTTTAAATTAATTCAAACTATTTACCATGGTAAAACACAACATTAAAAGTATGATAAGTAGAGCTCAAGTAAGTTCTTAATGTAAAAATGTGTTATTGAAAACTATATTTTTCTAAAGGATCTCATACATAAGTCTTAACTTGGGCTTTGCTTCAGAATCAGCAACAGAACAGGAGAACACAGTCTCAATCTGTGAAGAGGGAAGTTTAGGCTTGATCTTAGAAAGAAGTTAGAATAGAACAGAATAGAATTAACCAGGTTGGAAAAGACCTTCGAGATCATCAAGTCCAAGTTATTGCTTTTCTCCATTGATATTTCATTATCATTCTAACTAGAATATACTCTCCTCATATATAGTTTCCTCCTTTCCTAGTATATATTTTCCTTCTCTTTTGGAAAGGTGTTTCTGATAAACCTGTATTCAGTGGTCCTAAATCATTCTTAGATTTTAGTCTTTCTGTCTGCACAAGGTACCAGGCTTCTAACAATCATTAATGTATAATCAGTGATATAACAGTTTTGTGTATCAATGAAAGCTGATAAAGAAAGGAACTGAAGAAACTAAAGAAATTTTCATCTTACACTTTTCTTTGTTTTAGGTGCTTCTTCATCACCTTTAAAAAAAAACTGGTAAGAGGTGGTAGGGTCAATGTCCCTAGAGGTGTTTAAGAAGAGACTGGATGAGGCACTTGGTGCCATGGTCTAGTTTATTAGATAGGGTGGTGTCATCTGTTGGACTTGATGATCTTGGAGGTCTCTTCCAACCTGGTTGATTCTGTGATTATCAGAAAAGAACAAAAAAATTCCTCAGTATGAGTTTCTTCTGAGCAGGGATTTTCTTCTACCATTTTACTGTAATCTATTTCATTAGAAAACTTGAAAATCCTTTGATATTTTTGACTACCTGTCACCATAAGCATAATCATGTACTACTTCATACTTCTTATAGGACTTTCAAATATAATATTTAAATATTGCTGGCACCTTAGAGAACAATGGGGGATTTTTTTGCACAGTACAGTATTAGTGAAAATTCAAGGGAAAACTTTTATTTGGTTCAAAGCAATTTTATCTGTAGAGCAAGTGGCATTTCAGGAACACTTGTTTTATTTTATGTCAAGTCTATCTCTTTTTTATGTTTTCAGTAACTTACAATTAAATTCTCTCCTTTAATCTTTTTGTCTTTGTGTTCCTGTTTTGGGTTTGTTTGTTTTTCTAGATCACAGTAAAGAAATGGGAGCAGTTTGAAAGAGATAAAGAAACAGTAGTAAAATATCTCAATCAAGCAAGCTCTGCACTTGAACGTATCTTAAACTTTAGCAGCCTAGAAAGCCTCTCCGCAGAACTGGAGCAGACAAAGGTATTTACTGTGTGAAATACAGGAACTGAGATTGTTCCTGCCCTGTTTGTTAACATACAGTGAGCATATTGCCTTCAGTCTTTGCATGGTTTCCTGTAGTGCTGGTTCAAATTGCACATATAGGTTAGATACTGCCTAAACTGCCAGTCATATTGGTTATACTATTTGCTTATTGCAATTTCAGGCTGTAAAAGCATGCTGCTTCTCTTTTCTCTCTATCTCTTTTTCAATCAAAATAATCTGTACCAGGAAGGCTATTACCTCTTTATGCATACACAAAATACTAGTTATTACGGTTTCTGATGTAAGTAAAAACTAATTTCATGAAAGTATCTTGAGTTACTCAAAATCTGCATCTGAAATGCATGTATGCATTAAAATGATTTTGAGGACTTCCCATTTTATGCCTAGTAATCGTCTATAGTAGCCATCAGTGTCAAACACTGGCATATCAACATCAGTAGAGTGCTCTTTGGCATGGTTATGTGGACTGTGCTAACTAGCATTCTTGTGTCCCTGAGGTAGAAAAGGAGAGGCTTCTACAGCATTGATATAAGCCATAAGATGCCACTTGCCCTTGATAATGCAAAATTATCCCAGACCATTTTATTTACTAATATAGAAGTAATAGGAGTAATTTGCTTTCTAAAGTGTCACCTATTTATTGGAACTCATCTAAACTTATGTGGTGTGAAAACTGTCTTTGGAAAGTTGGATCAACCAATGCTCTGATTTACAAGTGACTGAAAGTGACTTCTTTTCAGTACTTTTACTTCTTTTTTTTTTTTTCCTCTCTAAAAGTGAGGACTAAGGGGAGCACAAGTTCACAAAGGTGAATAAAAGAAAGTAAGAGCTAAAATCCAAACTTGATTTGAATCTAAACTCATAATTTAAATGGCACTTTATAATGTAGTTAAGAGACCACTGATTTCTTAGAAGTCTGGATAGTCTTTGCAGCTCAGTTTATTGCTTATTTATAAGGTGGGTGAGACTGTTTAAGCAAGGAGTGATACTGGGTATTTCTAGAGCTCAGGAATGGTTTTTGGACAGTGAAGACTAAATATTTCTGTAACAGGAAAGGGAATGGCTTGAATGTGAATGGCCCTCCCAAGTGAATGTTGACTGGAAAGAAAGAATGGAAGAAGGAAGGAAGAAGAGAAGTTTCTTAGTTCTAGAATACTTTATAGTTTAAAAGACAGGGACTGTCTGAGGAACAGAGGCTGTACTGAGAGTCAGCTACAAGTAGTTTGCTACTTGCCACATGCATGTCATGGTCCATAAAAAAAGAGTAAACAGAGTGTTTCAATATATTTGTCACTCTGTCACACTGCTTACCCTTTCATGAATCTAATACTAAATTATGCATATCTTGAGATGTGCTCAGCATCCATCGTTCTGATTTATGGCCTTAGTGTTTGTGTCAGGAAGTAGTTGCTGAATGAAGTGAGATTAGAAGCTACAAGATACAAGATCTCCCTGAAGGGTAAGATTTAAAGATTAAATAAAGATTATATTCATCTTCCACAAATCACACATTTATTGAGGAGCTAGAAAATACATTTGATTGGTTGAGTTAAAAACTTTTGGACATATAGTTTCCATTCTTATTCAAGCTAGTTTGCTTCAAATAAACATTTGTTAAATGTAACATGAGAATAACTTTATTCAGAGGTTGTTTTTATTTATTTAGTATATATATAGGACACAGACAATATTTCCAACCACAAACGGTGAGGCAAAACACTTTTTGTGTTTTCTGTATACATATGAAACTCTTAATTGTTGTATTAATGTGTCTTGCATCCTTACAGGAACTTTCTAAACAGACTGAAGCAATGGCAATGCAAGCTGAGAATTTGGTGAAGAATTCTTCTGAGATACAGCTTGGTTCAAAGAACAAGCAGTCCCTTCAGCAACAGGCAAAATCAATCCAAGAACAAGTGAAAAAAGTGGAAGTTACTCTTGAAGAAGAGTATGTTCTTAACAAGTCCTAATATTTATTCTCCACTATAAGATTGTATCAAACCTTGTCAACGTTCGTGTTGCCTCATCAGTTCTGTCATTCACAGCTTGCTGTGGCATAGTAACCAAGTTATATTACCAAATATGTCAAAAGACTGTCTGCAAATAAACAATCTTTTTTAATACGTAGTTTATCAAAGCACTTAGTTGCATTTAATCTGTCACTTAAGTCCTACTCTTGTGAAGAAGGGAAAATTAAACATATTCTTGAGGTACTAGACTCTTTTAGAAAGAAAAATCTCAGCACAATGACAGCATATTTACCCTATTTGCCACAGTTTTCAGTATTCCACTTTCTCCACAGGAATGTCAAGAAGTGCCTTCATCTTACCTGAATGCCCAGATTTTATTTCATGGGCACTATCAAAAGCTGCTTCTGCTGCAAAAAATATATAAAGGCATCTTTTGCTGAATTTTATTTAAAAATCCAAAGTTCAAATTCCAAGAAAATATTGAGTCCTGTATATATTTGTAGCTTTTTGTATTTGTTAAAATTCCATTTCTGTTCTCGAGTAACTAACTCAGTTACTGAACGCAAGTCACTCAGCTTCAACTTCAGCTGCTGCAGTTCTTATCTATATAGACATACAATTATATGTATGTATGAACTTAGTATTTTTTTCATATATTAAATCTAATACACAAATCACAGCTATATCTGCCAATTCTATGTTGTCTTACTGGTATCACTATATAGAATAATTTGCTTTATAAGTTTAATCAGGTACCACCACTTGCATCTGAATATGAGCGAAGGGCAATACCCACATGATTGGTTTCTTCCCCCTACTGACCATTGTCAGACTGCCAGTTTGGTGTCATTTTCTCCCAGGCATAAAAGAACAGTTGTCAATCATAATAATTAGCTCGTGCAGCAGCTGTAACTTTCTGACTGTTGGTGGTCTAATATTTTTACATGACACTTTCTCCAGTAATGACGTATTACAGTGATTTGCAGACAAATTCTACCGTATCCTACTGAATACTTTAGACATCATTTTGTCCAACATTGGAGAAAAAAATAGGGAGATGTTTCAGTTCAAGAAATTATTTCTTCCAACAGTGAATATTCACTTTTTTATAATGTCATCTGTTTTTAAATGAAAGCCATCCTTAGTATCTTCTTTCAATGCAGATATGAAATACATTTTAGTCAAATGTATGGATTATACCAAATGTCTGTGTTACTGTGACAGATAATAAATAAATGCCTTCCACAAAACATGCAAATATATACAAGTCTCTGTAGTCAACCTACAGAACTCGGTGTGTAAGGCTTACATTTGTGGCTTGTGTCGATAGTAAGAAATCTTGACCGAGCAATTTGAAGTAAAGGTATTCCAAATATGCATGATACATACTACACCAATGAATAGGAAAGAGAAAGAAGTTTGAACAGCTCTCCACAGTCCCCAACAGAGCTAACCTAGCACATCTGTTTTCCAAGGAGCATAGCCGTATACTGTTGGGGCCATTGTGCTTTACAGCCTGTGGCTTTCTTACAGTCATAAGGAAGGCAGATACAAAGGTGAAGGGGTTTCAGATGTTGGTCCCTTGATCTGATTTCCAGCTATATTTTCTTAGGCTAGATTTGAATGAAATGTTTTTGCACTTCAATTTCCTACAAATAACCTGAATTTTACCATTGTATCAGTAGTTGGCTGTTGACATTGCTAATTTTTTTTGCTCATTGTGAAGATAAGAAAAAATAAGGCAAATTTTTAAATATTTAGACTATATCTTTTCTTAAAGCTTTCTCTTGCTTTAATGATGGAGAGAAAAAATAAAACTTGTTAGAATGGAATAGTTTTTAAGACTATATTTAAAAGGAAAATGTATTTTGGAATTTTGTAAATAGATTTTTCTGAGGAAATTTTTGTATTTTCAGTGAAATGGAAAGTGCATATTTTGCAAACTGTGTGTAGGGCCTACATTAGCATTGATTTCTTTACAATGATTCTGAAAGAGCAGGAACTTGTATACTGGAAGGGATTATAGTGGTCTTAGGCTTTTTCTTTGTGATAAAAAGTGCTTTGTTTGCTATCCAAGACATACAAGAATCGGTCATAATCTGTTGCTTTTTAACATACTATAATGTATGTTTCAAAGAATATAAATCAACTCTGAGGCAGTTGATTCTCATCTGTTATTGATTCTCTGGATTGATATGAAAGGATTGCCTCAGAAAATACAAACTTCCTGTAAAATGGGGAGACTGCTGTTATAAAAAACTTTCGTTTAATAAAGCAGTCAAGCACTGGTGAATGCTTGTACCTCCACAATACACTGGTTTTAATAATTCCATTCTAGTGACTAAATGACTAACATCTATGCTCTATGCACTCAGATATCTCAGTTTTTAGATATATGATATAATCATTCTTCCATATTTCATAGAAATCATATTTGTGTTACTTTTCCTTTCTCTTCTTGATGTAAAATGATTCTTGACATACAGCTGACTAATGAAGCTGTACTGTTTCACGTCTCAATGTCCCCACTGTGATAATGTAATTGTTTGAATTTGGGTGTACAGTCCAAGTGAGAACCAAGGTTTAATTTAGGTATACAGCTTGGTCCTCTGAACTCAAGAGTTTTGAAAATGACCCTCATACAGACTAGATAAGTTACATTTTTATTCTAGCAAGAATATGGGCAGGTTCATGATATTAAACTGTTTATTCTTTTTAATTAATTTGGTTAATTTTAGTATTAAAAGCATGGAAATGGTGAAAAACAAGTGGGATCAATTTGGCAATAATTTTGAAGCTTTGTACCTCTGGATAGCTGAACAAGAAAAAGAACTGAAAACTTTGGAAACATCATCATCTCCTTTGGACATACAGATCAGCCAAATCAAGGTGATTAGTTCTTGTTATGTTTAGCATTAAAAGACTATTTATCTGTCATTTTGCTAGAGGCCAAATGGAAGAACAGATATTTTATGTTTCAGAACAACCATGATGTGATGATGTCATACTTTGTACATGAATATACCAAGTAGTAAGGATTTTATATAAACTAAAGGAAAATTCTTATAGGCTGCCTCCTTTTTTTTTTTTTTTTTTTTTCCCTTTTTTAAAAAAGTGTTTAGTTTATATGTATGGAGCTTTTGTGTGTATGGCTAAAAATACTGTTTAATTTATACTTATTTTTTTGAGTAATCTTAATCAGTGTTTGAAATAGCCACATAAATACAAGGTATATAAAGCTTTTCTATTTTAAAACACTCATCGGCCAGTGGATGTAGAACTTGTTTTAAATCTTGCAAGCTAAAGTTCTAAAATTATTTATGTACTTTTATGCTAAAATAATAAAGAAATTATTGCTCTTGGTAGCTTGCAAACATACCTACTATTTATTGCTATTATATTTATACTGTCTTAAAGTCTGCACACATTCTAGTAGATACAATACATAGTGGTTTAGGCTCTTACTTCTAACTGAGGTGCATATTGTCTCCAAGAATTGCATTTCAAGGGCTGACTTCACATCCTCCCACAAATAAAAATGTACCTTTTCTGTGACTACATGTTTCTGAGAGGACAGAGTGTTTCAATATGCAGTGCTTACTGACATTTTCTGTGACCTACTTGCTCTTCAGAAAGTGCACAAGTGTGCAGCTGCTTCCAAACATGGACCAGACTGACCCTAAATATTTACAAAGGATCACAAATTCACATACATCAAATAAATACAATCTTGATTTCATCACTGATGAATAAAGCAATGCTTGCATTCTTGATTCATCATCACAACAATGCAAAACCAGTTTCCTTGTGAAATACCATGTATGCACTTATTCCCCTGGCGTACGTTGTCATGTCATGCTTTTCAGTAGTTAGTGGACAGGATTCCTTTGTTAAGACAGAAAATAAGTGCAGCAAATTGCATTACAGTGCGACAGTTCTTGTCTAAATGTAGCCTACTTAAGCCCTACTCGTCCATTCAAGCCAGTTTCCCAGAAATGCTATATATGCTGATGAGCAGTAATTTTTATACTGCAGTGCAACTTTCTGAAAATTCCACCATGATTCTTCCTCATTAAAATATCATCAAAGAAGGAAAATAGTGAGGAGGAAATGCTTAGAAATCTCTTGAGTAAACATGTAAAGCAGAGAAAACATACCAGATAAAAGCTGGAGTACATCATTGTAACTCAGGTGAACAAAGGAGCTTTATAAACTGTGACACATGAAATGAGTCCTCTGACCTCTGGTGCATGGACGTAGGTAGAGGTCTTCAGCAGCACTGCCTTGTGCCTGATTTTGGAGAATTTTGTGGGGATTTTTTTTTGTAAGTTTCCTGAGTTACTATGTGTCACAATGCTAATCAGCATACTTAGCTCATAATTTCCAGGACAACATATTAGTAAGGGATATTGCAGCATGAGGCAGATAATAAAAAGTAGCATGTTCCCTGCTATCTTTGGGTGAACCTGGGGTCAGCTCAATGTAATTATCGTACGCAGCAATATTCTACTTTTGGTGACATAGATTGCAAAACCCCAGTGACTTCATCAGAGCCAGGTTTTCACCCACGCATTGCTCAAAAATTCCTGGTGGAACAGAATGACAGTTATCACAAGTAGTTACCATTGGTGGCAGACTCAGTGAGAGTTTGAAGGCCTCAATTATCCACCTTCTTTTATGTAAGAGCACATTTAACAGAAAAGCGTGGGAGTGAAAAAACACTGCCTCATTTGTATCTGCTGCATTGTTAGATAATTTCAGCTTCAGGGCTGCAAATCCAGTATTTTTTCCTCAGCACAGTATTCTCATGCAAAAAAGGTTTTTTTATAATCCAAATTAATTCAGAATATATTGCATAAAAAGACACTATAAATGCTTACAGCATCACATTTTCTTCTATACCATCAGCCTGCTAATTCTAGACTGTTGCAGTAAGCCACTCCTGAGCTTTATAATGGCAAGAAGAGATACCATATTTTTATTCACAATTGTAGCAGAAGGTAGGCACTTTCTATATTTTGAGAGCGCATTTTCAGGAAAGTTTTCATTGGCATATTTATCATGTTGCTGTTGCCTATTTCAGTTTCAAAGAGCACTCTTGGCTTTTTCAATTCTCTCCCAATGAGTGATTCTCACTACTTTTGAGAAGAACTCCATGCACACATGCTACATTAGCAGAAAACAATTCTGTTTGGGACAAAAAAGTCTTATTTCCAAGTTCACTGATGCTTACTGGATAAATAGCCACTGCATGGAAAACACCATAAGTTTCTATCTTGGATGTTGTACATTTTCAGGTTTTCTTCTAATTTGCAATAAAAGCAGGCACAAAACAGTACTTGTCAGTTGCTGTCCTGCAGCTGATGCAATGTAAAACCAGTGCTAGTTTGTCTTTACGCATTTACTAGTTGACATACAAGACAGCTGAAAAGTACCAAAGGCCATTATCACTCTTTTTTTCATGGTTTCTTGTTTATACTCTAATGGGGTTCTTTATTTAATCCTTTATCTGAGGGCACATTCATCCTACCTCATCATCTAATATAATTTATTTTTTATTATACAATAGAATTTTCAATTAGAAGATTAAACACTCTTTATTGGTTTTCAAATCATAACCTGTTTTATTTTGTAAGTGCTTGAAAATTTGCTAAACAATCAACTGTTAGACTTCAGCTTCTTAATGATTTTGGTTCCAACTTACTTTTCTTTTGTCTTTTATTTATTTTGAATCGTTAAGAGAAGTGTGTATTAATTTGAAATAAGAGATGGTAAAATATGAACCACCTTGTCTGCTTACAAAAATATGCACTTCAGCCAATTCTAATTGATTTTCATATACAATTTCTTTAGGGCAGACTATTTTTCAAACTTTTTTGCCAGTACTAATTTCAAGAAAAAATTGCAGGGCATATTGCAATGGTTTCTCTCAAGAGATCAATGAACTCTCCTCTTAGTTACTTATTTAACAAATAATATTGGTAACTCAGAATGAAGTGGAAAATATTATTCAGATAATTTAAAAAAATGTCTTTATTTGCTATTACTTTACATTTTAGGTTATTAATAAAGAAATAGATGGTAAAATAACTGGAATCTCAAAACTAGAGGATGAAGCCAAGTCTTTTTCCAAGTTTATTACCTCTGGAGAATGTGCACGTATTAAAGCCAAACTGACTCAAGTCAAAAGGTATTGGGAAGAGCTAAGAGACCATGCTCAGAGACTGGAAGGAACAATCACAGGGAATGTATCAGCACAGCAGAAATATGAAGAAAGCCTTAAGCAGGTAGACAATGTAAAATTTAATGGATTGTTTGCAGCAATATGCAGAATTACTCTTTCTTTTCCCAAAACTGAATATAAAAGGCTTATTATAGTAGGATGGACTAGAACATATGAGCAAGATCCCTGTACATAAATTTGTGCTTTGAATGCCTTGAAGGAAGGCTCAGGAAGGCACTGAATTATATACACACTCACTAAATTGTGTTGTCTTTTGCAAAACTAAAGTCATTCTCCTGGATGTTGCAGTAATAAACCACACTTATGTCTCTTATAAACACTTCTTGTAAACCCACCTTGGATTATTAGTAGGTCATAAGGAAAAAAATAATACTGTCAATACTGTCCATACCTCCACACCCCCTCACACCCCAATCACAAGGAGCTGAGCACAGTTAGCATCTTTTAATTTCAAAAGAGACTCAGCACTACAAAAGCTTAGGATATAATATTCTATTAGTATTTAAGTATTAAATACTTAATACTAAGTATTTAAAAGATGTTATTTAAACCATTATTTATATATTTCCTGCAAGTTTTAGACTCTCTGGTTTGCCTTTTCTTGATAGGTGCAGCAGGCAGTGTCTGAATTTGAAGCTAAGCTAACCGAACCTCTCACATCATGCTCTTCAGCAGCAGCAACTTACACAGCCCTTCAGGATTTCATGGTGAGCATGTGGCCAGGAATTCCTGCCACAGAGTCCAGGGAACCGGTGCCACACCAACCTCCTCAGGGAAATGCCAGTACCCTCTGGACCAGGGGCCGATGCCACACAGCCCAAGGTGGAGACAGGAGAAGGCCCTGGCTGCTTATTGCGGTGGGCAGCCCCGGGGAAGGCTTAAGCAGGATTCCATAGATAATTCTTCTCAATATTTCAGACAGGCTTGTAAAGTTTTTCCCCACTGTAGAGAAAGGAAGATCTAAAAGGATGGATTATTCCTTCAGGTTCTTGTTTTTAATTGTATGCACCCAAAAACATTATGAAAATGAAAAAATAAAAGCATATCTGTTAGACCTTTTTCCTCAGAGATTTTAATGAATCTTGGATGTTGGAATAGAGAACTCTCTGATTTTTTTTAAAAAGTAAATCTCATTGGAAGTAGGTTTTCGGGAGGGGAATGCAAAGAGTGAACAGAGTTTGAACTGACAAACTTTAGTCTGTGATGCCAGAAATCTGTGGATGTTTGGACTTTTGGTTCAGTCCATCACAGCATAAACAAACATTGGATTGGTATTCAAGCTACAATGAATTTCATATCTCAGGGAACTTGGTGTAACATTTTTTGTCTGAGTTTGTAAGCTTGTGATGTGTTCTTCACAAAATAATCATCATCTTTTTATCTAAGAATATATTGTAAAATCGTTTAGTCATACTGTTCTTGCAGTATGATACATACAATGTCTTCTGAGGTTAGGGTTACCTACTTCCAAAGGCCATATGCAAGGAAGACCTGGCCTGTTTGTTAAAAAACAAAGCTTGACACTTGTTGAGGAAACATATTTCACATATGGAGAGTCTGTTTCGATAGCACATGTAATCATCATTTGTATTGGCTTTTAAACATTAAGAATAGGTTGATTATACTACCACAAACTCTTGTCCTGCTCACAGGATTGTGATGATCCAATGCTTTAAGGGTTTTTTTTTTAATTATAATTTAAACATCAGTGGCTTGTTGCTGTATAATTCCTATTTCCTCCTCTACATTATTTCTTTCACGACTGTAATTAAAACCATTACTACTCTTGTTATTATTGTACACCTATGAGTAGGAACTTTAGTGGTCTGAGATTTATTTAATTTTGTGTTTTTCTAACATATTGTACCACATGTCAATGATTTTCAAATGAACAAGTTTCCTAGCTCTCTAGAAATGCCATATTGGAAAGACTAGTCAACATCAGATGCCATTTCTATGAAAAAGACCCTAAGCTAATGCTGATAGAAGTTTGTAGTAACTATTCCCTACCTCTCCCATGTCATGACCTGAGCTGCAAGTCTGGCAGTCCTCTCATGGCAGAGTGAGCTTTCGTGTTTACTGCATATGTATAAATTAGAGCATGTCTTAGATGTTAATGAGTTTGTGGTTTGTCCTATATGATCAGGCTGTGTCACTCATTCAGATCTGACTCTTTTGTTGATGTTTTTCATTAATTTTAAGAAAGTCTTTCCCCACTGCAGGCTGGTTGATTGATATGCTTGGGACATGTATCTTGGGATTATTCTGAGCAAAATGTAAACTATGAAGTGACTTCATAATCTGGTGGATGTATCATTGCTTTAAACTTTGAATAGAAGTACAGACTTCTCTCCACCCTCTTTGCCATAATTCTGTTGTTTATATATGCTACTTCTGTCTCTTTGACATTTTCGTTAGGACCTTTGTCATACTGTGGAAAAACTGAGCAACACACTGGCCTCTCTCTCAACCTGCGCTCGAAAGGTGACCAACAAAGAAAAAGCTGCTCAAGAGGTCACAACATTACAGCAGAAATATGAAAAAGTGCTAGAAAATGCTAAAGAGAAACAGACCTTATTAGAGACTCTCTTGGCTCAGTGGCAGAAGTAAGTAGATCACATCTGTAGTCATTGTGTGAGACCAAGGGGAAGACTTGAGTTAACTATGTTGTGATTTTGTTAGGCAGGAGAAGCAGTTGTCTGTCTTCCTGACCTGGTTGGAGGGATGTGAAGCTACAGCCAGGCCTTCAGAGGAGTATGTTTCTCCTGACAGAGTTAAACTGGAAGGTGAACTGCAGTCACTGCAGGTATGTTTCAACTGAAAGATTGTCCCTCTGTATTTCCCAGTTTGTTTCTGTGTCTCTTGAAGGATGGACTCGTTTAATTATAGTCCTCATTTGATTCTGGACTTTGAAAAGGTCCTAGGGAAGTATTAATTATCACTGCATGAGATTTAGCTCTCTGGGAGGTGTTGAGGTCCTGCTTGTCCTAGTGGACCTCAGTTCCTCCAAGAATTTATCCGTGCTCATTCAGTTGCCTCAAAGTAGCGCACTGGAAACCTGTAACAGATTTTTTATTGGTTTTGTTATTTTGCAAAATATGATGGCACACTTGACTGCAAGGCTTATGTTCTATTGTTTTTCCAGGATTTGAAAGCAGATATTGAGTCCCATACTTCAGTCTATGCAAGCCTATTACATTTAAATGAGTCGCTATTGCCAACAGCTTCTGAAAAGTGTGTGGAAATGATGAAAGAAAAATTTGAAGAGCTGGATGAGAGGTGGAAAGCTTTACCACAAACTGTTGACAAAAGGTGTGTGCTTCAGAATGGTTTTTACATGTTAAATGAGAGTGACCATTATTCAGATGAGGAATCCCAGCTCTGAAACATTTTTTTTACAGTAAGGTTTCAGCTTCCTGTTAAACCCTGATCTCCCAGGAATAGGAAGTGGGGAATCTCACAGATTTATCATCCTGTCTTCTTGGCATAATCTTTTCCTGTGTTTTTGATAGAAGAGTTCTGCTTGAAGAAGTGTGGGGCTGGAAATGAAGATAATACTGCATTTTCTCAGTAAAATTTTCTGAGTAGTTTCTTAATTTACATGCAAAATCTGCAATATCTGTGCTGCATTTCATTAGTTGTACACTTTAACTTGTGAAAAACCACACTATCTTTGAAATTTTCATTGCCAGAAATACTATAAATGCTCAGTTGATGGGCTGTTGGTTCATGTCAGGCTCAGGAAAATTGCCTCCTCCTGCAAACCTGTGTTACCATATAGCTAGAATTCAGTTGTTTTGGTGATGAAAATGTTTATTTTACTATCTGTAAAGGAGCTTAATTAATAGACCCTAGTCAGTGATGTGGTTTCCTAGGTGCACTAGCAATATGTTTATTTTACAATATAATGATCTTCTACATAGCATTTCATGTTAAAAATTATACAGACAAATTTCTAAGGGAAATGGGAAGGTAAATGACAGAACCTTTTTTAAGGTGGAGGTTTAAAAGCTTGGTTATGCTGGGTGCCTAGTACTCCTCTGGATGCATTTCTCCTTTCAGTCATGTTCCTCTGAGAAGACTTGACCCTCACTTGCTTCAGTGAAAGTTGAGCATACAGTTATTCACCTCTTGCCTAAATGAATAAGCCTTACAGGCAGTGTTGCAGATGATAGGGCAAACAGAATTGCTACATCTGAAAACTGAAGATTAGGTTCTATCAATATCAGCCTCTTTGCTGGACTGTCCCTGTGAAGAAAAGTTGAAGAACATTACTTAATTGATTGTGACACTTCTTATCGCTGATATGAATAAAACAGTGGAAACAGGAAAGAGGCAAACTGGTGCTTTCAAAGATTATGTTATTCTCCAGTTAAAACATCAACACAGCAGTCATGACACTTGTAACATAAATTAACATTCTCTTCTACCCTTCCACCTGGCATTGATTTTAATGCTGTCTCCAGTTAGCTGTGATTTTGATTATGGGTAGTGATTAATTTACTTCAAGTGCTTTCATATTTACATCTGCCATCCTATAGGATCAACTTCCTTCAGTCTCTTGTTGCTGAGCATGGGCAGTTTGATGAGCTCCTGCTCAGGTTTTCAGACTGGATTAAGCAGTTTCTTGCTGAACTACAAGCCACTTCAGAGATAAACACAAATGATCAACAATTAGCTGCATCTCACAATAAGGTAAACTTTTGTATGTAAGTACTAAAGACAGAGAAATTGTACAGTGCAGTCAGCTAAATACTCATGTAAGACTAATATGAGGAGTTTTGAAACTCAATACACTGTTGCAGTCACATGCAGATTTTAAGCAAAGATATAACATTAAGCTATTCTGACTGAAAATCCCTCAGTAGTACTTGTTTTGGTCATAATTTTAGTACTAAAATATTTTCTGAGCTTTCAATAGGAATAATAAACCTAGTCCTATTTTCTTTCTTTCTCATAGAACCACTCAATGGAAGTCCAAAGTAAGAAGCAGCAATTACAAAGTCTGAAGGAACATGTAGATAAATTGTGTTCTTTCAGCTGCCCAGAGGACCAGCAGACATTGCTGGGAAAGACTGAAGACTGCTTTCAGATCTTCCAGGAAGCAAGTCAAATAACTAGCCAAAGACAAGAGGCTCTAGATCAGCTGAGGGTATTCTTAGACTTTCATAGTGCTTCATCAGGAGTGCTCCACCAGTTGAGGCAGACAGTGGAGAAAACAGGAAATATGGATAAAGCTAAGTCTGAGCTTCTGGAGAAGGAACTCAATGATGTCATTCAAGAGCTTAACAAGCTGGAATCTATCGCCATCAGTTTGGATGGTTCCCTTACTAAGGCCCAGTATCACCTGAAACATAGCAATTCTGAGCAGAGGACCTCCTGCAGGGCTGTGGTGGATAATCTATACTTGGAACTGGAGGCAGTTCAAAACCTACTGGGAACCAAACAGAGTGAGGCACAAGCCCTTGGAGCCTTGCGAAGATCTTTCATGGAACGTAAAGAGCAGCTACTGAAGAGTTTTGAAGACACTGAGGAAAAAGCTGACAAGGAGGGTCTGAAGGAGACAACACTACAAGCCCTCCAGCAAAGGTAGAAAAAAATTATTAATCCTAATACTGGCATTTCATGATTTGCTTTCATTCTCTAGACATTTTATGATGCATTGGAGGCATATGAGTTTTCTGCCGGAGTACCTTGTTTTGTACTAGACATATATATATTTAAATTTTGTAAGTAAATTAGCTGTTTGGGTGGAGGAACGTGGGCAGAACCTGGACTAATCTTTTATATTGAAAGGTCAGAAGATTTTTTTGTCTTAGCAATTTATTTTGTCTGAATTAATCCAAGTTCCAAATAGCTGTTAGAAATCCCATCTAACAGCTGTCTCTGCTTTCACAGAACTGAAGACTATACATGTGCTGAAAGAATTTAAAACACTTACTCTAATAAAGTATTCATGTAAATATTTGATTATATTTCCAAGTCATTGTATGAGGTGAAGGTATACAGTATTACAGTATTACCAAGGTTGGAAGAGACCTCGAAGATCATCGAGTCCAACCTGTAACCACAAACCTCACAACTAGACCATGGCACCAAGTGCCACATCCAGTCCCCTCTTGAACGCCTCCAGGGACGGCGACTCAACCACCTCCCCGGGCAGCCCATTCCAATGACAAATCACTCTCTCGGTGAAGAACTTTCTCCTCACCTTGAGCCTAAACTTCCCCTGGTGCAGCTTGAGACTGTGTCCCCTTGTTCTGGTGCTGGTTGCTAGGGAGAAGAGGCCAACCCCTTCCTGGCTACAACCACCTTTCATATATATATATATACATATATATCTTTGTAATTGTATAGCTGTAGTTGTATGAGGAAAATGACATTCTGAGCCCAGTTGTTGCAGAAAAAAATCCAAATAACACTTTGTTTTCTGAAGATATTGTACAAAATGTTAGAAAAAATGGGAACTTTATGCACAGTAACAGCAACTGTTTTGTACTTCCTTCTTCATCTTTTCTTATGCAATAAAAAAGTGAAGATAAGTAAATTTGAAACCTGTCTTTTGACTTGCAGATTAAGGATCTTTAACCAGCTTGATGAGGAGTTGAATTCTCACCAGCCTGAACTTCAGTGGCTCATGGACAAAGCGAAACAAATAGCCCAAAAAGATATCACACTTGCTCCTGAGACTGACAAAGAGATAAACCGCTTGCAATCTCTGTGGGAGGATACCAAGAAAGTTATATACGAAAAGTAAGTAGATCTTAGACTTAAGGTGAGAAAGGAGAATATTCTTTCAATGGGTGAAAGAGACTCTGTTATTTAATTTTAATATTTTCTTGCCATATTAATCCAAATAAAAATACAGGGCTTATATGTTAAATACTTAATTGAAGATCATAAAAACCAACCAACAACATAGTATAAACCAGGATATTTGTACCAGTTGTAATTGTAATATTAATAAAGTCACAAATAGGTCCTCGGGACAGTACTTAGAGATATACTGGGCTTTTGGTTGCAAGTTATTGCTTATCTCCATTGATATTTCATTATCATTCTAACTACTCTCCTCATATATAGTTTCCTCCTTTCCTAGTATATATTTTCCTTCTCTTTTGGAAAGGTGTTTCTGACAAACGTATTCAGTGGTCCTAAATCATTCTTAGATTTTAGTCTTTCTGTCTGCGCAAGGTACCAGGCTTCTAACAATCATTAGTCCATAATCAGTGATATAACAGTTTTGTGTATCAATGAAAGCTGATGAAGAAAGGAACTGAAGAAACTAAAGAAATTTTCATCTTACACTTTTCTTTGTTTTAGGTGCTTCTTCATCACCTTTAAAAAAGCTTCTTCAACTATCTTTTTTTTTTAATTGAATGGTAAAATGAAGTACTAGATTCATTCAATACTATGTTATCCTCAATAAACATAAATTTTGTCTAAGTGCAGAAGCAGATCAATTCTAAGCCCAGCTAACACATCAATAGGAATATGCAATTTTGTGATCCCCATGGAACTGCTGGGTGGTTATACTAAAATGATGATGATAGATGAGACGAGACAAGAAGAGGAGAGAGGAGGGGAGGGGAGAGGAGGGGAGGGGAGGGGAAATGTTTTGTGATTCATGAACTCACAGTGATTTGTAAAAGCCAAATACTAGTATCCTCTTGTCTGCCTAAAACATGTTTAGCACTGCATCTTGGTCTTCCCGTGGCAAATCACTGCGTCACATTTTCCTTCTTCAGAAACATGACAGCAAGTGGTGCTAACACAGCCTTTTCACATTACAGAAAGGAACAGTCTAGCATTCTTATCGATCTGATGAGGGAATATCAGAGATTGAAGTCAACTGTAATGAAAGTCATAGATAGTGCTGACAGTGCTTCTGTGATCAAATACACTTGGAAGGATCATGACGACGTCAGGCGAACTTTATCAAAGGTAATTAATTATATATATTTTCTTATGAGGGATTTAAGTAATCTTTCATTTGGATGGGTTTCTCCTTTTGAAAGGTGCCCTTGACCTTGGGGTTTAAATTGTGCAGAACCTGACGAGTAAAAAATGTAGTCCTTTCACCATTTTGTGAGATCCAGTAATGTGTATTTGATTGCTACTACTTATAATTTTAACACTTAGAAGTGCAAAATGTTAATGCAGATGCAAAGCATAAATTATCTGTTCTTTATACATAAGAGAAATTGAGAATATATTCTTATCACAGTAGGAGATGTTTTCAGTCAACATATTTTAATGCTTTTCCATACTGGGTAATTTTTTAATAGCTAAAGTCAACAAAGATGAACTACAATATTGATACAGAGATAAGGAATTTGAATCTGCATCCCATTCATTTCACTGGGTTATGTTTCTAAACTTTTAAATTCTGCCATGCACTCAGCCTGTCATTTCTGAGTTAAATTCTTTCTGTTCATTTGAAGTGTGATTTCATTTGGAAGTCTACTGAGTTCTTCAATGAAAATTCTTCAGTCAGATCTGTATAAACATCACTCTAAACCTTACATATTTATGGCCTCTTTTTAATATACATTTTAACTACTGCTGAAAGCCAGAGCAGATCTCACCAGCCGAACAATAAATGCATGTAACTTCTGTATGACTCCTCTCCTTAATCTGAGCCTTGGGCTTGGAGAATTCACTGCTACAACAGTGGAGACATCTAGGCCTGAAGGAGTTGGAGCCTAATATTTTGCCCAGCTCCTATCATAATAAAGTAGGCATGGCCATACTGCATCCAGATTAGTAGGTCACCTCTAATACTGATCTGAAATACTTCTTACAGAAAAAAAGTATAAGATGCTTACTGTGGTCCTTTCTCAGGATGCTGTCATCTCTTCAGTGAGACTGTATTAAGGACTTCACTATGCATAAAATTGCAAACTTAGTAGTCCTGAAGATTTTTTTCTAATTCCTTTCTGCTTTCCAGAGTCTCTAATAGTAAGGGGTTTTACAATTCTCAATTTTTTACTACACCCTCTGTTTACCCTGCTCTGATTACCAAAGTGATTTTAGATAACAATTAGTCCATGATGATTTGTTATTATTCAATTTTAGTTAAGTAGAGTCTGAAGAATAGAAAGAATAATAAAATATTTGCTGTAAGCCCCAAAGATGTCTGATTACCAAGTGTCAAAATTCCAAATTTATTATTCCCACTTGTGTGCTTTAGTTATAGGAACAGTTATGCAATTTGATTATGCTCACAAGAAAACCATGTCGGTTGCTCTGTATTTTGTGGCATACTGCAAGGTATGCTGAATGCTTAATATATACCGCAGAATGGGTGCCTACAGGGCTAGATTTTTCTTTCTCTCTTCAAGTTCTCATTAAACAAGCAAATATTTATGTCCACAGCATGAAGCTGCAAAGAATGAGCTGAGTGATAAACAAAAAGACCTGGATACTTTCACCAATAAGGGAAAACATTTGTTAGCAGAATTGAAAAGAGTGCGTAACTGCGATTCTACTGCGGTGAAAACAGACATGGACTGCATGGTGGACAAATGGCTAGATGTAAGAGTCTAGTGTTTATACACTAAATGTAGTCTTTAAGTTGGTGTAAGTTTACAGTATTAATATTTTCTTAATATTTTAAAGTGCAAGTATTTAGTAAAGTTTACTTTTAGGTAGATCTGAAAGAGTCAATTATAGAGATTTGGCATCCATTGTACCCTCAAAAGTTGTGACATCCATTTGATGAATTTAAAACCATGTCTTATAACAACGTATGAATACTACTATTATAAATTTTCTCAGTGTGCACTTCTGAGTATAAATTTGGATTGGATTCTCACCTAATATATGCCAGTATTACTTTATTAAAATGAATTGAACAAATTAGGTAGTAAACTGTATTAAGCTACACCATGAAAGATGTGAATACCTTAAAGACATAGCAGTGAAACATAATATATGAGCTAGAATTTTACATTTTCATTTTTATATTCCTTTATTAGCATATTCCTACATAACACAGGAAGGATAAATGTAGCTGTTTTTAAAGATAAAGTTTAGCTAAACATAAACTCTTTCCCAGTAAAATATGCAAATTTTTAGAAACACCACGTAAAAAGTCACGTTCGTTTTGTTCATTTTATGCTCTGGGTATCTAAATTGAAGTTAGAATACAGAAGTTAAACCTAACTCTAAGAAAGTTGGCTTTAATATGCTTTATTAAGTATTTCTGATGCGCTTGTCTTACAATTGGCTGTAAAATAAAGACATTTAAAATTAGTTTGTGAATGGTGCTGATATGTTCTACTGTCCCAAAAGGTGTCTGAAAGAATTGATGGCAACATCGACCGGCTGAGTGTAACTGTGTCACTGTGGGATGACATCCTGAAAACTGGAGATGAAATGGATGGATGGTGTAGTAAGTGCATTTCTCAGCTGAATGAAGGCGTCAGCAACTTGAATAACAGTCAGAGAATGGAGGCCCTTCTGAGAGACTTCCAGGTGCTTACCCATAAATTAGTGATAAAAAATGTTCTGGACCGAAATCTCAGATGATATCAGGCACATAGATAAGGCTGTGATGTTGCAGACCACTATCTCCTGTTCAAGTAGCAGTACCAGTGGCTAGCTGACAACATTCCAGTCCTTTTTTGTAAAGCTATTTGTTTCTGTCAGAAACAAGAATGACATATCTGTTACTAAAGCTAAGTTCTTTAGTTATTTTGGTTCTAGCAGTATATGACAATGTGTTCTTATGGGCACAACAATTTCAAAAAGCATGGCATTGTACTGAACACTTTTCCAGTAAAAACTGGTGGAAATCTTGGACAACTTCATCTGAAATTACGCAAAAAATTTAGTAGTTTCTAAAATCTCATCTAAAAAGATAGATTCTCCAGACATTAAAAAAAATGTGATGGCCTGGAGGGCAAATCTTAATTTCAGGTTCTATTGCTTTCAGTAAGATAATCTTTCTTTTTTTGGACAGTGTTAAGCCCATTCTAGAAATCTATCCAGTGTTCGGGATGCATTCTGCGTTCTGCCTCTATTAGCTTAAAATATGCAACAGATCTGTATATTTTAATATTGTTCTGAGAGTCATGTTCTGCTTTATTTGAAATAAATTATGTCCTTAAGAAGATGCTCTATGAACCCATACAAGCAGTGGGATATAATATAAAATAGTGCTAAATCAGTATTTTGCCTCAGGCCAGGCTTTATCTGATGTCTTTCTGATTAGTACAGCAATCAGACCATCTAATTTCATTGCTATTAATAGTGATTTGGAGTAAGATCAGCCAGCAGCCAAACCATAGAAGTACCTGATTCACAAGAGGGACGGAACAGCAGGTCATGAACACTGTGTGTGCATTTGCAGTCACAGAACACATAGTCCATAATACTTTTTTGCACTTTCTTTTTTTGCAAAGGAAAGAGGAAAGTTAGTTCACTGACAGAAGGGGGCTTGCCCTTTCAGCAATCAGAAATACATGGGCGTGGACAGACATAAGGTTGTAGCCAGGCAGAGGTTGGCCTCTTCTCCCAGGCAGCCAGTACCAGAACAAGAGGACACAGTCTCAGGCTGCACCAGGGCAGGTTTAGGCTGGATGTTGGGAAGAAGTTCTACACGGAGAGAGTGATTGCCCATTGGAATCGGCTACCCGTGGAGGTGGTGGAGTCACCTTCATTGGAGGTGTTCAGGAGAAGACTGGATGGGGTGCTTGGCTGCATGGCTTAGTTGTTGGGTGGGTTGGACTGGTTGATGGGTTGGACGCGATGACCTTGAAGGTCTCTTCCAACCTGGTGTATTGTATTGTATTGTATTGTATTGTATTGTATTGTATTGTATTGTATAATCAGTGTATCTTTTATATGGTCCATAGCAGTGGTCCCTTTCTTGATCAGTCTTGTATTATGTCCTTCCTAGCACAAAATACCCACTGAGGATTGTCTTGGAGCCCCTTGAGCTTCAAACCTTCAGATGTTAAGTGCAGCAATTTAATTCTGCAATGCACTGTCCAGTCTTTAAAGTGATTTGTTTGAATTTTTTCGAAAGAAAGTTTAGGTAACTGGATACGCACTCCAAGTACTTACCTAACACTTAAGAACTACAGTTCTACAAGTGATAATTTTCTCTTTCACTTCACTGTTACTTTTTTTAATAAGTAGAATATTTCTTTGTAACTCAGATCTGTATGGCCGCAATAAATGCACGGTCCGAGTATGTCAGTCCATATTTTAGAATTCCCTTTTGAGGTTAACATTTATTTTTGTGTCTAATTTTTTTCCAGTCACTCACTTCCTTGTAATAAAAAACAGAGAGTGCATGTATTATACTCTGCATGCCAATAAGTGGAATCTAACGACAGCAGTAGATTTGTTCCAGTGGAATAAACAATGACATTCCCTCTTTCATTCAGCCAGTTTTAAGAAACTAAAGTTGTTAATGCATCTTAAATGCTAAAAACATGCATGGTTATTTTAATGGAAGAGAAAGAAATCTCTAATGCAAGCCTAAAAAGAGATGGAAGATTTTTAGAGAAGAAAACTGATGGAACAACTATGTTTTCCATCCAACGGCTAAACTCCGTTTACATTTTCTTTACTTTTTTTTTGCAATTGATGACGCTTCCTTCCAAAGGTGTAAAACCTTCTTAGAGTTTGGTAAGAATCTTTGACCACATCTCTTTTACAGTCTCAAGTCAAGGATAAAGAACTGAAGTTGGAGCAGCTTAGTTCCAAAATTTCAGATCTCAAAGAACTGACCCATAGCCAAGAGCCTCCTGCAGATCTTCAGGTAAAATAAAGATATTGGTAATCACAGACTGTATTTCAAGAAGAAATTTATTCAAGGTGACAGATACAACATAACTTATCATAAATATTCTTTATTCAATTTTTTAAAGTTTAGTTTTATTCTGAAAAAAAAGCCTTAAAATAATTGAGCATTAGAGTTCTATCTTTACTAAGTCAAAATAAATAGTCTATGAGGTAGCTGATCAGATATGACCAAGATGATATTCTTTACACTGTAGAACAATAAGCTGCATTATATGTGAGTGCATACAGAGTTTGTCTTTTTAAAATAATTATAATGCAGTTAAATATGGTCTTTTGCCTTATCAAACCAAAACTATTCTTTAGTGGACTGGAATTAGTGCCCTGAACTATTTGTTACAAGAGAGAGGAAAAATACAAAGATGAGCTTTTGAACTTTTATTATTGACTAGGTCCTTGTTTTTAATCTTCTATGGCAGATGAAAAAACAAAGTATGACTTCTTTGGATATTTGATTTCAAACAGAAATTGGTATGTGAGATTACTCACTTTCAGTGTCAGAATTTTGTTTAAAATACACTTCTGCAATTTCCAGAGGCATGGAAACATCTCTATATATTTATTTTTTAAAAATTCTCCTTTTTAACATGGTATAACACTCAAGCCTTCTCCACATTTTGCTGTAACCATACACAGATGCCTAAATTACCAATCAGATATGGGTCAAGAAGCCTGTAGTATTAGGATGTGCACATTTCCTTTACATGAGAGGTCCAGAAAAAATCAAGTTTAATCATGTTTCATAATAAATATCTGCCCACTAATAGAATGAAACTTAGAGGAAATTATTTTGCAGAATACCATTGCTAACCGAGACACAATCATTTCCAACTACTAAGTGTGATAAACACAATACAATTTTATGTCATGCCTGCAATAAAATAATTGTTGATGATACATACATGCAAAATTGAAAATAAAGACATGGAAACTAAGCATAAATCCCCCAATTATTTGCCAGCATTCAAATGCTAAATAAGTATGATCAGCTCGTATCCTAAGAACATGAACAATTCTGTAATAAAAATTTCAGTTATGCTCTTTCATAAATATTACCCTGTTATGACTGATTTATTAGTAATATGTTCACATCTAATATCTACTGTAATTCAAATTGAACAGATTAATGGGCAATATTCTATCTTACTTTTGTATCTTCTTCAGTTTTAATCTGCCTTACACTGAGATATTTGAAGCCTCAGTACTCTTAAAGCTCACCAATTGCTATTTTTTTTTATGGAGCTGTGTTTGGTTCGTGTTCTGTGCATATATGGCAAATTTGTAAAGGAAAAAGACCAAGTGTTTAATTTTTCAGAAGTGGATAGTAACTTCAACAGTTTGCAGCCTGGCTTTTTATGTTAGTATCCCTTCTCTTTATTACTGTATATCTGATACTTAATCCTGATTCGCTGACTTTTTATTTATGCAAATACCTTTAGTTATGAATGTAAAGAGAGCAAAATGATCATTGTGTGTCACTTTATACCTTCCAGTTTTTCAATAAGTATTCACTGGAATGTTTTATTAAAATGCTTTAATACATAACGTTTGGCTTTTAGTTTATAGAATCAGATTTGAGACAGAAGTTGGATCATGCCAAAGAAATGTCAGAGACAGCACAGGAGACACTGAAAGATTTCACTACTCAGAAGATGCAGTTACAGAAATTTATTGACCAGATGACAGACTGGTTAACAAAAGAGGAAGAGGTACTCTTGACCTGTTCACGTAACCTGGATCCTGAAGCTCTAAATAAAGTGAAGGTCAGTGCTGGAGAAAATTAATATGCTTTTTCTTATGTAGTGATCTTCAGCTTTTTTACCAGAGTTTTTGTTAAGTGTTACACTTAATTTTTATCCCGGAAAGCTACTGGAGTATAAGCAAATAATGCAGTGATACTCTTTGAGAAGTTTCACCAATGAGCAAAAGTTCTGATGTATTAACTTTATACAAAAGAGTAGTGACAAGCATTTTTCAAATTTCTGTGATGGTTCTTTATTTTCAAAGATTCATCTCGCTTGGAAAATTTGGGAAACATTATCTAGTAGTTCTTCCTTCATGTCTAGGACTTGTAAGTGGAACCACAGAAGGAAAGAGCATATAGGAGGAGCAAGAATGTTTGAGGAAAAAAAGTGTTCTTTTGTTCTTTTACAGATGTCATTTTTGTCTTGTAACTTCATTTTCAGGAAACACAAAAAGATCTTCAGCTTCAGCAGAGCAGCATTGACTCAACCTGTGAGAACCTCAACAGCCTGTGTCGCAAATACCATTCTGCAGAGCTGGAAACTCTTGGTGGCACTGTCACTTCATTAATAAAGAAGTATGAAGCTGTGAATCTGCTTTGTTCCAGAACACAGGCCAGCATGCAAGAGTCCTTGGAAAAACATTTCCTCTGTGAGTCTTCAGGCTTGTTAATGTTGGCCTTTAGGCCACAGCTATGAATCATTCTGGAATTTGCCAGTTTCCAGTGATGTCACTTGCAATTACAACTTTATTTTTCTACGGAGCCTTTCAAAAAGTCTCATTACCAAATATATGATAGCTGCTATGAAACAAAGCATTTTGCAAAACCAGAAATCAACTTTAAACACCTACTATTCATGAAAGGCATGAATAGCTCAGATCTACCTCCCTTCACTCTTAGCATGCATCTCTTCTTTGTGTAACACCATAATTAGATGTATGTAACCAAATGGAGATGTTTATGATGTAAAAATTCCCATCTGAAGTATTTTTCTGTGCAAATTTTAATCTTATATATTAAGATATTAATCTAGACATTATCTAACATTGAATTGGGACATAGCATATTCTGAAAATGTCTGTCATTTCCCATTGACTATAATGACAAGCCTAGTGTGACTTCAAATTTGGATGTTTACAGTGGAAGCATCTAACTTTTTGTGAAATGAATCCCACTTCCCAAGGTCATTGAAAGCAATGACACTGATCCTGTTAGCTTTACGCTGCTCCTGAAGGATGAAAGAATTGTGGGAGATAGCTGTATAGCATTGTGGACAATGCTGCTTCTTAAAAAATATTCTCTTCTCTGTACTTTTTTATTAAATAAGATTCTATGCAAGAATTCCAGGAATGGTTTTCTGGTGTAAAGGCAACAGTAAAAGAATCGTCTGACAGATCTGGAGACAGCAAAGCCATAGAGGCAAAGCTCCATGACTTGCAGGTATAGTGAACAATTGAGGGGGGAAAAAATGGCAATTTAACTCTATGTATCCAGTTATATTATCTAAAATTATTTGTAGGTTCTATCATTTTTATTGTTTTTGTTTAAAGAGGTAATGTAAAGATGGCTCACGAGCAATATGTACTGTAGAGGGAATCCAGTGACCTATGTCATCTGTTCTGAGAGATTAGAATTTAATTTCTGGTTTGTGTGTAACTAAACTTTTCTTGTTTAATTTTTAAAATATTTTCTCCTTTTTCTTGCTTTGTTTCTCTTCTTTTTGTATTTTTGTCTTATACTATTGCTTATTCAGTCTTTCAGATTAACAGATGTTTCAAAGCTTTTCTGTGTAGATTTTTGATGTGACAGAACACAAACAGCAAACACTTACTGCAAATAGTCCTAATTCCTGAAATATGTAACATCTTCAGGGTGTGTAAACTGTCCAGAGAAAGACAGGACTACCTTGGGACCAACTAGGAAAATGGAACTAGCTGCTTAGAATTTCCCCATAGATAGACATGACGTTCATTTTGTTGGGGAAATCTGACCACATCTAATTGCCTATATTACTTATCATTAGTTTTTAAACCTTGCATGTTTAAACTGTACTCTTTCATTACACAGAATGTGCTGGATTCTGTTAGTGAGGGACAGAACAAGTTAGATGCTGCCTGCAAGGAAGGAGAAAGTTTGTATGCTTACTTACCAAAACCAATTGTAAGCCGTATTCAGGAGCAAATAGCAAAATCTAACCAGAACTACCAGGAATTCCTCAACCGGTGTCTGAATGAAAAGAAGGCCCTGGAAGCTTGTGCCTCACACCTGGGAAGGTGAGTGAACAACCAAAGGACTACATGAAATTGTACAGCTGCTGACATACAGGGCACAATTTGAAATTCTTTCTGTTTGCCTTTTTCTCTTGGAAATATTTAAGGGAAAATGCAGTGCTCTGCTAATGAGAATCACATAATGGTAGGGGTTGGTAGCAACCTCCAGAGATCATCTAGAACTCCCTCTGCTAATGCAGATATGCCTAGATCAGGTTGTACAGGAACTCCTACAGGCAGGTTTTGAAAGTTTCCAGAGAAGGAGACTCCACAACTTCCCTGGGTAGCCTGTTCCAGTGCTTCGCAACTCTCAAAGTAAAGTTTTCCCTGATGTTCAGATGAAACCTCCTGTGTTCTAGTTTGTACCCGTAAGGTAGCATACAATGTCAAGATCATACACGTGGAAGATCTGTGTAGCTCATGCAATCCCAAATCAACAGTTGGGAATTACAGTAATTTAAATGCAATTTCCTGGAAGTAAAAGGTGTAATGAATTTTCAAGTTCTGCCCTAGGGTTTGAAGATGGCATGCTTTTTACACAGTATGTCTATGTCCTGTCCCATTCCAGGTAGACATATTTCCTAATGAGTTAATAAGGAAACACTTAGATGAGGAAAGGCTGAGGGAGCTGGGGTTGCTTAGTCTGGAGAAGAGGAGACTTGGGGGTGACCTTCTTGCTCTCTACAACTACCTGAAGGGAGGTTGTAGCCAGGCAGAGGTTGGTCTCTTCTCCCAGGCAGCCAGTACCAGAACAAGAGGACACAGTCTCAGGCTGCGCCAGGGCAGGTTTAGGCTGGATGTTAGGAAGAAGTTCTATACAGAGAGAGTGGTTGCCCATTGGAATCGGCTGCCCATGGAGGTGGTGGAGTCACCTTCATTGGAGGTGTTCAGAAGGAGACTTTATGGGGTGCTTGGTGCCATGGTTTAGTTGTTTAGGTGGGTTGGATTGGTTGGTGGGTTGGATTGGTTGATGGGTTGGACGCGATGATCTTGAAGGTCTCTTTCAACCTGGTGTATTGTACTGTATTGTATTATTACTTGGAGATGGAATTTTGGGGAGTTTAAACATTTTAATGAGTAATTATATTCAAGACTGTTGATAACTGAAAGCAAAATTAATGTAGCAGTAGTGGATAAAACAGCAGGATGAGATAATAAGCCTTTGGGTATGGAAAAAGTTTTCAAACTTAGGGCTAGAACCTGTTGTGCTGAGTTCTGCCTCCTTGAGATTCCAGTTACATTATGTTGAAGAAATTGAAAGCATGATGTTTCAGGTATTGTTACTGTCAGTAGTGACCAAAAAGATAATTTTCACCTGGAGTTTAATCTTAGACTACATCTTTACAAGGATTTGGAAAAAACTTTCTTTTGGTCTGCTGCTATTGAATAAATGCACTGCCACTTTAAATTTTTCAGGCTTCTTTTCTGCTGTGATTTTCCTGAACGTTTTTAGAGAGTTGCCGAATATTTTTAGATTAGTAGTCACTGTGGAATTATGTTTGTGTAATACTCTTATTCTCAAAGCATGAAATGGATACGTAGCTTTATTTCCCTGCTCTTGTGGATATTGAAAGAACTGAGTTAACTTCTTACTAACTTTACTCCACCTGAGAAGTATTTTTAAGTGAGTATTTATCTTTTCTGTAGCTTTGAAGATCAGCACAAGAAACTTGGCCTGTGGATACTTGACATGGAAGAAAGAATAAGCACAGAAGCATTAGGAGAGAGCAAACAGCTTATTCCTGAGAAGAAAAAGAGGTGCAGAAAGCGGAAAAATTCCTGGAAGAATTACTGAATTCAAGGTAGTATGAAATACATTTCCTAAAGTATTCTCAATTTTGCCTTTGCTAAAGCAACAATGAAACTGCACTGTTGGATTAAAGCAAGTCCGTGAAAGATCAAGGAAAGTGTTGCAACATACTCTGTGAAATGAGGCTGAATCCAGGTACTTCCAGTTTTAAGGAAACTGGCATTTAAAGCCTGCTCCAAAATTTGATGTTGATATACTTCTCATTAAGAAAAGTTTATCTTACTTCATTAGTAAATGGAAACCAAAAATATATTTTTTTTAAAATTTTTTAGAATATTGCTTGTACAAGTCTTTAAAATATTGTTTCTAAAAGCAGGAGTAAAAATGACACATGCCATTATAGAAATTTTACTATTTTCTTTCTTTCTGTCCTGGAACACTCAGATCCCACCAGGTTGCAGAATCCCCTTTCTCATATGGCTGACTTTATAAAAGAGCTCAAATAACATCTGCATTAGCTGCAAAATTGTTCTACAAGTCAGACTCATCCAATAGATGACGAATTGCCCTACAAAAGTACACAGTGTGTTTTTTATTTGTTTTTTATTATTATTAGGTTGGTGAAGATAGAACAGAAATAGTAGTCAGTTCAAGCCTCAGAGCATGCTAAAAGGAAACACACAGTCACTACCTATCCCCTTCAGCTTAATGCATGACATTTTGATCTGATGTAAATTCTCTGTAATCCAAGGGTATCAGGAAGGGTCATCCAGTAGACTGAGATTAACTGAGGCTATAAACCCAGAGTTTTCATCCCTCTTACTGATCCTTGTCTTGAATCCCAGAGTCATTGTCTAATTCTGGACAAATGGTCTAACCTTTCCATCATACCTTCATACCTGGCAAAGACTATGAGGTTCTCGGAAGCTTTGGCAGGCACAAAAAAGTAGCAGTTCATATAGAACTGGAAAGCGTGGCAGCCAAAAAGAAAATGAAGTTAACTTTTAATTTAAATGTGCAACACAATGGCATTGTACACAAGTAAATATATTAATCAGTATGCACTGCTTCCCTTTCAGTCTCCTAATTTTTCTGGCAACTATGTCAGAACCAAAACTTGTTATAATAAGTTTTGTTATAACAAGTTGTTATAACAATATCATATGCTTACCAAAACTGATTTTCAGTCTCAACATTTTCTTTCAGGGAATCTTTTGATAAGCTGTCTGAAATGGCACAAACTTTAAATGAAGAAGGCCATGGTGCAGGGAAGGAAGTACGCCTGGCTTCTCAACACTTCACCAACTATCAAAACATGGTCAAAACGGTCAAGGAGAAGCTACGAACATGCCAACTTGCACTCCAAGAGCATCTCACTTTGGAGGAGGCATTGCAGAGTATGTGGTCATGGGTGAAAGAGGTTCAAGATAAACTGGCATCATCAGAGAGCACTGTTGGTAGCAAAGCCACACTAGAGAGACGACTGACACAAATTCAGGTAAAGAAGGATACAGCTAGAGATGAGGCATCAACATTAACATTGGGTGTGGACCACATCAGTGGAAAAGGAATGCATTTCATTCTTTCTATAGTTATGAAGGAATGGATTAAACTATAAGGTGATCTTGACAAATTGGGAGGTGCAGTATGAAAATCAGGAAGGAGATTAATGGAGACAGATGCCAGGTATTACATTTAATAAGGAATACTGAATGATGAACATGAGTATTCAGATCAAAAAAAGCATTCTAATGAAGACGAAGCCTTGGAATAATTGACACAGAGAGGCTGTGACATATCTGTCACAAGAGGTGACAGGAACAGGTTGGGCAAACATCTATTAGGAAGTTCATCAGTGTAGGGGATCCCACCAAGGGCTTTCTTCTAGCTATGTGGTGCTATCTTTCTGTGCAGTGCATGCCCTACTCATTATCTATTGCAATGTGAGCAATATTTTAGGATCGCCAATGCAGTTAAGTACCTGTATGGCTGTGGGAAGAACTGCTGGGTCACTTGGACATACATAGGAAAGGATGGGGATTTAGAGGAAAAGGTGCCTAGGAATTCATACTGAGCATGGCTGTCAAGGATAAATAAGCTCAGAGAAGGTAGTGTCCACTGTTGGAAGAATAACAGTTTTTACCACTTAGCAGTTTGCATTTGACATTTTGACTGCTTTCGCCTCACAGGAAATCCTCCTACTCAAAGGTGATGGTGAAGTTAAGCTGAACATGGCCATTGGCAAAGGAGAGCAAGCACTTAGAAGCAGCAATGAGGAAGGACAAAAGATGATACAAACCGAGCTTCAGACACTGAAGGATGCATGGAATGACATCATCAGCACTTCAGTGAACTGGCAGAGGTAAAACTCCGTGGAGAACACAACTTTGCTTACAGATTGGTACTTTATGTAGGAGTCCATTTATTTAGTCCAGTCCAGAATGAGATGTTCCTTTCTTTCCAACAGTATCATATTGTTGAATTTTGTTAGCTTGTGTGTATACTCTACTACCTCTGAACCCTTTCCCATAGTACCAAGCATAGGCAGTTATGCCAAATTTTTCTTTGTGTATCTGATTTCTCCTTTCTATGTAAAACATTATTTTCATCATCAAAGTCCATCTGCTTAAAATTTCTTTTAAGAATATCTGACATTTAAATCTTGGCATCCAAATAACTGCTGCCTCTCCCTGGTTGCTTTCATATGTAGTTTTACAAGCACTCTCTGTTCCATTACCAGAGAGAAATGGGCCTCTAGTGAACTTCTATGTGATCCTAAATCTTAGTTTTCTAATTAAAACAAAGCTTTCCCTGCATCAGTAAACTCGTAGATCTGCATCAGAAAGGTCATAGATTTGTACTGTAGGTAATCTGATTGGTAGGGTATCTGGGACCTAAAAATCAGCTGCCAATGGTGGCTAACATGATACAGGAAAATTAGAGTTTTTCAATTGAAAGTGGTGCTACTTTCCTTCATATTCCAAAATTATAATATAATTATATGTAGAAAATTGTAATAGGTTCCCTTTAAGATTTCACTCTAAATTCACCCAATTTTTGTCATATTACTTAGATTAGGCTAGACCTTTATTTTTTTAATTAAAGCCTTACCACACTCATATCTATCATACAGTCCACTGGAATGAGCATTACATCCCTCAATACAAATCCCAGAGCAATCTCCTAGAAGGAATAATATAAAACAGAAGAGAATATTTCTTATAAATTGTAAGTGGTACTATATGTAACTGACTTTTTCCTTCCAAAACTTGTCAGAATGTCTCTTAATTGTTAGTAATTTCATATGCTACTCACTGAAATGAGCTTTTCAATAGTCTGAGATAGATTGCTCATGAAATCTGTAATAGGGAAGCAGCTGTATCAGGTTATAGGCAGCAGCCCAAAGAACACTGAAATTCTAAAATAGCTTGGATGTAAATTGACATAGAAAACTAAAGTAAGATGGAGGAAAAATAGTCTGAACATGCTATACATGACTGTAGGCAGTATAACAATTAAGGTACAAGCACACTTTTTTTCCCCCAGACTTTTCAGAAGTTCTTATCTGGAATGTATATGTTTCTTTTAACATAAGCTGCCTAGAGTCTGTCATTAGCCAGTGGAATGAATATCTGGAAAGGAAAAACCAGCTGGAGCAGTGGTTAGACAAACTGGATCACAAAGTGGAACAGCCTTTAGAACCACAGGTTGGTCTGAAGGAGAAGTTTGCTCAGCTGGACCACTTCCAGGCTGTTGTTTCAGAGATAGAGGATTACTCCAGTGATTTACAGCAACTCACTGAAAAGGCTGCAGAGCTGTATGAAAAAACAGAAGACGATACTTTTGGAGAAGCAGCTCAGGAAGAACTAAAAACACATTTTAATGACATCACAGCTGTAGCTAAGGTAAGATGAAGGCAAAGATCTCAATTTCAAGTAAGTAGAATGTTTAGACATCTGTATATATAACTAAAATTTTGATGCTAGGTGTTTTGTTTTGTTTGTGGCTTTTTTGTAAGTAAAAGATTAACTGTGTTTCAATAATCTTGCCTTTTGTTATGGTTAACTCTAACAAAAAAAGTTGAATATATTTTACTAAAATTCACTGGAGTGCAAAAAAACATATTGGGAATGGAACCTGGCAAGATCACAGTTTTTGACAAGTGAAGGACATATATTTTATTCCTAGTTTCATATATACAACAATATTTCTAACATTATCCCAGATGCATTTTCATTTTTTAACCCAGAAAGGGAAGAATGAGATGTCTGAGGTGAACACTTAGAAAGAAAAATCCTATCATCAGAAATATACATGCCCATATTTTGGTGCATTTTTGAGGGGTTTTGTTGTTGTTTGTTTGTTTGTTTTGCCCCAAGCTACTAAGCACTGTACACACTATACAGGTATTCTGTTTGCTTACCAAAGAAAGATAGTATGAGCTCAAAGGGACCCTCTGCCAACCAGACTGTGACAGTGACACTAGCTCTGAATTACAGTCTCTACTTTCTCAGCTAATGAGAGCTTGTAAAACTATTCAGTGATCTGATGGAAGTGTGATCCAGGTTTTCATGAATTGAGAATATGTCTGGTGGCCTGTAGGTAATTAATCTATAGTCTATACACACACACACACACAAAAAGTACAAAAGTAAAAAAATAGTCAAAGATTCTGTGATCTAATAAATTATCTGCTGGGGAAAATATTAAATCTAGAGCATATGAATTCTGTAATTAACTTCTATTAAAATATTTGTTTTCTTTTCATGATGAGCTTTTGCTGTTTTGTTTTTTTTTAAAACTGGAAATAGTAAGCTATCAGTCTGGCTTCTAGAGAATCAGTTCAGTTTCATCCTTTGTTTCCTTTAGTTAAACCTGGAGCAATAGAAAGATTACTGACTCAATACAGTGTTTTTAAACTTGTGTGAAAAGAGTGTTATAAATTAACATGGCAGTGTTCTCCGACAATCAATATCCACCAATAAATTTAATTTCTTAAGCAAGAAAAACACCTTTGCAGTCCTTCCCTTGGGAGAGAACAGCAGCGACAACTGGTAGAAGCCTTTGCCACCAGAAGAGACCTACTAAAGTTGCACTTTGCCTTCACTGTCTCCTTCTACTTGTGCTATATTTTGGTGTGAGAAACATGAGCAATGGTGCATGGTCGCCTTTCCTGGCACACTTTTGCTTCATTATGGAGCTATCTATTTTCTTTAGAGTCAGGTGCATGGGGACATTTCTTATTCTGTTGTTACATAAAATGCATCAAGATGTAAAAACTTTGAGGATTTACTTTAGGTCATCTTTGTTTAGCTAGTAATCATACATTGCCTAGTTGGTCTGACACATTCTGAGAAATGACGATGATTATTTTCAGAGTGAACAGTAAGATTTGTTAACCTAACTTATTTTTAAAAGCAGTAATTGACTGTTGAATTATTTAAAATTAAAAATAACTGCAGTTTAGTTCACAAGTGGTTTCATTTGAAACTCATTTAAACACACTTAGATCTAGATTAGAGTATCCACACAGGATAAAAAAGTTACTTGGTTAGCTTTTATGTTTGGTTTTGATAAGCAGTCATGAGTGTTAGCTCACAAGGATATAACAACAAAATCTACTACTCACTCAGATCAAAGGCAAAACTAGACCAGCATACTATTTCACCTTTTCATTGTAAGGTACAGTGATCCCATTTTAAGCTTATACTAAAAAGCTAAGCAAAAGCCATGAAGTTGTTGTTGTCTTCCAGGGCTGCAAGGTCGGATCTGATGGTTAAAATTGGACTCACCACCCTAAGAACCTTTTGCACTTTTGGACAGCAGAAGTCTTCCTTTGCCAACTTTGTATAAGACATCTCTATGATTCTGCTTAGCATTTATAGATACCTGGTGTTTCTAAATTCTTGGTGTTTCTGGCAGCACTCTGCTCCCTGAGAGGACTCATGGGTGATTTGCAAGACTCTCTCCAGGGTGTATTTGGATCACTGTGCCAGATTTGCACAGCTGCAGCTTTAATACCTATTAAATGATACATTTTGTGTTAAAGGATGTGTTATAACATATTTTTGCATACATTTTCAGAAGACTTCTTCCTCTTTGCTCCATCAGAATATGCCAGTCCAGGCCAACCTAAACCAAATCTTGTGCAGTGTGTGTTCTGCTGCTGTAAGCTGTGTTCTATTCAGCACTTGCGTGCTCTAAGAGTTAGATTAGCACTCTGTGCCACTACATGCTTAAAGTCACGACAGTATTAAAACACTGTAATGTATTGCCTTTTTTTTTTTTTTTTTTATCCCTTCTGAATGACAGGAAAAAATGAGAAAAGTGGAAGATATTGTGAAGGATCATTTGCTATATCTTGATGCTGTACATGAATTCACAGACTGGCTTCATTCTGCAAAGGAAGAGTTGCACCGCTGGTCAGATGCATCTGGAGATACACCCACCATACAGAAAAAGCTGACCAAAATCAATGTAAGATAAATTTAAATTATCTTTCATGATTTCATCTTCATTTCAGACCCTATGCTCTAAAATAGGCCAGAACCAAACAGTTATGCTGTCTCACTCTTCACGTATTTAAATGGCGATTATATCTCAGTGAGCTGGAAGCAAGCTTTCTAAGCTGTGTCCTGTTTTTTTGCCTCTCTTCCCATATTGAACTCATGCAATAAAAGTACAGTCAGACCTGAGTTAGTCACAGCACACATGGAAACAATTTGCAAGAGCGGAAGCCCAGTGGCATCACAGAAAAATGCGGCTTAGCTGAGTAATGAACACTGCACTGTCCTCATTCCCAAGTATGCTTTCTCCATGAGGAAAGTTGAATCAGAGTCAGAAACAACCTTTCCTGATTTGTGTGCAGTGGAGATGCATAAAGCAGTGCAAGGACTGAAGTGTATGGTTTGCTTCTCTGTATGTGTTCTCCTTACCCTGGCATCCATTCCTAAGCATTTGAGTGCTGAAGTGAGGTACATATTCCTGAATGCAGCATTAAAGCAGACCACATGGGTTGCTCATGCCTGATGGTTACATTCAGATGGAATCATAGAATCATAAATGCTAGCAATAGCATACTCTGGTCCTAAACATGAAAGAGTGTGCCAGTGAACAGACTACTAGCTGAAGATTCAGGATACCTGAGTTCAAACATATACTCGGGTAGTTTTCATTCTCCATTTGCGCTCAAACTCTCCATGTATAAAAAGGGGAAAGAAGGAGATACTAGTTTCTAGCTGGTAAGACTAACAAGAATAAATAACATTACTCTGGCATGCAGTGTTTGGGATTATATTTATACTCTCCAGCTTCTTGAAGTGAGAACTCCCCAAATTCTGTTATTGTGTGTGCGAGATTGAAAATAGGACACTGGAAGGAATTAACTTGGGGGGTGGGGGAGGGAGAGCAAGGCATATGCAACCAATTATGGCACATCACAGATCATGAGTAGGTTATAAAATGCTTTTTCTGAGCAGCATATTTGTGTTCTTAAAAAGGCCATGAGCATCTACCTGCCAGAGTTTCTCATGTAAAAGATCACAACAAAGTTACAGATTTCCGCATCTCAACCTAAACAGTATTTTAAGTATACAAAAGAGGCTTTGTCTCTCCTAAGCTCATGGAAGTTTCAGAATCGCTGTCTAATCAATGTAAATCCCGCGCACTTTTATTCTCATCCTTCCTCCGGCCGCAGTTGGCAGCCCGGCTGCCGAGGAGGAAGCGCCGCAGCCGCCGCTCGGTGCTGTGCTGCCCCGCCCCGCGGCGCGCTACCCCGGGCCTGTGCGTCCCCACCCTCTTCCCAGCAGGGGCGGGCCTGTGGGTTACCGTGGCAATGTCGCCTTGCAGGAGCTGGTAGAGTCCCGCCAGATCGGGGCGGGCCGCCTCGGCCGAGTGGAGGCGCTGGCTCCCGCTGCGGAACGCAGCACGAGTGCCGGTGGATGCCAGCTCCTGGCCGCAGAGATGCAGGCCCTGCGGTCGGACTGGAAGCAGTGGGAAGACAGCGTCTGCCGGAGCCAGAGCAGTCTGCGGGATGTGCTGAGCCAGATGGCCCTCTCCGAGCAGGAGTTCGCGGCGCAGGTCGCGCAGCTGGAGGAGGCCGTGCAGCGGTTCAGCAGACAGCTGGCCGCCTGGTCGCAAAGCCTGGAGCCCCTCGACAGCCGGCATACCGACGCCGAAGTCGTGGAAAGCTGGCGCAAGGAAAAAGTAAGATCACGTCTCTTTCCTCAGCAGCTTCGGGGTTGTAAATGTACAGTTACTGTGGGCAGAAAACTTCTGCCAAGCGGGGCTAATCAAGGAGAAAAGAATAAAATGTATTTGGGGAAAATATTTTAATGAAATCTCTACTTTCCGATGTCTTTTGTAACTGTTACCGTGGCAAGCACTCTTTACAGACGTTTCTCTCCTTGGTCTCTGCTGTACAAGGCTTAGCAAATGCTGCCGGGACCTTAGATGTTAAAAACAAGACTTGCCCGTAAGAAGGTGAAGGAGCTAGCACACCAGCTCTGAACTTCTTTTCCAAGTTGCTCAGTGTTTCAAGCCAGAGCAGTATTTGACCGGGGAAATGTCATGCGCCAAGCAGTAGCTGGAACCATTTCTTCCTTATAATTTTTCAAGAGCTTATTGTGCTTATACTTTTCATTTCTTGGAATAACCTTCACATGATGTAGGTTGAGATCTTGTCCAGTATTCAAAGAACTTACACCAAGAACCAGTGCATTCCTATAGAATGCAATAGAATGTAGAGAAGTAGCAAAAGGTTGGTTGTTTCTGATTGCCTTCTAGCAAAATAATTTTTATTTTTTTTTTTAAAAAGGACATGTATGTATCACTCACAGAGTTATATATAAATATATATATTCAGGACAATCCACATGCATGTTTTTATGTGTCTTGACTGCTGTGAATCACAGATGTTGAGGAAAGACTATGTATTTTCATTTTAGGGCAATATAGCAATAAAGCAGTTTCAGTAAAAGAATAGAGGTGTGTAGGGCCTGGTGTCTGACCCTTTGACTGAAGAAATATTAAAGAGACACCTAGAACACCTCTTTGAACTGACACTGCAAATCTCTTCCAGTGCCTGTGCCAAGTTATTTTTGTGGCTTCCTCTTTCACAGAATTTCCTGACACAGATTTATGGAACCTGTTTGCTGGAGTGCTAGTTTGTCTCTGTAGGTGTAATAAAGCTGACATTATATGGTGCTTATGTGTTTCTAAAAAGGACAATAAGACATGTAATCAACATACAGTGACAATTACCATACATTTTTTATTTTATAAATCGAAAAGTATTAAATTCAAAGAATATTGAGTTATTAATAGTATATATACTCTGTGTGTTCTGTAGCTCTATGTAGTGCTTTCTTTAGATTAGACGGTTGTAAACTTTGGCTAATGAGGAAGAAAGATACAGAGAAATCTCAAGACTTACCATTCACAACCCTACTGTGTAATTTTATTTATAGTTAGAGGGAATGTGACAGTAATCCTTCCATTTTTGGACCCCAGGGATAGGTCCTATTGTAAATGCAAAATAGCACTGCCGCTTTCCATTTCTCTTGTCTCATAGTGATTCTGTTGCCATGTAAGCCAAGGCCACAGATTAAAAATGCATTTCCTAATTCTCAGAATTTGCAAGCACATTCAGTTATTGTGTTATAGTCAAGCTCTGTTCCTTTAGGTATGTGCAACACAAGAACAACAGATCTTGAACTTGGAATTATTTTTGTAATTGTCAGATTCAAAATTAAATCCAAGTGGCTGCAACAGTGCAATCAAGTGTTACTGTAAGGAAAAAGATGTCTTTTTGCAAGTTCATGCCCCTGTTTGTTAATAGGTTATGCCTACTTGTTATCATAATAATCTTCTGGTAGTTACTGAGTTTGATTATTGGAAACTGAGCAATTTTCTTGACAACAGGCAATTCTAATTGGTGCTACTCTTAAGACACGTTTTCTTTAGGAAGAAATAAACAAACCAACCCAAACAAAACCCCCAACCAACAGCTGTTATATTGCATTGCAGAGATTCCTGTCCTACACAATTTGTTACATTGTGTGTTTAAGTACTGGCCATTGTGTTGTTATTCCTAACACTTTCAAGAAAAACCCTGTGTGTCATTTAACATAAAGTAGATAAACAAAAAGTAGTTAGTTTGTATTTTTTTTTTCCTAAGCATCATTGCTATTACACCATTACATAATTCAAATGCTACTTTGTTGCAGCTTGCAGGGAACAGACGCGTGAGCTGAATTCCTGGCTTTTCTCCTTTTACTGTTCTTACTAAGTCTGTTGATCATCTTCCTAGACCCTTGCTAAGATTTCTTTTTACTTTTGATTTTCATAAAGGGACCTCTGCAAGAGTTAGTTGACACTTTACTATGAAAAATAGGCTTATTTTGAATTGTGATATTTTTAAAACCTTCTGCATATATTTTCATGTTCATAATTTATACATTTCTTGAACATTCAGTTTTGTGCTGATAGATGATTGCAAACTGTAAACTATGTCTATTCTGAATCATCCTTTAAAATATATATTTAGAAACATGATTTGGGGAATTCCATGTCCCACTTTCATGTCCTTGTTCAATTTTTATTTCATTTTCATAGGATCAGTTCCTTAAGTTTATATTGTACTTTTCTTAAAAACTGGCACTTAGTCAAATTTGTATGTGCAAACACTCTGGCCTCTGTCCTGTAGAACCTCTGCCATTATGAGTGTAACTAGCTAGAAGGTTGGTTTTTCTCCCTCATTGTTTAAGAGGACTGCCTGAAGAATTTAGTTTCTAGTGAAATGAGGAGCCAAATCTGCACTGCTCATTATGCTGGAGTAGCTGGCAGGATTCTGCAGTGGAGATGCTGTGGACATCAACAAGGACTGGTTTCGTTGGAGTGGTTATCACACTTCTCTCAGTGACGTAAGCTAAGCCAACAGCAGCAATTTTTCTATTGTTGGCTTAGCTGTCTCCAAGGTACGAGTCTTTCCAGTGCAGCAATGACAGAGAGTAACTCATTCACTCTCACAGGACTGTGAGCAGCTGTACTTTTACATTATGAAGTCCTCTGTAAAAGAATTGAAGCTGTTCAAAACATTTTATGTAAATTAAATGTTTTGGATACAGCTCAAATCAGTTTTTATTGGGCATGCTAAACCCTAAGCCAACAGGCTAATTTTACTGATAGAAACATATATCATTTGCTATTCCCTAATCTTGGAACCTTTATATGCACACAGCTAACTGACAATACCACAGCTCATATATTACAGTGAAATTTGTATGTTAAACTGTTCTTTGAGAATATTTTGAGCTAAGAAAGTTGAGGCTTCCAGAAATTTTGTCTCTAGAAGATCCTAATTTCAATTAAACTTCTGTAGGTTTGACTGCTAGAATAGTATTGAAAGTGAACGTGTATAGATCATAAATGAAGTTGAACTTAAAGTCTGATAAATTTTGATTCAAAAGATTTTTTTTTTCATTTTATAGATATCTTTTATTTTGCATTACTGGCCAATATTGTTTATTTGTTTTGTTTTCACAGGAAACATTGGATGCTCTGGTAAAGTCTGAATATATGACAGATGAGATCAAAACTCAGTTAAATGATCTTTGTAGATTTACCAGAGACTTGAGTACTCATTCTTCAAAAGTTTCTGGGTTGATTAAGGAGTATAACAGGTACACATTTGTCTTGTTTATGGTTCACCAATCCTGGGGGGAGGGAGGAAGGCATGAGCTGCTTTTAGGGAACAATTAATTTGAATTTTAGAATTAGAAACAGAGCTATACAATGATTAGGACAAATATTTTCATCTTGGTGTGAATAGATGTAAAAAAATAAGAAAATAGTAATTTTGAGATTTTTTTTCTGAAAGCCAGGCTGTCACTGAACTCAGCTGAAACTAATGTATATCCACACCTAACCAACTAAGAAACCTTGAGGTACCACTATGGCTTACTTGAAGGAGGAACAAGCTATACCAACTATTTAGGATCTTTTTATTTATTTTGTCCTTCAGTTTACTCTTATTTGACTTGCTAGTTCCTTGAAACAAAGGAGCTAGCATTAACTTGCTGATTTACTTGAGAGTGTGGCACTTGCATTTCAGACACAAGACTGTTTCTTGCAGGGACTTGTACGTTTTGGCTTCTGTAGCTGAAGAAGGGTGGGAGGACCCAGACTGAGCCCTTCTAACACTGAACTTAACAGAGCCACATAAGTCAGAATTATAATTGCTATGGTTCTGTGTCCTGTCCTTAGAGAGAAAGGGGCTTGCAGAAACTGTTCATGCTTAGGTGCATCAAATCACTCTATAGAAACACAACTGCCATATCTGTGACAGTTACATCCCCATTTATATACTTCACTTTTGAGGAACAGAAAGCTTCAAATTACTTTCCTGGTCCCTCAGTTAAGTGCTTAACTTTAGTAGGAGGAATACAGGTTAACCTAACTGTACCATTGTATTTCATGCACTAAGTAATAGCATTGTCACCTAACAGACTCCTGCCTGCGTTCTCTCCCTCTGTCTCTCACTGTCTTCCACTTCCCTGATGTGATAAACCCAGCCTCTGCCTTCAAGCTTCAAAAGGATGTCAGAGCAAAGAGCAGATCTTGCAGCAAAGGTTTCGGACAGCTTTCAGGGATTTCCAGCAGTGGCTGGTCAATGCAAAAGTCACTACAGCCAAATGCTTTGATGTGCCTCAAAATATCAATGAAGCTTCAGCAAGTCTGCAGAAAATACAGGTAATTCTATAGCAGTAAAATACTAGTCTAAGGGAAACCCAGCCAGTTTCGTATAAAGCTCAGACTGAATTGTTTGGTTAATTGCTATTTTTTGTTAATGTTATTATTCTCCACACTGAAAGTGACTAATTGCAGTGAAATAAAATATTTTTCTTCTTGAGTCTAATTTGTTTAGATGAATTTTGGCCTAGGGTTTGTATGTAGTCATTTTCTCTCATAGTGGTTTTCCTTGTTAGTTTCCTTTTTTACAGTAGTAAAAAAAGAGAAAGAAAAAAAGTTTTTAAGCTGGGAGAGTACTGTAAAATCAGAACAGTATCAGAATGGGAACATAGTTATGTAAATATTTTTCCTAATAAATGAACATAGAGCCTTTACAGTGGAAGAACAAAGTTAAAGTATATGCAGTGTGATCAGGCATTTAAAATGTATATTTTTCACATAACGCTAAAACAAACGCCAACAGCCCTGTGGAAAGAAGTGCCAATTAAAAGTTTATTTTAGTAAAGCAAGTGAAAGAAATACTTTTATGAATAGCATATAACTGTGAAAAAAGCAAAATGAGAGTTACATAATAAGACTGTTAAGCTTTCAGTTAGGCAGTATAACAGAAGAAATTCATATCGGTTTCTTTGGAAATACTGAAGCTAATAAATCCCTGCTCCTTTGGGGCATACTCTATCAATAACTCCAGGAGGTAGTTAGAGATCTTCTGAGCCGCTTGAACCCCCACAAGGCCATGGGACCGGATGGGATCCATCCTAGGGTGCTGAGAGAGCTGGAAGATGAGCTGGCCAAGCCACTCTCCATCATTTTTCAACAGTCCTGGCTCACTGGAGAGGTCCCAGAAGACTGGAAGCTGGCCAACGTGGTGCCCATCCACAAGAAGGGCCGGTTAGATGAGCCAGGGAATTATAGGCCTGTCAGCCTGACCTCAGTGCCAGGCAAGATTATAGAGCAGGTCATCTTGAGTGTGATCACACAGCACTTACAGGATGTCCAAGGGATCAGGCCTAGCCAGCATGGCTTTAGGAAGGGCAGGTCCTGCCTGACCAACCTGATCTCCTTCTATGATCAGGTGACCCGCCTGGTGGATGTGGGGAGGCCTGTGGATGTGGTCTACCTGGACCTCAGCAAGGCTTTTGACACCGTCCCCCACAGCAAACTCCTGGCCAAGCTATCAACCCATGGCTTGGACAGGATCACACTGCGTTGGGTTAGGAACTGGCTGGAGGGCCGAGCCCAGAGAGTGGTGGTGAATGGTGCCACATCCAGCTGGCAGCCAGTCAGTAGTGGTGTGCCCCAAGGATCAGTGCTGGGCCCTATGCTCTTCAACATCTTTATTGATGATCTGGATGAGGGCATTGAGTCCATCATCAGTAAATTTGTGGACGACACCAAGCTGGGGGCAGGAGTTGATCTGCTGGAGGGCAGAGAGGCTTTGCAGAGGGACCTCGACAGGCTGGACAGATGGGCAGAATCCAACAGCATGAGATTTAACACATCCAAGTGCCGGGTTCTGCACATTGGCCACAGAAACCCCATGCAGTGCTACAGGCTGGGGTCAGAGTGGCTGGAGAGTGGCCAGGCAGAGAGGGACCTGGGGGTGCTGGTTGATTGTAGGCTGAACATGAGCCTGCAGTGTGCCCAGGCAGCCAAGAAGGCCAATGGCATCCTGGCCTGCATCAGGAACAGTGTGGCCAGCAGGAGCAGGGAGGTCATTCTGCCCCTGTACACTGCACTGGTTAGGCCGCACCTTGAGTCCTGTGTCCAGTTCTGGGCCACTCAGTTTAGGAAGGATGTTGTCTTGCTGGAACGTGTCCAGAGAAGGGCAACAAGGTTGGTGAGGGGTTTGGAACACAAACCCTATGAGGAAAGGCTGAGGGAACTGGGATTGCTTAGCCTGGAGAAGAGGAGACTGAGGGGTGACCTTCTTGCTCTCTACAACTACCTGAAGAGAGGTTGTAGACAGGCAGAAGTTGGTCTCTTCTCCCAGGCAGCCAGTACCAGAACAAGAGGACACAGTCTCAGGCTGCGCCAGGGGAGGTTTAGGCTGGATGTTAGGAAGAAGTTCTATACAGAGAGAGTGGTTGCCCATTGGAATCGGCTACCTGTGGAGGTGGTGGAGTCACCTTCATTGGAGGTGTTCAGGAGGAGACTTGATGGGGTGCTTGGTTGCATGGTTTAGTTGTTGGGTGGGTTGGACTGGTTGATGGGTTGGACGCGATGATCTTGAAGGTCTCTTCCAACCTGGTGTATTGTATTGTAAATATATCAAATTTTGACTAGCCCAAAGTGAGAATATATTTAGAGGAAATGCTGGGGGAAAACTACTAGTTTTTGACATTAAATATGAGTTCCAGCAAGGGTTTGGTTTTCTTAACAGTGGTAAGAGTATTTTTCCTTTATCACTGCAGCCCCTTCACAGTATAATACCTTACTTTGTTATTCTCCCTGGTAGCCTCTTTAGATGAAATAAACTTTTAAAAAAAAATACATTTACTGCTTTAGGACTACTAGAGATGTCTTAGTAACCTGTATAAACTTAATTTTTTGTTTTTTTGTGAATTGTTCATGTTCTGTCTGTGAATGCATTTCACAGCATTAAGTCACAAGACAATTGCTTCTTTGGTTTTCGTATAGCTAGATCTTGAACCTCGTATGTCGAAACTGTCAGGCCCTTTGCATTCTCTACTAAGGCCTCTAATGTAACATAGAATCAGAACCGGACTTAGTCCCTGTTACTTCTGAATGTGAATGTAACCTTATGGATTGGCAACTACTTGTGTTAACATAACCAAGATATGAACAGTTTAAAATATTGGTATTTAGGGCTGCAAAGTTCCTCTGAGTCCTAAATGCTGATAAAGTCTTTTAATAATTACAATATTATCTCAGGACAATAAAATTTAAAAATCTGGATGGTTTTATATGTTTCTGCATAGTTCTTGCCCGTGCGTCTTCCAGATGCTTCTTGCATGTTGGCATTGTGCAAAATTTCCATGAATCAAAAAAATCTTTGAAATATGGAAGGTAAATCAAGGATGCAGAGGGATAAATCACACAGTTACACATGGCTTAGGGTGTACAGCCCACACACATACATTCTTGCTGGAAGCCCAGGACAGCTACAGCCTGTGGACAAGCCCTGTGTGTGTCTCAGTCACCTCCAGCTCCTGCTGCTACCTGTGCCAGGATATGGATTCCATGAAAAGAAACTTGTTACCACTTTCTGTACCATGGGGATTTAAAGAAGTACAGTATCCAAATAAATGATCACTAATTGTCTCATAAAATGCAGAACATACAGCTAATCTCAGAGTCTTAATATGTGCGTTATTTAGACACATGGCTCTTCTGGATTAAATAACTGTTTCCCTAAATCCCATCAATATGAACAGTATTAAAACAAGATGTATTAAAAGATGAGTTAGCATGTTAACGAGCAGAAACAATAAACTCTTACACATATGAACCATTGTGGAAGCTTGCAAATGACCTTTACTGAGACTCAAAGTTCATCAATCAGCTTCTTTATTTCTATTTTTAGGAATTCTTAGCAGAAAGTGAGAATGGACAACAAAAAGTAAATGTGGTAGCATCCAAAGGAGAACTGCTGTGCTCCGTTTTACCAGAAGAAAAGGCTAAAATTATCCGGGACAAATCAGCTACTGCTAAAGAAGACTGGAAAAATTTTCTCACCACCCTCCACCAAAAGGAATCCGCTTTGGAGGTATTGAAAAATCACAGTGGGAAAAGATATGATCTTCTTTACTTTTTGCTTCAAGCAGCACAGTTTAGATTCATATATAACTCTAAGTGCTTAGTATGTGACAGCACTAATAAACAGCTGTTTTCAAGAAGTCGTCTTATTCTGCTTCCATTTTACTTTTGTTTACATGTATTCGTAAGACTCAATTCCACTTCAAGTGGAGTGTTTCATGCAGAAGGATGTTCACAGTTATTCAGAGTAACCAAAGGTAACAAATGCAGCATTTGCTCAAATTCATTAACTTGAGTCTCAATAAATATATTGTATTACTAAAACACGTTTTCTTTTTTAATGACTCTTGTACCACAAATTTTTGACACTGTTGCTGATTCGGTACAGCCTGTAAATGTTGTCTCTCTTATTGCAAACCGGTGAAATGTAATGGTTTATTCGAGCAACCTTTTAAAAACCCCAGTTGCTTTCTTTGTTCGGAACTCAGAATTCCGTGAGCACAGAAGGTGAACATCTTAAAAGCGTAATGTCTTTCAAGGTCATAACTTTTAAGGTCAAAAAGTTGTAGCTGGAATTCCCTGCATGGCATAGGAGTGTTAAAGTTCGTAGAAATTCCTGTTTCAAACCAGTGCTGCTTAGCCAGCTGAGAAAAAGTTTAAATATGCTGCCTTTCAAAGAAAATTCTCAGGTAGCAAGGACTTGCCTCTCTTCATCTCAGGGTTGCCATGGAAAGAGTATGTTCCTAGAGGTTAATCTTTTTGAGCCAAGCATTTTTCAGTTTTGCAGACTTAGTTTTCCTCCTGATGTTTAATTTAGGTGATAAGACTGTAGCTAAAATGAAAGCTAGAGAAGTTGAGGGGGAGAAAGGGTGTGTGGGAAATAAAAATAGCTAGGACACAGAAACTATACTGTTCAGGTTTCTGTTTATTGTGAATCATTTTAGATGCTCTTTTGTTTTTATCAAACAGAATAACCCTGCAAGAAAAATATGCAGGTACTGAAGGAATGCCTACATATGTCTTTATGCACATGTTCTTATAACCAGAATTTTACAGTAAAAAAAGTATATAATCAGAAATTATTCCCTGCATTGGATCAAATTTAGTCATACATCACCTGGTAATATTGGCAGCATTGATCAGTATGAATGACTATAGTCAGATTTTAGGTAACTTGTATCCCAAATTAGCTTTTCTCCAGTCTGCCTTAGCTGTTTGAGTTAGACTTGCATTGAGTCAAAGCTCATAAGATCTGTAAAGCTTTCAGTTCAGAGGACATTTGCTTCAGTCTCCCTTCAACTGTGTAGACCTGTCCTACATTGTTCCCTGTATTTTGAGGTGCTCTTTCAGATACTTTTTTTTCAGTGTCTGTAGAATGCGAAGAAGCAGAGCCAATGTAATGTATTTGAAGAGCAGTGTTGTATTTGGCTGCAACTGTATATCCTTTTGCTGTGTTGTGCATCAATTTTGCCCAATGCAGTGGGACTGCTGATAGAATTGTGCATATCTTCCTAGAACTTAAAGATCCAGATGAAGGACTTTGAAGCAACTGCTGAGCCTCTGCAGGAGTGGCTGACTGCAACTGAGAAGGTGGTACAAGGAAGTAGCAGTCGACTACATGATCTTCCTTCCAAGAGAAGAGAACAGCAAAAGTTGCAGGTGACTTCTCAGAGGCCTTCTAAACATAAGTAGCCTTAACTGCCCCATCCTTGTGGCTTTGTGGATTCTTTACAAAAGCTTGATCATTCTATCTTTCTGATCTTCAAATAAGAGGAGAACTGTTTTCAAGAATTGCTGTTGATGATCCTGTTCCATCAAGTTTTGCATCTCCACATTTCTTATGACATGCTGTTTTGTTTCTGTAGCTGTATGGTGTGCCTCTCAGCAAGCTTGCCATATGCCACTTTTGCTTTTCATGGGGCCTTCAAGCTTCTCTCTTTCCTGCTTCTTTCACCCACTCCTAATATTTATGTGCTTGTGCTTTACAGTCTGTCCTTGAGGAAATAAGCTGCCACGAGCATCAGCTCAACAGGCTAAAAGAGAAAGCTCAGCAGCTGTTGGAAGAGCAATCTGTCAGCAAAAGCTTTATGCGCAGAGTGTCTCAGTTGTCTTCTCAGTATCTTACTCTAAGCAATCTGACAAAGGTAATGCACCCAGTGTATGTGCATTTAAGCCGTTTGTTTCATGTATGTGGGGAAAAGAGACAAATGTGCAACACTGCAGTTGTCTGTCTTGTCTGCTCCGTGGATTTCTGAGCTATATTGCCTTTCACACTGGCTTTAAATTGTGGGAAGTAAGACCCAGATAATTCAGTGGTTTGTCAGCAAAATGGAATTTTGGTCTTTTGCTGTGGTTGTTGGGGGTTTTAGTGGTGTGTTTTCGTTTGTTAATTTTATTTTTTTTAAAATGTGTTTTGATTAAAAAGTAAACCCCACAGCCAGAGATCGCTTAGACTGCTTTTGAAGAATCAGGGGGAGATAAACCAAACTCTAAAGCATCAGGCTAGGAACTGAGAGTTTAACCTAACTTTGTTTTGTGGAGGTGTGCATGACACACTTCACCATGTAATAGTTCTACCATCTCTATTGTGTAAACAGGTAAGAAGGTCTTTGTGTAAGGACTGTGATTTTTCACAAAGTTCCAGTTATGAGGGAGGCTTGATACTGAATTAGGTTTATACCTACTGCGGTAATGAAAATACTTAGGGATATAGAAAGTGTGTTATGGGATAACAATTCAATTCAGAAAGTATTTGAGTAATGGCTAGTTTGTTGACATGTATGACATGCTGGAAGTTGTATATCTAGCCACATTAAATTCTCATGTCTGCAAAGTGAGCAAGGGAAGGATGTAGTAGTTAGTAACGTTGGCTTATGTGGACAGAAGGAAATGTCAGGATAAGAAGGAGTCTGAGGCAGAGGATGCATATGATCCAGCTTGTGAGACAAGTCCTTAAATTCTTTGGATAACTGTGGATGCTTGAGAAAGATCCCAGTCAGTAAATTCCAAAGTCTGTTTCATCAGCTTGAGTTCAGTTCTCTGTCATTGTGTGAAATACTCTATTCTGTATTCCTGTTCACCTCAGGCCTTTTAGCAATGTACCTTGAGCATTTATTTTTGACCTGTATGAGTGTTAGTGGGGTTTTTTTAAGAGGAAAAAAACCAGTGGGAGTCATTGAGGAAAATGGGGCTTTTTCTTCTAGGCACAAAATAATGCTGTGGTGGTGTAGCTTCACAGTCTTAAATCAGTCTTGTGCATTGGCAGATTTCACAAATTATCTTCAGCTGTAACACTGAAATTGAGCTAAATTGTGATCTGCTGGATATTTAAGAAAATGCGAGATCAGAAAATTCTCACCTTTGGATGAAAGGAGACAGATGAAGCCTTACATTTAGAAAGCAAAAGAAAAGATATTTTTGAAATTGTCATTTGTACATTGTGTTTGAACAACTTTTTTCTTTTGTATTTGTGTTTACAAAACTCATTCTGTGCTCAAGTATGTGTACCTGTAGTTATGAATTTATGAAGAGAATTTCTCATTACTGTTTGTGAAATTTACTCTAATAAGTTGATAAATTAGGTATGGGGAATAAGCAATCCTTAAAGAGCTGCTGTTGCTAATTGCTGTATGAATTGCAGGAAAAAGTTTCCAGAATGGATAGGGTTGTAGCAGAGCACCAGCAGTTCTCACACAGTGTCAAGGACCTCCAGGACTGGGTGGCTGATGCAGTTCACATGTTGGATTGCTACTGTCATCCCACTGCAGACAAGAGTGTTCTGGACAGCCGGATGTTAAAGCTAGAGGTATGGAAATGACAGACTCCAAAACCTGCTGGTTTTAGACCTGTAAGAGGAATGGAAATGTAGGACACTTTACGTTAGTTGCATATTAGTGTAATGACTGTTGTTGTTCAGACACTTGATTTTTGTTTTACTGAAAAATAACTCTTTTTATGGAGCAAAGAGTTCATTACTAGAAATTTTCTCTACAAAGGATATAGGAACCTTTATTACATGGACAGCTGCATATATGCAAATTCTTGGAAAACTCAGAAGATCATAGAATTATAGAATTGTTTTGGATGGAAAAGACTTCTAAGGTTATTGAGTCTAATTGTCAATCTAAGACCACCATGGCCATTAAAACGTGTCCTGAAGTGCCACGTCCACACATTTCTTGAACATGTCTAGGCACAATGGCTCCACTACCTTCCTGGGCAACCTATTTGAATGCCCAAGGACTCTTTCCTGTCAGGAAAGAAATTTTTCATAACAGCCAATTTAAACCTTCCCTGGCACAATTTCAAGCCATTTCTTCTTGTTCTATCACCTGATACTATGGAGAAGAGGCTAACCCCAACCTCACTATAGCGTCCTTTCAGGAAGGTGTAGAGAGCAGTGAGGTCTCACCTGAGTCTCCTCCAGACAAAAAAATCCTAGTTCCCTTAGCCACTCCTTATAAGATGTGTGGATGCTGCAAGTCAAATGAAAGAAGTAGGATATTCACTTTGTTGCTTTAAAGTATTATTGCCTAGTTCTTACAGGTGACATGGATGATTCAGAACAGATTTTCCTGTAATTGCTTTAAAATTGTGACAGTTAAGTAAATAGCATCTATTGATACACTGCACAAAAGGTGTTGAAGAGCAGTACTCAGAAAACTATACTTTTCATATTATTGATATCTCAGATTTTGAGCCATGGGCAAGTTCTCAAAACATCAAAAATTTGTAGCAAAATTCTAAGGTTATGTTTTGCCACTTATTCTCTAGGTCTTCTCAGGTTCATGCTTTCAGGCTTTCCATGACTTTGCATAGTGATAGAATCTGTTAGTTTGCATTTGTGCAGCTCTAAGAGATGAAGTTCCTAAGCTGATGTTGCTGATAATGAGTTTATGTGTTGGTACTTTTGTGTTGCGAATAGATTCTAGAGTTGTGGGACTGTATTTCAGTCCTGTACAAGAGCTTTGTCACGTCTCATTTTCTCTATGAACGAATCCTCCTGTTTTCAATCTAAATGTCATTGCCGTTGAATGTCAGCCATTCCACCTGAGAGTACCTTCTTGGTACACTGTAAATACCTGTGTAGACTCCATGAAAACTTCTAAGTCAACTAAGACTTTTTATTTTTAAATATTTGTTTTCAATGGCTTAAACCTACTCTTTCAAAGGCACTTTTTCCATGTGAAGCCAAGCTGTGAACCGCACTGTCCTCTTCCAATTGACTCTGCAAGTTGCTCCATTTGTTCAGTACATTTTATTGGTGAGCCTGTTAGTATATTCATTCCTAGTTAATGATAAAAGTTAAATAACATCTGCTCACTTTTTAGGGACTGCTAGCAGTGAAACAAGAAAAAGAAATTGAAATGAAAATTGTTCTTACAAGAGGAGAATCTGTTCTGCAAAATACTTCTCTGGAGGGAGTACCAGTGGTTGAAAAGCAGTTGCAAACCCTGAAGGACAGCTGGGCTTCTCTTCTGTCTGCTTGTATCCAGTGCAAGAGGTAACAAGGGTATGAGGTTCAGAATGACATTTAGCAATAAAGCACTGTCAAAATTTTTGGAAAGTTAATTTGCAAAGTTTTATTATTATATGTTTTAAATTTTTGTAAATTATAAATTTATAAACATTTATAAATTTTTTTAAGGCATGTGCCTAAAATTGCAGGTCTAGAGGCCTGCTGACATTTATTTGAAGTAGAAAACCGGGAAGAAATTTGAGGGATCTAATCTTTGTTAACACTTCCTGTCAATATGTTCTTAAAAGTGGATTCCATGTTCATAAGTTTATTGCAAATTTTACTTTGAGTTGCACTTTATGCTTTGAATTATTCTCAGAACTGAAAAGAACTTAGCATGGACATAAATGGTTGACTTTGTCAAGGTCCTGCCTGTTTTTCCACTTGCTAGCATTTCAGAGAAGGAGCTGTCATTACAGTGTACAGTAGTGATGCTCAGACTGATAGAACCCAAAAATGCGGGGAAAAAGCCCCAGCCTTTTTTGGTGGAGCGTTGCTGGTTGCTCCAATTTAAAACTGCAAAGGTAATTAAACATTAGAAAGCAGCAACTTTTGGATGTATGCAGAGGGACAGAAAATTTCTGATTCTGGATCTTACGCTTTCAGTTGCATTTTATTTACTAAAGCTTGAATGTAATAGCTAGCTACATACCTTACAGACCTCCTTAATAGTCCAACTTTGGAAACCTTGATATATGTTTGTCAGTCAAACAGTGTTCCTAGTTAAAATTTGCTAGGTTCCAATACCTCTGTCTTGTACTGCTTAGCTTGTGGTATATAATTCTTACAAATATAGTATAAAATAACTGTATATTACTACATCTCAGTGCTTGAATAGCATGAGAATCTCCACTATCACAATGAATATATATATTTTTTAATTGCAGTCAACTAGAAGGAGCTCTCTCCAAATGGACAAGCTACCAGGATGATGTTCGTCAGTTTTCCAGCTGGATGGATAAAGTAGAAACAACTATTAATGCTCCTGAAAGACAATATGCTGAACTGAGGGAAAAAACAGCTGCCCTCAGCAAAGCAAAGGTGTGTTTACTTTGCATCAAACCAGCAGCAAGTCCATATCACCTTACGAGCCATGGGGTGGAGGGGTGGGGAAGGGCAAAAAGATGCATAACTGCAAGGTTGGTTTGTGGTTTTGTTTTAATGATGGTCATTCATAAATGTATCTTTCTGTTTTGCAGCTGCTCAGTGAAGAGGTATTGACTCACAGTAGTCTGTTGGAGACAATTGAAGTGAAAGGAAGTGGGATGACTGAGCATTATGTCACTCAGCTTGAACTCCAGGACCTTCAGGAGCGGTATAAGTTTCTCAAAGACAGAACAAGGGTACAGTTTGTCTTGATAACAACCCCTTTTGTTTTGCTGCCAACAAGGAGAAAGAGAAAATCTTTTCATTGATTATTTAGTTTATGGTTAAATGAATAGACGTTTGGGGTCATCTGTAAATTATTGTAATAGAAAATCATTACCATGATTTATTAATCTGTAATCCTGTATCACTGAGCTTCAGATCCCTTCATAAATGTTCTAAAAATCTAAATATGAAAAGGTAATGAGGAATTCCATGACAAAAATCTCACTGACTTCACTGCAGATATGATTTTACCCATTGTGACTGCAAAGTTGGAAGCATCTCAGAATCTACAATATTCATAAATATATGTTTTGCAGCAAATGCAAGCAGTCATCAGTTGGTTAATTCACAGCTGATTGACACATGCAGAAAGTTATTGAACCACAAGCCTTATTAGCAAGTAAACTGAATCAAATGTCAAAAGGGTCAGCATGGTAAGTACAACATTTACTGATAAGTGTTAGTATCATAGCTGTGGAAAAACTTAGGGCATAGAGAAATAAAGATCAAGTTGGGTTTTAGTGTCAGGTATAAACTAAAGAAGAAATAATAAAAGAACTGGTGATTCATTTAAAACTAGGTGATTATCTCCAGTTAACCCAAATTCCTTTGTGGTAATTAAATAATGTATGCTTGGACAGGCAAATTTTCTTAATGACAACAGTATAGTGAAACTGAATTTTGATGTCTTTGTCCTTTAGAAAGGACAAAAATTCATTTGCTCTAAACCACAAGTGATTCACTCTCTTCCACAACCACAAAGAATGCAATACACTCCCTTTTTTTGGGCTCCCTGTGAATAAACTCATTCACATTTGCCAGAGAGATGAGTAAGTCCTGGTAAGTGCTAGTGAGTACCTGGTATTCTGAGGTTCCTTTGACTTCTACCTTTTTTCTTCCCTGGGGCTATGCAGGCCAGTTCTATTTGCTCATTTTGAGCAACAGCATGGGAGCAATGGCTGATAGTTTGCAGAGGCAAGAGCGCTGTACCTCTTCCCTTACTAAGAAAGAAGCATCTCTTCTTGTTATTTCCACCTAATACCCCAGATGACTTTGGTCTTCCCCACTTCCAGATGTGTTCATGATGTCAAGTGACAAGAGCATGTTCGACTCTTAGAAAGAAATTCAAAGTTCAAAGCAAATAGCTGAGAAGTAAGAAATGTTCAAATCCTTTAATAATCTGGCCAGATGGGAAACCTGACAAGCTTCTCCAAAGATTTGTGGCTTAAGTATGAGCAGACCAAGGCCTGTAATTCCTTGTAGCTATTGCCAAAAGGCAAGAGAACTCAGATAACTCTCTCTTTTCCCACTCCTGGGCACAGACGGACCTTGTAAAAGACTGATAACACTCCTCTTTTCTTCCTTCCTTGCACTACCCAGACTTGCTAAAAATAGGTGATGCAGACAGTACACTCATGGCTGCTGTTTATGGAAGTGTTTTTCTTCTATGTAGCCTGCTGCCATCTGAACTTGATTCCCTATTCTTTGCACTTAGATGAGTTTTGTGCTACTATATGACACCTTTCCTGCTGTACACCAAATACAGTAATATTTTAGTGCTAGGTTGTGAAATAATCGTAACTGGCTCACCCACATAACCAGAAAACTTGCTGTCTGTTCTCTGTGCTCTGTAAGATCTGCCTGCAGTGGGCTTGGGAAGTCTTTAAACCTAAAAATACCAGATACTCTTAATAGAAAATTGTTATTCAACTGGCAAAAAAATTAATGTGAAGGGGAAAAAAAGGCAGTTTCTGAGCTGATACTATTATTAATCACTCCAGTAAAGTTTATTTAAATTGATATTAAAATTAAGAAGATCTTTTGTTATTAGACAACAAGGTGTGATTTCTGATCAAAACTTCAGATCTCAGAAGTCACGAATTTTCGCAAAGAATCTTTTAGTATAATTGTCTGTATCTTCACATTTGCACTCTCTTTCCCTGTAATTCACTGAACCATCCTGAGACTCAAATTACTCTTGAAATATGGGGAATCTCAGCATCAAAATTTTTCCCTTGATCAAAGTCCAGGTTTTATGTTTTCTTGGTTTGGTGATACACTAAGGTGTATTATATATACATATATCACATATTTTAACAATCAGGAGGCAGTAGCAAAAGCTGAAGGACTGCTTAACTTGCATGAAGAGTACCAAAGAAATCTGAAGGCCTTTGAAGTATGGCTGGAGAAAGAACAGGAAAAACTTGACCGTTTATCACATCTTGATGGTGATGCCCAGAAACAGGAGGCAACGCTCCGAGATTTACAGGTACATAATGTGTGACACCCTAAGTAAGAAAAGTAATTTTAAAAGTTAATAGTAAAAATAACTGAATAATAATAATTACCAGAAAAGAAAAAAAAAAAAAAAAAGGTATCTTGTTTTCATCTTGACAGTGGCTTGGAATCACAGTTTATATATAAACCCTTTGCTGTTCAAAAGTGGTTCCAGTAAAGTCGGTGGAAACATTGTCATTTATTTCCAGAAAGAAATGTCAGGTATTCTTGCAAGTACTGAATTTGTTTTGGATATTGGCCTGCCTCTTCTTTTCCCTGCATTTCATAAAATATCAAAAACATTCTTTTCAGTGGGTTTTCATGCTCTTCTGCTTACAGAGGAGATATGTCTACTTTCAGACTTAGAATCATAGAATCATAGAATCAGTCAGGGTTGGAAGCGACCACAAGGATCATCTAGTTCCAACCCCCCTGCCATGGGCAGGGACACCCTACACTAGATCACGCTGGCCAGAGCCTCGTCCAGCCTGGTCTTAAACACCTCCAGGGACTGGGCCTCAACCACCTCCCTGGATAACCCATTCCAGGCCTTCACCACTCTCATGGTGAAGAACTTCTTCCTCACATCTAGCCTGAATCTCCCCATTTCCAGCTTCATTCCATTCCCCCTAGTCCTATCACTACCTGAGATCCTGAGAAGTCCCTCCCCAGCCTTCCTGTAGGCCCCCTTCAGATACTGGAAGGCCACAATGAGGTCACCTCAGAGCCTTCTCTTCTCCAGACTGAACAGCCCCAACTCCTTCAGTCTGTCCTCATAGGAGAGGTGCTCCAGCCCTCTGATCATCCTCGTGGCCCTTCTCTGGACACGCTCCAGCACGTCCACATCCCTCCTGTAATAGGGGCTCCAGAACTGGACGCAGTACTCCAGGTGGGGTCTCACCAGAGCTGAGTAGAGGGGGAGAAGCACCTCCCTTGACCTGCTGGTCACACTTCTCCTGATGCAGCCCAGGATCTGATTGGCTTTCCGGGCTGCAAGTGCACATTGAGAGCTCATGTTGAGCTTCTCGTCCACCAGCACCCCCAAGTCTCTCTCCTCAGGGCTGCTCTCCAGCCAGTCCCTGCCCAGCCTGTATTTGTGCCTGGGATTGCCTCGACCCAGATGCAGGACCCTGCACTTAGTCTTGTTGAAGCTCATGAGGTTGGCTTGTGCCCACCTCTCCAGCCTGTCCAGGTCCCTCTGAATGGCATCCCTTCCCTCCAGCGTGTCCACTGCACCACACAGCTTGGTGTCATCAGCAAACTTGCTGAGGGTGCACTCGATGTCACTGTCCATGTCACCCACAAAGATGTTGAACAAGACAGGTCCCAGGACTGATCCCTGAGGGACTCCGCTTGTCACTGGCCTCCACTGGGACATGGACCCGTTGACAGCCACTCTTTGGGTGCGGCCATCAAGCCAATTCTTTATCCATCTAGTGGTCCATCCATCAAACCCATGTGTCGCCAGCTTGGAGACCAGGAGGTAGTGCGGGACAGTGTCAAAGGCTTTGCTCAAGTCCAGGTAAACGACATCAGTTGCTCGCCCCTCATCTATTCATGCTGTCACCTGATCATAGAAGGCCACCAGGTTTGTCAGGCAGGATTTGCCCTTGGCAAAGCCATGCTGACTGTTCCCAATCACATCTTCACTATTCTTCTGAGTCAGTAGTGCCTCCAGGAGGATCTGCTCCATGATCTTTCCGGGCACAGAGGTGAGACTGACTGGCCTGTAGTTCCCCGGTTCCTCCTTCTTGCCCTTTTTGAAAATGGGAGTAATGTTTCCCCTTTTCCAGTCTGTGGGGACTTCCCCAGTCTGCCATGACTTCTGGAATATAATAGAGAGGGGCTTGGCAACCTCATCTGCCAGTTCTCTCAGCACCCGTGGGTGTATCCCGTCGGGTCCCATGGACTTGAACACTTTCAGGTTCTTCAGGTGATCATGAACCTGAGCTTCACTTATGGTGGGCAGTTCTTCCTCCCCGTCCCTGGCATCGTCTGCCATGACACCAGGAGTGTGGCTGGAGGCCCTTGCAGTGAAGACTGAGGTAAAGAAGTGATTGAGTACCTCAGCCTTTTCCACATCACTAGTGACTAATTCACCACTTTCCTTTCTGAGGGGGCCCACACCTTCCCTAGTCTTCTTCTTGCCATTAATATACCTGTAGAAATTCTTAGTGTTCCCTTTAACCCCCCTGGCTAGATTCAGTTCAAACTCTGCTTTGGCTTTCCTAACCAGGCCTCTTGCTGCTCGGGCAGCTTCCTTATATACCCCCTGTTCTATCTGTCCTTCCCTCCACTTCCTGTCGAGTTTCTTTTTAAGTGATAGTGTGTCCAGCAGCTCCTTGTTCATCCAGGCAGGCCTCCTAGCATTCCTTCCTGCTTTTCTCCTTGTAGGTATACATAGCTCCTGGACACAGAGGAGGTGGTCCTTGAATACTGACCAGCTGTCCTGGGTCCCTCTTCCCTCCAGGGCTTCATCCCACGACACTTTGGCTAGCAGATCCCTGCAGTGATCGAAAGATCCCTGCAGCGATCTAGTCCTGAACGCTAGCTCTCATGGTGAAGTGTGAAGACTTACTGAAACACTTAGGTGTCAGTGAAGACTGAACTTATAGTACTTCAGTCATTTCTCAGTTTGATTTTAAGCTGATTTAAAATGTCTGTTGTTGCTAATGTTTTAGAACTGATGATAAACTTAACAAAAGGGGAAAGAATTTAATATGTGCTTTGCCAGTAGTTTTCTCAATTTCACTTGTCAGTGATACTCAGTTTGCTTTGTGAGCGAGAGTGCCATCACAGGTGTTAGCAGAGATAGTGCAATGCATGTTCAACCTTAGATAACCAAAGGGAGTGTCTGGATAATGCAAGGCAACTGCTTTTGTCTTAAGTAGAACCAAGGCTTCGTTTGACATGTGCAAATTAAAGCTGTTAATGTAGGATACATATCCATAACTCTGCCTTTACAGGAGCTGCAGGTCCACTGTGCAGAAGGACAGGCTTTATTGAATGCTGCTGTCCATGCCAGAGAGGAGGTAATTCCCTGGGGTATTCCCCAGGTAGAAGACCGAGCTTTGGAATCCTTACGGCAGGATTGGCAAGTTTATCAGCACAGGCTTTCGGAAGCAAGAAGCCAATTAAATGCCACTGTGAGCAGGCTGAGGTTAATGGAGAAAAAAATTCAGAAGGTTAATGACTGGCTAACAGACCTAGAGGAGAAAGTTGCTATCAGGACTGGGAGGAAGTCTGATAGAGCAACAAAGGAGTTGCAGCTTCAACAGATGAAGGTAAAAAATATAGCTAAGGCATTCCTTAAAATACCATGTAATATTTCCAAATCAGTTCCTGGTTACACTGTGACAACAACAGGAAACATTGCAGTTTTTACTGAGTTGGTGCCTAGAATAGTGAATCAAAGACAGCTTTTTTTGCTTTCTGGGTACAGATTTCTCTCATTTTACTGGTAGAAGTATAGCTATAGCAATGTTGAAACCTTATAGGGAGATCTGGAATTCATATGCTCTGAAGTGGGAAAGTGGTAATGAATAAAATGTGACCTCGTGTCTGGTGTTTTTGCTGTGTTCATGTAGTAATTTTCCTTTAGTCACAGCAAGAAGACATGGCTCTGAATAAATACAGGAACCAGATTTGAAGAGATTCAAGATTACAATTTACAGTCATCTTTTAAAATTCACAGTCACCTTGAGTGAATTCTGTGGGAAGTCCAAGTTTCACCTCTGTTATTATTTGCTGAAGGGATGAAGTATTATATCTATTATAATAAAATGCAGTCAGTCCATATGATATGATACAACTTCCAGCATATTTGTTACATTTACAGCTGTATATTTGTTTTTGTTTTCAATGATTTCCTGACTTAGTTACAAATAAATTATTGTGGTGAGGATGTTTTAATTAGCCATATAAACTGGAAAATGTCTTTGTCATAGAAGTGGCATAAAGAAATTACAATCTACAAGGATGATGTAGAGGAAGTTGGGGTATTGGCTCAGCAAATACTAGAGGAAAGTCTCACTGCAAGTAGAATGGGAAGCCAGGCTACACAGCTTACATCTCGCTACCAAACACTACTTCTTCATGTCTTGGTAAGTAAAGAAAATTAATTTATTCTAACATCATAACTTGCTGGTTAAGGAGCAAATATAAACACCTTTTCTTAACTAGACTTTATTAGAGTTCGTTCATTACTGCAGATTCAATAATAAAATATTCACATATGTTCATATGTGTTCATGCATAGACACACACATACAAGCTCTGGTTGGAGGGGCTGGAGAGCATCCAGGCAGAAAGGGACCTGGGGGTACTGTTGACAGCTGGTTGAACATGAGCCAGCAGTTGGCCAAGAAGGCCAGTGGCATCCTGGCCTGCATCAGGAACAGTGTGGCCAGCAGGAGCAGTGAAGTCATTCTGCCCCTGTACTCAGCACTGGTTAGGCCACACCTTGAGTAGTGTGTCCAGTTACAGGCTCCTCAAGCAGGACATTGAGAAACTTGAATGTGTCCAGAGAAGGGCAACATCTGGTGAGAGGTCTTGAGCACAAGCCCTGTGAGGAGAGGCTGAGGGAGCTGGGGTTGTTTAGCCTGGAGAAGAGGAGGCTCAGAGGAGACCTTATTGCTCTCTACAACTGCCCGAAAGAGGTTGTAGCCAGGTGGGGGTTGGTCTCCCAGGCAACCAGCACCAGAACAAGAGGACACAGTCTCAAGCTGTGCCTGGGGAAGTTTAAGTTTGAGATGAGGTGAAAGTTCTTCACAGAAAGAGTGATTGGCCATTGGAATGGGTTGCCCAGGGAGATGGTGGAGTCCCTGTCCCTGGAAGTGTTCAAAAAAGGATTGGACGTGGCACTTGGAGCCATGGTTTAGTTGTCATGAGGTGTTAGATAATAGGTTGGACTTGATGATCTCTGAGGTCTTTACCAACCTGGTTCATTCTATGATTCTGAGTAGATTTCATTAGAGAACAGTAGTTGGGATGACGCCTGTTCAAAAATTTCAGTGTTAATCAGATGTTACTGCTTTTTTTAGCAGTTGCAGGAGACAGATTCTGAACTGAGTGTGTTTTGAATGTTAAACAACCTTTAGAGAAATGTTTTCATGTTACCATTGAAACTCATGGGTAAAGGGAAAATTTGAATTGATAAGGTACAGCCTTCAGGCCGCTTTAAGTATTGTCTCGTAGTGCCATAATCACAAGTCACAATTCAAATTTCAAAATATAAGCACATTTTTCAGTGTTTAGCTTTAACTCAATTTTAACACTACCAGTTGCTATAGGTAGACTCTGACAAGACTAGTAAGAATTATACACTAGGTCTGAAAACTCAAAACCTATGTGTTTAATCCTAGAATATCAGGGTTTATTAATAAATAACAATTTATTGCTGTCTTTAGCCGGTAGTGCTGATAAAAATCTAGGTGATCCTTATTTCCTTCCCCTACCTTCCATATTTGTTTTAAGGAGCAAATAAAGTTTCTGGAAGAAGAAATACGCTGTATGGAGGAGTCAGAATTGGCTTTTAGTGCTTTCACAAATTGGTACGGAGCTACAAACAAGAACTTCAGGAATGTGATCACCAAGTTTGACGTGGTTGATAAAACAGCAATGGACAAAAAGTACAGAAACTAGAGGTACAGCTTCCTTTGAATACAATTTTTGTTTCTGCTCATGAAACAGAACCTATATTTTAATATGGATTTTAACAGCTGCTCAAAATTCACCTGGTCCAGAGACCACCCAGTATAATTCTCATGCCACACACACACGCGATCACAGTTTGGTTGTTGAGGTTCTGAGCAATTCTAAGTAATCGTACCCTTCTGTAAGGCATGTATGAATGTGTTTTGGTTTAGATTAAAATGTAGAATAAATTCCCCTTGCAAGGCTTCTTGTCATGTATATTTTATACCAGTATGCACTGTGGCAAGAAGTGCTTCCTATTTCTGCTCATTGAAATAATTCAGTAGTAGAACTCATGTTTCATCTCAGAGTTGGAAATGAGTTTTTCCTGTGTCCTGCAACATAAACATACTAGGAGGAAATTTTTGTCTATTCCAGTCTTTGGAGTACAAATCCTCTCCTGATGGCCCTCATTTTCTGTTTATCTTCAACAACTCAGGGCATAACAGAAGTATTTCTTTCTTGTCTTCCTTGTAGTCTGCCATATTTTAACTCCAGGGAATTCTGTCATGAAAAGTCCTTTCAGTTTCCTTAGCAATTCATTCAGTGTCCTTGTAAGAATTTCAAAATAAATAAGTAAAATTGTTAGCTTCTCACTGTTTATAGAACTATGGCAAATAAAAGAGGAAAAAAAAAAAAGCTAATAAAGAAAAATACCACCAAACAAACAAAAAAATACCCACAAAAAGGAAGGGCTTGCATACTTTTTCTGTTAACCAACACTTGCTTCACAGCTGCTGTTGAGTGATATGGACATAGGCCACAGTTTACTGAAATCTGCCCGTGAGAAGGGGGAGCGAGCTATAAAGTACATGGAGGACAATGAAGTTGATGAGTTAAGAAAAGAAATTGAATGTCACATGGCACAGCTTGAAGAGCTGGCTGGGTCCATCAGGAAGGAGCACATGACTTCAGAGAAGTGCCTTCAGCTGGCAAAGGAGTTCTCAGACAAGTACAAGGCACAGACTCAGTGGGTCTTGGAGTACCAAGCCATGCTACATGCTCCAGTGGAGCCAAAGAGTGAACTTTATGAGAAGAAGGCCCAGCTGTCCAAATACAAGGTAAAAAGGGGTTACATCATTGTACTATTGAATCAGTTTTGACCTAGTGACTTGCAATAGGTCTTCTATCCAGATGTCTGTTTAAGTTTCTCCAGTAAATGTGCATGATACCTCTGCTTTGAGTGTCCAAATCATCAAAGTGAAAATGTACATGATACCTGCATCTACAAACCAGAGCAAACACCTGGATTTTAATGAAGGGCTAGTTTGGATTTTTTTTCCAGCCATAATAATGACTAGAAAAAAATAAGCAATAAACTTCGTTGCTTCTCTTCATGATGTTTTTGTAAAATACTTCAGGATTACAGATGTTTCAGAAGATGTGTAGTAGGTATGGCTGGGATAGACCTAACTTTCACCATGGCAACCCATGTAGTGCTGTACTTTATGTTTGCAGCTAAAACAGTGTTGCTAACATACCAGTATTTTGGCTGTTGCTAAGCAGTACCTGCACACCATTAAGGCTTTTTCTCTAAAACTGTCTTCTACCTCTCACCAGCTTCAGTACTCAAAGTCAAACATTAAAGCTGTGTGCTTGCTTCCTACATGCTTGTGAAACTGGTATCTCACTATCATTTGGTTGATGCTGGTATGTGCTGTGGTGTCTGAGACCGTGACACAATGATGTAACAGGTCAGATTGCCTGCTCTTAAGAGTATAGCATTATGTACTTGTTTGCATTTTGTATCATTAAGGGGGTAGTTTTTCCCATCTATTTACAGACTTTCTTTCTCTGAGCAGAGTTTCTTCATCTCTAGTGCTTGCATCTTGCCTTCTTCGCACATATTAGCTCCCTTTCCTTCACCAGCTCCAGATTATCAGCTGTGCTGCTACCCATTCACATAAGGAGCAGTTGCTTTTAGATGCCTGCAAAGCAGTCATTTCAAAGCGTGGCTGAGAAACACAGTCTTCTACTGGTAGCAAAGCTCTTCTTATCTGGAGTGGGTCATGTATACCATGATAGAAGGCTGTGCTTCAGAACAGGAGTTAGTGAAATACCTATTCAGCACTGAAGATGTAAGTATATTAATTTTTGCTTGCATTGTAGTCCATACAGCAGACTGTTCTGTCCCATGAACCATCAATAAAGTCAGTGATTGAAAAGGGAGAAGCACTTTTTGATGTGGTGAATGATGTGACTCTAAAGAACAACATTCAGGACCTTCTGAGCAGTTACCAGGAACTCTGCAGCACAGCAAAGGTAAAATGTCAGGAAGAAAACTATAGGTTCTTTGGATTTTCAATATTTTTTCCTTCTTTATGATGTTGACTACTTGTTTCATGTTGTAATGTTACGCCCTCTATAGAGCCAGTTAGATATTTTTTTCTTTGTTTGAGAGAAGGAGGTATTCGTGAATATGGAAAAAACTTCTACCTAAACAAATCTCAGAGCAGCTGAAATTAATTTTGAGTGTGGCAGGTGATGTGTTTGTAGCACTAAGGGCAGATAGATCACTGAGTACTTTGTGCTATGGTTACTATTTGAATTGCCTTGAATAAATTTCTACATACATTGTTTCTTGAAAGGATAAGATGCCCTCAAAATTTTACCATTTTGTGTTTTGTTTCTGCTGTATCTATCCCAATTTAATCTAATTTGGATGTGGAATGGAAGTCACTAGAGAAAATGAACTGCAACATGGCTAAAATTTAATTCAGCAATGGTATTATTAACACTGATTTGTTAGTCCACATGTATGTAGTACTTTGAAAGATCTAATACTTCTAAGTACATCCTAAAGTATGATTCTTCCTAAAGCTTTTAATAGTTTATACTTCTAACAAGGATAAGCTCTGCAAACCATATTAGTACTTATGTTTGACCTAAGTGCCTTGAGCTGCCAGTCCATCCACCAATAGGTGGTGTTTGTTGTTGTGGGTTTTTTTGTTTGTTTTGTTTCACAGTGGATTTTTAGTTTACAGTCATTCTTCCGGTCTGTACCACAAAACTTCCATCTGTTGCATTGGATCTAGTGTTGATTACTTAAATGTAGATAAGCTTTTATATATATATATATATATATATATATAAAAAATCCCAACTTTAAAAGAATAAATCCATTTTAACTTAAAATGAACATTCATAGGTTGCTTACTACAATCACAGGCAATATATTCATACAAAGGCTGTAAACAGTGGGAATACAACTTTGATGTTTGTTAGGTCATGAGCAGTCTCTCAGAGTCAGTAAGTAAGGAGATCCTCAGCGTCTTCCTCGGCCTTCAAAATACGGCAATTGTTTTTTCTGGAATAAAAATACTGCTCAGTACCACATTATTTATTCACACAAGTAATCATAATAGTCTAATAATTTGCAAGTCTCTCAAAGAAACATACATTTCAAAGATAATTCGCTTCCTGTGCTTTCAAGGTATTTGTGTGTGGGTTTTTTTCTGTTGTTTTGATTTTTTCATTATTCTTACAATTTCTTGAATATTTAATTTGGGTTATTGTGGACCCTGCAGGCATATGTTGAAACCTTAGAAGTGAAAGTAAAAGAACATGAAGATTACAACAGTGATTTGCAAGAAGGGGAGAAATGGTTATTACATATGTCCAGCAGGCTGGTCAGCCCTGACCTCATGGAGAGTAACAGTCTTGAAATAATCACTCAACAACTAGCTAATCACAAGGTGGGTTTGCTATTGGACAAACTTTCTGTATCCAGTAAAATGGAATTTTTCTTCTTTGCTTCTCTATCTCTACTGTAGGCCTCTAGTTATTCATCACTCACCTGCTTTATCCCTTTATTGCTATCTAAATAATCATCAGTACGATTAATGCAGTTAACAAATCTACATTGTTTTGTTAGTACTGTTTCCTGCATGAGAGTGCATCTGCACAAGAGCTTTTATGTATACTGATCTAAATTCTGTGCCACATTTTTGCTGAGATGTCTCAGGAAACAGACCACAAAAAGCAGATTAGGTTAATTTTAGTCCTAAGGCATTTTTTGCTCTGGTACTTTTGAGGATTAAAAAAATACTTTAAATTTTCAAACTATTTTTGTTTTAATTCCTCCCCGCCACCACCTTTGTCAAGTTGTAACATTTCCTTCATCAACATATTGTTAGGGTTGCTATTAAGGATAATTCACTACACTGATAACCAGTGCTTTCTAGAAGATAAAGATAAAATCCAACCCTCCCCATCACTCCCTGAAACAGATTCCAAGGGTGAATTTTGAAATCTAACTCACTGTATTATTCTTTAAGTAACCTCCACAGACTCAAATTTGGTTCCACTGAAGTCAATGGAAAGAACTATCTACAGCAAACGGGCTTATGGAATAATTGATGATTCAGCATCAGATTTTTAGGACTCAAACACAAAAGGTGGTGGGGCCCTAGAGAGCACACAACAAAAGAGAATTAAGGGTTGTCATGAGGCATGAGCATATAATGCTTGCACTGAACTATGTACAGACTTTTGACAATGATTTCACAGTTAGTATGCATTCTAATAGCTTGGCTGTAACAACACACCCTGTTCACAAATATTTTTCAAAATCTGAAGATGAAGACTGTTTAAAGAAAAAAGAAAGAAAAAAGGAGCTCATTTAAAAAGCAAAGCATTTTAAGTTTGACATTTCTTCAAAAATACTTTCTCTATTTCTTAGGCTATCATGGAAGAAATTGCAGGATTTGAGGATCGTTTGAACAACCTTAAGAGTAAAGGCGATTATTTAATCAATCAATGCACAGAACATCTTCAAGCAAAATTTAAGCAGAATGTACAAAGTCAACTTCAGGGGACAAAGGACAGCTATTCTGCCATATGTAGCACAGCCCAAAGAGTAAGTATTGCTCCTGAAATGTCGTAATACCATTTAAGAATAAAATACTTTGTTATTTCTAGAACCACTTGTATCTTTAAATGGTTTAGAACTTTCTCCTGTTTCCATTTAAATGGAGACTACAGGTTGCTCCTGTAGCACTTCATTACTCTGCTACAGTTGAATTCCTTGTGATCCAAATGTTGCCTTGCAGACTGTGAAAGTAGCTGCCTATCAATTTTTACCTTAATCTGTCAACAGCCTCCATACCTTCATGTTACACTAGCTTCTGAGCAGCTGCAGCGAAGAAGTTGGAGCTATTCCTACTTCAAAAACTAGGGAGTGGATTGCACTCAGTGTCAGGAGTGTGCATATGTACATAGCAGGTCTTAATTATGTAGTAGGAAATACCGTCTCTCTTAGTAAAACCAGAATATACAGCTAAGAAGGGCTAACTGGGTCATTCTGTCAATCCAATTAGCAGATCAAGACACCATAATCTATAAAAACCCAACAAATCAAACAAAGCCCTAAAAAGTAGACACCATAGTAAGATTTGCAGAGTTAGGTAAAACCTCACACTAGATCAATAGTAAAATGTTGAACAAGAATATAGAAACAAGGGACAATACTTTTTTCTTTTCAGAAGCTGTGCCTTAGGTATTGTCCACAAATTAGCAAGATGCAGTGAGAGCTGAAGGAGCTTTCAATTCTTGATACTTCTATGTTGCAAGAGCTAAAATAACCACAGTCTTAATAATTCTGTTTTAACTACAGTATTCAAGGTGGGAGAAGGGAGTTAATAGTTGTGTTTGAAAATGTGGTAACCTTACAAAATACTTCTTTTAGGTGTACCAAAGTCTGGAACATGAACTCCAGAAGCATGTTAATCATCAGGATACCTTACAACAGTGCCAGACATGGTTGACTACCGTGCAGTCAGAGCTAAAGCCAACTACATGGCCACCTTTCAGCCTGACAGATGCAGTGAAACAGGTAAGAGTTCAGCACTTGAAAGTGATCAGTTATGTTTAATGAGGTGAGTTCAGGTAAGAGATTTATATTAGTAGAAATTATATACTCTTTCCACCTCAGAGGGCTGTGTAGTGTTCACAGCTCCAAAAGGAATACCTTGAATGAAAAATAACAGTAGATGAAAAATCGCATAGGGCTTTTGCAAACTCTGCTTAATGCTCAGAAATATGTTACCTGAAAAAAGGTTGCCTAATTAGACAAACCTGCTCATATACCCCACAGATGTATCTAGCAGAGAGGTTATGCCTTTGTCCATGTCCAGTTGCCTGTTTGTCTGCTAATGTTTCCATATGAGACCTGCTTTCATTGTGCCATGGGCACAGACTCTGCTATCAGGCAATGAAAACAATTTTTCAACTTGAAGAGCATAGAACTGCTTCTAGCCCACATTAGCCATTAAGAATGGTTTCTTTTTTTCTTGATTATTTTTAGTAACTTAATGTATTTTACATTGATTTTGTACCTTGTTTTCAAGGGGAGAGCAGCAGGTAATAGTGGAGCCAGGGGGTGGGGGTGTGTGTGGACAGCAGGGCAGCAACTTCCCAATGACATGCAGAACTGCAGATCACAAGTGAGGAGAATAGAATCCCCCTGGTGTCAGCAAGTCTGTAGGGACATGGTCAGTTCTAGATGGAGGCATGAGGTCAGAGCAGCAAGGCAAGGCCAGGAGTATCATTCAGACACACCTTAACCTGTAGTGTAGCTCAGGTGAGGTCTGTAGGTGGGTGGGGTGAGCTTCCGTGGAAAATATCAAGAGTAAGAACTGTAAATTGTGTCATGATGTCAGATCTTGGCAATTGTAGATTGAGAGAGATTTGGAGGGTGCGGGAAAACAGGTCATTAGGTTGGGTTCCCCATGATCTCTCAGACATTGGAGAATTTTACGGGTATAGGAAGATGGCACGTTAATAATTCACCTGGGGAAAGTAAATCACCTTGTTGAAACCATGTGTATCTGTCCAGTTCTTTATTAATAAAGAAATAATCTAGGTAATGCATGTCAGTAAGCCCTTTGATAATTGAATCCTAAGTTTTTGCGCAGCCTTACACTATTTCATGAAGTATGTCTATGTTTCATCTTCTGGAAATAAGCTAAACAAACAAAAAAACCATAAAATGCACAATTATAATAAAGTAAGAGATTATTTTCACAGTCTCAGAGTTTATTTGAGGATTGTCTTTCCTCAGGTAAAACGTTTCCGGGCTCTGCAGGAGCAGGCCAACACATACTTGGATCTTCTCTGCTCCATGTGCGACCTCTCTGATGCCACAGTGAAGAGTACAGCAACAGATATTCAACAAACAAAGCAAACGGTACAAGATAACCACTCTTAATCCTATTTAGAGCTTTAAATGCCTCATCTAGCCTCTTCTAAAAAGGTCATATTGGGTAATGGTTTAAAGAAACGTCATCTTACTTTCAGCTTAACTATTTCTTTTAGAAATAGTTTCCTTCTTTTTCTGCCCTCCTTTTTTTTTTTTTTTTTATTATTCTTTAATTAAATCCACACATTGCCATCCTGACAGCAATACAAAGATATACAACAAAGGTAGCTAAAGGTACTTAAGCCATTTTGCAAGATGTTTGTCTAAGGCCACAGAAATATTCGTGTGAGAAAACCTGTTCCAAATGATGTGTTTTCGTAGACCACAGTTCAATCTGTTCTTCTGTGTATTGTCTTAAAGCTTAGACATATTTTACTGTTATTGGGGTATACTAATATATTAATATAGCATATTATAGCATACTAATAATATAACATAGCATATAGCTATAGCATAATATATAATATAGCATAATAATATATTAATTATAGCATATGAATTTGTAAAAGCATACCTCAAAGTAGCTTAACACTTGGGTTTAGACTAAAATTACAAATATAGGCTATTAGTAAAGAAACGTTATGAGCATTCCTGTTGTTGTAAACATACACCCACAGCAAAGTGTTTGAAACTACTCCTACCAAGAGCAGAAATATTACTATATACCTTAACAGTATTCCATACCAGAGAAGCAAATTGTATAAATCCAAGTAATCCATTAAAAAATAAAAGAGCAGTCCAAACTTTGAATAGCTACCAAAAAAAAAATCCAAATCTTCAGAATAAGATTCTCCTTTTATATGTTAAATACTGGAACATTTTTAAGAAATAACAGAAGGTACAGTGCTGAGATGCGTTAAACTGGTTGAGTGTCTGAACGTTAACAGCATCCTACTGCTCTACTTGGAGCACAAGAAGCTGTGTGGCTATTGGTTTAAGGTGATTGATGGGCTCAGATCCGGTAAGCATTCTTCTTACTGGCATTGTACAAAAAGCACATAGGCCAACTAACTAATAAAGGTGTTTAGTTAACCTTTTCTTTGGTCTTGCACAGGCATGTATAGTGCAGTCCAGCAATATTCTTGGCATGCAGTGGACTAAATTATACAGTTAATTTAAGCTTTAACAGAAGACTTAGAACAATCTGAAATACACACAGTTAGACATACTTGACTTATTGCAAGTGTATTATAATTTTTATTTTTCTCACTCAGATTTCCTTTCATAGGTCTGATTCTTATGACTTTTGAAGGTTAAGACTCTTTTTGTGGGTAGTATTAGCCCACTCAGAATCTAATGCAGAAATTAACTTTAGTGCTCAGAGGAAGAATGGCAATCATCCTCCATTCTCCAAAAATAGATGCATTAAAGCATTCCTACTCCTTTTTGTTTCTTTTCCTCTAGATTGAGCAACAGATAATGCACTCGCAGTATTTGGCTCAAGGTTGGGAAGATATCAAACAAATGAAGGCTGAGCTCTGGATATGTTTCCAGGATGCAGATCAACAACTACAGAATTTGAAAAGGAGACGAGCAGAGTTGGAGCTAAACGTTGCCCAGAATATGGTAGTCCAGGTTAAGGTAAGGAGACTTTGAGTTAAGAACCAAAAGGCAAGGAAGAATTTAATCCTGTGGCTGATGCTATTATAATCCACATTATATGGACATATTGCACAGAATTACTAATACGCTCTAAGCAAGAGCAGAGAAAAACAGAGGAGAGTTTGCTTATTCTTGATACAGAGTGACACAGAAAGCAAAACGCTGTAGTTGAATGTGTTTCTTATTTTGTTTTGTTGTTGGGTTTTTTAACAGTAGACAATTTTCAGCCTTCTGTCCTCATTTGCCATTGCTTTGAATAGGCTAATTGCTGATCACAGTGGACCTGAAGATGATTTCTGCAACTGGTGCATGCTAAGTTCTTTGATTTCAATACTTCGAAATTAATTCAGTCTCTTTCTAAACTAGTCTAGGAAGCTACTCAATGTTACTTGAGAGTAGGTATGATGGAAAACAAATTTAGTTTATCCTAAAAAATGAAACAAGTGCAAACAGAGTTTCACTCATTCTTCCAGAAGAGAGAGTTTTAATGTCCATTCTACACACATTGAAAACATCAGTAACAAGAAGAAACAGAAAACCAGATGACTTCTTTGTTAAATGATCAAATGCTTGAATTTTGCATTCTTGGTCTAGAATTTGCTTGTTCCTTTTATAATATTCCAAGATCAGTGAAAAGTGAGCAGTGCTTCCTATTTGTACCTATTCTACACAAGTGCTTGAAAAAAAGTCATAGCCCTTGAGGATACCTTTAGTAGAATGTGGACTGACAACTCTCATACCTAGCTATTCTTAGAGTCCAGAAAGAAGTAGGAGTCTGTATTTTGTCACTATTTCAGTCAGAAATTTTGGATTATTATGAAAGGCAGTCACTTGCTTTACTGTTAGATGTGGCACAATATATATTTTTTACCATGAATTTGCCCTGGTAAAGATAGGTGCATAACTCCATTTGAAACAGTCACAAATTGAAATGAGACAGAGCTGGGCGCTAGCGTCTTTTCTTCAGGAAAAGGGTTGGACCCAATGATGTCTTGAGGTCCCTTCCAACCTCTAATATACTGTGATAGGACTCCTACCAAGCCTAAGGAAAAATGCATTGTCCCAGCCAAGTGCTGAAGGGGGCATGGTTGTTTAGTTACAGTTATTGGAAGAAAAACTGGGAAATATAATTACTCTAGGCAGTGTGTAATTACTGGAAAAATATGTGGTTACTTTTAGTTTTCAGTATTTGTGTATTCTGGTTTTGGCTTCTCTGTGACTCCTTACTAGGTAAGGAATACGTATGCAGATGAACTCTTTTTTTTACTGCAGTTTAGTAAGTGAAATAGCAATCATACCTAGATAATAATTGGCTTTGTTTCAATAATGACAATGATAATGGTTGCTATTACAGAAGTAGGAACAAAACAAAGTATGGATGTGGGGGCTCACTGACTCATGGACTCTGCTTCATATTTTTAGTCTCTTACGAAAAGGCAAAGCTAAAAAACTAGCAAAAACAGTGCTGGTAAAATGACTGTCGTATGACCCAGTGTTTTGCATGTTTTAGTCTATAGTGGGAGCAATGCTAGTCCAGACAACAAGGTGTGACTGGATGGTGATTTCTATTTATTGCTGGCACTTGGAAACTGCTCTGCTTTGCTTTCACATCTATAACCAATGTGGCCCGATAGCCTGAAAAATTGGGAAGGAAGGTTAGGAGAAGGGAGAGAAGGCACTTCTTCTAATTTACACCTGCACAGTGTTTGTCTGGACAGATAATTAGGCATTACACAATTTATTTCTTTCAGAGTTTTTATTTAAGTTACAGCTTTTAGTAGGCATCACCATGTATGTTTTGACTTGTATCTTTTTCAGGAATTCAATCAAAAGTTGCAGTCTAAGCAGTCAGCTCTCAGTTCTGTGACTGAGAAGATGAACAAATTAACCCAAGGACAGGAATCACCTGAACACAAGGAAATAGGAGAATTGACCAACCAGTGGCTGGACCTCTGCCTTCAGGCACACAGTTTGCTGATGCAGAGGGAGGAGGATCTACAGAGGACAGGGGATTACCACGATCGCTTGAATGTAGTTGAAGTTTTCTTGGAAAAGCTCACAAAAGAGTGGGACAACCTGGCTAGGTAAAAAAAAAGAGTAGCACACACAATGCTAATCCAGTGCATATACACTGAGATTCATTAAAAGTCCATTTTTCCATGCTTACTTAAAAGCAATAATAATAATAAATACAGGAGTATTATTTGTATTGAAATAAGAGTCTGAGAGGCTGTATCTGCAATGTTTGTCTTTAAGGCAAGTTTTAATTGATTCCCATCTCAGAATATAGCATTTTTGGACATTGAAGAATTTTGACTGTTATGGTGTTGTGCTTTGTCTATCAGACTACTGTATTAAAGCTTAGTTGCTGCTTAGTTGCAGTAGTTAGCTGCTGATAAAGTACTACATCTGCTTTATATCTGAAGCTGAAAACTCTAGACACTATGCTATTGATTTCTATATATAGTGGTGTGATGGGTTAAGGCAGCCCCTCCAAACCCTCCCCATCACGGGCAGAATAAAACGCCTCAGACAAAACGGATTGCAAAAGTGATGGAAAGTTTAAAGGAAAAGCGGTGAATGTTTACAGAAAGGCAAAAGCAGAGTGACAAAAGAAATCCCAAACAGTCCCAAGATGATCCCATTCCCACCTGGGGGTACATCCAAGACCCCCAGGGCTCCTTCTTCCCCCTCCCCACTGCTAGGCTAGTCTCAGCTGGCCAGATCTGAGACTGCCCATCCCCCGTGGCCTTGGGCCTAGCCAGGCCCATGGCCGGGAGACAACATCTCCCCCATTACCGGGTGACGGCGAGGAAGAAAGAGGAGGTGCTTAGGCCTCGCACTGGATCTTATAGTGGTGCAGAGAATTATGGTAGAAATACCCAATTTCCTGTGTCCACCCACTGGGCTGGACCTCTGGACACAGGAAGCAGGGGGCACCCAGCCCAAACTGCAACAAGTGGGCTTATAATTCATGCTGACCTCTTCTGAATGCCTGTCTAGAGATAGGATCTAATAATTTCTGTTCTGTCCACTTTGATAACAGGTCTGATGCTGAAAGTACAAATGTGCACCTTGAAGCTTTGCAAAAATTGGCACTGGCACTGCAGGAAAGGAGATTTGCTCTAGATGATTTGAAAGATCAGAAACAGAAGATGATAGAACATCTGAATCTTGATGACAGAGAATTAGTAAAGGAGCAATTTGGTCATTTTGAGCAACGTTGGACTCAACTGGAGGACCTTGTCAAAAGGAAAATTCAAGTTTCTGTTTCAACCTTGGAAGAGCTCAATTTGGTGCATTCCAAATTTCAGGAACTAATGGAATGGGCAGAGGAGCAGCAGCCTAGTATTTCAGAGTCTCTTAAACAGAGTCCCCCTCCAGATTTGGCTCAGAGTCTTCTCATGGATCATTTTACCATTTGCAGTGAGCTTGAAGCCAAACAACTTGTTCTGAAGACTCTTGTGAAGGATGCTGACAGGGTGATGACCAACTTAGGGCTCAATGAAAGGCAGGAGCTGCAGAAAGCCCTTTCTGATGCACAGCACCATGTAGATTGTCTGAGTGATCTGGTTGGACAGAGGAGAAAACACCTGAATAAAGCTCTGTCTGAAAAAACCCAGTTTCTCATGGCAGTCTTTCAGGCTACAAACCAAATTCACCAGCATGAGAAGAAGGTAACATTTCCAGAACACATTTGTCTGTTGCCAGAGGATGTAAACAAACAGATCAGGGCTTGTAGGAATGCCCAAGCTAACCTGAAGGCCTATCAAAATGAAGTCACAGGGTTATGGACTCAGGGAAGGGATTTAATGAAAGAAGCATCAGAACAAGAAAAGACTGAAGTGTTAGGTAAACTTCAAGAACTACAGAATGTGTATGACACTGTTTTACAGAAGTGCAACCAGAGGTTGTTAGAACTGGAGAAAAATACAGTTTCCAGGAAATATTTTAAAGAAGACTTGGATAAAGCTTGTCATTGGCTAAAGCAAGCTGATATTGTTACATTCCCAGAAGTCAGTGTAATGAATTCTAATTCTGAACTGTACAATCAGTTGGCAAAATACCAACAGATTCTTGAGCAATCTCCAGAATACGAAAATCTCTTGCTTGCACTGCAAAGAGATGGCCAAGAAATCCTACCATCACTTAATGAAGTGGATCATTCTTATCTGTATGAAAAACTTAACATTCTCCCTCAGCAATTCAATATTGTCACTGCTCTGGCAAAAGAAAAATTGTATAAGGTTCAGGAGGCAATTTATGCCAGAAAAGAGTATGCCTCTTTGATTGAGTTGACAAGTAAAGCTCTTACTGAGCTAGAAGATCAGTTTATTAACATGGACAAAGCTCCGGCTGCTGTTTTAGCTAAAGAAGCTATGTCACTCCAGCAGGCCTACAGAGATCTCTTAGGTGAAGTGCTGAGCCTTGGTACAGCGGTGGATGAACTAAACCAGAAGAAGGAGGCCTTTCAAGCACTGGCCAGCCCTGGCAACCAGATGAGATGTTAAAACTTGTCACACTGTATCACAAGTTAAAGAGGCAAATAGAACAGAAAATCAGCCTGTTGGAAGACACAATAGAAGCATGCCAGGAGCATGAAAAAATGTGTATGCAGTTTGAGGCACAACTAGAGGCAGTGAAGAAGGAACAGATTAAGGTAAATGAAGAAACACTCCCAATAGAAGAAAAGTTAAAAATATACCATTCTTTGGTGGGCAGCTTGCAAGACTCTGAGAGTCTTCTGAAGCAAATCACTGAACATCTAGAAGCCCTTTCTCCTCAGCTCGACTCATCTGCATGTGAGGCAACAAATCGCCAAGTGGAGTCTTGGCAAGAGAAACTAAAGTCTTTGCATGCTGCCATTGGTGACACGGTGATGGAGTGTGAGAACAGGCTTGTGCAAAGTATAGACTTCCAGACAGAAATCTGCCGCTCACTCGACTGGCTGAGATGGGTGAAAACAGAACTTAATGGAACATTAAGTTTGGACCTGAAACTGCAAAGCATCCAAGAAGAAATCCGAAAGGTTCAGATTCATCAGGAAGAAGTGCAGTCAAGCCTGAGAATAATGAATGCACTGAGCAATAAAGAGAAAGAGAGATACATGAAAGCAAAGGAGCTGATACCTGTTGACCTGGAAAACACTCTTGCTGAGCTGACAGAACTAGATGGTGAAGTTCAAGAAGCTATACACATGAGACAGGTTAGCGCACCCTAACTGTCACTAGTTTCTTGCTCACAAAGATGAAAAAAGATGAATCTTGGTATTACAATTATCATGAAAAGATTTATTTCTAATAATCTTGTTTGATTTTTTTTTTTTTTTTAATGTCTTGGGTTGTGGCCTGTTGCCATGGATGACTTGGGTTGGGGCATGGGAAGAAGGCTTCCCTAATACACATTTGTATCTGCATGTAGAACTGCAAACTCACTCAAAACCTCCTTTCATGTAGTCGCTCTGAGCTTGGATTGTAGCTACAATAAAGGAAGTAAGAAAATAAGCATGGACAAAATCCAGACTCTCAGAAGATGATGTTTTTGTTGTTGCTGTGAATTTGACATCTGTGACCCTCTGTGTAATTTTGCTTTTTGTTTCAGGCTACCTTGAATAAATTGTATAGCCTCTGCCAAAGATACTACCAAGTGATGCAGACAGCTAATGACTGGCTTGAGGATGCACAGGAATTTCTACACTTAGCAAGAAATGGTCTCGATGTTGAGAACTCTGAGGAGAATCTAAGGCACCACATGGAATTTTTCCACACAGAAAGCCAGTTTAGTAATCATTTGAATGAGTTACAAGGCCTTGTGTCTGAGATAGAGCCCTTTATGCAAGCTACAGCAAAAGAGCAGCTGAAACAGAGTGTAGCTACATTAGAGGAAAAGGCCAAAGGGACAAAGCAAGAAGCCAGAACCCAGAAAGAGCAGCTGCAAAGGTATATTCATTAGTTTTATTGGGGTTTATGGTGTAGGTTTTATTCTTTCATTTTAAGATCACCTTGTTGGTGATGAAAAATAGGGACCACATTAATTAAAGTTCTATAAAATGTTTGTGCTACTGATGAGAGAAATTGATACTGAGAATCAGAGCTGTTAGATTGCTTTCTCTTCTGCCAGTGGCTGACTACATGTGTGATTCTGAGGAAGAGATGATGAAATTACATGTAGCCTGGAATGGCACTGAGAAGAAGAATGCTTCACCTGGTACAAGACAGAAACAAATTAAATTGAAGCAGACATTTTGAATTAAAAAGAGCTATCTTTTTTACCAGTGTATCTATGTTGCTTTTTATTCCTGAGTATTCTGGATTCCAAGTTTGAGTGGGTTTAAAACATATCCTACACAAAGTCACTGAGGAAAAGTCAAACAAGGGCTACTAAATCTCTAAGGCATAGCTGAAAATCAGGAGCATGTGCTTCTATTTATGCTTCTCTTCCCTAATAATCTTTCCTTTCCTTGGAAAATATTATGTAACAGCAAAACTAAGCAGTTACACTGAAAACTAGGTGCAATAACATTCCTGATTTTCAAATGCTTTTATATTGTCCTAAATTGTTCATCTCAAACTATATTTGTTTAAGGTGTGCATCTGAATGGCAGGAGTACCAGGCAGCAAGACAGAAGGTTATTGAAGTGATGAATGAGGCTGAGAAAAAATTATCTGAATTCTCGGTAGCTAAAGGTGCTTCTTCTCATGAAGCAGAAAAGAAATTACTGACACATAAGGTAAGATACTGAAAATTATATGCCATCCTTTTCCTTCAGTGAAGATAACTGTATGTTATGAAGGTTCATACCTGTGGCAATTTGAATTGGGGGGTTTAGATCTTTTCCTGTAATGCTTAACTTTGTCATAGCACACAAAGAGATGTTATATAGAATACATATTTTTATTTTTAATCACTTTTCAGCATATGTCTATCTATGTCCCCTTGATTGTAGGCAAAAGGAAGGAATAAAGAGGTTCTTAAAAGCCTTGGCATAAGCCCCAGAATTGTGTACCTATAAGAAATTCAGATTGGTAGAAATGTCCTTCTGCTTTGGATCACATGGAATAGTTTAACTTAGGATAAGAGCTGATGTTTAATATTATCTCTTGTTTAGTCTAAAAGAATGAAGTGTAACTTAAAAGAATTACTTTCTCCTCCAGTAATTAAGGTGCTAATCAGTTTCCTTATTATAGGCACTTAGTAACATTTCAGACATCCTGCCTCATCTCCAGTTGTGTCTCAGAGAAGGCAGGAATCTCTTGTAAGAGCAATGTCATGTTTGCCAGCTTCATGAGAATATTCTGATATCATTGGATATGAGAAATGACACTGAAGATAAACTTTATGTAAATATATATTTTAAGCACTTGAATTGCTTCTTTCATTTTTAGACTCTGTTAGAAATCAATGTTTGCTATGAGAATAGTCTTGGAATACTTGTTTCCATCCCTTTTGAGGGACTAGCAAGGAAGAGAAAATCTGAGTACACCAGATTCCTACTGCATACAGAGAGTTGTGTTTTGGACCAAGTCTTTCGAGTAGTTGTAGCTAATATGCTGTGTATGGAAGAGAAAATAGTACCCAACCACCTCACCCAGCACTGAGTGCCTCCACTTTGCAGTGGATGCAAGTGGTTTATCTGCAAGTGTGTTGAATAGTTACGAGTTGTGTTGTAAAAGAGGAAAACATTGCTCATTTTTGCCTTTTCAGACTCTGGTGTCAGTAGTGAATTCTTTCCATGAGAAGATCACAGCCCTTGAGGAAAAAGCTTCACAGCTGGAAAAAGTTAGCAATGATGCCAGTAAGGCAACTATAAGTAGATCCATGACAACAGTATGGCAGCGCTGGACACGGCTCCGGAATGTAGCCCAAGAGCAAGAGAAAATTTTGGAAGATGCAGTGCAGGAATGGAAGGGCTTTAATGATAAGGTAAATTCTGGTATTGGTAACTTGTCCTTTGCTAACTGCACATAGGTTTTCACTCATTATACTGCATTATTAATCATCTTATGGTAGAGAAAGTGGATAGCAAAAATAATATCAGTGTTTCTCAGGTTTTAGTGAAAATCAGCTAGTGAAGACCTATGTTTAAAGCTACTGTCCACAAGGTTTGCCCTGTTCTTCTATATGCATATGTATGTTTAGTAAATACTGAGTTATTTTGGTTTCTGATGGTTCTTCAGAATTTTCTCCTCTATGTTTCCCTTCCTCAGATGGTCTATTCTAAGTCCACCTCTTTGTTTTCCTGAGGAGTATGCAAGTGCTATTTGTAAGTTTATGCAGCGATACTATTTCCTGTTTACTGCTCACTGATCACTAGTCTCTTTTTTTTCTCCCTAATATCTTCTACTTGATTCTTTTTATCTGTTGTCCATTATCATATTCTCAGATTGTAGGTTCCCTGGGAATGGAGATAATCTTTTTGGTACACATGTGACTTATCCAAAATATGTATTTGTTCTGGAGTAAAGATCTAGGATCTATGGCTATGCTTAAAAAAAAGGTGGAGCCACTCACCTGATGACAAAAAAAAAATATCCTTTGCCAAGGTCTAGTCCACTGTGAAGAGCTAGGGCTAGCTAGCAAAATCTAGTACATGAGAGCATAAATTTTTATCTGCTATAGAGGCTGCTGGACAAGCCTTACATCACAAATGCTTTACAGCACCTTGTGGTATCAGTTGTACTACCCACTGTTCAATGTAATTATTGCCAAGATTCCATCTCTTCTCATAGATTCAGAAAGCTACCATAGCAATAGATCAGCTACAAGGTCGCTTACCAGAAAGCTCAGTGGAAAAGGCGACCAAGAAGGAACTCCTAGAACTCCTGGATTACCACAGCAGTTTCCTTTTGGAGGTAGAGCGCCAGCTGTCATCTTTGGGCCTGCTCAAACAGCATACTGTCAGCATGCTTCAGGATGTGGAAATAAAATCTACTTCTCAACAGGAGCTACCAGTCATGCAAGAAATCAAAGCAATGCAAGATCGATGCCACAAGTAAGGCAATATTTTAAAAGATTCATGACAAAAATGGTACATTATAAACACCTTAATAAGAGTTCACATATCATTTTTATAGTTCAGAGTTGCCATATTTAAAATAAACATTAGTTACTATATTTAAAATGAGCATCACTTGGTTTAGTTTTAAATAGTCTTTCATTTTGAAATGTTATTATTTGTTATTTCCATCAGCAGGAGTGCACATTCTAAACTAGGTAATTCTTGGGTTACGTAATAATAGTAACTTATATAACAGTTGTATGAAGTACTTTAACGTTATAACTGACTTTAAATAGTTCAGTTGCATCTCACCATTAACAGTGACCTTTCATCTTTTTGTATCCTAAGTTTAGATTAGTTTATCATTTTGTTTTCCCTTTTCTAAGCACTATTTGCTAAAAGTAGATATCCTATGAAATTCACAGAGGAATTTATTGCATGGGCAAACAAAACATCTTGGCATTTCACCCGTTGCTTATATGAGTGTTCATCTAAATCTGAAATGTTTCCCTGTTGTATATAAAGCAGAATGTTTGATGGCTAGGTTTCAGGAACTCATGTCCATCTCATAAATACACTAAGATGCCATTAACTGGATCTCCACAGTGCAAAGATGAAGAGAGGAACTGAATGAAAATACTGTAAACCCTGCATGTAGCCTGTGGAAAGTCCATTGTGTGCATGCATAACTGATTACAGGAGGATATTAATTCCTGTGAAAAATGTATAGATTTTAGCATTTTGCAAATTTCATTCTTCCCTTAGTATAGTTTTCTAAGAAATAGGGTCTGTGGTGATTTCATGCTCATGTAAATAGTGATTCACCTGTGAAAAGTCATGCAAACATAAATCAAATATGGGAATATTAAAGTAAGATTTATGTCACAGACATAAGAGCTACAAGGAGTCCGTAGATCTTTCACAGAGCTGTCATCTGAAAAAGATGCTGTTTTTCATAGGAGAACCAGGTTCTTGAGGAAACTGTGGAAATTTTGTCTGATGGAAGTGTGGAGATAGGTCCCTGCATCAAAAATGGAGTTCTGATGTCTGATCCATGCCTTATCTTGGGTATTCAGCCAAAGCAAATCTCATCAATAGGGGTGGAATTTATCTTATTGTTTTTAAATTATAGATATCTGCATCTGAACTGGTTAATTCTTGCTCTCTAATGCTTGGATAGAAATAGACACATCTAAGATACTTGTTTTCTAACCTGCATTATGAGTTTCTTTTAAAATGATGATGAATTGTCCTAAATCATGCCTTAGAATTGACTACTTCCTGATAATAAAGGCAGTGTGTGGTGATGAGCTCAGATGTATGTCTGTATTGTAAACATTTACATTTCTTCAAAAGAATACTGAGCTTGATGTGAAAATACATAAAATTGCTAATTACAAGGAACTAATTAAAGATGAACCTGAGAGATCTAACTGTACTGCTTTAGTCATCTTCTGTTGCAACACTGCCTCACTCTTTATTACTGTTTGACTATCAATATCTTTATTCATTTTTTAACAAAGCAATGTCTTTAGACATTGGTTAACTCTTCACAAATAGTTATTGTCTCTTTGCTTCCTAAGTATGCAACAGAAAGTGAAAAAGGGTGTGAAGATAGTGAGACAGGAGCTGAAGGAGCGTGAGCAGGTTGAAGCAGAGATTAATAGCGTGAAGTCCTGGATCCAAGAAGCAAAAGAATATTTATTAAGCCCTGATGTAGAGGTGGATACTCAACTTCAGGAGTTGCAGGTATATCCAATTTGTCAGTTTCTAAATGACAGTATTTATCTTATTTGTAATCTGCTGCTGAGTTCAAAACCACCATGAATTCAAATAAGACAATATTAATTAGTCTTTAAGTAAGCCACTAGATGAATTCATAAAACGTGAAGCAAGCATCTGGTGGATTGTATTACCCTATTTTTAAGATATGAAGAGATATTTAAATGCTTGCATTTATGTATCTTTATGTAGCTCACACATTGCTTAGTAATTATTTTTTTTCCCCTGGTAAAATAGAGAATGTGAATGGACAGAATATAACATTTATGTCTCTGCAGTTTGAGGTGGGAACTGAAGGAACACAATAGAGTCCTTTTGCTGAAGGTGTTGAAAACTATTTTCTATATGCCTGTGGTCATGTGGGAACACAGAACTAGACAGGCAGTCAGAATCCAAGGAATCCCAAGATAAATTTATTTTTAATGAACTAATTTAGAAAGTTGAAAGCAATTGGCTTTGTTGCAAGGTGCATGTAGTCTCTGCATTTAATAAGTTTATGCAGATGCATTTTTCCCTTTGATCTTAACAATACTATTTTTCTATTGTTAGTCTCTCCTTGTTGAAGCAACTACTCATCGTCAGGCTGTTGAAAAAATGGCTGAGCAACAACAGAATAAGTACCTGGGACTTTATACCATTTTGCCTTCTGAACTCTCTCTCCACTTAGCAGAAGTTGGTCTGGCCCTTGTAACTGTGCAGGATCAGGTAAAGCATAGTAGAGAAATGCGTTACAGATCTATTGTCCTTTAGACTTCATAACCTAGTAAAATAGAGTATTAAAGTGTGGTCAAGTTATCACAATGTAGAACAGTTTTATTACCTTCTCCCTTTAATTTAAAGTAAGCTAAATGAAAAATAATTTCCTCTCAGGAGGAGAGGTTTCTGGTTACTGAATTTAATTCTTCTTGTTGACAGATTCAAATCAAAGAAAAAGAAACACAGCAGATCAAAACATTGAATCAAGAGTTTGGTCAGAAAATTCAGGAAATAGCAAATGAACTGAATGCTATTCTTTCCAAACTGAAAAAGAAAACAAATGATATAGCACAAGCTAAACTTGAACAAAAGGTAAGACACAGCTTTCCTTATTTGGTTAGGCCATAAATTCTTCTGAACTGGGACATTTCATAACAAAGTTTTATTTGTGAAAACTTCTGAAGACACATTTTTTTAGTGTAGTTCAACAGAAGAAAGGGCAGAAATAGAGGCTGACTGATGAGCGAGTAACAGAACTTGGTAGAAGTATCTGAGAGTAAAAGCAAGTCGGATGGACAGAGTTAAGCTGTTCCCTCTAACTAAGAGCATGACTGCAATCTGGGAAATCTTGAGGCTCCCAAACTACTCCTTGTCCCAGTCTGTATTGAAAAGACCATTCCTTACAGTAAGTCTTTACTGGCAATAACCAGAATTTTACTTAGCCAGTAGTCCATCTCATATAATTTGGTTCAATAATTAACTAAAACGTGTGGCTAAGGGTAATGCAGGGAACTTTTCAGCTCTTTTTGTAGGTTTTCTTGGATGTAGGTATGTAACATGCCCAGAGAAGCTCATCTCTACTGAGATGTTGTGGCCAAGTTCAGATTATCGTATTAGAGCAGGGGATTTTTTTAAGGGAGAGATGTGGAAGGGGTTGGTTGTGTATGGGGCTTTTTTGTTTTGTTTTGTTTTTTTTTTTTAACTCTTCAGAGATAAACTTGACTAAATTGCTTTCTGAAAGTAAGCAAAGTATACAGATAGAAGATTTGGCACATCTAGTGTGTCAAAATTTATTTATTTTCACAAGTTGCTCTCCATATGTTCCAGAGTACCATTTGCTTTGCAGGAGATGTCAGTAAAATATATCCCTTTAAATTTGGTGTATCTTCTTGATACCATTCAGTAAGCAGAAAGCCAGTGAAATGTGCTTTCCCATGTTGCATAGACAAAAACTCTGCCACTGCATTTTTGTCAGTATTCAGCTGATACTCCTGAGATCAGGTTGGCTATGATTACAGCAGAAGATATTTTTAGATTAATCCTGATTGTGAAAAGAATACTAAAAAAAAAGTTTCAAATCCCTATGACCCAAATCACATGGATCCTTCCCTTACTTTTAAACAGCCTATAAATTCAGCATAGTTTCTATAGTAGAGACATTTATTTACACCTGCTTGAAATGTGTGTCTTCGTATTTAGGTAAGTAGCTCAACATCTGTGTTTATGTCTACAAGTAGATGGTCCAGGATAGCCCTAAACTGAAGAGCTTGAGGCAAATTTTTGAAGCGCCTGTAGATAGAGCAGTGTTCTGAATCAATTTTTATCTAATGATTACAATTTCTAAAAATAATCAGGGTCTAGAATGTTTGCTGAGAATTATTTTATGTAAATTATAAAATTAACGAATCATTAACACCTTAGGTATAAAGCCCAAATACAATAAAACTCCAATACCCTCTCCCCAAGAAACTGTAGCCTAAAAGTATGTTATCAATCTATAAAAAACATGGAAAATGTTTTAGGTTTCCTGCTTAAGCTTTTCAGAAATCTAGTAACTATGATAAGAAAAATTGATTTTAAAATCTGTTTTGATTAAAACAGTCACATGATCCATTCTGCTCCTGTGCCAACATCAAGCTCTGAAAATGAAATGGCCTTAATGAGGCATTGCATATTTCTGAGTGTTTGAAGGTATATATTAAGACAGGGATAAACTGAACCCCCTTTCCAATAAATAAAAATCTCTGTCCTGGCAATGTGTGCAGACTATTCATTTTAAAAAAATAAACACAGAGGGATGTCCAAGATCAATTAATGTCACTCTGAAATGACTCATTCTTTTGCTTATTGTAGGGAAAATGATTTTCTATTTCAGCCAGGAAGTCAGAGGTGAAAGAATAATGGCACTCATTTGAGAGATGACCAAACATCCTGCCTTTCTGGTTAGACAAGCATTGTTGGTTTCCAGCCAGAATAAAAATGGAACAAACTATAGAGACTTTGGACAGGGTAGAAAAGTTTCAGGTTTCACTAGAAATGATCAACCAGAAAACTAACACTCACTGGACTACTGATTTTTCCCTTGTTTTTTCTCTATAGAGCCTTGGTGAAGAGTTGGACTGCTGCAACATAAAGCTGTTGGAATTAGATGCATCAGTCCAAGACTTTGCAGAGCAGAACACACCACTGGCTAAGCAGCTGGCTAACAGGATAGGGAAACTCACTGCATTGCACCAACAGACCATAAGGCAGGCTGAGTACAGAGCAGCCAAGCTCAGTCAGGTATGATCTCAAATAGCTTTTGCTGTTTCCTGTTAGAAGCAGTAGGAACATACAAAATTCTCATTTATTTCCCTGTGCTTAAGCAGAAAAAGGATATTCCTTGGCACATCTTCCTACTATTAGTGAGAACTTGCATCACAACTCAGAGGCACAGATGGGTCAGATGAGGAGAGTAGACTAATTCTGTAATGTTGCTTTAACATCCTTCTTCCACGAACTGTCTTCTGGTTGGTTCATCTAGTGCCCCGTAAAGAGTTCAGACCTTCTCGCAAACAGTAGTATTTCAGGAAATAGTATCTCATTTTACTTTTCAGGGCCTCTATCTTATCCTTGTTAGCTTTTTTTGCAACTTTTTTTTTATTTAATTTTGTACTCTAGTCACAATGTACAGAGAGTGAATATCATTTGCATGTTTAGTTGAAAAACCTAGATATGCCTATATGCCCTGATAGTGAATAATTATTATGCAGTGTTTCAGCATTCATAAAGATGCTACTCCTGCTGTTCAAAGTTCCTGAAACATTCTTATGTAATTTTTTTGCTAATTATCTGCAAAATGTCTAGCTAAAAGGGAACAAATGGATTTTCTGTGGTTCTTCTGTCAATACCCTGATAAATTCTAAGTTCTGTTTTCTACACAAATAAAGAAGCTCCTCCTGTAGGGCTTGAAAAACATTAGCTATTTTATGATATTATTTTCACTTTCCTCTGAAAGTTTGTTAAAATAAGAATTCAGTCAAAGATGATTTTTGGAATTTAAGTATTTTTGTTCAGCACTAATTTGATTTCTCTTTCTGGAGATATGACAGGGTGGAGAAAGTAGGTTTTAAAGCAAGGAGATTTGGGGCATGATATGGAAAGAGATAAAGTAAAATAAAGAATGACATGAGAGAAGCTTGCAGTGGGCCACAAACTGTGTAAGAAAATATTTTTGGAACTTACGTGTGAGGCTGAAATATGTGCAAGAAGTGTACCCTCTACAACTATATTTGAGCATCAGTGCACTCTCCCATTGTGACCTACATTCTTATAGTGTCTTTTTTCCCATGAAACAGATGTTCTCATCACTGGAAGCAGACTTATTCTAACTCTGTAAATATAGAAGTTACAAAATGATATTCAACAGTAAGAAAAAGTTGTTAAAATGATAGACAAGTTAAAAACAGCAAATGAAATACAGTTAACTTTATCATTCTCTTCAGAACTGTACATAATTGTGTCATAAGCTTAAGTGGAGATTTTTTTCTTTTATATCCAGGCTGCTTCACACTTGGAAGAGTACAATGAGATGCTGGAATTCATATTGAAATGGATTGAGAAAGCAAATATACTAGTGCATGGTAGTATAACATGGAATTCTTCCTCTCAGCTTCATGATCAGTTTAAAGCCTACCAGGTGATTATATAAGCTATGAAATATATGGAAGCAGTTATTTTCTAAACAGTAAAGCTTTATTTCATACAACTTATTTATCTTCTTTGAGTTACAGATGTCTTAAAATGTGAGATTTCTTTGACTGTTCCTTGAAGTCTTAAAGGTGCTTAATTTGATTTGGACAACTGTTTTGAAAACTAAATGTAATATATGTTGTTGAATAAAACCACACAATTTGCCTCCGTGTTCACTCAAGTACATTGGCTTCATTGTAGCTTTTGATTGAATAGTGTGTCTATATGCTGTGATTGTCTTACACTGAGTACATCATTGCAGGTAACAGTCCTCTAAAATTTTATTTAACCAAACTTGATTTTCAGTTTGGGATTACTTTTTCTTTCTCCTTTACACTAACTAAGAATAGCCTTTGTTCTCATCTAATGAGTTTCATATTAAATTTTCTGAGACTAATGCCTAATTAGTGAGTTTCTTCCAGTTGTTTCCTGAGTAGTACAGATCAGAGTGATCTGCTGTTCCTGTGACACTGCAATTTGTTCTCTGTGTCCGTAAGGGGGGTGTGTAAGTAAGATGAGTGGAGCTGTTTGGTAAGATTCAAGCCTGCCCAGTGTAGCATGACCACATGAAATAAATCAAAATAGGATAAGATGGCTATGTTTCACTAATCCCAAAATATGTCTGCATTAATTATGGATGTTTTTATGTACATGAGTTGTCAGATGTATCCACTTACGTTAGGGCAATGTAGTATGACACATTTTCTTATTTAGGTGAGAACATCTAGGCAATTTATCTTCAAGATAGCTGGGACATAGCATTTGTGGTTTGCTTTTGCCATGACTTTTTCCCTGCTCCAGAAGTTGATGAGGATACATGCTTAACCACCGCCATTTTTAAGGCATCATTACTGACTACTGCCCTGCTATAACACTGCACCCAAGCACTTTCTGCTGCTTCCTATTAGATACATCAGGCTTCCAGAACAAATCCTGTCTGTAGACAGTGTATATTTATATTTCGCTGTACACACTTGACTGTCAGAAAACTAAAATGAAAGTGTTGGTAAGTGCAACTACTAAAGCTTCATGACTTACTCTTCTGTTGCCTAGTGTCCATAAGCTGAAGCACACTGAGAGTTAAGCATATTGGCTAAGCCTTACAGGAAATCTGTACAATGTAATCATGCTCTTACAGCTGTTTACAAATTGAGAACTTTGCAGAACAGAAACACGTTTATATGAAGATACATTTATGTGAAGTCCAACTCTGTCATTTGGTTTCCATCTAGGCTATGCTTGATGAGTCTGGAGAGATTCATGGTGATCTTGAGGCTATGACTGAGAGGATTGAGTATCTGGCAAGTGTGTACTGCACTGAAGGAATGTCACAGCAAGTGCTGGAACTGGGACGGCGGACAGAGGAATTACAGCAAGTTATTAAAGTGCGGCTACCAAGTCTCCAAGATGCTGCCAAGGTACTTGAAAGCAGTTTTTCTGATACTAACTGACACCTTGAGTAATGTGTACATCATGTTTCTGTGCCTGTTAACAATGCAGAGTATCTGTGGTTTATAAAGGGCATGATTGTGTGGTCTGAAGTCCGGTATCTTGTGCCATTTGAGATACTGCTTTCAAGTGTTGTTCCAGACAGGGACAAGATTCTTTCAGGTCTTGTCTTATCTGCCCATTATAGATGGATGTATTGGTGATTGTTAGTAAGTCTGGAAGAGCACCGAGCATCTACACTTAGATACTTTCCTTTATTCTTCTTAGAACCTGCTGTCTACTCATTCAGATCAGTACTGGACCATATCAGAATTCCATAATGTAAGATCTTTTTGATGAGGGAGTGCAATGGAAAGAATGAATGTGCTTTTTAAAGTCCCTGACATTCTTGTGCAGCTCTTCGATATGGGTTTATTGTTAATGTAAATGTGTGCTATGCCTCTGCTTGAGGGCATAGTAAACTTGTGCAAGACACAGGGAAAAGCACAGAAGTAATTTCTATTTGCTCTTACCTGCAGGGCAAGAAATTTTAACTTTTTCTGTAATAAATAAATAAATAAGTGATACAATAATACAGGGGAAATTGAGTATTGGAATGGCATAATTGGTATATTTATAGGGGAAGTTCTGCCATCCCCTGCTACAATTACACACAGGAAAATGCCTAAAGGCAACTAAGAGAATAGGCTATCAGCAATTGTAAGGACAATAGCAGGTCAGGTTAAAAATGTTCCTTATCTATATTTGATTTTTATTTCACAACATTTGTAGGACACCGCAGAAATTCTTTAGCTGCAGCAGCCATAGCAGAGTAACAAAGAGGCTTTGGAGAAGACAAAAGCACAAATCAGTAAACCAGTTTATGAGCTAATGGCTGATTTATTTTTTATTTCCCCAATTTTTCATGGAACAAACTAGAGATATGTGTATGAGCAAGCATAAATTACTGTAAGAAGACATGGAGATGAATGGAAGCCAAGATAGATTTATGGAGAAAGAAAATTGCATCAAAGTGTCCAATGTGAACTAGATTCGTATATAAATGTACAGTGTATCTATATCTTGACCTTGATAATGTTCTGCATGAAATTTCTATTAACAAAGTTACCTAGTTAAAAATAAAATAGGTAAATGTAAAGCTGGCTGGAGAAGTTGTGCGATTATCAATGGTACCTGGCTCAAAAGGAGGGACACATCAAGTAGTGTTTTGCAGAGTTTTCCCTTGGATCTGGTAATATTCAGTATTTTCATTAATGAGTTTGGATGGTGGTATGGGATGCTTGGACAGCACCAAATGTATGGGGACTACCTGAAAAAAAATTCAACAGAGACAGGGCAAATTTTTACATTGAGGCAGGAACAATCATGCGTTTGTTCCTCTGAATAAGGAACTACTGTCTTGCCACATCCTCTTGTGAGGTCTCAAGTTTAACAATACAGATCATGGAAAAATGACTAAACCATTTCACATCATTTTTTAAAAAATCCAAATGTGATACAGAAAATGAAGCATATAAATGTAAGGTGTTTTCTACCTGTTGGTCACTAGAGAGATTTCATCTGTGTCCAGTTTTGCCCTTGAAGAAAGATGTGGACTGACTAGAGGAAAAGTAGAGGATAGTAGTGATGGGGATATGTGTATAAATTTGTAGAAAAGATACATGAAAAATTATTATCATAGAAATGGCATAGGTCGGAAGGGACCTTAGAGATCATCTACTCCAACCTCCTCACTGTGGGTAGGGATGCTTCTCAACTAGACCCAGCTGCTCAAGGCCTCATTCAGCCTAGCCTTGAGCACCACCAAGGAGGAGGCATCCACAACCTTCCTGGGCAACCTGTTCCAGAGTCCCACCACCCTCGTACTGAAGAACTTCTTCCTAAGATCCAGTCTAAACCTAGTCCCCTTCATCTTAAAACCATTCCCTCTTTTCCTGTCGCTAGACATCCTTATGAAAAGTCCTTCTCCAGCCTTCCTGTAGGATCCCTTCAGCTATTGGAAGGCAGTTTTAAGGTCCCCCTGGCGTCTTCTCTTTCTAGGCCTGCTCCTTCAGCCTATTCTCATAGCAGAGGTGTTCCAGCCCTTGAATCATCATGGGTTATCCTAACATATTATGTATTTAGAGAAAACAAAAATAATTTGTTCTTTATGTCTGTTGTTAATTGCAGCAGAAGATAACTCCATGTCAGACCATCAGAACTAAGACTTTATACTCGAAAGTACTGACATAGTTGAATATGTTGTATGCAGAGAAAATCATAACTCCACTGCTAGTGGTCCTTAAGATAAAACAATTATGCCTTGTCTTATAACAGGAAGATGAATAGAGGAAATCTTGAGTTCCTTTGTAGGCCTTGAACTTCATGAAATTAGCTTTATGAAGTACATGCTATATCTGAGATTGAGGAAGTACTTAAAATAATAACTCTGACTTTGAGACTTCTCTTTCTAGACTGTCATATGACTAGGGTTTTTTAATCCAATATTTTAAACATATAAAATTAATTGCTAAAACTATGAGTTATTTTTGTCACTGTATGTAAGGTATGTAGCTACAAAATCCAGCTCTGTATTTATAATGATAGGTGTTTTGTTTTGTTTTTTTTAATAATTCCTCATTTATGCCTGAATCAAATGTATATTTTTACAGGACATGAAGAAATTTGAAGTTGAGCTGAGAGCCCTGCAGGCTGCTCTGGAGCAAGCACAAGCCACACTGACCTCTCCAGAGCTGGGGCATTTGAGCTTGAAAGAGCAACTTTCTCATAGACAGGTAAAGGGCTAGAACTTCAAAGTGAGCACTTAAGTACTGCGAGCTTACGCAAAGAATAATGAATGCTGCTGAGACCAATAGTGGTGATTCTTAGGTGGCACATTGTTTCAGAGCCTAGTCCCAAATTACTGCCATGGAATAAAGGGCAGAGTGGGAATAATCATTTCCTCAAAGGTCACAGTTGAAGTATCATTCTTATGAGTCTGTTCTTATGTTGATGCAGTTCTGAGAAATGTGCATCCCATCCAATTTCATCCATTTTAATAATAACAATGAAACTCAGTTCTTATCTAGTGCTTTTCAGCAACAGGTTCTTAAAGTACTTCAAAAGAAGTCTAGGTTGTTACCACCATCTTAGAGAAAGTGTAGTGAGGTACTGTGTTGCTAGATACACCAATAGTCAATTAGAAAGCCAAAAGAATTCTATTTTCCTTAACTCCAGTTACATTTTTGTACATTTAATTGAATGATCTTCATGAGATGTTGCTGCTTTCTGTGTTGCACTAGAGATTTGTCAATTATTATTATTATTTATCTCAGCATTAGAACAAGAAAAATATCCAACTTGCTGCTTTCTGTATTGCACCAGAAATGTGTGAATTTATGTTTTTTCCCAGCCGCATAAACAGAAAACCATTCGTTACGTGTTTCTAAGTTGCTCAAGAAATGTTTCTTGCTGCAAGCTAGTACAGAGATATAACTGTCTTAGTCTGCCACTGAAAACTTACAGTTTTAACTAACCTGTTTTACTAAACAGCTTTCCCTTTTGATCAGAATATGCAATTTTATTCTAGGGACTTGCAGCCAAATTTCAGAATTCAGGCAGCAAAGAGTGTAAATGAAACACATCACCCATTGTAAAAGAATATGGAGTTTACGTTACTGGTTCTGTGTGTTCTTTGTTCTGGCTGTAGCTGGTCTCACAGTATGACTTTTTTGTTCAGAAAGAGGCTGTAGCCCTTGCCCACCCATTTCACAAGACCAGAGAGGGAGTCTGACTGGGTGCTGATTGCACAGTAAAGGCACACTATGCCAGCAGTACAGAGCCTGGCAGAGGAGAGGCCTCAACTACTGTCTGAGAAATAAGTTGTTAGGCCTAATCTGATTGGGTTATCCACCATATGTCATGAAGGCACAGAAATAAAGAGCAAACCACAAACCACTTCAGACCCACTTAGCTATTTTTCTGTCTATGGTATATAGGAGAAGGGAGAAGACAACCAGTCTCTTTATCCCTGTTTGGTACACACGTTGTCTAGATGATTAAACTTAAAATATTTTCTGTTCGACTAAGGCCATTTTCATCAACTTTGTCTTTTTTGAAAACTGGTTTTTGTTTTCTGTCTGTGAATACATTGAATTCCCTTGATAAAGATACAAAGAATGCTAATCAATCTATTCTCCAGTAATGACTGGAGCGCTTAGGGCGCTTAGACCCTTCTCATGCATATGAACAGACAGCTTAAATGGACGTTGTGAATGGAATAGAGACTAATAAGAAAGGCACCCAGCTTGTGATTATTCAAAGGAATAATATGTCTTTGTGTTTCTTTCTGTTTGATTACCTTCTGAATTTTAAGCAACGTTTTCAGCCATAGTTTGGATTTTCGAAGGAAAGCTGTAAACACGAGATTCATTTGCTGGTTTTAAAATGTGCTACTGTATCTCATTAGAGAGTTCCACTCAGATTTTAACATTAAAATATTTATCATATGAATCATATGCTGCTTTGATTTGTGGATTTCTTAAATGTATTATTTTCAAATATGTTAATAAATATTTTTGTACTTGGAGATAGGTACTTTTATACTTTTTCATTATAAAGGCTTTTTGCTTAACTAATAGTTAAAAGACCACTTATTTCAGAATAAGCAACTCCAGACAAACTGCTTCCCGATATAATAAATTCAGAAAGTAGATAATCAAATCTGTTTGTTATAGTACTTGAACTCATCATTATTTTCTTGTTGCTGCATGCACTGCTCTGGGGGCTCTGCAAAACTGGCTTATTGTGGCACTTGTTCCTAGCATCTGTTGTCCGAAATGGAGTCACTAAAGCCAAAAGTTCATGCAGTACAAGTCTGTCAGAGTGCCCTGAGGATTCCCGAAGAAGTGGTCACCGGCCTGCCAATGTGCCACAGCGCCCTCCGCCTCCAGGAGGAGGCTAGCCGTCTGCAGCACACTGCCATTCAGCAGTGCAACATCATGCGGGCAAGTGTACTTCCACCCCTTAAACTACCCTAAGCAACTTCCACAGTGCCATACAAATTGTGACAAGAACAGAGAATTTCATAACTCTGCTAAATTTCAGTCATTTCTGACTCCCATGTTTTTAAGGATTTTGATATTTGTGGTCATGTTTATTGTTGATTTATTAATGAGTGCCTCATCTCAAGTTTAATCTTGATGGGTTTAGTAATGCTGTTAGGAATAGCTAGATAAATAGCTACTCTACAAGTATGCAAGTTAATGTTAATAACATATGATCAGTTAATGGAATTAATATATCATTACAACATCAAATGCTTATAATGATTGCATAAAGAATTAAATATCTAATTAAATAGCTTTCTAGAGTAAACAATGTGAGAGTTTTTCCTCTTTATTTGAAATTTATATGTATTAGCTTTCTGATTTTTAGAATCATTAAGCATCTATTAAATTTGCATTTTCAGGTCTTTCTAAATGCAAGAAAACTATTTTTATTTGATTGTATAAATTCATAATTAAACATGTTAAAGGCATTTCCAAAGAAGCAGAGAAAAGAGCTTTCCTTTCCTGCCATTTAGTGATAGAAAAATACATAGTGATCAAGGGTACAACTACGGAGCTTCAAACTTAGGTAATAGAAGAGACTTTCAATCATTAAGGATAGTTAATGATACTTAAGCACAAGGAAGAATGAATGTCACACTAACAAGTTTTAAAACCAACTTAGGTAAACTCCTGGTGAACCTAAACTGTTACTACACTGGTTGGAAAATGGTCTGAATCAATCTTCGTATTCCTCTCTGAGGTGTATTTTCAGTAAAATCTAACTTTTTCTGACAGTCTTACCACTTCATAAATGGAGCTATGAAATGAAAAAATAGATGAAAATGTTTTATAATAAAACCATGAGATTAGGCAATGCTGTCTTTTGGTGAGTATTTTTGGTGCAGATACTTGTTGGAAGTAGAAGTTCTAGCTCCGTGTAGTGGATATCTAAAATGATGTGTTACATTTACTGTTCTTTGCAGTTCATGGTATTTCCAAATGCACTTTTTCCTGATTCTGTTCCTGCTTTGCTTAGCCAGATGCAAGTGCCAGACACATTAAAAAAAGCTTGCTTCCCTTTAGAGAGTCAATCAGTCATGCTTGGAACTAAGTAAGTTTTTTCTGACACTATTTTTTTCTCCCTCTCTAGGAAGCGGTGGTTCAGTATGAACAATATGAGCAAGAAATGAAACATTTACAGCAAATGATAGAGAGTGCCCATCGTGAGATCCAAGACAAGCCAATAGCAACCAGCAACATTCAGGAACTGCAGGTCCAGATTACACAGCATGAGGTAAGAGAGGCAGAATGCAACATGAGGTCACTGGCAGCTCATTGACCCAAAGAACTTTCCATAAGTAATAGTCATAAGCTAGGTGATTAGCTTTTCAGATAGGCTTAATACCAGATAGAAAAAACTCATGCTATTGGCACAGTGTGGGAAGTGTTCATGTATTTATTCAGTTAGATGTGTCCTGATCTCCAGGTAACATTGTGGCAAATGAAAGCATCGCATAATTAAGGAGCAATAAACATAGGTACTTGACTGAGGAGTGGCCCAGAAATCAGTGTTAAGCAGTTAGTCAGGTTATCAAAACTAGTTCAGTGATTCTTATATAGAGAGAATCATAGAATCATTTAGGTTGGAAAAGACCTTCAAGATCATTGAGTCCAACCATTAACTCTATCAAGTCCACCACTAAGCCCTATCCCCAAGCACCACATGTGCATGACTTTTAAACACATGCAGGGATGGTGACTCAATCACCTCCCCGGGCAGGCTGTTCCAGTGCCTGACAATCCTTTCAGTGAAAAAAATTTTCCAGCTTGAACCTCCTCTGGTGCAGGTTAAGGCCATTCCCTCTTGTTCTATCGCTGGTTGCTTCAGAGAAGAGACCAACATCAACTTCATGAAGACCTCTCTTCAGATAGTTATAGAAAATGTTAAAGTCTCCCCTCGACCTCCTTTTCTTCATACTAAACATGGTCAGTTCCTTCAGCTGCTCCTCCTAAGACTTGTTCTCTAGACCCTTCACCAGCTTAATTGCTCTTCTCTGGACCCGCTCCACCACCTTGATGCATTTCTTGTATTGGGGTGCCCAAAACTAAGCTTGGGGTGTGGCCTCACCAATGCAGAGTACAGAGGGACAGTAACCTCCCCGATCCCGCTTCCCTTATTTCCATCACAGTAGCACTGTAAAAAGAACACGAAGAACCACAGCAAACTGGAAGAAAAGTGAAACAATCATGCCAAAGGTTTCAGTGTTGGCAAGAGTTCTGGCTTCTGGAGTTACAGGTCCTTCCCTCAAATGTATTGATCATCAACCTTTGGAGGAGTTGGGGTAGTCTATCTAGAGCCTTCCTGCTGTGCTGGTGTGGGAGCTCCTGAGCCCCTTTCCTTTTCCCCTGTCTGTTGTATACTTTGTGGGGTAGAAAATGCACTGTTGAGCTCTGTGTGTCACTTTTGGCACCAGATGGCACCATTTCTTTATCTTTGAGTTAAGGTATCTGTGCTATTAGGTAATAGAACATAATCACATTACCAATGCTGCTAATTTTCGATCCAGTTGTTACCAAAGTTCCTTACTATAAATGCAGAGCAGTTTGCTTAAACAAGCACTTCAGGTTTTTAGTACTGATTTAATTAGGCTACTATTCTCAGTTCAAATGCTCTGGAACAGCAAATTCAGGTGAGTGACATGAGTTTTACAGGGTAATATTGTTAGAAGAAGGAATGATGCTGCAGGACAAAGCAATTTAAAATGGGGCAGCCTGAAGTTTCATTTGCATTTGAGCAAGCTCAGTAGCCAGGAGTCCTCAGTATCCACAAGAAGATAGCAGCTTTACTTTATTGTGCATGTTGAGATCAACCAGAGTGGAGAGGTTTCACAGCTGCAAACTTTCCACATTTAGGGGTAAGGAAAGACTGAGATGTGTATTTTTTACTCTTACTTTGGCTGCTAAATACCAGTTTAAAAGCATTAGCATAAAAGGCCTATATTGAAGCTTATATTATTATACTATTTCAGAAGGCACGTCTGTCAAGATTCTTGTTGCATGTGTTACTGATTTATGTCACTGGATTCCCTGTTGAAGTCTGCATGAACAAAATCTTAAAGGGACCTTTGTAGTAGCTATGTTTAGAATTCAAAGAAGAGGAAAATAAAAGGAAAGTACCCCCTGTTTTGTAGGAAGATTGTGTTACTGTGGATGTATGGAACCAGTTATGCTCTGTAACTATATTTACTGAATTGTGTTTTGTTAGACTTTCAGATAAGAACGTGAGCAAATATCTCCATACTTGTGAATATTTTTAGTGGGTAACAGTGCGTCATAGTACATTGCACTTATAAGATGCTTTACTTTTTTCACAGTCAAAATTTTGCCTCCTTTGTTTTGAGTTGAAAGAAGCATGTTAGATACTCGGTGCATTGGACAGTGATGCCGCAAATGTTATTGCATCTCAGTAATATTGATGGAGTTAAGTGGGTATATTGAATGACAATGATTTCCCACTAAGCCCCAGATAAATCATTCATTGAACATTAGTGAATGACTGGTACTTGCCAAACAGAGTAGATAACGATTCCAGCTGCTAAACATTAAAGTTATGGCTTGATTTGGTTTACAGTTTTGGGGTTTCAATTGATGTTTTCTTCTCAAGACTTTGCTTGGTCTCCAAGGTAAGCCTTGGACTGCCAAGAAAGGAGGGTTTTTTTGCTAATCTGATAGCAACTAGGTAAAATTAAAACCCAGGCAGTAAAATATCATCCTCATCTTTGTGGTACTTCCATTTCTAACTCTGCTTTTCTCACTGTCACTATCCTGCACTGTGATTTTGAGGAAATCTTTTAGTTTTAGCAAGATGAAGCAGTAATCTTATTTACCTTTTAGAAGCTACTGTAATAATTTATTATTGTAGCTAGTAGATGTTGCAACTTCTGTTGCTATATTTTTCCTTCAAAACTTATGTTTATTGGAGAAATAAAAGCAGATATAAAAATAAAGCAGAAATATATATTTTAATAAATAATCACTGATGTAGCAGGCAAACTTTTACAAATGTTTTCACTTTATAGATCAAAATGCTATCATGTTACTGAACTTGTAGAGAGATGGAACAATAGATTTGGCAGAAATGTGAAAATCTTCCACCATTTTTTATTTTAAGTGTATTAGTTGGAAGCTTTGAAACTGGACATTGAACTAGGCAGCAGTGCACAGTAGGAGAGGAGAAAAGACAAACCAGTTTCAAAGGCTATTCAATTCCATCTTTCTTCTGTGACTGAACTTAAAATTATGATGGTGAATGGCCATGCAGATAGACCATTTCATAGCCATAAACTCCAGTATTTTAAATCTAGTCTAGTCTAGCTTTTTTTTTAAAGAAAGGTTAGTCCCAATGTGCAGCTCACATTTAACTCTGAAGACTTACACAAAACCAAAACAATGTTAAAATATTGATTATCTGAATACTGTTAAAAAGTACTCCAGTCTGTATTTAATCTTATTACGTGGCTGATTGTTTCTGATCACATTTGATCTTGTCAGATCTCATGAGCTGTTTTTCTGGCAGTAGCTGAATGGGGCATTTTTTACAGTTGTGGTTACTACATGACCTCATTTCCATGGCATGTACTATGCGCGGAAGCTTCATCTTCCTCATAAATGGAAATAGAACAGCGGAAAAAATAGGACAGGAAGAGGGAAAGACGTTCCTCTTTGCTGCAGTGTGAAGCTTATAGAATTCATGCTGGGTTCAGACTACAAGCAAGCTTGAAATGTCCCTCCCTCCCCTCTGAGATTAACATGCAGAATGTTTTGCTGCGCTTCTCTGGTTTTGCTTCAAAGCTCTCAGCTCTGTGGTTTAGCTGTGCAGCCAGACACAGCCTGACTTGTTCCCTCCACTATCAACATCCTGCTTGTCAGCGAGTGCAGCAGCTTATGCAGGGTTTCTGAGAGGCAACGCTGTGATGTTATTGGCTGGTCTTGGAGGGGAGAGCTTTCCTTCACCATGGAAACTGAAGGTCCTGTGGCCTTTATTGGCTGCCTCTGTATTAGGGGAAAAAAAATGTATTAGGAAAAAAAAAAAAATTGTTTCCTCAGGAGCTGGCTCAGAAGATCAAAGGATACCAAGAGCAAATTGCTTCTTTGAATTCAAAGTGCAAGATGCTGACAATGAAAGCAAAACATGCCACCATGCTGCTGACAGTGACAGAAGTGGAGGGGCTGTCAGAGGGAATGGAGGAGCTGGATTCAGACCTGCTCCCAGCAGCACATCCTGCTCATCCCTCGGTGGTTATGGTAAGTAATACATTTATCTCAGTGCTGTTTATCTGAGCTGTTTGCTTTTGCATCATTGCAACGCTCCTGTGTAGCAAACTGCCGCAGCTCATGTCTACATTTTTCTTTTGAAATGGCTGGAGTGAGGCAAACAAAACAAGTTGCAGCTTCCCCTTACTGTATTTTGCTTTATATAAGTTTTTGAGACTTGTTGATAAAGGACAGAGCTATTTTAACAGACAAATACCAGTGAAAGGTGTCTGTAATATGATGAAAATACAATGTTTTTTGTAGCTGTCAGCTCATTATTAGTGCAGGAATAAAATAAAAGCAGAATGAATATTATTTTGTAACATGTTGCAGTGTAGATTTTTACAGATCTTATTTTTAAAGCTCTTGTCTTAAAATGCTGGTGTGTTAATTGACAGTATGCTGCTATATTCTCAGATGAACGTGTTGAAAATGAAAGCTGAATAAATACTCCTGTAGGCCTTATGTTTGAATTACTCTGCTTGATTTGGTCTCATTACAAACATACTAGAAATGCTACTGGAATTTTTTCTGAGTGAAAACAGCACAAATTTCAGGGTTTATCACTGTATAACAGCACCGGGGAAGTGAGAAGAATGTGTTGCTACTGGACTATGTGTGGTTTATATTTCAAGTCTATTCCTTGTTGTTCTAACCAGGCCTGGATACTGAGGCCAGTACTGCATTATTCTGTAGCTCGCCGTAGTATTTCCATATATAACAGTGATTGCATTGGACACTTCTACGCAGACTCTAATTTGTTAAGATAGTGTTGCTTGCAACACATTTTATTTAAAATTCATTAAGGTACAGAAGAGCATGTTCATTCTGAACTATGTCAAGTAAGTAAGAATATTAGTTCAAGCAGGTTTTTAAACTAGTGAATGTTAGAGCATGAAGTGTGACTAAATAATGTCATGGTAATTCTGGCCATGCGCTTGTATTTTTTTCTTGTTTTGATCTCAATTTAAGTCAAACCTAAGTTGAGGTAACTGTTTTCCCTTCTGTGCTCTGGGCATGCTTTTCCTGTGGCAGATGACTGCTGGTCGCTGTCACACACTGCTCTCCCCTGTCACTGAGGAATCTGGGGAGGAGGGAACCAACAGTGAGATTTCTTCTCCACCTGCCTGTCGCTCTCCTTCACCTGTGGCTAATACAGATGCTTCTGTTAACCAGGTACCTCCCTCTTGTCATTCATTTAGCTTTTGTCTCAGATATGCATGGTTCCATTCCACAGGTGTTTGATTTAATCCTCTGAAAAGATATTTACCAAGGAACTCAGACTTAACCTCTAACCTAACCGAGCCTTTAGATGCTCTTTAAAAATGGCTACATATACTGACTTCTGACTTCTCAAAATGTATAAATCTTCTGTTACAACTCCTCCCTATTAAAAAAAAATAATAATAATTTTGAAGCAACAGTTACAAAACTCTTCCATGTCACTACAGTTTTCTATTTATAACCTAATTTTCATTTTCTTAGTTGTACTCAGTGGAATCCTGCATCCTGAGAAAAAAGAAATGCAATTTTGTACTCTCTGTAATAAAACATAGCATCATGTTCATATACATCCATCTTACTGTACCAATGGCATGTAGCATTGACCTGATGGTCTAGTATCTTCCATTTAATACCATTCAAGTATTAACTTTCATGATTGTTTTGCCATTTATTTTTCTTTCTGTACTATCCATTACAGTCTAAGTGCTAATGAGGCAGAGCAGTGAAATCACAGAAGTTAGATTCAAAACTGAGGGTTCTCACACTTGCTAACAGGAACAATCAGCACTGGTTAAAATGAAAGCAATGAGCCAGCACACTGAGCATCACACACATGAAAGCACACAAAATGTTAAGATTTAGAAACTGAGAAATGAGGCCTTAGAAGCAGTCACCACCTCAATGAATTTCAGGTTTTGTTGTTGCCTGCCTGGTTTTGCATTTGTGATTGCTTCCACGACTGACAACTGCAGACTTAAAGGAGTTAAGTAAAATTAGAGAAGTTTGACCAAGAAAACTGTTGATTCCTTCTGCTTATTTCAAAGATGTATATGGTGCTGTAAAAATTGCTAAGTAGAAATGATTCATTTTCATGAACTGATGTAAGAAATAATATGAGGGTAAGATAGTAAGAAAGGTAACAGAATCTTCAACAGTGCAATAAAAAAAGTTATATAATGAATGTGAATGATTTTTCTAGTGTTCTGTCATTTCAGATAATGAGAAATTTTCTGGGCAGCTATATATTTCAGCTCAAAAATCCTATGATAGTATTAATCAGTGAAGAGTTAAAGGACTGAGGACAGCTTGCTTCCTGATAAACCAGACTATGTCTGGTTATTAATGCTTCTCTGAAAATGTAAAACTGGGCTAACAGCTCCAGTAGCTTAGATAATTCAGAAAATCCAGTGAAGATGCTGTTGCACCATGCGCTGATGACAAAATGCCTGTTTCGGAACTGTCAAGAGTTAGGGGTGGGCTGGCCACTAGATGAGTGACAGACACTCTCTATTAATCCTTCTCCCTTTCCAAAGGGGAATAAAGAAGAGAGACTTAATGAATTTGAAAAGAAAGCTGAAACCATTTTAATGGAAATAATAATAATATAACATGAAGTATATACAAACCCAATAGAGAACCCAATTAGTCATTTTAACCACTGATGCAATGGCAGAAGTCCCAGACTGGACGCAGCAGCAGATAGGAACCAGATTCAGGAGCTGGATTCATGAACTTGTGGATTGGGGTCAAATTAGAACGGACAGAGCCCTCCTCAGATGCTGGCTATTGAAGAAGAATAATCTCTCAGTTTTATACACAATATGATGTATAGGGGATAGAATGCCTTGTAGGTCAATTTAGGGTCACCTGTCAGCATCTCTTTGCAGCTCAGGCTTTTACTCTGCACCTGTAAAGTCATACACAAGATTTAGCAACGTGCTTGGTCTGCATGCCAATCCTCGATACAAAGTTGAAACACTGAACTCTCCCTACTGCAAGCAGACACCATCTGCAAAGACATGCTGTTCAACTACTTAGAAGAGACTGAGCTGAAAAGTAAAATCCTTGAACAGAATTAGTTCTAAATCAAACCAGGTCAAGAACCTGTGATTTACTATGGGATAACTGAACAACAAAAAAAGTCATTCAATTAGCGGAAGGTCTTTGATAGAGACAAAATTTATAGTGTTATAATAATTTTTTTACAAAGTTAAAATTGAAGATTTCTTCACTGTGGTTAGTGTTGAAACAAACAGCATGTATTAAACAGTAAGCGGAAGAACATTCCAAAATGCAGTGGTTTACTTACAAAATACTTAGGTTCTCACTCACATAAGATTAAAACTAAAGAAGCTATGAAACTGCCAGTTGCTGTTCATGATGCATGCCCAGGGAGACTTCATCAAAGGTTGGTTAAAAAATTATTCTAAAGATTGGTGAATTAGGAGGCTAAATGTAAGTTAAAGATATTTTGTATTGAGTAAGAATCAGCAAAACTAATTCGGTACTACTTTGTTTTAAGAAGTAGCCAATGTTACAAGAAATGATTCATCACAGGAAGATAACCTACAAAGTACCAGGAAACATATGAACAGGAACTGTAGAAAGTAGAGAGTGATATTAATTTTACCTTAGGAAAAAAAATTAAAAGCACTAATGAAGTGGAGATTGAGGAAGGGAAGGTAGGGTGTTAAGGCTGCTTTTAAATTTATCCCAAATAATCACTGTACGGTCTTACATCAGGTTTTCCTAGTGTCTCTTAATGTTGAAATGTAGATAGTCTGAATTCAGATATCTCTGCATTGTTTTTACATTACTAAAGAGTAATGAAAATATAAAAGAAGTGCTGTGTATTGGTGGGAATAATGGTTCTAAGTATTGAAATAGATTAAGACCATAAGTACATAAAGAAAAATTACATATCTAGCACTGTTATAAGTTAGTAGTTGCCCAAGTTGTTTGTTTTGTACTGAAATTCCTCTAAAATCAACAGGATGGGAGGGCAGATAAAAAAGTATTAACTTGGAAAAAGGTGTTACTTGTAAGAACATCTGAATTCATACTACCATCATATGAAAGCTCACTGAAAAATAAACTGCAGTGTTGATGCTCCAGAATGTAGATGAAAAGTTGGGGAAAGCAAGCCCTTTATTCTGGAAACCGTGACTGAGAAATCTCAGAAGCACAGCTTTTCCATTGGCTTTGAGATAGGACTAGCTGAATGCTAGAGAGTAGCTTCAGAGACAGCAAAAAGAGAAGTTGCCTGCACTGGTGCAATTTGTCATTGTGACATGGAAAGATCATCCAAGATCAGTGTAAAAAAAGTGGTTTTAATGCAGAAACTTTTACCTGTTCCCCCTTGGCTCCTGGACATTGTAAACACTTTGATCATTAAATTCTTCAAGTTCCTGAATTACTGGCTTTGAAGAACTACCTTATCTGATGTTGGGACAGTTTGGGAGCAACCTGCTTTCTCTGCTTTCAGAGCTTGGTTGGTTTTGTTCACATAGAGTATTAGATAACATGCTGAAATTACATTGGGGATAAAGATTTTGCTTCAGTTTTGGATCCTAATTATACTCTGATCTCTGATACCTCATAAGTAATACCTAACTCACAGAATGGTTGAGGTTGGAAGGGTCTGCTGGAGGTCATCTGGTCTAACTGCCTTCCTTAAACTGGGCTACATGTACCAGGTTGTCTGGGATTGTATCCAAGTGCCTTTTGAGTATCTCCAAGATAAGACACTCTACAACTTCACTGGGCAACCTGTCCCAGTGCTCAGTTGCCCTCACAGTAAATAAGTCTTTTCTGCTGTGCAGGGGGAACCTGCTCTATTTGAGTTCGTGCCCATTGCCTCTGATGCTGTCACTGGGCACTGCTGAGAAGAGCCTGTCTCCACTGCACTCTCCCTTCAGGTGTAGAATATGCTAGAATTGCAAGGTCATTTAGGTTGGAAAGGATCTTTAGTATCACAGAGTCCAACCATTAACCTAGTGCTGCCAAGTCCATCACTAAACAATGTCCCCCAGCGCCACTTCTGCACATCTTCTAATTATTTCCAGGGATGATCACTCAACTCCTTCCCTGGGCAGCCACTTCCAGTGCTTGACAATCCTTTTGGTGAAGAAATTTTTCCTAATATCCAATATGAACCAATCCTGCCACAACTTGAGGCCATTTCTTCTAGTCCTATTGCTTGTTACTTACTTGAAGAGACCAACACCTACCTCACTACAAGATCCTTTCAGGTAGTTGTAAAGAGGAATAAGGTCTCCCTTGAGCCTTCTTAACTCCAGGCTAAACAAACCCAGTTTCCTCAGTTGCTCTTCATAAGACATGCTCTAGGCCCTTCACCACTTTTTTGTCCTTTGGACATGCTTCAGCACCTCAGTGTCCTTCTTGTAGTGAGGAGCCTGACACTGAACACAGTGTTCATGATGTGGCCTCACCAGTGCCAAGTACAGGGGAAAATCCATTCCCTGGTCCTGCTGGCCGCAGTGTTTCTAATACAAGTCAGGATACTGTTGACCTTCTTGGCCACCTGGTTGTACTGCTGGCTCATATTCAGACAGCTGTCAAACAGCACCCATAGGTCCTTGTCTGCTGGGTAGCTTTTGGTACACTCTTCTCCAGTAGCCAGTAGCATTGCATGGAGTTGCTATGACCTAAATGCGCTTGGCCTTGATGAACCTCATACAACTAACCTCAGCCCATCAACCAACCCAGCCTGTACAGATCACTCCGTATTGCCTTCCTACCCTCAAGCATGACGACACTCCTGCCCAACTTGTCATCTGCAAACTTACTGAGGGCAGACTAGATCTCTTACTGATTTCATTGGCAGCAAAACTGTCTTGAAAGTTTCCACTAGGGGCATTTACAAGTTCAAAATGATTGGAGACTGGACAACAGCTGCTGTATTGCATGATCTGGAGCATAGTTCATTAAATGGGGCTACTAAGTGAGAACAAGGAAGGTTGCAGCATTTTTCACCTTCAGGTAACTGTGGTAGTAATTGTCCTACATGGTTGCAGTTTTAAATAATCCTTGTGATTAAGTCTGCATTTGTGATTTAAATAGAGATACTGTACATGTTCTCTGAATTTTACATTTTCTAAAGATCTTTTTGTCACTTGCTATAGTTGAATAAATCCCCATACAGTAGGTATAGATGTTCCAGTAAGAAGGAGTTCCATCCTGACATTTCAATGGTGATTTGAATGTTTGCCCATTTTCCTTCTCACTTCTGGTCCCTTTCCCCACTACCTTCTATAAGTTACTTGAGAGTACCTCTTTGTTTGAAGGCTTACTGTAAGCTAGTGCTTCATACTCTACATCACTGAATAGTCCTTGAGCATATTCCTTGGTTCTTCTGTTACCTTCTCTGTGCTAGTGTTCATTAAGGTGGTGTTCTTTGCCATCTGCAATACCATAACCCACTATCTGTTGAGATGGCTTATGTGTAGTTGTGGTGATGCTTGAACAGTACGCTCACTTGTAGCACTCCTCTCTCAGCATTGCCATCTCTGTCCACAGTTACCTCCTGCACCTCCTAGCTCATATGAACATTTAGTTCCAAGCTACGCTCAATGTGCTATTAAATGTTTATTTACTGTGTGGCTCAGAGGTTTCCTGGTGGTTTTGGTTTTATGGCTTTGCTTTGATGGACATATGCAATGAGGCAATATGTATGGGGGAGCATATTTTATTTTGAAAGTGCAATAATGTGCTTCGTGCTTGTAGGACATTGCTTATTACCAAGCCTTATCTGCTGAACAGTTGCAGACAGAAGCTGCTAAAATACAACCCAGCACAGCCAATCAGGAGTTTTATGAACCAGGATTAGAATCAGCTGCTACTGCCAAATTGGATGATTTGCAGCGTTCCTGGGAAACACTGAAAAATGTGGTAAGTCTTCATCTGGAGGATTTGAAATAAACAACTAGATTGTGAGGAGTAAATTGCGAAGAATTGTCTCAGCCCAATATCCTTCTCTGCAATTCTTGTTTTTCAGGTGTTGGCTGTGATATATTACCTATGTTCTTTGTTTCAAAGCTTGTGTGGGATAAACCTCCATTAAGAAAAAATAAAAGTCATTGAGGCTGATAGTTACATTCATAAATGTTGGCTGTTTTCAAACTGTATTCCATAGCCTTACAAGGAAATCCAGTCATGCTAGATGAGTTGGCAAAAGAGGTTCAAGAATCCAGTTTCTCAAAATACTTAGTCAGCACATTTCTACATGGTAGTGCAGCATAGTCATTCAGTGATGTATGAATTTAGTGAAAGTTTTGATCGTGTACTATAAATCTTAATTCTTTGCAGAGGCTTAGTAGCTCTCATGAGGTGTTGAGAATTATTTGTCTAGCAGGTAGTGCACATCCACATGTTTCAGTGCATAAAATCTAAAATAAGGCATGAGAATATGCCTGGGTTTTCTTGTTTATATTATAGAGCCTATTTTTTCAGTCAAAAGCCCTAGAATTTGACTAATGATCTTTAAACAGAAATCTTTTTAAATATTAATATTTTGCTTTATAATTTTACACTTTTGAAAACTCCTTGTAAGTTTCTGGGTTTAGTGTCATAACCCTAGGGATTTATTTATGAAGCAGAAAAAAGAGAAAAAGTTATATCAGAAGTCAAAATTTATATCTTCCATTCCTCTCCAGATCAGTGAAAAGCAGCGCACCCTCTATGAAGCTCTTGAGCGTCAACAGAAATATCAGGACACCCTCCAGTCCATATCCACAAAAATGGAAACCACTGAGATCAAGCTAAATGAGAGTCTGGAACCAGCCAAAAGCCCAGAAAGCCAGATGGCTGAACATCAGGTAAAAACTTTAACTGTATGTCTTACCTTTCTGGACTTCCTGCTGTTCTAGAGATGGGCATTCTTTTTAATAAGGAGCCTTTTGAAAAACGAATAGATCATAGGAGTTTGTCCAATAGAAATTTTCAGCAAAATCTTTTGGTCAAATAGTGTATTCCGTGACACCTACACATGCTGTTCTTCAGCTATTAGCATCTATCGGACTGTTGATAATGTTTTCAAATTTACTAAGATTATAACCAATACTGATGCATTCTAAGTTGATCTAAATGCAGTCTTTGCCTTCTTGAAACAAACAAACCAAAGCATGCAAAGAATTCCTTCCCGAGGGAAGTCTTGAGAAGAAAAGCTCAGAATAAGAAGGGAATACTTTATCAGGTAACCCATCCAAGTTGCAATCATTTAAGCCTTCTATCTGATAGTTTCAAGCTATCTGGTGTAGCAGGTTCTCATTTCAGTAGGATCTCCATGACCTAAAAAAAGGATAATGTTTCACTTCTGTAGCACTGTGTGATGTCCTATACATCCACATGAAAGGAAAGTATCTGCTCTAACTTGCCTGAATGAATTCAGCTAGTTTCAGGGTGTAATGTATCTCATGCCCCTTTTCTCTCACACAAATACATAATCATACTTGTCCATTATCTTCACTGTATCTACTAGAATACCCTGCAGAAAATTTGTTAGAAGAATAAATCTGTATGTATAATGTTAGCAAAAGAATGTAATTCTTGTGGTGTGTTTGAAATTCAAGAGAAGTGATTACATCTATATTTCAATTAACAGATGCATAAACCTAGCTTAAGCATCTAAAAGCAGGACTTGGTCCCTACGAATTCTGAGTCTATGAAACCAGCAATGATACAATACAATACAATACAATATGTTGCACCACTCTGTTTCTCACAGAAGCCTATGCTTTCTAAGATATACTGTCTTCTCACTGGTAAATGAAGTAAATACTTTCTCTGCTTTCTTTTCTAAATAGGCTTTGATGGATGAGATTTTGATGTTGCAAGAAGAAATCACTGAGCTTCAGAAATCACTAGCCCAGGAGCTGGTTTCAGAACCACTGGATGCAGAAGCTGCTGATCGGTTGGCATTGGAGTCCACTCTCACAGTCTTAGCAGAACGAATGGCCACAATTCGTATGAAGGCTTCAGGAAAACGACAACTATTAGAGGTACCAGAAAAAAACCTCTAGGAGTGGGTCCTTTCGATTACATTCCAGATTTTGAGAGATACTTCTTGCAGAGCTTATTTTCGCTGAAGTCCTTAGTCACCATTGCGTGCTGATAATTGAAAAAGTGATTTTCAATTCTGTTCATTTCTCAGAGTTCTTTTCACTATTGTGGTTCCGTTGTAATGAACACCTCACCTTAATGCTATGTGATAAGTAACCAGAAGGAACTTGGAAAACACGCTGCAGTAGTTGTATTTTATGTATATTTTAATTAATTTTTATTTATTTTTATGTCCACACTGATATTTGTTCAATAGTTTTCCCTTTACACATAGGACTGTTGCTGTGTGTACTATACCAGTGAGAAAACACAGTCATGCTAAAGCTGGCTACAGTCTTGCTACTTTGAACATTGCAGGACAGCATTAGTGCTGTTCTGCTAAAAAAGTGCAGGAGTGAATTCATAAACACAACCACTGCTGCCTTCATAATTTCCAGCATCAATCAGTTCTGAGAGACTAATTGAGAACTGTCTCTCAGGATCTAGCTTAGTTATGGGAGACTCCCAGGGTGTATCAACTATATTAGTTCTGTGCATTCACCTGAGACAGTGAACAGATCCTTATTGCAGTTTTTTATGAATAAAAGGAGTATTTTCTAAGTTTTTACTTCTCAGAAGGAAAAAGGCTTTTACTTACAAAGAAGGGGCGGGAAGCAGAATTGGGGTTTTACTGTCTATAACTTGCACCCCATATAGGATCTCACAATTTCCTTGGTAGTACCTAGTGTAATAAAATATACATATATATGTGCACATACATGTTTTATTTCCACCTGGAGGCCAGTCACCAGTGGTGTCCCCCAGGGATCAGTGCTGGGCCCCATCCTCTTCAATGTCTTCATTGATGATCTGGATGAGGGGATTGAGACAGTCATCAGCAAATTTGCAGATGACACCAAGTTGGGAGTAGATGTTGGTCAGGTAGAGGGTAGAAGGGCTCTGCAGAGGGACCTCGATTGACTGGACAGATGGGCGGAGTCCAATGGGATGGCATTCAACAAGTCTAAGTGCCGGGTGCTGCACTTTGGCCACAACAACCCCATGCAGAGCTACAGGCTGGGGTCGGAGTGGCTGGAGAGCTGCCAAACAGAGAGGGACGTGGGGGTGCTGATTGACAGCTGCCTGAACACGAGCCAGCAGTGTGCCCAAGGGGCCAAGAAGGCCAATGGCATCCTGGCCTGCATTAGGAATGGTGTGGCCAGCAGGAGCAGGGAGGTCATTCTGCCCCTGTACTCTGCTTTGGCTAGGCCACACCTTGAGTACTGTGTCCAGTTCTGGGCCCCTCAGTTTAAGGACATCAAGACGCTTGACCCTGTCCAGAGAAGGGCAACAAGGCTGGTGAGAGGCCTCGAGCACAAGCCCTATCAGGAGAGGCTGAGGGAGCTGGGGTTGTTTAGCCTGGAGAAGAGGAGGCTTAGGGGCGACCTCATTGCTCTCTACAACTACCTGAAAGGTGGTTGTAGCCAGGAAGGGGTTGGCCTCTTCTGCCTAGCAACCAGCACCAGAACAAGGGGACACAGTCTCAAGCTGCAACAGGGGAGGTTTAGGCTGGAGGTGAGGAGAAAGTTCTTCACCGAGTCGTTCGCTATTGGAATGGACTGCCCGGGGAGGTGGTGGAGTCGCCGTCCCTGGAGGTGTTCAAGAGGGGACTGGATGTGGCACTTGGTGCCATGGTCTAGTCGTGGGGTCTGTGGTGACAGGTTGGACTTGATGATCTTCGAGGTGTCTTCCAACCTTAGCGATACTGTGATACTGTGATCATGTGATTTTATATTTAATTTTTTTGGTGGTAGCATCTTCAGACACCATCGTAACTTATTTACAAAAGATATTTGCAAGTTCTGTTACTGGGTTGTGGGTATATATTCCACATATGAAGACAGGTAAATGATTTAAGTGCAGATCTGAGAATTTCCAATACAGCGATTTAAATTGGAAATAAAGGTGCTGTGATCTGAAGTTTCACACAAGGGGGATTCTGTAGAAAATTACCTGGGTCCTCATGGCTTGCACCTTTGTCTGGTATACTCCCAGATGCTGTAACTATAATCCAAGCAGCTCTTGGCTCATAGAAGTCTAAGGGGCCTCTCTCCTCTCATGCCCAGTTCACAGGTTGTAGCTTTTCTTGGCTCAGAGGGTTAAGAGGCATCTCTCCTTTTGTGCACAGTTCACAGGCTGTAGCAGTGCAGCTGTTCTGTGACTCAGTCCTCTCGGGCCTTTTCCCCTTAATTTCTCTGGAGCAGGGCTCTCAGAGTGTTGGTTGCCTTGGTCCAGGTGCAAGGCCCAGCTGTGGTTTGCATACTAGGACAAGCTCTTCAGTTGCTACTCCAGCAGCATTCAGCTCTTGTTGCTTTCTGGGTGAGAACAAGACCAATTGCCTATCATCTTGGCTGGTTTCAATACTGTTTGAAGACAATTTAATGCCCATTGGTAGCAGAGAAACCTGATAGCTGAACCTATAGGATGGGGCATATCCAAACATGGCCAGGGATGCACACAGTTCACAGGTGTGTTAGAAGGTTAATTACATGTGCTACACATTTACTTGGACCATCTTGACCCAGGAAATGTCCAGGTTTGCATGTTCACATGTGCTTAGCCCATTGTCTGGGTTAGGGCATGTTTTGGGGCTTGACCATTCAGGACACCTAGGAGGAGATGCTGACTAATAACTTCATGTTAAAGCATGAGTCAAATATACTAATCTTAATTATGATCCCACAGTAAGCTGGGTGAAGAAAGATGTATGGTATGTAGACAATATTGTAGACAATAGACTTTAACCTGTGCACTTTTTAGCTGTGGTTTCACAGACAAAGTCTTCCAGAACAGTGTAGATACATAAATGTAGAAACACAGATAAAACAGGTAGTTAAAACTTTTTGCTGTTGAGAGTGTGAATTGGCAATAGTACTTTCTGTGCAAGTAACAGAAATAACTAGAGCTTGAGAACTGTTCAGCCCTAGACTGAGATATTTAAAAGCTATCATTATTCTTTAAATTATTCTAACATTCAGTTATCAATTTTCCCATTAAAATTAAGCATTTCAAAATGTGCACACACTTCCCCATGTAAGGGATTTGCCCTGCACATACAGCTCTGAAGTGTGGTAGGTTGACCATGGCCAGCAACCAAACACTCACCCTTATTCCCCTCATCTGTGGGATGGGGACAAATTAAAAGTCAGGCTAAAAGCCTAATGGATCAAGATAATGAGAGCTTAATAGGCTAAGTAAAAATTGTCCATGCAAGCAAAGGAAAATGAGGAACTTACTCACCCTACTTCCTCATCAACAGGCAGATGTTTAACCAATTTCCTGGAAAGCAGTGTCAGCACATGTAACAGTTGCCTGGGAAGGCAAACACCATAACTACAAATGCCATCTCCCTCCCCCTTTTCCATGAGCTTTTATTGCTGAGCATGATCTCATGGCATGGAGTATCCCTTTGGTCAGTTCAAGTCAGCTGTTTTAGCTGTGTCCTTTCCCAGCCTTCTGCCCATCCCCAGCCTACTGGCATTTGTGAGGGCAGTTGGAAAAAACCCTTAATGCTGTGAAGGCACTGGTCAGCACCAGCCCAAATGTTGCTATGTTAGCAGCACAGTTTTAGCCACATGTGTAAAGCACAGCACTGTGCAGGCTGCAATTAACTCCAAGCTCACCACAACCAGTACAGTCTTCTCTTGTTCCATACCGTTTGCATCATGCTTAGGTCCTGCTTTATCTGATACATGTAGGAATCCTCTGACCATTCCACTCTGTTTCTTGTTCCTGAAAATCCCTCTATTCTTTCCAGCTCTCAGACACTCTGGTACTGGGGAGCCCAGAAATAGACACAATACTCCACCTGTGGACAATCAAGTAGAGAGGAAGGATCACTTCCCTCATCCTGTTGGCAACACTCTTAATACAATCCAAGGTGCTATTAGCTTTCTTTGCCACAAGAGCCCATTGCTGGGTCATTTTCAGTTTGGTGTCCACCGAGACCTCCAGATCCTTTTCTGCCAAGTTAACTTCGCAGCTAGCTGGCGTCCAGTATGTACTGGTGCTTGGGGCTTTTCTTTCCCAGGTGCAGGACTTTGCTCAACTTTATGAGGTTCCCATTAGTCTGTTCCTTCAGCTTATGAGGATCCATCTGGATGGCAGCGCAGCCTTCTGGCCTATCGTCTCTGGGCCCAGCTGTTCAGCCATTCATCAAATTCGTATGGGATTCTCAAAAGGGGAATGGGTCTTGCTCATCACTCCTTGACTGTGCAATGAATGGGACAGTTTCCACACCCCACAGCACAGGTATCCCCCAAGAGGAAGACACGTACATAAGGTAGACAGCTCTTCAGTCTTCTTTTTACCCATGGTGGTTACACCAAAGACCCACCAGTGGATACTGTTAGATCCTTGAAGTAACCTTGTTGTGCCTCTTTTGAAAGACGATAAAGCTAACAGCCTGCTGCTGGTTGAGCAAATTGAATCAACATGGGAGGAAACCCAAAGGACAGCAGTCAAATACAGAAAAGACTTCAGCTTTAGAGATCTACTGAAGGAAGCAGAAGTACAGTGACCGAACTGAAACAATTTCAGTCACCAGAAAAGCATCCTCATCAATTGAAAGCAATAGTATTTTGTAAAGGCTTCCAAATTACAAAAGAAAGGGGTTGCAATACTGTATAGAATTTGTGAGAGACAGAAAGGGAAGTATTTTTTAAGTGATGATAGTGATCTATTTCTTTCAAAAAGTAAAATATATTTTGTACCTTTAGGAAAAACTGAATGAGCAGTTGGAAGAACAGCGGCAAGAGCAGGCTCTTCAAAGGTACCGTTGTGAAGCTGATGAACTTGATCACTGGTTACTTAATACCCGAGCAACACTAGACACCACCCTGGTTACAGCTGAGGAACCTATGGACATGGAAGCACAGCTGGTAGACTGTCAGGTAAAATTATCAGTTCTGTAATGTTTAGATGAACAGGGTGGACATAACTTTATCTGAAGGAAGAAGCAAATATGGAGCATTAATGTTAAGACCATTACTGAGTAGGATGAGCCAGCCTATTAGTGAGGAAGAAGTTTCTGAGCTGCTTAGCACCTCATATATAATCAAGTTAGCTTCATCGGTGATTTGTGAAATAAATTATAGCCTTCATTTCTTGTTAAAGATGGCAAATAGTGCTTTAGAATGCGCATGTAAACATACCAATAGGAGAATAAAATATTCTGACTGAAAGAACATTTGAAGCTGTACAGGTTTTGGAGGGCACTTCTTTGGTTTAGTTTAAAGGCTTTGTATTCGCGTCACTTGCTGGTCCTGCTCCACTCAAGTTACAGTTCTTTAATTTGCTAGGTGTGAAGACAACTGCAGTGTACTTTCCTATTCCTATTCCAGCTGAGGAACACCTTCACAGTAGCAGTGGTGTGTGAGGACAGTGTAGTGTTTTCTTCAGAAGTAATCCATACTCATATTCTGAAGTAAAGAATAATCATCAATAGTTACTGTTTTGATGAATTTAATATTCATTAATCCAGAACATCAAAATCATTGAGTAAAAACATTTTGCTGCAACATAACTGTTTTTATTAACAAGACTTGGATCAGTCATAACATCCAAATTCTCAAATTAGTGGGAGTTATGAACTGTATGATCATTACAATCAAAATTACAAGATGCACAAGAGAGAGGTGGATAAAAGATCCCTTTACATATTAAAGTGTGAGGATCTCACTACTTCAGGATAAATGTGAGTTAAGTTTCATATAAGTCCAATGAATTAAATACCTAGTTAAATTTCCACCAACATTGCTTCATTATTGGACTTTTCGGTCTGCTCAGTGTCAAGTATTCTTTCATCACCCATCCTTAGGAGCTGTTTGTTGTATATAAATAAAGCCTGTGAACTTAAACACAGCAGTAATTAACATAATTAGTTGGAAATTCAGATTTTAAAAGAGCAATTAACTTTGTGAAAAAGCTAATATTGATGTTCTTTTGCTGTTTCTTAAAATCTCAAAACAGTAAGTTTGTATAAAGTCCTATACTTTTAAAACTTTTTAGAAACTCTGGCCATCTTATCCTGCACACATTCCTTTGGGAGAAATTTTTGCAAGTTTATATTTGATGGTTGCTGTGGAAACATGTCAGGATAGGTTTTAGAGCAAGAATTATATGAGCTTTGAGTTTGGAAAATGAAAATATGCACTATGTAATACATGAATGGTTAATGGACTGTCAGGAAAGTAGCTTTTGAGAGTAAACATGCCAGAGATTTGTCACTTTAAGTCTCTCTTTAGACTAAAGAGGATTATACAGAAATCCTTAAGTCCATCAGGCACCAATCAGAATGAGCAAACAGTGAGAAGACAAGCTTATCAGCGCAGGCAGAGCAATACATAGGAAGAGGTGGGAAGCATTTCACTCGACATACTTGAAATAAGAGGAATGAAATAACTAGCTGTGTGCTGTTTCTTGTCAGTATGGATGTCAATTTAGCATCTTAGCCACCCTTACATTTATAAAATGCAAATAAAGAGCATCTTCTCTACAACAAATCTTTTGTTTCAAGTAACTTTTTAATTTAATATTTTGGAAAAGGTTGCAGACAGAAATGGCAAGTGCAGACATTTGCAAGCATATTTGTAATGTCTCTGAAAGGGACTGGAAGGCAAAGCAATTTATTTGACTTGCCTTTAGATTGGCAGCAAGTGTGGTAGGCCACAGGTCATCTTGCCAGAAAACGTGACAGATGCTGGAAAATGTATGAATTTGGTTCTTTGTTCTTGCTGCTGCAGAACATGCTGGTTGAAATAGAGCAGAAGGTGGTAGCCTTGTCAGAGTTGTCTGTGCACAACGAGAACTTGCTTATGGAGGGGAAGGCTCACACCAAGGATGAGGCAGAACAGCTGGCTGTGAAGCTCAGGACACTGAAGGGCAGCCTGCTGGAGCTGCAGAGAGTGCTCCATGACAAACAGATCAACATTCGGGTAAGTGACTCTTTCCAGATGCCTTCATGGTGAGCAAGAGGTTGGGGGTTTCATAGCAGTTTTATGCAACTAGGAAAAAAGGGGAAAGTATTCTATTGATTTTGTTTGAGCTATTCATCTCTAGTTAACAAGTTGAATTACACTCCAAAATGGAGAATTGCCTAGAAATTTTTATCTTACTTTATCTTTGTTTTCAAGCCACTTCATGGGGAAACTGTCCTAACCTCAGAATACTCACTGAAAGGGCAATGATGAAGTAGATGAATTATTAGCTTGGTCTGAATATACTCTATTCCTGTTCCCAGCTTGGTCTGAATATACTCTATTCCTGTTCCCAGCTTGGTCTGAATATACTCTAATCCTGTTCCCAGTCCCTTTAGATTGCATGTACTTTGGGGCAGGATCCCACCCTTTACAAAAGGACAATCCTAAATACATGTTTTCCTTTGTACAACATGCATAGCACTGTGAACAGATAACATAAAGAAAATGAAATATTTTTAAATATGGCTAATAATTAATGGCATCAGTACTAAATATTATATAAACAAAAGTACATTTTTACCTCAGGCTTGTCCTATGTTTCTATTCCTAGCAGCTTTGGTAAGCTTATAGTCACTAGTTCATTTTATTTAACAGTTGGTTTTGGTTGTTCTTTAGGTTAAACTAGCATGTGGAGAACTGAATGCGTGTGAGAAACCCGACCATGTAATATGACCACCTGGTTTTGAATTTGCTTGCCCTGCTGTGACTCCCTCTCCCCTTTTTCTTTTACATCTTTTCTGAGCTTTGCTGTGCAAATTAAACATGATAAGCTTCAAAGATTTCTAGCTTGTAAGGCAGATTAAAGTCTACTGAGAGGTTAGCTTGAAAAGTCACTTGACATGCTAAGAACTATTTTTAGTTCAAAGGAACTGGATAACTAAAAAAGTTATAGCTTCATAAAGAAAAAAATGGGGTGAGGGAGGAGGGGAAAAGAAGAAAAAAACCCTAGGTATTTTTTCTTCTTGCTTCTATGGTTAAGTTAGTTCATATTTTTCTTGCATGCTAAATCTCATAATGAGTCAAATGAAAAGTGTTACCAGCAGCACATAGGCATATAGTACTCAATTCTGCTTCATTTTAAAATAGGCATGATATATTTTAAAACAAAATGATGTGTTTTAGTTTCCTTAAACTTTTAAAACAGATTTTTGAAGGTTTTTCTAATATCAAAATAACAATAAAAGACGTTCCACATGTAGAATATTAAACATTTAAGGTGCTACATGCATGGAAGCCTTAAGTTACTTTATAAATTGCAAACTTTTTTTTGGACTTAAGAGTTCATTGAAGAAAATATATATAGGCAGTATAACATCTTCAATTTTCAATGAGCATTTTTCTTCAAATGAGAAATTCTATAATGTTTCTTGTTTAAACAGTGTGTCTCATAGACTGAGGTTCAGAGTGTGAGCTGCCCAAAAATGCATTAACTTGTATCCTCTGCCATTACTATCCCTGAGAAGCATTACAAGCTAACAGCAGTGTTGCTCATGAATGTAAGAATTTCATACTTGCACATCTCTAAATGTACTGATAAACTTGGAATTGCCTAGTGGCTAGGCTGCCCCTGAAGGTCTTTTCCAACCTAGTTAATTCTATTCTATTCCACTCTATTCTATATTTCAGCATATCTGTTATTACTGTAGCACATGGTTTTGTAGAGTCAGTATGAGATTCTGTGACTACCTTGCAGCAATTTCATTTTTTCTGCTAATTTTAACCCAACTCCTTTATTCATAAAATAAAGCAGTGAAATTTATCAGAAACTACTGGATAAAGGAGAGTTCCAGACTACATTGATTCCAAATGCAGTATTTTTCAAGCACTCTGAAATACACAGACAACATTGCCTTACTACCATTATCTACTAAGTTCTCTGACTTAGGGACAATAAAAATAAATAGACTTCATGTAAAACCAAGCAATAGAATTCTGCAGTAAAAACCACTGTGATTCTTCACTTTTTATTACAAAGTGTGTGTGTGTGAGGGACAGCTTCAGTTCCACAAAACAAATATGCCTGACATACTCCTTTGAAAGATCAATTCTGTCACCATTTTCTTCAGGAAATTTCCAATTATTTCTGTAGTGGAGAGGAAGCTTCATGCGTTTATTTTCCCTGGCTATTTAAAGTAAATGTGAAACATGCTTCTTCAGACATAATTCAAATAAAAATGCAACTGTATTTTTCCAAACTTCCATTTGGTGGTTTGAGAGTGATAAAATTTGATTCACAAACAATTTTGATTTAAAACTACGCACAGTAGCATGTTGGCAAAATGACATAATCCAGTTTACACTCTACCATTGCAGGAACTTTGGGACTGGTATTTGTCTGTCTTAGTATAACTTCAAAATTGTAGCTTTTCAACCCTTTTTTCAGAAAAGAGGAGACTTGAAGTCTAACTGAAATCAGCTGCCCAAATGCATTGATGATTGAGATACTATTCTTTAAATACATTTACAATTCAAACAGTCTTTTCCCCGTAGCATGTAAAATGAAGCAGGTTGGGTATTTTTACAATTCTCACTTTTAATAGAAAAATAAAAATTTCAGACCCTCTTTATCCTTCACATAATAGGTTTTTTTGCCTATTCTGGTACCCTACAATGACACATTCCAACCAGCTTTTCTAAGAACTTGTTTCTACAAAGTACAGTAGTAAAATTCACCTGCAATCTGACAACTTAGCAAAATAAAATTGTTTCATAGAGCAACAGCTAATGCTAAGTTCCAGCTCTCAATAGCCTGCTTGCTTGTTTTGCTCCTCTTTCAGTTTATATCATAGAATTATAGAATGACTTAGGTCAGAAGGGACCTTAGCGATCACCTACTCCAACCTCCTTGCCATAGGCAGGGCCACCTCTCAAGCAGACTTGACTGGTCAAGGCCTCAGCCAACCAATTCATATCCTCTAACACTCATTAGTTATCTCTTTCACCTAACATCTACTGTTTGCAAAACTCAGCTGTTTCAGTGCCTGGTGGCACAAACATTGGTAGCAAAAATGGGTTCCAGTTGTTAGTATAAAGAGCAGGAGGGCAAGAAGGGCTTCCTCAGCCATGTTTGGCCGTGCTGGTCCCTTTAGACAAAGGTTCCCTGGAAGGTGGAATGTGTTGTAATTTGGTTGGTTTGATTGTTTTGTTTTGGTGTTGTGTTTTTTGTTTGGGGTTTTTTGGGGTTTTTTTGAGAGCCTGCTGTAATGTTTGATTTCTATTTAGAATAAAGGGTGAATCATGAGCAATATGAGAATGCTACAAAAATAAGATTTATAGACAAAATGGGAGAGGATTTAAGACCCAGCTTTAGCTCTTGAAGCTTTGTTGTTGTTTTTTTTTAATAGAAAGAAAAGATTTCAAATTCTACAGTTAGCACATACTTGCAAGTAACATTAAATAAATCCACAGAGGTGTGCAGATCTAACCAGACCCACAAGTCTGTCTTTGACATTAGGCCAAGTGTGTTAAAATCCTTACATTTGAATACATTGACTGATAAAATAAATGAAATTCACAGCCAACATGGATTTCAGAAGTGAAGAACCTGATAAAACAGGTTTTTGAACTATTAAGGCATATGCTCTTTTTTGCTTTGCTTACACAGAAAGCCTATCAAAATAGTCATACTGGAGAAGCATAATGATAGGAGCATGAATGAAGGAGCTGTTGCTTTTGCTTTTCTATTATAACATTTTGTGGTTTGGTCTCTCTTACCGTCTTTACTGTTTCTGTGTTGTCTGTTGTTAGCTGGCTGTTTCTGCCAGCTACCAACAGAATTACATACTTGTTGAATAATAAGTTTTTACCAGAATCACAGCTACTCTGCAGTTTTCAGTTACACACAAAAAAATGGCTTTCATTAGACTGACAACCTGGTAGATGCAACCTGTTGATTCCCCGCACTGCCAAATAAAGCTGCACCCTCCGTTACAGGTCAGCACTGTGTTTTAAGAGAAGCATAACAATCTTAACACAAATGTGCATGGTTTCTGATCTCCAGCCTGTGATTCTGGTAACTGCAGTTGCGTGTGTTTATTTTTACATTTTTAGAGATGCTTTCTTGCTTGTAACCAATGACCACTGGAAGTCAGAAATCTAAAGTCATTGCTTGCTTCAGAATCTGTGTGAGCCACTAGCTTGAAAGGTGGAAGGTGACGCTACATCAGGTGTTTTGAATTAATGATTTGTACATGCCTGCTCCCTAGAAATGCAACAGATTTTGTGAAATCTTTGGTTCTTTCTCTTAAAGCAGGGATCGTTACAAGAAAAGGAGGAGAGCAATCTGGACTTCATTTCCTCACAGAGTCCCAGTGTCCAAGAATGGCTGGCACAAGCAAGAACCACTCGTACACAGCAACAGCAGAGCACCCTACAGCAACAGAAAGTTAGTATTTTGCATTTCTTTCACTCCTGGCTTTAGACTTGCTTTACAAGGTCACTCTTTTATATCTGTAACAGCTAGGCAGACTAGACATTCTGGGTGACCATGATCAACTCACTTAATCACTCTGCTTCTGTTGTCCATTAGTACAAATAAGTTGAATCAGCCCTTGAAGTTACTCTAAGGAGTTGATGGCATTTGCTCAAAATAGTAATCAGTATTGTGTTTGTAGAAGCAACAATGCACACATTACAAGGTCTGGTGTGTTGTATGACACACAGACACCCTCGCTAGGTTAGATTCGAGAGTCTGCACTGCATTAGTCAATTAGTTCAACAGTCCAGTTTATGTGTCCCTGGGTGAAGACTTTGCACAGCTTTGGTGCACAAGCGAGCTGTATCAGAAATAGCTCCATTATCTTTGCATTACAGTCATGCCATATTGACATACACTTCCAAGACAAAGCCGATCTGTTTTAGTTTTGTTTTGATTTTTTCAACTTGTTATGTTAGGAGCTGGAACAAGAGCTAGAAGAGCAGAAGAACCTACTTCGGTCAGTAGCATGTCGTGGAGAAGAAATCCTAACACAGCAAGGTTCTCCGGAAGGAGTGTGTGTAAGGTGTGCTTTCATGTGTTTTTTGCAAAGTGAATTTCTATGATTTTTCTGCATATGATGCTCTAATATTTTTTTTAAGCATTTTTACATAGTGCCTAGAATAGCAGAGTCCTGGTTTATAGTTCACTATAATAATGTAGTTACATAAATTGATTTGTGCTAAGAGAGAAACACCAGCATTTAGCAATTCCTTTTGTTCTTATTTGCAAACATGACACTAAAATTACAAGCTAGTAGGATTCACTAGACAAGCAATGGATCAGTTACCTTAGCTTTAGGGTCCAGCATTGATATATGATCATAGTATTGCGGTCTGCCATTGTAACAAGATCTTCCCAGAGAAGTTACTCATGGCTTTCCTTTTTCCTACAGTTAGTAAATATTTTCCTTTTGAGGCCTAATGTGTTTCAAATTTCGTCTCTGGTTTGTAAATTCTTGCACACTTTCCCATTTACAGATGAAGTAGATGTCTTTAAAAACCGTTGCCCTAACTGGGGGAGGCTTCTATCCTAGAGAAGGCTGAAACTGTACTCAGTAAGCTCTTCTCCTCAGCATTTATATTAATTCAGTGTGGTGGGGTTTTTTATTATAATGCCAGAAAGTACTGGATGTATCTTGTGTTTGAGGCTTCCTTCTGCGGCATAATATACTATAGAAACAAAACAAGCAATCAAAAAATCAAGCCAAACCCACTACATTTTGTTCATTGTTTACTTAAAGCTAAACTCATATGCTTGCTTCACATGAAAATACACAGGTATGTCTGGCATTTTTAGAGGAGGTGAGGAAGAAGTCAGATAAAATATTAGGTTTTTATTTATTTTATGCTTTGAAGTAAAGTTTGCTTAAAGGTTATATTTCAGTGTAGTATATATTCAGTCTACTTCTTGTTTTCTTTTTGTTTTGTTTTAATTTTTTACTGGGTACTTGCAACTCTTAAACAGTTTCTTAGAAAATATATTTTATCTCACCAGGCAAGAACTCTTACTATTACAAAGCAACCTTTGTCTTAATTTCGGGGTGGGGGGTGGGGGGAAGTTAAAAATAGTACTTAATTTCAATGCAGAATTACATCATTCACAGTTGTAAGTTTTGGGTTTTTGAGACCTTTATGCATCTTCCCACTCAGTGAGAAGCCTGATTCACTCTCAAAGGAATTAGTCTTAGAAGGTGAGAAACCACTATCAGAAGAAGAGATGAAGGTGAAATGGGAGAGCTTGAACCAGGAATTCAATACCAAACAGAGACTGCTCCAGAAAGCTTTGGAACAAGAACAGTTGGTAACTATTTCTAATTTATCTTTGTATTTTCTCAGTGAAAGCAGTTGTCACAACTTGAGGTACAGTATGTGAATAGCAGATGCATTAGTGTAGTTAATGCAAAGAATATAGGACAAGTTCTTTTTATGACAACTTTAAAATATTTAAAATATTAAACATTGGCACTAGCACTACTCTTGTGCAAAGTGAATTGAATTGTATTATCATTCAGTTGAAACTATAAATAAAGGACTCAGAGGAATTTTTATGTTCTTGTCTAACCCAAGATAATTCTGTAACAAATCATCCCTCTGTAACTGTCCAGTACTCTAGTGACAATTTAGAGTAAAAACTAATATTTTCAGTTTAAATTTATTGGTTACATTCAATTATTGATCTTAGCAGGTATGTGACAAAGAAGCAAGTGATTTCAGCTACAGAATTTTTACTGAAGGAAACAGTGATTAGTCAACTAAACTCTATTAACATACATCCTCCATTTTATTGGTAGTAGACACAGATCCACTATTCTTTATATAATACTATATTAAAACCAGCAGCTGCCAGAATTCTAAATATCTTGTATTCATTCCACAGTAATTATTTTTCATGGTTAAAAAAAAATCACTGATAATTCAGGCTATAAGTATATATCCTGCACTTCTTGTGAAGCTTCTTCTATTCAAGATATATATGGCACAGAACACTTGTGAGAGAACCATGAGCATTATTTGCCGATGTTCTCAGTTAGCAGTTGAACCTGCATCACTGAATTTTGTGCCTATAATAGAGATATTCTAATTTGTACTTATCTCTCAGCAGCTTTATAGCAGACCAAACAGGCTGCTATCTGGAATGCCTTTGTATAAAGAAGAAGGACAGGGTGAAGATAAATCCTCAGTGTCACCAGTACTGGTTGAGTTGAATCAGGCCCTTGAAGATGTGTCATCTGAGGTAACATTTTGATTGTCTTACACCTTTCTTCCAGCAGAGCCGTACTAACAATGAAAACTCTTCTAACTCCTCTCTCTTCCACCTAGAAGTAGAACCCAAATAGTAGATGTTAGAAAGAGTACCTTGTACTTCTGCGCTGAGTTTTCTGGTTCCTTTTCCTCAGGCTGGACAGTTGGAGGAGAGCCTGCATCTTGAACAGAAACTGTATGATGGTGTCACAGCCACCTCCTTGTGGCTAGATGGTGTGGAAGAACAGGTCTTTGTTGCTACAGCTCTGTTGCCAGAGGAAGAAACAGAAACATACCTCTGCAAGCAAGAGGTAAGGAATCCATTAATAGGACTTTAAATTGCCAAAAAGGGTTAATTTTATACATACCTCTGTGAGAAAAGCCCTGGAATGGGTTGTCCAGGGAGGTGGTTGAGGCCCCGTCCCTGGAGGTGTTTAAGACCAGGCTGGATGAGGCTCTGGCCAGCCTGATCTAGTGTGGGGTGTCCCTGCCCATGGCAGGGGGGTTGGAACTAGATGATCCTTGTGGTCCCTTCCAACCCTGACTGATACTACTATGATACTATGAAAAGGGTAAAGAGTCCATGTGTTGTACCTCCTTTAAATTTCTGATAAGGATATATTTTTACATAGTGTTTAGAAATAAATCATTAGAATCCTGGGTAAGTGATACATTGCTGTCATAATCTCTGTAATTGCATTATTTGGCTACTGGTACCGGTAATTTTTTACTGACACTGTAGAAAATGTTACAAATTTTGACCCAAATTTTGCCTGGTCAGTACTAAATTAAATATAGCCTTATTCTTTGCTAAGTATTAGCAAACATCACATTGTTGAAATGAAAATTAAGTGAATGAGAGGGAGGAATGCTCTGGGATATAGAAACAGTTCAGTGTTATCAACATGAAGTGAGGGGGGCAAGAAGGGGGAGGCAGACAGAGAGTAGGAGGGGAAAGACAGAGAGGTGATAGGACAAGAGTTTTAAAGAGGGCAGATATAGACCAGAAATACTGGAAGAGGTTGCCTGCAGAGGCTGTATATGCTCTATCCCCAGGAAACCATTAAAGTCAGATTGGACAAGGCTCTGAGCAACCTGATCTAGTCTAAAGATGTCCCTGCTCACTGCAGGGGGGAGGAGGGTGTTGAACTAGATGACCTTGAAAAAAACCCTTCCAACCCAAAGCATTCTGTGATTCTACATCATTTTGTTTCAGCACTTGTTTTCTTCAGAGCACTCTTGAGAGCTTTTTTACTATCAGAAGTGCTGTAGCTGCATAACTTTGTCTAGTGTGTGTGTATATTAACAATGTAAAAAAGTCACTGAATCACTGCAAAATTTACAGTGGTTATAGCAATGTGTTTACCTGCTTTCCGGAATGTTTGATTGTCTCTTTTCTTTGTTTTGTTTCTACAAAATCAGTCTCTTGCCAAAGAAATCAAAGATATAACAGAAGAAATGGATAAGAACAAGAATTTATTTGCTCAAATATTTCCTGAGAATAGTGATAATAGGGATATTATTGAGGACACTTTGGACTGTCTTCTGAGAAGACTGGCTTTATTAGAGTCAGTAGTAAACCAGAGATGCCATCAGATGAAAGGACGGCTCCAGCAAATAGTGACTTTCAAGGTATGATGCCCATCTGAAGAAATTAACAAGGGTGCATATCAATCATTGAGAGTTTTTGGTATTGGATCAAAAGACAAGGTTGTCATAGGCTTTTACTGAAAAATCAGACTTCTTCTTAGGCTATGCAAAACTTGGTACCCAAATCATGATCCAGAATTTAAACTCTCTGCTAGAGAGTTGCCTTCCACAACTCACACAATTATAAAGTGATCATTCATCCCATGCTTTCTCATGTTACTGGCATATATAGAAGGAAGTTCACTACTGTTCTCAAATTATTCTCTTGATAAATGATGGAGTACACTGTTTTTGTTAACTGAGGTAGGATAGAAAACATAATGCTGATTCCTGCCTTTCTGACCATTTGTAAGCCATCTCATTACTCCATAAGAGCTTGTGTCTCAAACCATCTGTATTGAGCAAAGCCAAAAAAATCAAGGTAAATGGAAAAATGTGTGCTTTTAGAAATCTTTTCAGAATTCAGAAATGCTTCCAGATTTTATTTGGTCTCTACCTTCTCTCCTATTATTATCATGTAAATCCTCCAGTATGGTTTAGTTTTAATGAAAAATCATAATTTGCAAAAAAAAATTGAGATCCCTGGTGTCTGCAGATTGGCATTCTTATTTCATAGGTCGTGACTCCAGAACTTCTTTCCAAACTCCTTAAAATTTCTAGTGGAAAATAAATCATGTCAACATTTTTCAGTGAGAAAAAATAATGCCAACATTTTTCAGTGAAGGGCCTTCTTTTGCTGAAGACAAGTTGGTTAGAATCCTATGCATTATCATCATGCCAGAGATATTTAATATTTTAAAGAATTAGTATATTAAATAATGCACCCCTTATAGAATGCTGAAAAATGTACTGATACTTTTCTGTTGAGGTGAATGCAGGAAAAAAGAATTTTTGATTGTTGCTTGGCAAAAGTGTTAATTAATATTTATGTATCTAGTGTGATAAGGTATTTTAAAGATGTAATGTGTAGTTAGCCCTGTTGTCAGTTGAAGCCTTCTTTACTACTTTGTTATATTGGCGCAAGTTTGTAGTGGAAAAAGCTTGCCTTAAAAAGTAAAACCTAACCTGTTTACAAGCTTTTGTGGTTGAATAGAGTACACAAGAGTAACATATTTTTGTTAAATGAAGCTAATGACCTTTGCTAATTATCTAATTGGAAGGCAAAAGCAGAAGTGTATTCACAAGTTATATTTTGAATAGGAAATATGAGCTAAAAGCTGACATATATATCCAGTTATGGATTTTCTATAATGTTAAATGTCTTGCTTTGGCTAATTATGATGCTTCCAATTTTGAACAGACTTTTTGCCTTAGGGCTGACTTTGTAACCTTGTACTACTTCAGACTTTTCTTGGAACATAAATATTTTTTGTTTTGTATAGTGATTGGCTATAATTTGTTCTTCTTCTTGTCTCCCACAGAATGATCTGAAGCTCCTGTTTGCATCAGTGGCTGATAACAAATATTTAGTTCTACAGAAATTAGCAGAGGCAGTTGAGAGACCAGAAACAGAACAAATGCAGGTATTACTAAATGTCAATTTCTTGGAGAGGCAGAAGAGAGAAAGTTTCTTCTCAAAGTGTAAATGGATTCTAGAGAACAGGGTATTTTTCATGAGAGAATGTATACATTCAAATAAAGTATGCAAAAATGAGTACTTCCAAGAGTGTGCTACATGTTTATAAATTTTTAAAGATCAAACAGCACCAAGTGTCTGACCTATCTCCCCAGCTAACCTAGTTATGCATACACTGGGCAGTACTTGAAAGAGAGAAAACTTCAATGAGCCAAATGAAGTCTAAAGTTGGTTAAATTGTTTGGCTGTAACACTTCATTAAAAAACAAAGTCACTTTTTTCTGCACTAATTTATAGCAGTTTTGTCTTGACTGCTATTTATTTAAATTCAAGGCAATCATTGGTTTTTATCAGCAGTTGCCTCATGAATACTTAGTCATTAATGTAACAAAATGTATCCTGTTGCCTCGTTTCTGCTTTGATAATAGGAAAAGTGAATGAAGTTTGCTAAGGGATACTTTCTATAGATGTTTCTTGTTATTCAAGAGCTACCAGTGTCTTGTAACTGTTACCTTCAGCTATACAAAGGACTTAATTACAGACGTTTACATTGTACTTTTATCTTGGTTATAGCTTACACGCAGTACTTCAGCAGAAACTATTGTGTTGAATGACCCAGGAAAGATTGTAGCTTCCACTGAAACAGCAGATTGAGGGACTGATAGATATCTGGCAGAAAACAGAGAAGAATATTACTGTTCTGAAGGTAGAGTAGTACTAAGTCTTCAAACTAAATTATGTGATTTCCAAATACAGGTTATACTTCAGGCAGAAGAAGGTTTGAAGGAACTAGATGCTGGAATCAGTGAATTAAAGAAGCGTGGAGACAAGCTACAAATTGACCAACCTTCTGCGCAAGAGCTGTCTAAGATCCAGGTAGAGTTCATAAGTTCCATCCTAGACCTGTCTGGTTACAGCAAAGGTATTAGTATGGTCCTTTTTACCGTTCATAAGGCCATTCAGGAGAGTGTATTTGAAACCATTTCAGTGTGTGTAAAATACTATTCTTTCTGTAATTCACCTATTTTTTTGTACTCTTGCATTTTTAGTTTTTCTACCATTTGTGTTGCTAGCAGTAGTAATCATAAAAAGTCAGAAAAACATGGTTTATTTCAGTTGTTGTTGACTCCTTGTTCAATGTAAATGCTTGTTGAAGTTTGATGCCCATTCTCACCATTGTCCAGTGATCTGGGGTTTAGTTCTGTCTTACTTCTGTCAATAAAAAAATGAGGGAGATGAAAGGGAATAGATAAGTGTGACCTGAAACTTAAATGTTCTGATTTGACCAGAACACCTCACACGTTCCTGCCTGCTTTCATTAGATTTGGTTTTGAACCATGCCAAAATAGTAGGACTCTATCCTAAGGCTTTCTGGAGTAGACACGTGTAGGCAAGTGATCCGGGCGTAAGGCTATTGAAGCTCTTTTGTGAGCTGTTTGGTGCTCTGGAAGAGGAGTGCCTATGGAAAGATCAAGGAGATTTGTGATTGAATTTTACCCTTTGTAAACAGCTGAAACTGAACCATAAAATTATTAAGCCAACAAAATAGTGATCTCCATTAAAAATTAATGACAAAGAGTTTATGCCATGCATGTCTTGTCCAGTTCTTTATCCTTTTGGTCTTAGAGCCTCCTGCTTCCTTTTGTTATCGGATTATGTGTAGATATTTCCCTCCATTGATTTGAGTTTTTTAGAAAAGCCTTCAAACCTTCATTTTGCTTTTTTGACAGCTGTGCTTCTCACAATCTTCTTTTTAAAGCTAGGATAGTCACATGTAGTGTGAGGATGGGTGTGGATGTATTATCTTGATCAAAAGTATGGCCTTATCCTCACAGTTTGATGTATGTTCTGTGAATACAATTTTCAAAACCGAAACAAGATAATAATCCTGTTCAGATGAAGAAAAACATCTGTAAATTTTTCTCACTTTTTCGGTTGAGCTATACAAAATGACTGATAGCATACAGGAAATGAGGAGATTCTTCCTTTTGGCTCATTTTTTAATTTGACAGTATGTGTACCCTGTAAAATACACACTGTAAATTCTTTACACTTAACTATTCTGTATAAAATAAATTGCTACTTTAGACTTGATTTGGTTTTTACTAGTAGTTGTATGCACCTTGCTTGCTACTTGTAAACTGCTGCGCAGGAGAGGAAAGCAAATCTGGCTTTGAGATACCTACAGTCTGTAGCCATTATGGAGTCCATGCAACCCCCTGCAGTATAAGAAACAAAATATAAACAGCATCTGCAGTGTGCAGGAGCCTCACAGTAGACTATTTTTTTATAACTTAGGTCCAGCCATACTACTCCTTTCAAACCTTTGGGATTCTGTTTTGTTCCTGAATGCACGCACTTGAAGGAGTTGCAAGTCTTGGCTAATTTTTTCTCTCTTTAACAGTGAATTGTTGATTTATCAATTAAATCAGCATATCTGCACAGTCCCTTTGAGCTGGAAATATATGTTATTCTGCTAATATTCACAGAGAAATACAGACAGTAAGGTTGCTTTTAGGAAGATGTGTAAAGTGTAAAGTAGAATTACCATTTCTGCTCTTTACCCCAAGGATAAGTATGATGAGCTGATGATGATCATTGCATCCAGACGGAGTGACCTGAATCAGAATCTGGCTCTTAAGAGGCAGTATGAACAGGCTTTGCAAGACCTGGCTGACCTGGTAGAAACAGGCCAAGGAAAGATGGCTGGTGACCAAAAAATGATTGTTGCTTCAAAGGAAGAGGTTCGATTGCTACTTGACAAACATAAGGTAAGAAACTGTGATGTATTTTGGGAGTAATCTTGACTGTAAGCTTGTTCACAGCAAATTGCTAATCTTCTATTCCTAAAGATTAGAAGTTTTTCAGGATGATGGGCCAATGTTAAATCAGTATGTATTAAAACATACTGTATTTAAATTTGACTTACAGACCTTCAAATGCTCTGTTGAAATTTAACCCAGGTAGATTGCATTTTTTTTCCTTAGTCTAATAACAAGCTCCTATTCTTGTCATTCTGCTACATGGCAATTTTGTCTACCGCTCCATTTTTTTCTAGCAGAACTTTACTTTTGCTAATAGCTCCCACAAATCATAACAAGAGTTTTCCACATTTTTTTTATTAAGTAGAATTTTTTGATGGTGTATATCTGAGCTATGCTAGTTTTGTTCACGGAATGAGAGTTGGGACAGAATTTGTGTGAAAAGCATGACCACTTTCTTTCTTTAAAAAGGCCTTTATACTTTTCAAATTGTATGTTTTGTTTTGTGAAACAGTGGAGTGAAAAGTTTACCTAGTCCTGTGTCTACACATATTCAATTGTATTGCTGTTGTCTTAAAATGTTAAGTTAGTGGTAATGATTTGAGTAACAATTTTATTTTCTCTTCTCTGTTCTTTCTTTACTCACTCCCTCACATCAAATTTCTCAGGAATATTTTCAGGGGTTGGAGTCTCACATGGTCCTAACAGAAACACTCTTCAGAAAGATGAGCAGCTTCACCCTCTTGAAGGAAACTGGGTCACATTCAGAGCTAATGTCACAAGTATCAGCTGTATTAAAGCTGGCTCATAAACGAGGTGTGCAGCTGGAATATGTTCTAGAGGTGAGAATTCTGTGATCTTTTCAGTACTGCTACTGTGGTAAAACATACAGTTATAGGATTTCAGGTCAAGAAAACAAATAATAAAAATTCTAGATATCCAGATTTAATATTCGCCATATATGTGGATAATTTGTGCTTGCAGACTTGGACACATCTGGATGAAGATTACCAGGAGCTCATCAGACAGCTTGAGTCTGTTGAAGGTAATATTCCCACTGTTGGCTTGGTGGAAGAGACAGAGGACAGGCTTACAGACAGAATTACACTTTTTCAGGTAGGTGCTTTTTGACATCCATTCTTTAAGGAAAAGTTGGATGAAAAAGGCCTGTAAAGGTCATCTAGTCCAAATTCCCGCTTGAATCAGGACAGTTGCCATGGGCTGGATCAACAAAGGCTTTGGAAACATCAGAAGAGGGGGATTCCACAGCCAAGCTGGGGACTGATTTCAAGTGCTGTGCCACCTCCTATAATGCCTCTATAAAGCCCAATATAAATTTTCAACTTGTCACCATTGTCCTTTTTATATTATGTGGCACTACTGAGGAGCACTTATCTCTATCATCTTTTTTAATTCTACTCCAAATAGTTGTAGGACTTTGTTGGACTGGCTATTACCCTCCTGTTTATCTGTCCGAAACAAACACCCCCTCCCTCTGCCTTCTTTTAAAGGACACTTACTCTAGGTCCCTAAACATCATAACAGCACTACAGCAGGCCCTGACTATGTCTTTTTTCTTGAATTCAGTGAGAGATTGGGGCAGAAACAGTTGTTTGCAGTCCTAATGTAGGTCAGTGCTGTGACTTTCCTAATTCACGATGTCTTGGTTATGGATCATGCCAGCTTAAATATACTGGCCATTTACTTCCTAACCTGTGCTGAGAAGCAGAATGAGTTTGCCCAAGGTGCAGAATTTTCATTTCTTATTGATCCTCCTAAAGTTTCTGCTGCCTCCAACTTCAAGTTTATCAAAATATCTTTGGACTAAATCTGCCATTCTTTTGTCGCAACCATTCTGTCTATGTTAGTGTCATCCACAAATTTACTGAGGAACTGGTCACTGTCATCATCCATGCTATTAATGAGTGTGTTTGGGCTCAAATGTCAACAATCTCTGGAGTATTCTGCCCATTACAGTCTGCCAACCAGATATCAAGCCTTTGATCACTAGAGTTTGAGACTGGTAATGCAGATGGTTTTCTTCCCATTTAACAGTCCATTTATTCAGCCCACATTCTCTTATCTTCCAGAGGAGGGTCCTGTGGGAGACAGTGTCAAAAGTCAGACTTAGGTCAGTCTCATCCACAGAGATGGTGATTTTGTTGTAAAAGTCTGTCAAGTTAGTGAATCCAAGCTGAATATTCCTAATTATCATTTGGTCCCATTTGTCCCTGATAATGGACTCTAAGAGAATGAACTGCACAATATTTACAGAGAGTAAGGTGAGGCTAAACAACCTGCAGTTCCCCAATCTCACTTCCTCCTCAAATGCAGCAAGAGCTAGTAGTTTAAATAGAGGTTTTCTACCACATCCTGTTTTTTCACTCTGTTCTTAAAACTGAGAATTCTGGTCTAGTGTTTTGTCAATGTCTCATTATACACCAGACACTTGGGTTGGAGATTTTTTGGTGTTTTGTTTTGTTGGTTGGTGGGGTTTTTTTTTGGTTGTTGTTTTTTTTTTAGTTTTCTTGATTTGTTAAAAAAAAAAATGTGTATGCCAGTTTTTTCTGGCAAATTGACTTTTTTGTCTACTTTGAATTTGTTATATATGTTGCTCTTTTACCGGACAGCTTTCAGCTCTTGCAATGGTATGAGGAGGACTTAAGCAATCTATTTTATGTGTGTTTTATTTTGGTTTTGTTTGATGCTAAGCATTGTGTTGGTCCTGATCCTAAATCAATTTCCCTCTTATGTTTCTCTTGTTAGTTACATAAATTAGGTTATTCAAATCCAGATTTGCAAACTGTGCTGAGGCACTACTTTTACATTTTATTTTTTTCTCTTCCAGTTGCCACATTTAGGTTGAAAATTTGTTGTAGTTAATTTATGGCTATCTTAGAATTTTTTGTGCTACTGTCTAGGAGTTACGCATTTGCATGTTAGGTGTAATTCCATGCACACATACATAAATTCTGTTATTAGAGCTCTATGTGAAAGAGAAAACGAGAAGAGCAGCATGAGACTACTAGTTTTGTAGACTTCTATGTTCAGATTCATTTCAGCAGAACTGAAAAATGGGAATGCATTCATGTTTTGTGCTTCAGCTTTTTCAACTCTACAGGCATTTTAAAAATCAGTACTATTTATGTAATGATAGTGGAATTTGGCAGGTTTATTTGCCCATATATACTAATTTTTTTACCTGTCCACAACTTACCATTTAAATGAAATCTTCTTCTGCTCCGTGCTGGATTCAGAGTAAGATTATTAACAAAAGTCTTTAGTTTTTAGTACCTATTTTGTTTTACTGTGCCACAATTGTGCGTTCAGGGATTTCGATCGGTGGAGTGATCTCTTTTTTAATCATGGGTAACTGGAGGGTAGAACAGTAAATGAAGAGTTAGATGACCAGAAAGCTGAAGATAGTCAGTGAAGGGGCCAGACCCACCACTGTTAATAACTCAGTATTGGACACATTTAAGTTCTTGCAGTAGTTTTCATCAGATGGTAGACCAAGTTCAGATGTTTTGATCAATTGCTCTCAGAGATGTTGTTGTTCCATGAAGATTCTTTTGAAATTGTTTGAGTTTTTTTTTTTTTCAATATATACTGAAAGTTTGTAGTTTATGTTATACTGAGGAGTTCATCATAAGGGGGTATCGATAGACACACTGCAGTAAGGGGTTTTGTGACTGCATGTTCAGCTTTTTCATCAGGCTGCCTGCGTGATAGTTCTCAGGGACTTCTAGACCTGGAGCAGAGGAAAAAATATGATATGCCATGGTGAAATTAGATATGCTACAAAATGCAATAAAAGAAAACTACATTTTGAGAAACTGTGGTAGCAGAGTCCTGCAGAGCTCTCTAACTTATCTCCTCTTGCATTACAGCATCTGAGATCTACCCTCACTGAATACCAGCCTAAATTATATCAGGTACTGGATGATGGGAAAAGGCTCCTTTATTCGGTTAGCTGCTCAGATCTTGAAAGTCAACTGAATCAACTAGGAGAACGCTGGTTAAATAACACCAGCAAGGTTACCAAGGAGCTTCACAGGCTGGAGACAATATTGAAGCACTGGACAAGGTAATGCTCATGTAGTGAACAGTACTAAACTTCACTTTTCAGATCAAAGTCATTCTGAACCCAGAACTACTGGGTTTGACATTTAAAAGAACTCTGAGATTTGTGTGGTACTGCAGAGTAGTCAAACTAACCTACCCGTGTATCATGGAAGTGCTTTCATACTCTCTCTACGTGATAGAACATGTACCAGGTAACAGCTGGTTACCTGGTGGGAGGAATTCAGAAGATAACTTACTTAGATTACTAATTTAGAAACCCCATGTGCACACAGGTTGATGAGAAAGGATGTGTCCTTTGCTAGAATAAGTAGCCTCAGTATCTTGCTGGAGCATTGCTACTGCTGGATTCTTGTTGCTCTGTGTCATTGCATATGTAAGGGAGCTTTCAGCTGCCTTTACTAATGTTTGTATGCTACTTTTGAAATTAATTCTCAAAGTCATCTGTAAACTTCATCTGTTATTCATAATACTCCTGTCATCTTGGCTCAGAAGCCTTTCATGAGAGATAAAGGGCTTTTATTAATAGAGAATATGTGGAGACACTCAATCTGACACCTCACTAGTTGCTTGGCATATGAAATCATATGGAGATGGTTTCTGAAAGAAAAGAAAAGAAAAAAAAAAAAAACAACCCAGCTCTGCTCTGAGATGCCCTGTGGTAAAGATTTTGGAAGATTGAGCCTTCCAGTGTGTGCAGGATGAGGTGCTGTTACATTTTACCCAAGCTGATTGGTAACCTAGATACTAGCCCTTCATTAAACATAGTTTTTCCCAAAAGGCAAAATGAAGGCCCTGTTAGGAACTGTAGGTGTAATGGCTAAAATGAGAGCTTCCTGATGCCATGCCTGTCTTTGAAATCATGTAGTTCTGAAATTTGATGTGGCATACAATATTTTCCTCTAACACATGGAGGAGAGGCTGCTCAGTTGGAGGCAAGAAGTGCTGATGACTGTTTTAGTCTCCTTCAAACATCTTTACAGGTATCAGAGTGAATCAGATGAACTGACACGTTGGTTACAGTCTGCAAAGGAGCGGCTTGAGTTCTGGAGCCAGCAGTCTTTGACAGTTCCTCAAGAACTGGAAACAGTCCGAGACCGACTAAACTCCTTTTTGGTAAGTCATTCATCTACCTAGGACACCTTTTTCTTTCCAATTGCAAATAAGCAGTTGCAATCATATGGTTCTACTTTTTATCATTGTTGAAATAGTGTGGAAAAACAATTTAAAAAAACATCTGCTTCTGTAGGTGGGCTGTCATCAGGAAAATGGTGTATAGGCAAATGAAGCAGTCCTTTGCTGTATGCAGTGATTGTAAAGCTTGGTGATTCTAAAAACAAAAGTGGTTTTAGGACTTAAAACAACTTTTGTGTTCACTTGGTATTAGGGATAGCTGTTAAATGCTAATAAAGTTCAAGTTTCTAAAGGAAAAAGAGGATATTCTTAGATTTCCGATTCTTTAAGTACAGTAAACAAGTAGTTGATTGTTTCCACAAAAAATTCTGCTTGCAGGAGTTTTCAAAAGAAGTGGATGCTAAATCATTACAGAAATCTTCTGTCCTGAGTACTGGGAACCAGCTCCTCAGGCTGAAGAAGGTGGATACAGCAGCATTGCGTGCCGGATTGTCCCACATTGACAATCAGTGGACAGAGCTGCTCACACAAATACCAGCAGTACAAGAGAAATTGCACCAGGTAAGGAAGGGCGGTAATGGCCTTCAGTGTTCCATAAAATTCAGACCACATGGTTGGCACAGCTTTTGAGATGTAGTTGCTCCCATACTCAGTATAGCCATGTGAGGCAAGATAGGAATGTTACTTGTGTTGAAAGTGGGAAAGCTTACACTTAGGTCCAAATCTTATCTATCCATGCTGTCTAACACCAGTTGGTGTTTAGGTCAGACTTTCACAGCTGCATGAAGAACAGACCAGGTTTTTTTCCTACATGTTGACAAGACTTTTGGAAAAAGAAGTTCACAACCCAGTACCTTATCAGATATGGTACTGGATGGTAGTTCTGTTCAAATTGAATAGACTGGTTTCAAGTCTGTGCAAGATAAATCTAAAACCATTGTGCAAGGTTCCTGCCAGTGTATGTAGGAGGAAGAGGGTTTTGGTTGTTTTTTTAATGCTGTAGTACTGAAGGTAAAGAATTATACTGATTTAAAAGTCAGATTAGTGTAAAGTTGTTAAGAGGTTATCCACAGGGGACCATGTGGCTCAGTTGGTAGCACACAAGCCATGTTAATGGCAAGGTTGTGAGTTCAAGCCTGCTGGGGGCAGGAGTATTCACACTGGGCTACAGCGTCCTCCCTTGATGAGGTTGCCAAGCCCCTTTCCAAGAGGACACAGTCTCAGGCTGCGCCAGGGCAGGTTTAGGCTGGATGTTAGGAAGAAGTTCTACACAGAGAGAGTGATTGCCCATTGGAATCAGCTACCCGTGGAGGTGGTGGAGTCACCTTCACTGGAGGTGTTCAGGAGAAGACTTGATGGGGTGCTTGGCTGTATGGTCTAGTTGTTGGGTGGGTTGGATTGTTTGATGGGTTGGACGCGATGATCTTGAAGGTCTCTTCCAACCTGGTGTATTGTATTGTATTGTATAGTATAAGCTGTTGGTGTCAGTTTATAATGTGGAATGCTTTTAGACATAGTAATACCACTATGAGGGAGAGAGTAAGTGTAAGAAATGTTGACTGAGTCTATTACTTTAAACAAAATTATGTCATTCACCAGTTCTCTAAACAGTCTTGTAATGCAAAATACATGTCCACCTAAAAATATCATAGAACATGAACATAGAACATCATATTCATGGAACACAGAATATATCCAAGTAACTAAATGGAAGCAAGCACAACTGTACCAAATGTTGAAAGCATCTTTTAAGGAAAAGAAAAGCAGGTACTATTCAAGATAAGCTTATTTGGAAATCACCACACAAGAGCAGCAGAAAGTTACTTTCCATAAGTCTGTTCAATAGTTACTTGCAAGGATGGGAAGAACAGTTTAAAGTTGATCTTATGCATAAGCCGAATACAGAATTATGGAATGAGAATGAAGAACATTTAGGAAGCCAGAAATTGAATCTTTGAGTTTGTTCAGTTTCTTTGTACAATAGACATAAGAAAGCTTTAATGTAATACTTTCTTATTCACATGCTTGTAGTTATGCAGTACATCTCCTATTAAAACCTTTTTCTTTTTTTTTTTTTTTTTTTAAATAAATGTCAATTATATGTTAGGTATGTAGAATAACATAGTAATAAAAGCAGGTGAAAGCAATGAACTGTTATCTCTACAGCTCCAGATGGACAAAATTCCTTCACGCCATGCTATCACTGAAGTTATGAGCTGGATTTCACTGATGGAAAATGTCATTCAGCAAGATGAAGAGAATATAAAAAATGTAGTTGGGCAGAATTTAATTCAGGATTATATCCAGAAGTACAAGGTACTGAGTAGAAATGTTAAATTTCCTTTTGAATGATCCCTGTTAAATATATATAAATATGTAAAGAGATTTAAGGGAGGCTGGGGGTGAAACAAAACCAGACCTTCTTGGCTATTACTCCTATTTGTGTTTAAGAATTTCCATCTTACCAGGTTATGTATTAAAAATTTTGAAACTAAAGTGAAAAGGCAAAAAATACATACCCAAATTTCACCAGTCTGAAACTTCACATCAATATCAATACCTTCACACAGGATCGTTTGTTTTTTTTTTTGGGAAGGTGGGAGGAGAAAAGGCAGATTCCTTATTCCAAAGGCAATGTATTACTGCTTTATTTCTCAATATTTAGGAAAAGTTAACAATATCTTTAATTGCTCATCAGTTGGTAAAAATCCTTTTCGCTAGCTTGTGTTGATGTAATTTGTAAACATTTTTCCTCTGTTTTGAAAGTAAGAAATTATGGTGCTTTGATTTTGAGTTTTTCATTCCCTTCTTGTCTACTAGGGTTTCAAGATAGATTTAAATTGCAAACAATTGACAGTAGACTTTGTGAACCAATCAGTGCTGCAGATTAGCAACCAGGATGTTGAAAGTAAACGCAGCGACAAGACTGATTTTGCAGAACAGCTTGGAGCAATGAACAGACGTTGGCAGATCCTGCAAGGCATGGTAACAGAAAAGGTAAAGAAACCCCTAGCTGCAACTTGTGATTGTCAATTCTTCTCTTTTTACTGTATGTATCTGAGAATAGTCTGCCTCCATCTTCCTCATGCCTCTTTATAAAGAGTGGACAGCACAATGAGATGCTTTCGTTGCCCTCTTTTCCACAGACTGAATGATGCCAGCCTCTCGTATATCATGTCCCCTAGCCTCCTAACAACCTTAGTAATAATTTACAAGTTTGCCAATCTCTCCCTTGCACTGGTTGGCCCAAAATGGGTCACAACTGTCAAGGAGAAGAAAGGAACCACTTCCTTTGATGTGCTGCATGCACTCTCAATCTAATCTAGGACACAATTTGCCTTCATCAGCACAGCTGCACACTGCTGATTTGTTAAGTGCAAATCACCAAGAGCAGCTGCTTCAGAACTGGCCTGCCCAGCAACAAAGAGAGATCTCAGTGTACAGGGGGGTTCCCACTAATTTCCCTTGGTAGGAAAATGCCAGGGAGCAGAAGGACCCACCAGGAACTGGGAGCTTTTGCACCCCTTCTGCCAGTGTCAGATGGCAGCAGTGAGTGTGCCTATGGACGGTGTGCCCAGTGTAGTGGGTTGAAGTTTCTCCCCAGCATTAACTTTCACCAGACCAACTCAGTTAGAAGCAAATGAAGCTGTATTTACAAGCAAAATCTACACTCTACAATGGAATGCAATGAATATGTGCAAGATATACGGTATTTACAATATTATACAGATATTCACAATTAATAAATGGCACAAGGACACCCCTGGCCAAGGGACCAGGGGAAGCTACTAGTTTCTCCACCCCTGCCTTCCCCTTACCTCCCTGTATGGAAGGGACAAGAGAAAAGAGCAGAGGAGTTAGACTTAGCCAAGACCAGCCAAAGCACGCAGATTATCTCTCCCGAGCGAAGCAAAAAGAGCCGAGATCAGAAGAGAAGAGAAAAGGGAAAAATGGTTATGGTACAGCCACTCTTCTTCTAGATATTTACCCAATGAATTTGTTTAGAATAATCTTGTTTTGCTTTTTACACCCAATAGTGATTTTTTTATATTTTTCTACTTTTCTGCTCAAAATCTGTAACTAAATTTTAAAGGCATAGCCTAAAACCACCACAGCCCAGGTAGAGGAGCTCCTTCACTTAGTGATGGAGCTTCAAGAGGAGGTAAGTAGGCCAAAAGCCATCTGGAAATGTGAGAGAGAGAGATACTCTTGGAGTCATACCCTGTCCTCCCTGAAACAAATGCAACAGGCAGAAGGAGCTTATGATAGAGTGAACTCTGTGTCCCCTCTCTGCTTGAGTGTATGTAGTGACTTAGAGGACAGCAGCTGGTGGCAACAAGTTCCTGGCTGACACAACAGACACTGCAAGTGTGTCGCCACAGTAACTCCAGTGAAGGTTCTTAGGAAGTGTGGCTTTGGAAACTGGGTTTGTTTACTCTGGGGAAAAGGAGGATGAAGGGAGATCTTATCGATTGCTACAGCTACCTGACAGGAGGTTGTAGCAAGGTGGATATCAGTCTCTTCTCCCTAATAACAAGTGATACAATGAGAGGAAATGGCCTCAAGATGCCCCAGAGGAGATTTAGATTGGAATTTAGAAGAAACTTCTTCACTTAAAGAGTTATGAAACCCTGGAATAGGCTCCCCAGGAAGGTGGTTGAATGGCCATCCCTGAAAGTGTTTAAAAGTTACATAAAGGTAGTGCTAAGGAATGTGGTTTAGAACCAAAGTTGATAGAGAATGGTTGGACTTGATGATCTTAAAGGTCTTCTCCAACAGAAAGGATTCTATGATTCTAAGTTATTACCCACCATAGGTCCTTCTATCCATCTTGTATCTAGCCTATAATGCTGCCTGAAGTTATCTTGTCCTACGTACCGGACTTGGCATTTGTCTTTGCTGAATTTGATGAGAATTGCTAAGTTTATTTCTCCATCTTCTTGAGATTTCTCAGAATGGCAGCCCTGCTCTCCAGCATATCAACAGCTACTCCCGTATTAGTGTCATCTATGACTCTGCTTTCAGCACGGTCCATCATGTTGTTCAGTTTATTGATAAAGATATTAAACAATATGAACGCCCTGAACTGACCTTGAAGATGTATCTTGTAAATGTCTACCAGATAGATGTTGAAATGTTTACCACTAACCTTTAAGCCTCATTATTTTGGTCAGTTCATTCATTTGTAGACTTCCCTTCCAGCCCATGTCTCCTCAATTCTTATACTTTGTGGGATACCAAATCAGAAGTGTTGCAAAAGCCAAGATAAACAACATTTACCACTGTTCACTTGTCCACAGGGTCAGACATATAACCATTGCAGAAGCAATCAGTTAGATCAGGCACAATTTGCCTGGTTGGTTAGACCATGCTTGTTCTTCCTCCTTTTCTTTATGCATGTGTAAATGTCTTCTGGCAGGATTTTTGGTATAGTCTTTTTCCAATCACCAGCAAGTCATGACTTTTTAAAGGTCACAGACAGCAGCCTTGAAATTATATTGACAACCTCAAATACATCCAGTCTGGTTATGTGGACTTTTGTTTGCCAAAAATTCTAAATTGGCATGAAGACCTGGAGAGCCCAAGGGGGCACCCTGTCTGTAAGTTCAGAGGAAAGAATCACAGAATCATAAAATGGTAGAGGTTGGAGGGGACCTCTAGAGATTGAGTCCAACTCTGCTGCCAAAGCAGGATCACCTAGGACAGGCCAGACAAGAATGTATCCAGGCAGGTTTTGATAGCCTCCAGAGAAGGATACTCTACAACTCTTCTGGGCATCCTGTTCCAGTGCTGTCACCCTCACTGTAAAGAATGTCTCCCCATGTGGAGGCAGAATCTTCTCGTTCCAGCTTGTACCCATTGTTCCTTGTCCTATGACTGGGCACCACCAAAAAGAGACTATCCTCTTCATCTTGACACCCACCCCTCAGATACTTATTTATATATAAGGAGGAAGTGTTGATTTCAGACTGTGTAGTCGTTTTCTGTTAGTTGCTGATGTACTTGAGAAGAGTAAGAAGAAGGGCTTTGGTCCCTCATTAGTTAGTTCCAGCCAAGGTTTTGCTTTTCTAACTTCAGTCCTGCATGGCCAGGCCATGTTTCCAGGCCAAATCTTTGCAATCCACTTTCTGTGGATTTGTCTCTTTTTTGTGCTTTGAGGAATTGTCTTTGAAGATCAAACAGTTTCCTGGATTCTTCTGCCTGTCAGTACAGCTTCCCAGGGGATCATGCTTACCTGAACACACCAAAGTCTGCTATTCAGAGATCTTCAGTCTGCTACTTGTTTTCCTTACTTCACTCACAAGTGTTTCATCATCGCTGTGTCCAAGGTTGCTGTTGACCATCACAGCCCACATCCTCAACCAGTTCTAATTAAGATGTCTCATTCCTTAGAGGAGAGCGTGAATGTTTTTTATGGCGACACTGCTGTTTCATATTGTGCTTTGGTTTTTTTTATGGATTTTGTTTGTTTGTTTTGCTTGATTGGTCTTTCATTTTTTGTTTTATTTGGATGGTTGGTTTTGTTTTTTAATAATAGAAGTGCCTTTTGCCCTTGAGTAACACCTAGAACAACCAGACAAATCTAAGTAAATTTAGAGCAGTAAGTTGACAAAGCAGGTAATATAAATCTCATCTGCTTTGCCACAGTTTAAAAAAAGGAAGACAAAAAATATATTTGCATGCTTCACAAAATTGTCCTGCCAAAGTGTTAGCTTCTTTCAGTGTTTCAAAATCTGTTAATATATTATCTTTATATAATTATTTATGGATCAAGCAGGGTTTTTTTTTGTTATCAGCTCTTTTACAATTAGCAGATATATTTACATTTGAATGCATATACTGTTTTTAAAGCATCGAATTCCAAGGTGGCACTGGTCATCATTGATCCTCACTAATTTATTTAACTGACCCAACAAAAAAGTAATTTAATAAGAAAGTGTATGCTCTTTTTTTTTTTTTTTTTTTTTTTTTTTTTTTTTTTTTTCCAGATCCAGCTGTTGGAAGGTCTGCAGGAATCCTGGACAGAATATGAAAACAATGTGCAGTGCCTAAAAACTTGGTTTGAAGCTCAAGAGAAGAAGCTGAAAGAGCAACAGAAAATTGGAGACCAGGCTTCAGTACAGAATGCTTTGAAAGACTGTCAGGTAATGGCACATTGTAAATAACAGTACTTTCTTTCCAACAGATAGACTTGATAAAGCCCTGTAAAATCTTCCTATCAGTCAAGTCAGCAACAGAACTCCTCTTCAGAAAGGGAGAGTGCAAGCAATAAGAAATGAGGAACAATAATGTCCCAAAGATGTTGAAAAGCAACCAAAGTCATTATTCTCTTTGCATTGTGTATTAGGCATGGATATTTCTAAGTGTGCCAGTTGTACTGACCTAGAAGGTCATCAAAATAATGTGTTCCCATTCTTATTTAGCCAGTCTTATGGAGCTTGATGTTGTGAACACTGTGCTTGACTATTCAAAACTTGTGGTTTCTGTCTTACCAGTACTTTTCCTCCACCCCTCCCTTTTTCCCACTTTTTTGTTTTGCTTTGTTTTTTTCCCAGTTGATATATTGCACCTGATAAATGCTAGAATCCAAGGTGGTTTTAAGCTTTTATTCAAAATGTGTTAGGAATGACTTTTTTTTTCCCCCAAAAAAATATTGCACTACCCAGTTAAGGAAATAGTGCTGGATTCTCTTCTGCTTCCAGAAGACTGAAGGAGAATCATGATTACAGCGAGCAAAGATGGGGTGAGGCAAAGCACAGATATATATAAAGCACATAAGTTCAGAGCCCACCTCAGTTTTTCATGCAGAATTTGTACAAGGACTACACAGAAGTGAATAGAGTATCACATTTGACTCTCTGCATCTTGCTCAGAGTAGTACATGTTTAAATAGTTAGAAGCTTACTTCTGGAGCTGTCAGGCTAGAGATCAAGCTTATAGGTATATAGACAGAACAGATTTTTCTGAATTTATAATCAAGGACTCTACTGGGTATCAGGTAATTTTTACTGAATAGTATTTTGTTCTAGAAGATGGCAAATAATAAATGTCACACCAGATAAAATTTATAATTAAACTCTGTCAGAACAACTGTATGCCAAAAATTCTTCATGTTCTCATCCTCCTTGTCTCTTGGTAGGACCATCTTTCCTGCATGCATTTAGTGATTGGAAAGTATGTGACCTATATCTAAAGTCTTCCTAAACAGAACAGCTGGAAATCTATTCAAATTCAGTGTACAAGAGAATTTAATCTGTAGTCACCAGTGTATTAAATCCATCTTTGTTTCTGTAAAGGGAAATAATTGGTTAGACCAGATATTAAAAGTCAAATTTTAATCCAAAAATTGTGACCTGAGTTTTCAAACCAGTCACAGTGCTTAGTTTCAATTCAGGTATCTTTATGATTTCAGCACAATAAACCCATATGACTGTAGCAAGGGTAACTTATCATAGCCTGACATAATTGGCAGGCTGTTTTTGGATGAAGTTCAAAGCTGAATCTGATTTATCACCTTTGTGGCTCCTTTTGGTCAGGGAAGTTAGCAAATACGCTTGGGAAGCCAGTTATGAATGGCAAGACTTTGATCAGCAGCATAACATTGTTTAAGAAATAACTGTGCAGCATTCCCAGGTATCCGGTTCAACTAGTACAAAAGCTGCAATTTATTAACCAACTTTAGCTGCTGCCTAGCATCCTCTTAAGTGAAGGCAACTATTCTTTTCCCATCACAGATCAGACACAGTAATGTGTCTTTAATTCAGTTATGAGTTAAAAACAATGAGTAAGAAACCCCCTTTTCACAGAGAAACAGAAATATTTGCTGTCCTTGCTGTTTGAAGCTTCTGCCTTTTATATATTCTGAATTTTTAAATTATCTTGTACAAACTTAAATGCCTTTTTTCAGTGTTAAAACCTACTTTCTGGAAAGTCAGGTTTACTGTGTACAAATTAGAAGTATTTGCTTTGTTGTCAGCTGGTAAAAAAAGCAACATATATTACACCAGGGATGTAGTCTGAAACAAGATCATTGCTTGAAGTCTGAAGAAATGTGAAAATACAGAACAAAAGGCTAAGAATAAGAAATGCAGAAAAATTGCTCTCACATGTTTATAGACAAAAGTCTGTTGTATATGTGCAGTGATAAATTCTGTTAATAGCAAGTGTATGCAACACTTGGCAGAATTTTGTTCCAAATGTTCCCCCTGCTATCTAAAACGAAAGTCTGTTACAGCAGCGGTCTACTTGTTTGGATTCGTACAGAGAGCAATTTACTGAAAGACCTAGGTTTTCAGTTTGCCTGGAGTTTTGTTGTGTTATTTTCTTTCTCTGGCGATCCATGTCTCTCAGAAAGAAATTACTTGCAGAAAATTAAATTGTAACCTGAAATCACAAGATGGACTAAATAGTGGAAGGGCATTACAAGATTGCTCTCACTTTGCAGTCTACTTTCCATATCTCATCAACTACTTTATCTTCAGGCAGGTAAACACAAATTTCCAGTGTCCTGAAGCCTGCAGCCATACTTCTCCACTTTGCTCAGGCTAGTGTTTGCCTAACCTGAAGGTGCACAGCTACCATATGAATTAGAGCATTGCAGGTCTGTTTTGGATCTCCCTGCAATGTGACATGAAATGATACAGGTAGTTTCCTGGCTAAGAATGACCATATAGGAGCCATGCTATATGAGTCACAGTTGCTCACGGAGTCGTCTCATCCTCTTTCCTTCATTTTGTAACTTCATTCTCATGCTGTTGAGACATAAGGAAGATTGCAGGTGTTGCAACAATCAAATATTACATACTGGTGCTTCTGCACTTCACTTGTTGATAAACCATGACAAAACTGGAAAACTTTGAATCAGTACTTCTGTGACCAATGCAGGGTCATGCAGTAAGCATTTGCCTAAAGCAACAAAGCAAGCCACTAACAAGTTGTCATGGCCTCAGTGCTCATGCACTCAGCCCTGTTTTCTTCACTTGTTTTCATGCCAACTGTTCATTTTCTTCCCGTTTTCATGCATTACTGTGTGGGAACACTGAGCAGAGCAAAATGCTATCAGGCTCGTTAATGCTTCCCAATGGCAGACAACTTTGAGGAGGCAATAAGGAAAAATCCTGCAGTCTGTTGCTTGTTGTCATTGGCTGGACTCCAATGAACTTGTCATCTAGAAAAGGAGAAGGCTTACTGTCCTCAGGCAAGGGGCTTTGCTAGGACCTGGCAAAAGAAAAAAGACTCCACTTCATGTGGGGAGGCATGACAAATTGACATTGTTCTCTAGGAAGTCATTTTGTCCTTTTCCTTGGGTGGCAAAATTAATTTTTTCCAGAAGTTTGAGCCAGATTTGGACTAATTAAAAAGCCGTCTCAATGTACTAGGACAAACCAAGACACACAACAATTCTCCCATGTATTTAAGCAGCTGCCCTATTTTTAATGAGTTTTGGGCTCTTTCATGAGAGCAAAAGATTACACAGAAGTTTAATGTTTAATGCTTTTATTTAAATTAAAGACAAATTACTGTGCTTTAAATGGAACATAAAATATTAATTAAAATTTCTGATGAGTTATTTGTTTCCTGAGAATGAAAATCAGCTCTTGCAAGTGTAGCTTTCATGTTTTCTAATGCCTATCTCGAGGCATTATTTAACCAATTAAACAAAAATAGTCAAATATCTTCTCTTTCATTTCAGGAATTAGAAGAATCAATAAGAACAAAGGAAAAAGAAGTAGAAAATATAGAACAAAGTGGTCTTTCTTTGATACAGAACAAGAAGGAGGAAGTCTCTTCAGCTGTTATGAATACACTGCAAGAAATTAACCGTTCCTGGGCGAATTTGGATCACATGGTAAAAGAGGCAAATGAGAGGGCATGAAGGAAAATTTAAACTAGTGAGGGAACTAGTAAGGGAAGAGATTCTGAATTGTGTCCATTTCCATCCATCCATCCCTGTTTTTGTGTATGCTCTGCATAAAATGGTTGTAATATTTCCTATTTCAAGGACACTTTTATTTCTTGTAGTTGAAGCTCTGTAGATGTTTCCTGTTATTTAGCGGAAAGGTCCCAAATTATCTGGGAGGAACTGCCTTTTAAAGCTCACAGATCTCATAGAAGTAATCGGTATTAGTTGTCATCATCCAAAGCTTGATCAACATTAGTCCATCTTCTCAGGAAGAATGTAGTGTGTTAGTGCTAGCCTGCCTGCTGATTTTCATAGGCTGATTTACTTGCCTTAGAGATGTAGGTTTCATAGTCTTAAGCAATTTCTCTTGATTGCACTTTGAACCATAGTAGAATGGACTTGCTATCCTCTCAGTCCCTGCTATCCTAACTGTAGAAAATCAAGCAGAATTTTTTGCTGTACCCAGTGTAAGCCCAGATGATGGTTTTGCAAAATCTTCATTCTCCCAACAGGTTTAAGACTCAGTATGTTGAACTAGAAGTATTTTGAGTTCAAAAGGAGGAAAATAACTTAAACAAAAACAAAGTATCTTGAAAGCTTTCCATTTACTTCTGTTTTGGTTTGGTTTTTGTTGTTTGTTTTTTTTCCACCTCCCTCCTCCTAGGTTAGCCAGCTGAAGATATTGTTACAATCTGTTCTTGATCAGTGGAGCATTTACAAAGTGGCTTATGAAGAGCTGAATAGTTACCTGACGGAAGCTAGATATTCTTTGTCCCGTTTTTATCTTCTTACTGGTTCTTTGGAAGCTGTGAAAGCCCAAGTTGACAATCTTCAGGTAAATAGAATATCATGCCTCCTGACATACTAAGGATGGATTCAAGGATTAATTTTGTCCCTCATTGCATGGATGCAGATAAATACATTTTAGGCTGTAAATTCACTTGAAGTTAAGGAGAAATTTCTTTACTTTGAGGGTGATGGAGCACTGGAGCAGGCTGCCAAGACTGGATGTGAAGTCTCCTCTGGAGATTTTCAAAACCTGCCTGGATGCATTCCTGTGTAACCTGATCTAGATGTACCTGCACTAGCAGAGAGGTTGGGCTAGATGATCTCCAAAGGTTCCATCCAACTCCTACCATTCTGTGATTCTAAGTACATCTGTAGTGGCCCATTACAATCACATATCGACAAATCACATACTAACAAATAGATGTTGCATTTTTAATTTTCCAGAAAAGTAACATGGGGGTGGTTGATTTTTTTTCTTTTTGCATTTTTGATGCTGTTCTTTAAATTTTAAGCCTTACTGTCAGATTGCTAGAAGCTTTAAAATCATGCTACTAACCATTAAAACTAAAGTTTCACAGTCTATGAGGCTTTTGAGATAGTGGTACATGTTGAGATCACATTTTAACACACACATACCAACTCTGTGGTGTACAGCAGACTGAACATGAAAGAAAATGGTAAAAGAGATGAAATATTTACATGTTCAAGAGATTTTTCCAGTGTAAGAAAAGCATCAAATACAGTCAGACCCCTGTTATACAAATAAAAATTAATATTACTTGAAATTAATTTAAATAAAATTTTGTTTAATGTTCCATTGCATAGAATAAACTTCTATTTCAAAGAAAGTTACTGTCTTTGGAATTAAAAATAATTATGCAAACATTTTCAGTTATGAGAAATTGCACTGTTAGTATTTGCCAGAAAAATTACCTTTACATTGTCATTTAAATATTTTTTGGTAGTTTGAAGTCCAGACACAAATATAGCCAAAATTCCCTAAAAGTGAACAAGACTTTTCAGACCAACATTTAAAAAGCATCAATGCACTTTTGCAGCCACTCTTCTAGGTTTTAATTTATTACATGTCAAAGAAGAGGAGTCAGTAAAACAATAGCTGTATGACTTCTTTTGCTTATTAAGATTTTGACTGTACTGTTTAACAGGTTGCTATCTGCTGGACTGTTCAAATTGTAATAATATGCACACAAATATTTAAGGGTATTAAAAAAAAAGAAAGGAGCACTTTTCCCTACCAGCATCACTTAGATGGATACATGAAAAAAAGCAAGAACCTTGTTCTCAGAATAAAGCATTTTATGCTGTTGTGTTTTTCATCTCCTTCTATACAGGAAAATGATATTTATTTTCTTCCACCAGTTAAGTTTATATTTCTGAAGCAGTTCTGTGCAATAGAATAATTGCTTCTATAAGATTTTTATGTTTTGTAAAAAATATTAGGTTAAAACCTACTTTTTGGTGACAAAAGTCTTCATATTAAACAGCCTTCTATTTAGGTGAAAGACACATGAAACAAATTTTGCATTCATAAGCTGTATGATGTAAATGGTACTCTTTTGAAATGTTTCTGTGTAATGCAATTTGTGATGCCTCATGTATATTTATGCTTTTTATTATAATTATTTGTTTTAGAGCCTACAAGATGAACTGGAAAAGCAGGAAAATAGATTACAGAAATTTGGCTCTGTGACCAATCAACTGTTGAAAGAATGTCACCCGCCAGTGACTGAAACACTTACTAACAATTTGAAAGATGTTAATATGAGGTAGAAAATGTTTGCGTTGAACTTTACTTTCAGTGGTAAATTCGCTTTTATCTATTGACCCAGTTTTGCATCATTTCTATTGCTGTTATGTTTTATTATTTTACAGTACTGGAGACTCGGGTGGCTTATGGGAACAGGTGGGGTCATTCCTTTTACCAAGGGATGGAGCAGAACTGTTTCGTTTACTGCTATTAATAAATGAAATGTTCTTTTTGCCAGCAAAGCATTTGGCTATTATTGTCAGTAGTTTTGCTCCATGCAGAGTACCATGATGGAAAAGAATACTGCACTTAAAATGCAATTCTGTCTGAAAACTTTGTTTGTTTTTACATTGCTATTTCTAGTTGTAGGAAGGACATGATAGGCAAGAATGGCTAAGCCTCACCAGCAGCTTAGTGAACAGCTTTCCTGGCTTTGAATTTGGGCCAGAACCAGTGCAAGAGTGTACTTAAAGAAGCTACAGAAAGGCAAGATCCAGAAGCAAAAACTAGTTTGGCGGAAAGTTAGGGGTGTTTTTCAAAAGCACAGTCATACCGAATTTTTAATCTGTGGCGCATTATGCCCTGGAATGTGTAAACAGGGGGAGGGCTTATTCACCCCATTTCAAAAAAGATGCTGTAGGATTTCACAGTTTCCATGGCTGGTGGAATTCCACCATTTTTATTGTGTAATAATTGAAAAATACTGTCATTTCCTTTGCTAAGGAAACAGTGAGGTAATTTGCTAACTACCAGCACATTTGAGAAAGTGCTTGTTTCCATTTGCTGTCAGTGCCAAGAATTCAAAAGGGGCTTAGGTATTTAATTGGATAGTAAAACCATAAAAACTTAAAATAGGTCTGGAAGTATTTTAGAAGGGAGTTACACAGAGCCTTATGACTTTAAATATTCTGTCAGGGTTTGGGAAGAAATTCAAGCAGAAGAAATGGTTTCTTGTTTACGCCTGTTGTGGGCCTCTTAGGCCCTTGCTGTAATCTGTTAATAGCAGTTAACAATCAGTCTTGGATGCTCTGTACAGTCACCCAAAGCGTGCTAAGTACAAATAGGAGGAAGTTCACTTTAAAAAGTGCATTCAAGCTGTGACCTAAAGCATTAATATACAGCATCCAAGATGTATCACCGATCAGACCTGCTGCCATGTGTCAGAACAGAACAGTTTTAGGATTCCTTCTCCAAGTGTCTGGCTTTTGATTATTAAAAAATTTCATAAGAGCTAGAAGACCATGGGGAAACAGCAGCAAAGAAGGAGGACAAAGGTAGTTCTTGTGGAATCCTAGGCTTTGATCATTCCTCCAATCTTTTCACCAGGTGGAACAACCTTATGCAGGAGATTGCAGAGCGGCTGCGTGCCAGCAAAGGCCTCCTTCAACTATGGCAGAGGTACAAGGACTGTTACCAGCAGTGCTCTTCCACTGTCCGTCAGCGAGAAGACCAGACCAATGAACTCCTGAAGACTGCCACCAGCAAAGATATTGCCGATGATGAAGTTACTACTTGGATTCAGGACTGCAATGTATGTTCAGTTAAGCTTTGCAGTTTTTCACATCTCTGTGGGATAAAAATCACAAGAGGCTCTTCATTACTAAACTCTATATTTGGCGTTTTGGAGACTTCCGTACAAACACTTTTCTTTTTGACTCATGCATCTGAAGCACAGGAGACAACTTTAGATCTAGACAAATCTCACAAGTTTCTCATACTGTTCTTGGGATCCCTCTGTTACCTGTGGTGGTGACTCAGAAGCTTGTATCTAAAGTCATGTGATTCAGCCTGAAGTCCCTGTTCATTGAAGGGATTCTTGCTTAAGAAAATATCTCAACCAAATCTGTTGAGGTCCTTATAAGAGAAAGAAACACAAAATTTTTTGATGGTGTTCCCACCAATCAAGGCAGTGCACCTTTTCTGACTGTGTGTGTTCTATAAAGAAGGATAAAGACTTTCCCAGGAGGACACCATTCAACTCTGAAACCTTGAGGCTCTTCCTTTTTTCAAGACTATCTCAAGGCAGCAGGATAATTTATCTCCTATCTGTAGTTATGTTTTGATCTTTTGACTTTATGCTAAGTCAATGTTAAGTGTCACTGACCAAAAAATGACAATTTTAATTGTCTTAGTGTAAGCCAAACAATTGCAGGGAGAAAAATGAACACATTATTGAGCATGTTGAGCATTTGCTGCCATAATCATCTGGATTGTTAGTTCAAATTGTTCAGATCAAATATTTTCTCCATTTTCTGATGTCCCACTCCTTAGCCATTGTGCAAAAGCTATTTTTTCATCCCTTCTGGTAATTCATAGCAGGAAAAAAAGGAAAGGGATATCTAGTCATACCTGAGTTGACCCAGAGTGAGGGCTGCCACTGCTTAGAACCATCATGTCAATAGGTTCAAACAGTTTGTTTCAAAATCAGTTGTTACCTCATCAGTAACTCAGGCTTGCTCAAAGGTATGTGAGCAGTCATTTCTTTCTGTTCCTCTGTGTACAGGTGTTTGAGCTTTGGAGTTTTTATTCTGCATATCATATCCTTTTCATACAGAGTCTGGTGGACACTTCAACATTGAAATACAGTAGTAAATACAAACTTTTCATACAGTGGTGGAGTCCAGTCATTTCATTCCTCCTTAAATGAGGGAAAGATATCATCAGCAGTGTGTCAGATTAACTACTCATACGCTTATTCAATGTGTTGCCACAGGATCTACTCACAGATTTGAAGACAGCACAGGAATCACTGATTGTTCTTCAAGAACTGGGAGAGGAGCTGAAAAGCCAGGTGGAAGCTTCAGCAGCAGCAGCTATACAATCTGATTATCTTTCTCTGAACCAGAATCTGTCAACCTTAGAACAGACTCTCTGCAAGCAGCAGGGTGTACTTCAGGTATGCAGAGTGTTTTCAGTCCTTGAAGCTGATCATCCTGTGATACCTGAAAACACATTAATTAGCTAAAACTGCATTGGAAAAGAGGGTGGTGTTACCTCTTCATCAGCATTTACTAGACTTCCATAGAAGCCAAAGCCAAGAGTATAAAATATGCCCAAGTCCATCATACAGATCTTATAAGAAGGTCCAGATTCTGGAAGAGCATAGGAAACCTCAAGTGTTTGGAATGCTAAGGGCATCATGCTTTTTGCAGATGCCAAAAGTACTAACAGCTAGATCCAGTGCTACTGCTTCCCTGAAGACAACCTTCTCTTCCCAGCTTGTTGTATATCAGTAAAACAAATGAGAAGTTCTGAATAATTGTGTAGAGATGATTTTTACAGTTCCTATTAATGTCAGTAGCCACACTGACATCTACCATTTGTGGTCAAAGTCTGTTCAGTAAATGTTGCTAATTGCATGGCAAAATGCGTTCCGTAGGAAAGTACATGGGTGAGAAAGCAACAAGAGAATTTACCCATTTACAGCTTCTCTGTGCTGTGAAGAGACAAAAACATAAGAGAATTTTTTCATTTCAGATTTCAGTAATAGATGCTAGTGGTTCTTTCTGCTGTAAACAAATTAAGCAGAGGAGTTAGTTACATAAAAGAAAGTTAGAGAAAATAACCTATTTCAAGGCAGGGAGATATTTATGCACTTTGTCGAAGTGTTGCCTTTTTGGTATGATCAAAAATCCTCTGTTCTAACCTGAAAAACCTCCAGTAATTACATAGTCTGTTAGTAAAATAGGAGTTACAATTGGTCCTATCCTGTACAACTGTTTGCAAATCTATAATGAGAATATGGATGCTATGTGGACCGAGTTCTTAAAATATGAGTCCTTTTCTCTTCAAGGCTGGAGTGCTGGACTACCAAACCTTTGCCAAGAACCTGCAGGTCCTCGAGGCCTGGATAACAGAAGCAGAAGAAAGACTGAAAGGACAGGATCCCAGTCACTCATCTGATCTCTCAACAATACAGAGTAGAATGGAAGAACTCAAGGTGACTAATGAACATAAAAATTGTGGATTTTTTTTTCTGTTAGCCTGGTTATATGCAGTATAGGGAACGCACAAATACCACACACATTCTGTACATGTTACAGGATTGTTAGTCATGCAAACTGTAAGGCTGAGAGCTTAGAGGTTTAGTTGCAGTCAAGGACTGATTGTCCATGTTACTCTGCCCCTAAGAAAAGGAAAAAGGACAGGCAAACTGTTTAGAACTGTTCAGAAAACTGTTTAGAAGTGACTATCAAATCAAAATGGGAATGGAAATTATATCAGGTTTTGGAGATTTCCTTAATCTAATTTTTTCTTGATTTGTTTTGAATTTATGCCATTTCTACCTCAGTGGTATTTAGTTTAGGAATGAAGTCATGTATTCATTTTGAGTATCTTGATACCATGAAGAAACATACATGCTGGTACCATGTGATCTTCATCTGAGCTCTTTCATTTGTTCTTTCTGTAGGTTTTGGGTGGGTTTTTTTCTCTCGTTCATGAACTTTGCTGTCTGGGCTGATTTTGTCCTTTCACCTTGAGTACTGTGTCCAGTTCTGGGCCCCTCAGTTTAGGAAGGATGTTGACTTGCTGGAGCGTGTCCAAAGGAGGGCAACAAAGCTGGTGAGGGGTTTGGAACACAAGCCCTATGAGGAAAGGCTGAGGGAGCTGGGGTTGCTTAGCCTGGAGAAGAGGAGACTGAGGGGTGACCTTCTTGCTCTCTACAACTACCTGAAGGGAGGTTGTAGCCAGGCAGAGGTTGGCCTCTTCTCCCAGGCAGCCAGCACCAGAACAAGAGGACACAGTCTCAGGCTGCGCCAGGGCAGGTTTAGGCTGGATGTTAGGAAGAAGTTCTACACGGAGAGAGTGATTGCCCATTGGAATTGGCTACCCGTGGAGGTGGTGGAGTCACCTTCATTGGAGGTGTTCAGGAGAGGACTGGATGGGATGCTTGGCTGCATGGCTTAGTTGTTGGGTGGGTTGGATTGGTTGATGGGTTGGACGCAATGATCTTGAAGGTCTCTTCCAACCTGGTGTATTGTATTGTATTGTATTGTATTTTTCTATCAGAATTAACTATACATATAATTCAACATTGGGAATACTAATAACCAGGAGAGTAGTGAATTGGATATTTCTGTAATGCAAAACAAAAAGCTTAAAATAAAAAGTTGAAAAGATTCAGTGGGAATTAGCCAGCCTAGCATTCTGGCTAAGAAACAAGAAGGGGGGCGGGGGGAAATAATCTTTTTGATTATATAAACATATGGCTTCACACACTAGCCTACTTCTGCAGGTTTGAGTAGTAAATACTCAATTAGCAAAACAGTTCTCTGTGTAAATTTAAACATGATTGTGATCTGGGACCAAAGGCTGAAAACTAGAGATGCAATCTTTTCCTGGCATAGGGATTGCTTACCACTTGGTGGCAACAGAGGCCATTCCTAATTTAACTGTGTGCTGGTTCATAGTTTTGTGGTCTTTAACAGCATAATTACTGAACCTCCTAGTTATCACTTCAATGGTTTGTTGCAGAGTCAGATGTTGAAGTTCAGCAGCATGGTGCCAGATTTGGACCGTCTTAATGAGCTGGGTTACAGACTTGCTCTGAGTGATAAAGAAATCAAAAGGATGCAGAACCTGAACAGACATTGGTCTCAGATCTCATCTCAGACTATGGAAAGATTCAGGTGAGGATAGTTAATGATTATTGTATATTTTTCCTGTATCACAACAGCTAGAAGGTGTATCCTTTGCAGAATATAGACAATGTTTCAGATAATTCATTAACCAAAACTCCTTTAATTTGGTATACTGAAAAGAAAGAGCAAAGCCAGTGAGCTGAGATGGTAGTTTTGCTACAAATTAACAGAATTGGAAATGAGAAAAACTGCTACTTTTCAAAGTGTTGACTAAATAAATTGAATGGGGCAGCTGCATGGGAAAAGTTATTTCAAGACCCTTAACAATGTTCATGAGAGGAAAAATCCTTACTTGGATCCATTTTTCTTTTTTCTTTCTTTCTTTCAGTAAGCTGCAGTCTTTCTTGCTGCAGCAGCAGACCTTCTTGGAGAAATGTGAGACATGGATGGATTTATTAGTTCAGACAGAGCAGAAGCTGGCTGCAGAGATTTCAGGAAACTACCAGAGCCTTTTAGAACAACAGAGGGCACATGAGGCAAGTCATCATCTGTATTTATACGTAACTACAACTCATACTATTTGTACAAAAGCAGAATGCACATTCTCTTGTGGAGTAGCGTAATATTGTGTCATGAACTGAATTACATTTGCCTGCACCATCTCAATATAGCAGCTTAGAAAAGAAGAATGCAAATACGTCAATGACACCCAGTTTGGGGGAGGATTTGCATATCAGCATGCCTATGAGTACTTGTTCTCTGCATTTAATCTACTTCAAACTTCAAAGTTTTTGTTGGTCTTTTCATAGAACCTAACTAATTTCATGCAGTTTGCCCCTTTGACTTCAGTCCTAATTGGAGAAAATCTCTGTTGTGGTGTGTTTTTTTTTCCCCCCAGTCTATTCTGATTTTGGTTATTTGTTATTAAATTGTCAACATATAAAGCATCTGACAATCACATTAAAGAGAAACTTTTCTGTCAAATACTGAGCTGTATAACTCACTACGTGGCCTGCATTTGTCCCTGGAGAACAAACTGATGTGGTCTTCACTGTGTGCTGGAGTCATTTGTCTGTAACAAGTCAAGAATTTGTCTAGATTTTGCTGTTCGGAAAACCAGTGCAGAGTTTTCAGTAGTGGATGCCTTTAGGATTTTTCAGTGAAGTCAAGTGATGCACATTTTTTATCCACCCATATTGTTACTACTAAGAATGTTGGTAAGATGAAGACGAGTCAAATTTCATACCAGAGCTCCCACGTGGCCACAGCAGTTTCAGTTCCCACATCTCTTGCAGCTGACCTACCCATAGGCTCAGGCCAGACCACAGGGAGAGTCATGTCCTTCCCTTCTGCTTGCCTTATATCTCATAGCATAGTGTTTGAATAAATGTCTGATAGCAGAAAGTCATTCACAGCTGGTGTTGCTTGATTTAGCCTACATTTGCTACAGCATTTAACTGCCTTTGCTTTCACAAATGCTACCCATTTAATTTCTTTCAGTGCTGCAAGTATTAAGGGGACCTTATCTTTCTAAACTAAGACATCTCAGGTCTTGGAGATTTCAATGTCCAGAAATTATTACTAAGTAGATAGTTTCCTACTGTTGTCGACAAGTGGTCCTACACAACAGAGTATCACTCTTACACAGACACTGTACATGTGCAGAGCAAGTATATGTTGGCAGAAATGTCTCTGCTTTTGGGTAGGGCTTGAATACCTCCACTCTAAACATAGCTACTCATACTTAATAAGCTCTTATTTCATCTGCCCTTTTAGAAAATGATAAAATTATTGCTTTTAGGGGGGTTGAGTTTGTTTGATTTTTTTGACTAGTTGTGTTCTGTTTAGTCTCAATCTGTCAGCAATGTTGGTAGATGCTGTTGACTCCTGTATTTCATCCATGTCCCCTGACTTGACAGAAATAGATGTGACAGGAAATAAACTTTCTGCCTTCTTGCACAGCTTTCTGAAATTTTCCACCACACTGTATTGTGGTTTTGTTCATGAGATAAAAGGGCAATTAGTTTCCCTCTGATTCAGCCTTAGTCATTCATAAGAGCCAAAGTATTCAAAGAACACTATCCAATACTTCTGCAAGGAAATTAGACAACATTAGTTTTTTCTATGGAAAAAATTATGACCTGGGTAACACATTAAAAAATTGACTCTGTGATTTGGAGGCAAAATCTCATTTTGAAAAATTAGTCCATCGTCTAGAAGTCCTAAGCTACATACAACATGCTTGTGGAATTGAATTGTGCAGGTGGCAGTGTTTTGCTGGCAGTTGCAGATGCAAGGCCTGGTACATCACAATTTGAGCTAGTGGTAAGCCACATAACAGGGGTGGTTGTGGGGTGGATTTGGGGAATAGTGGCCTCAGTTCAGACAAGGATGAAATTCTATCACTAAAAAAAAAAATAATTTCAAGCTTCCTACCAGTATGCTTTCTCTTTTAATATCTGTGGTGGGTTGAAAACTCCCCTCCAACATTCAGTTTTGCCAGCCCAGCCCAGATGGAAGCAGAATGAAGCTGTAGTTACAAGGAAAAACTACAATCTACAATGAATATGTACAAAATATACACTATTTACAATATTTCCAGGTATTTACCATTAATAAACAGCAAAAGAACCCCACTGGCCAAAGAACAGGAGAGCTGCAACCGCTTCTCCTTTCCCTGCCTCCTTCCCTACCCCCTGTACACAAAAGGGACAAGAGAAAATAGCAGAGAAGTTGTTTTATATGACAAAATCCCCATTGAATTAATATGAAATGAGATTAAGTACATGGAAATTCCTTTTTACAAGTTCATATAGATGGAATTAAAAAGTAAGATCTTGTTCTAACATCCTTGTCTCCTGTACAACAGCTATTCCAGGCAGAGATGTTCAGCCGCCAGCAGATTTTGCATTCAATTATCTCTGATGGGCAGCACCTCCTAGAACAAGGACAGGTCGATGACAGGTAGGTATTCCTGTGTTGTTGCTGCTGCTGCTTATGTAAGTGATACTTACACTAGTGGGGGACTTCCAAACAGAGAAGGTACCAGATGTCAGTGTTCAGGTCATGCTCTAGTGAAGATCATGTTCTGCTGAGGTGAAAGTTACCATTGCTGTGGTTAAGCTATTAATTAGGTGATTCTTAAGTAAGATGGTGTACTTTAAGGGTGTTATGAAGTATGTGAATGGGTGAATGCATTTGGGAATACAGCAGCCTTGAGGCTGCTATGACAAAGATTTATCTTGGATTATCAAGCATGTTCAATATGTGTCACTTTATGAAAAGATGCCGGAGTGACAGATCTGGTGAGTTACATTTGATATATACCAGCTGAAGATGTGCCTTTACAGAGAGGATTCCTGATTGTTGTTTAAGAATGCCTGCAGCCTAAATGTGGCAAAATAGAAATTAATTGCTGTCTGAGATTTTATTTTAAACACTTGTGATCAAATTAATGAAAATTGGTGAAACACTATGGGCTTCATACTTGTGCATACGCATCAACTTTCCTGAGGGTATTATAGTCCTAATATCAGAGAAACTGCTTATAGATGTTTAATAATGCTGTATATATCTTATTCCTATTTTGAGCTCAGTAGTACATCTGGAGGGGAACTATGAAATCTCATGGTTTACTATGAGTTTGGCTAATTCAGACTTGCCAAACTTGTGGGTTTTCTTTAAATCTTTCTGGGGAGAAGGTAGAAGAGTTTTGTGTTTGAGGTTTGGGTTTTTTAAGGTCTCAATAATGGGAGCCTTTTAATTCTCCCAGTACATGAAATGTGAAGTTCTCATCTTCAGTGTGCTATTGTGAGACTTCAGTACTTTTAATGTTTCATAATTGACATCTGTAAAACATCTTCCCTTTCCCTTCAGTTCTTTTCATTAAATAGCTAGATTAAAGCATGAAGGTTACTATGTATTTTTCTTTATCTGTTTGTAACAGAGATGAGTTTAATCTGAAGCTGACTCTTCTGAGTAATCAATGGCAAGGAGTGATTCGCCGGGCACAGCAGAGAAAGGGGATCATTGACAGCCAGATTCATCAGTGGCAGCGTTACAGGGAGATGGCAGAGAAGCTGCGGAAGTGGCTGGTGGAAATGTCCTGTCAGCCAGTGAGTGGGCTGGGCAATGGTCCTATCCCATTGCAGCAAGCCAGAGCATTACTGGATGAAGTGCAGGTATGCCCAGTATGTTTGAAGAAAGAAAAAAAAATCCCCAGCTTTTTTACAGCCTTCATAATTTGATATGTTCTTTTAAATGTATTAGATTTAGAGTATCTGTTTTGCAGAAAAAAAGTTTGGATGCTAGTTCTTGTTTGGAACTGGCACAGCCTCAGAAGCAGCAGTGGGATGGAAACAAAGTTGGAGCTCATGAAGAACATACAATGGAGAACTTACTGAGTCCTCTTTCAAGCCTTTTTTGCTTCTGGTTTTGCTTTGTAGCTAACATCAGACTGAAACTGTTCTGAAAGGCAAAGATGTCCTTTTTGAGGAACGTGTTCTAGCTAACAAAAAAGCATGTCAAGTGTCCATCCTTATGCAAGGTTAACAGTATCTGTCTAGCATCTTGATGTCTTAAAGCTTTTTGAATGGAAAATATATATAAAAATAAAGCTTCTAAGCATAATAGGCTCTAGAGAAATTATTTCTCTTTAAGAGCAATTGAGATACTGATGCTAATGAGAAGAAAGACATCTTTCATGTCTTTATCTTCTTGATGAAAATTTCTAAAGGTCTGCTGCCCTAAATGACGATGAAAAGGTTAGAGTAAAGTATTTGGACAACAGCTCATGCTTAAGCCAAAGTATGCAATCAATTAAAATATGAGCTTGAGATTTAATTATACTGAACTGCTAATTGTAATTAAAAAGATAAAGCTGAGAGAAAGCTGTTAATGTTTTCAGCTTAAAGAGAAAGTTCTCCTAAGGCAGCAAGGCAGTTATATCCTCACTGTGGAAGCTGGGAAGCAACTGCTGCTCTCCGCCGACAGTGGAGCAGAGGCAGCCTTGCAGATGGAGCTTACTGAAATTCAGGAGCGCTGGAAGATAGCTAGCTCCCAACTGGAACAACAAAAGAAACAGCTCACTTTAATACTGAAGGCAAGTTTGTGATTTCTTCTGTACTTCTTCTGCAAGTTCATTGTTTCTCATGCAAATTGATTAAATGATCTCATAGATATCAATCCTTCATTACATTAGGATAACTTGCTCTTAAATACATCACTTTTCAGTAGTATTCTGACCAAATGGGAAGCACAAGTGTATATTCTAGAAGAGTGTGTCTTGCATTAAGAAAATCACAGACTAGTGTCACATAAGGTCATATTACTTGCTAAGAGGTGTACAAAGAAGACACAAAAGAGAGACAGGCTTTGTACCACCTGTTGTTTGTAATTCTCCATCCTGGAGATGGTAATGAAATACTCATGCATATTAGAAAAATAAAAAGAAAGGAGTGCCAAGGTAGTGGCCAAAGGAAATAAGTTCCTTATTTTCTGACATCACACAACTGTCAGTCTTTATGGGTTAACTGGCTTACTAGAGGCCTTTCTATCTCTAAATGTGTTTTTAATAGACTTTAACAAGGCAGGTAAAACCATAATGTTGCATGACGTTTGGCATGGTTTGATTGCGTTGGACAGATTTCAAATTTTGGAAAGTATACATCACTAAAGCCGAGTGTAGCTGCTGGAATCACTGTTTAGAAAAGGTGCTGCAGGTGCTTCAATATGACCTGAATTTGCAGTATCCCAAACCACTACCTTTTTTTTTTTTTTTTCCCTTTTTTCTAGAGATTAATGCACCTGAGTGGAGTTTTTGTCAAAGAACAGTGGTGTGTTTAGTATAGGCATTCAAAAAAGAAAGTGAAAAATCACTTTGGCAGGGAGATGCTTTTCTGAAAGAATGGAGCTGGATCTAAACAACATTGTAGTAACAGGAGGCTTTGGTATGTGTGCTTCTACTAGCAGAGATCTACACAAAGTAAAACAGACAGTTGTACAGGGTTGGACAGTTGTACAAGCTCTGAGACTACAGATATTATTTGGAGGGGGGTTTAATATTAAAAAGTTTTCACTGTTTAGTGGCTGGTTAGATAAATCAACTGACATAAGTATAATCCAGTTCTGAACAGAAGTCTAATAAGCATTCTGCCTTCAGGATTGGAAAAAATCTGAAAAGGGTGTAGGAGACTCTCTGGAGAAGCTAAGATCATTCAAGAAAAAGCTTTCTCAGCCTTTGCCAGAACACCATGATGAGTTGCATGCAGAGCAGCTTCGTTGCAAGGTAAAGCACTTGTTCTCTGCTAACTGTTGCATCATCTTTGCCTGCCTTTGTGCAGCAACTTCTTCCACTGTTAATGGCCTGACTGTGCAAACTAGTCAGCCATCACTGTGACATGAAACTATGCATGTAACATCTAAACAGCATAGTATCTGATTGATCTCACTATAATTCAAATCCTTCAGCGTAAATATAGACGTGAACAAAGGTCTGACAAGTACTGCAGAAGCACTAAATACTGGTGTGGTTTTATTACAGAAATTCTGATTTCAAATTTAAATTCTGGTATCTAAATTGTTGATTTAGTACTTTTTATATGGGGTTAGATTGTTGGGGGATCTTACATAACATTTATTCTTTGCCATTTGGAAATGGATTACACCTTGAGAATATTTTCCATGCAGAGAAGTCCAAACCAATACTTGGAATTCTTAGATACCTTTGGACTTCAGAGAGATTGGAGTAGTGTATTAGTTTGTGGCTACTTGTTACAAGAGTGACACACACTTTCTATTGGGAAATTTCTGCACACGTAACTGAAAATACTGCTATGTATAGGGTTGCTGTTTTCTTTCTGGGCTTGTAATGCTTAGTCTGATACACCTTCAATTCAGTAAGACATCGGTGCTCATCAACACATACAACTTTGAATTTGTTAGCAAACTCGTTCTTCTTCCTTGTGCACTTTTTTGAAGGAGCTAGAGAATGCTGTTGAAGGATGGAGAGATGACCTTGCACAGCTCTCTCTGCTGAAGGAGAACCTGTATTTGTATATCAGCGCAGATGATATCTCAATCCTCAGTGAGCGCATAGAGCTTCTTCACAGACAGTGGGAGGAGCTGTGCCACCAGGCAAGTATATTATTGAGTGCTGATATGAGTGTGCAGGGTACATAAGTGTTGTGAGAAAAGCTGAATGCAAGTGACAGCTTTTAGAAAAGATGCATGTACACGTACTCAGATTCAAAAATTACTTCTTGCTGAATCAAGGAAGACATCTATTGAAATGCTTCTTTTATTTGCTGCTAGTGTTTTTAGATCTCTTGAACTGTGTCATGACTGTGAGGTTGAAAGCCTTGAAAAACCACCAAAGAAGTCATACTGTGTATTGTGTATTGTGGGACTGTGGCATGACTGACTGGGGACAATACAGAAGTAATACATTCAGCTGTGCTTTGGTGGAGGAGTTGTGCTTAGAAAGGACATCACCTCCCCACTCAGTATTATTGTATTGCACCATCAGTTCTTCTGATACCTTCTGCTTCTTCAGACATTGGTGTCTGCATTTCTCTTAGTCTGAGGATACAACATGAGCTGAAGACTATTGTTTAATTGTTCAGGTGCATCATGCCACTAGTGTGTTTCTTGACTCCATTTTGCACTTGAAAATCCAGGTGATAGAGTGCCCCTCACTCAGCTTTTCAGATTATCCTGATGTTATTTCTGTAAAGAAAGAAGTGTTACCTTAGTTTTGTGCATGTTGATTGCGTCAGGATGCAGCCTAGGGCAACGCTTTCTTCAACCGCTGCTTATTTCCGGAACACAGCCATCAAACCTCGAAAAGGAAATGCAGGATCACGTGTATGCCCCTGTTAAACCTAACTTGATAGTTACAGAACACATCACTTTTGTTTATGAAAGAACAGGTACAGTCTTCATCTTCTCAGTTGAAAGGCTGATATAAAGTCAGAAACAATGCAGATTATAATGGGGAGGAAGTAAGTAGTTACACAAATGTCTGAAACTGTAGACATGATTGTGCTGTTTACCCTCTGCTGCTATTTTGATTTCAACATCCATCTCTATCTTCTAATACCATTCATAGCCTGAGATGGTGCCACTGCTTTAAGCAATTTTTAAACATGAAAATGTCTTTATTCCTCCTGTATTAACTTTTTTGCCTATCCTTTTATGCCTATTCTTTCCTGTCAAGGCACATTTAAATCCTTTGGAATCTCTAAAGGTGTCATGCCCGTTCAGGAGAAATAGTTGTCTGTGAAATTAGTGTATTGAAACTCAGGTAGAAAATTACTTCTGCAAAATATAGTGTATCTTAGATTTAGCTTTGTACTTACAAATCATGCTCACACACAAATTACAGTCTTTTGGAGTTTGGCCTGTCTTTTGTATATATCTATTTTCCTGCTTTAGGCACTTTTATCTTCCTTTATTCAATCTCAGACTAAAAAGAAACTATTGATATACTTTAAAACATTTTATAAGTGAATAAAAGATGTTGGGTTTTTTTTTTCTCCAATGAAATATTTGGGTTAGAGACATTATAAAACAAAATATTGACAGGCTACTGAGTGTTATGCTTGAATGCCTCTCTTTTTGCATATGTAGCTAACAGAAAAGCTGAGATTAACACCTCTAAACTCAGAGAGTCACACTAAGTTAAGTTTCTGCAGTACAGATCTAGTTTGTTTTAATGGCAAGTGGCTGGAACAGTCTTGTAGGGCCAGAGGAATTCAATGGCACAAAGTTTTTCAAGCATCTTTTAACTGCAATTCTATTTGGTTTTATTTACTTTTAATGCATTTCCATTTTTATTTTATTTACTCTCTGCAAATGGTTTAAGGTGTCCTTACGTCGACAGCAAGTTAGTGAGAGACTGAATGAGTGGGCTGTCTTCAGTGAGAAGAACAAGGAGCTCTGTGAGTGGTTGACGCAAATGGAAAGTAAAGTTTCTCAAAATGGTGACATCCTCATAGAAGAAATGATTGAGAAACTTAAAAAGGTATAGTGCAGTGTCTTTCCACTTACATACTGTTCTTTAACTGCTTACTTGTTTCATGTTGCAAAGAGGATACTGAACTAGCTGAAATGAAGGCTTTACCTTACACTAATGTTTATAAATTCCAGTAAGACTGTGTGTGTGTTCTCTCACTATGCAGCATTTTCATCTCTTTCTTGAGGGAGGATCTACCGGGATGCCAAAAAATAAAGTGAATGGAAAGTCAAAGGCATCTCAATGCTTTACTAAATATCCACTCAGAATTGCCTATAATGAGGTAGCAGATGTGTTTATAGAAGGGGTTGTGCTTTGGGTTTTTGAGTTGGTTTTTTCCATTCTTCTGATAAAGTTTGAAGATGTCTCTCCACAGTACCAGTCTCTGAAGAAACAGCACTCCTTGACTTTTTTTGTATGGTTCCTTTAGTATTATAGAGCAGAGTGTATTCAGAATATATGCCTTGATTTCTGATTGTCCTTACCATCCAGGATTATCAAGAGGAAATTGCTGTAGCCCAGAAGAACAAAATCCAACTCCAGCAAATGGGAGAACGACTTGCTAAAGCCAGCCATGAGAGTAAGGCATCAGAGATTGAATACAAACTTGGCAAGATCAATGACAGGTGGCAACATCTGCTAGATCTTATTGCAGCCAGGTAAAACAGTTGTTTTGCTTCTAAGTACTTTGTGGGAGAAATTAATATCCTGGATATCATGCATTTCAAATCTTTTTATTATCTCCACCTTGTCATCATTAACCCTGAGATGATCTTTTTCTTAGCCATCAACACATTTCTGTGAAATTCACCTTCTTATTGTACTTCACAGTACCTGAGTCAATTCAAAACATTGTGTGCTGGATGACATAGGTTCCATTTCAGTCATATTTACAGAGCCTCGCGCCAGTACTTTAGATAAGTGCAGAAGTAGTTTTACTAAAAAATTCTTGGCATAGGAATCAAAACATTTGTAGCTTTAGACTTCAAGAGGAGTAGCTCCAAAACAAGTGTTAGTTTTTTTTGCCTGATTACTTTTTCAGAAGTAGCTGCAGGTAGGGTCAAAAATACAGCAGCAATTTTCATAACTTAAGGACATACAGGCTTTCTGTTTTATATAAGAAGAAATGGGTTTGTTTATTTCAATACTTTCTGTTGAGTCGTACTACAGACTCTCCCACTTTCACACTTTGTGATGTAAGAATATGAATTAGTAGTACTTCAGTTCTGCTAGCAGCAAAAGGGTTTGTTTAGTTATCCATCCTTTTTCCTACGGTACGGCATTCCTACTCTGAAATCTGTATGCACGGGAGCAGTAAATTCTATATAAGCAGAAGCATTTTGGCGGCTCCTGCTCCTTTTAGGGTGATTTATTTTAATGTAATGAATGCTGTGTATTTCTTACTGAATAATTATGTCAGGAACTGCTGCATTATGCTTGAGGAACCTGCTGGTTTCAGTGAATGTTATATATCACCAGTTGTTGAACATAAAATATATTTACTGTATTTTTCTATTTGTCTTTTGAAACACTGTTTCAAAAAATAAATGTTCAAATAATACTATCATATTTTCAGGAATTTTCTAGTGAAAAGTTACTGCATTCAGAAACAAATTTTGAATAGATCTATACTGTCAACTCAGTATTAGAGGTTAGAGGAACAGGCTAAATGTTTAGTATTTTGTAACATTCCTGGGGTAGGTAGCTATAAACTGCAATATTATACATTTCAACTTTCTGATTCTATTATCGTGAAGTAAGGTGTGGAGTCTTACTTCTAAAGTAATTAATGTGAAATATTTATTTACTTTCATTTTTGGATCGTTTCAACTTAGCCTTCTCAACACTGTTGTATGTAATTACACATTTAATCCTTTCCATTCCAGTGCTTAGTGAGGTTGAAAAAAATACCTTGCAAAATTTGAACATTATGTTGCTCAAGCTGAGAAGTAAATGGTAGAGAGGTTTGATGCTAGTTTGTGGAAATTTTGCCAGTTCAGCTGCAGCTTAGACTGGCTGATAGCAGTTAAAGAGCAAGTTGTTGATTAATGTTTGTGCAAAGTATTTGTATTGACGTCTGATTCTCTCTGGGGAAGGGAATTTCCACTTGCATCCTCCAAGAGAATTTTTGTAAGGCTCAAGAGGCTGTTTAGAATACATTGTTACATATTGGGCTGTATTCCTGCTATGATATTTTGGAGTTTGGAATGTATCATATAGCATGATTTTGGCAGCACTCAGCTAGTGCTGACTTAATTGTTCTGGTGTTGGGAATAAAGTACGTCTTTTCATATTCTGGATCCCTGACAGCATTAACAAATTAGTTTTACAGAAAAGTGTGCAGGCTCTAATATAGTTGTCCTCTGCCTGGAGTATTTTTCATAGTGATTTGTCTCCTACAGCTGTGAGCAAATAGTACTCCATAGAAATGCCTTAGTAGTATATTATGATAGTATTCACCCGGTCTGAATGTTTGTTGGTTTGTATGTGCAGTGGAACTTCTCCATTCACCTGTAAAGACTTCTGTCTTTTTGTCTGTCTCTCTTCTTCCTCACTCAATTTTTTGTAATCGCCTCTTCATTCTGAGGAGGTCTGCAACTGCCAATGAGATCGTTACAAAAAGTTGGTCATGTCTCTGTACCTTCTGTTTCTGTCCTTCTAGAATATTTTCATCCTTTCAGATTATTTTTTCTGATACGTCAGCCTGTTGCAAAAAATGTTGCAGATGTTTACAGCCAGGAAGCAGTGCTATTGCTGCAACTGCTCAGACTTTGCAAAGAAGTCATTGTTATATGTGTTTTCATCCCTTCCCTAGCACTCACGGTCCACATTCCAGGGGATCAAGTCTCACGCATGTCGATGAATGCAAGTTTTATTTAGAAACATGACCACTTGTCACCATTCAGTCTCATGTTATCAAGCAACGACTGCTAACATTTGTTTGGCGTGCAACAGTTTTTGTACAGTACTCACCAGCAAAGAGAAGTGTGTTCTCTTTCCTCCCCCCGCCCAAAGCACAGTGTTTGCAGACATTTGGAGTGGAAGTTCTTCTTTTTAGTGCTGGAAAATTTCATGGTGGTGGCAGAGGACTTGTATGCTGTGAGGATGGCAGAGGACGGCAGTGTGGATTCAGATCTCCCAGACTGTAATTGTGATACCACAAGGCAGGCAGCTATTTTTGTTTGCTTTTGACTGTCTTGGCTTGCTGGGAAACTAATTGAAGTACTGATATCTAGAAATCACTACCTTAGCTAGAAATGACTGGTTTGGGCTCAGTTTTAAAATATTTGACAGTGATAAGAGCATGCTTTGTTTTGCAGGGAGTATTTTGGGTCTCAGAATAATTTTTTTGTTACAGATACAGAACAATTAAAATTTCTTAGCTGTCTGAAAGAAACTATAAACTGGTTTTACTGCTGTTTTTAAATACAAGGATATATACACACATGAGAGAAAGCAGACTTTGATCACTGTGTCATTGAAGGGGTATGCCTACAACTAGAAAGCAGAGGAGGAGAGAGGTTGTAAAGAAAATATTTCAGACTAAACTTATTGGACCTGGTCTCTCTAGTATATATTATTGATTGATTTGTAACTGCATGTACTACACTAATTCAGTCTACATCATCTTGGATTTTTGATTCAGTTTCTCTTTTTTTTTTTTTTCTTCCCCCCTCACATTATCTTTTCTATAAGTTTTGCTGTTGTTGTTTAGAGTTCTAGAAATTTACTCTGTGAAAGGGGAAACTGATCTGAAGAGCAAATATAAGTGGTGGTACTAGTGTCCTAATATGCAGTAATACTGTACTTTGGACTTGAAATATTTTTGAATCATAAAAATATTATTTTCAACCTTTTTTTTTTTTACATTATCTAAATAGTGTAATCTTTTTCACTGTTTCATAGAGTGTTTCTTGAAACTTCATCTCCAGTTCCAAGTACATTTCTTTTTGAAAAAAGCTTTTCTTGTTTCTACTAGTTTTATACAGACTGAGCTAAATGCTCTTACTGTTTTTTTATGTGTTGCTATTAAATTTTAGTATTAGTAGCCAGCTGTCTAAATGAGTAACACAATAGCTATGAGTTCTATATGAGGCATCATCATGTATTTACAGGGTTGTTCCTGTTTAGGTTTAAGTGTAAACTAAGGCTGGTGTGATTTAGGACTAGATAAATTAAAGGTATTTGTGCTTAATTCCAGCTCCAAGTTGTTCCCCTACTGCCTTTTCTTAATATAAAATAGACATTTTAATGTTACTACTTTCTTGGGGAAACTGAAGTGCGGTAATTGGAGCACTGAGACATAAACATCGTATTTTTACAATTCAAATTTTTAGATGAGTTTTCATTAGTAAACCATAAAAGCAAACAATCCAATTCTGCAGTATTTTCCTTTCTGAGAGTCTTAAGTATTTTTAAGTGGTAGGAAGACTGATGTATGTGTGAGTTACATTAAAGACAAACAAACAAAAGTTTAGAACAACTGTATCATGGGTCCAGCCCTTTGATTTTAATGCAGAAACTTAATTATTCATGAGAGGAGTTATCTGAAGTCTCTTGCAGTAAAATGAACACTGCTGCAACAAAAGCATGAGATGATTACTGGAATAATCAACTGTTTAAACATAATCTTGTAAATGAAATCTCAGGAAGTCAAACTACAGTTGACTAGGGATTGCACATACTTGAATGGTTCATAGTCTGATCTTTGTCACTAAGCAGAGATTCTAGTTCCATTAGATTTCAGACCCTACCATTGGGATGGAAAGAGGATTTTGAGCTCTAACATTTTTGAGTGAGATATTTTTGTTGCTTATGCCTTATGCAGTTATTTGTACAAAAGCACAGCATTTGGTGAGATGACGAACATAGATATCTTGCCTGCTAAAAAAAAAACCCAACTCTTAGACATGATGTATTGCATCTATTGCTGGCTTGCAGCTATGTTTTTAGAGTAGCTGGAGGCGCTACACGGTATCGCAGTTCAGTCAAAAAAAGTAAGCTCTGCATACTCTGAGCAGCCTGTGTTTGTTTGTTTCTATTTGTATCATGGGCAAGGAAACTGTTTCATTCAGCAAGCCCAATTTCATCTCCATCTCCCTACAGCTGAAGGGGATGAAATCAAGCTTCCTAGAGAGAAGCCTGGAAATGGCATGCTGATACCTGTGGGATAGTATGCTAGTGAAGTTTTTGAGTTGGCCTGAAATTGCGCCACTGGAGGTTTAGATTAGTTATTAGGAAAAATTTCTTTATTGGAAAAATGGTCAGGCATTGAAATAGGTTGCTCAGCGAGGTGGCAGAGTCACCGTCCCTGGCAAGAAACATGTGGACATGGCACTGTGGTGCATGGTTTAATTGCCATGGTGGTCTTAGGTTGAAGGTTGGACTTGATGATCATAAAAGTCTGTTCCAACCAAAAAATTCTATGAGTCTACAATTCTATGGCAGACTCGGTACAGAATTTATGTGCAGGTAATTGCAACAGTTTGGCAGGTGGGCAGATTTAGCAGTAAGGTTTGGGTTTGGTTGTGGCTTTTTAGTATGTTGTACTTTTTTTTTTTTTTTTCATTTTTCTTTCTTGAGTTACTTAAGTTATGTGAATGAAAATAGGTCTGTTTGAGCCAGTTTTGGCTTTTGCTGTGGCAGGGATGTATTCCTATGCAGTCTGCCTGAGGTAAAGAGGGCATTTTCTAAATTATGAACCCTTAGTCAGGTGTTGCAGGCAAAATGTGAATAAGATCTGGCACAGAGGCTAAAGTGCTATACAACTGCAAACAAGAAAAGCCCAGACTGACAGCTTGGGCTTGCAAATGACAGTGACTACACAGGACTGACATGATTCATTGTTCACTTCCCAGTGTGCCTGCATCATCCAAAATCTAAGCAGAAAATGAGCTGTGCTTTCTTGTGATCTCTGTGAGCAAGTTTCAATTGGTCCAAATTCACAAAACACTATATGTGCAACTATAGGTCAGGAGGAAATGGTGCCTTTAGACATGGGTTGTTCTCATAGCATCTCACCAATAGAGGTGTTTTTTCAGGATAACTTGATAATGGGGGAGTCTTTGAGCATGAATGTGTTGACTTCAGTCCCTTCATAGCAGATTTTCAGAGTACTCAGATTTTTTCCAATTACCAAGATTTTTTTTTTCAGAACACAACCCCACAGCTGTTGGTCATGAGCCTCTGTCAAGGATGATACATTCAAACTATTCTTAATCATGGTTGGAGGAAAAGAGACAGTTTGACCATTTGTGATCTGAAAAGAGGGCTGGAAAAAGACAAAAATTTTAAAGACTTAACTTTTAAGTCTTTTAAGTTCATGTTAGGATCTCCTCATTAGACCCCCCACCTTAGACTCATAATGGTCAGCCACAAGTACTGCTTTAAATGTGGAAACACTTGATAAATTTGCTGGTATTATGGAAAAAATGTGAATTGCTCTGTTTGAATTACAGGATAGTCAGGTGGCATTTTGTTTGTTTGATGAATCTGACCGTCTTGTCTTTTTCAAGATGATTTAGTCAGCCAGCTGCACTCATCTCTTAAAGCGTTCTGACATTGAAGCACTTCAGTGGAATAGAAGTATAAAATGGAATGTTACTTGAAATTGTTTATGGTACTATACAAATGGAAAAACAATTTCAGACTCCACTATTGTATGTTATGTAACATGAAGACAGGAAAAAGGGAATTACTGATTGACCTTTTTGCAGTTGAAACAGGCTGAAAGAAAAAAGTACTAGAATAGGATGACAGTTTAGTCAAATTTTCCTCACTCTTAAAGTCTAATGTTCCCTTGAATTAAAAAAGTAAAACACAGTCTATTTTTTCCTAGCCATTACTGTAGCAAACTCAGGGTCTAAAGAAAAATACTAGCTAGAAATTGCCATGTGGTTACATTCATCTGTTTAAATGTGAAGTAGTCCGTTAAGATCAAGAAAAAGTTAAAGCAACTCTTGGGATTCAGTTCTCATTAAGTTCTCAGCTGGATTTGTCTCTATAAAGTTATTCATTCAAGGACAGGTCTTTACACTGGAACAGGTCACCCAGAGAGATGGTCAGTGCCCCATGCCTGGAAATGTTTGACGTCAACTTGGACAAGCCTCTGAGCAACCTAATAATAATGTTTTAGAGAGATTGGACTAGATAATCTTTTGTTATGGAATTTATTTGATTTTAATGAAGATCTGGCAAATGGATATTGATAAATATATTAATAACTTTTTATTAATATGAAAGAATTGCCAAAATGTATTAAATAGGTTTGATGTACGGTTAGAATATATATTTACAATGGGAATGTACAGTGTTTAGGCATCTATAACAATTTTATGCAAACCGGGAAGAAATAACAGGGAAAGAGAGAGAATCCCCAGCCGGGAGACTGGACAAGAACCATTAAGCCAGAGGCAATGAATTAATTACTCACAGGTGATTCCAACCAAGCAGGAAGTGCTTCTGCTGTATATTAGCTGTTGAGGCTTTTAGGGGCACTCTCAGGCACCAGGCATGGCTGGTTGCCAGCAGGAAGGCCACACGGGATGGTCTAGCTTAAGCAGGACAGCAGGCTGTATGATGCTGTCACCAACGGCTCTTGGCTTTCCAGGGTGAACTGAGGCACAGCAAAATTCTAGTTGCAAGGGGAAGCGAAGCTTGACTTTGGCTCCAAGGCTCATAGCTTCTCTAGCTTGCAGTGAGTAGGGTCATGGCTTTATCCCAGGCTCTGGACCAGGCAACTTGAGGAGAGACAGCTCAAGGCAGGTTCAAGCAAGGCAAAGCAAAGGCAACTAGGGATTGGCCTGTATATATATCTTGCCCAAGATTTAATTGGGCTAATAGGGCAACTGAAGCCAGCACATAGTTACCCAATGAGAAGGGGTTCTGCCAGGCTGTGGCCATAAAAAGCAGAAACATCGGCCTGATCAGGCAGGAACAGTGGCCAGTACACATGCTCTCACCCTAGAAGCAGACTTGTTTACCAGACACACATGGTCCTGTCCCCTTTATTCCTTTTCCCGCACTACCTCAGCTTTTTGCAGGAAGGAGAGGGAGAGGGGACCATGTCTAGACACATCAGGGCCTGTCTAGGTTTTGTGCTGGGGTTGTTTGGCCCTACCATGACATCTTTAAAGGCCCTTTCCAACCTAAAGCATTCTATGATACGTAGTTCAATGTTTAGAAATCACCAAGCTGAAAAAAGACCTGTTCACTCAATGCACTCCACCACCAATACTGGTTAAATGGATGAAGTATTTGTAGTTTAGGAACGTCTGTCATTTCTTGGTCAAATACTGGTTGATAGTAGGCTGAACATGAGCCAGCAGTGTGCCCAGGTGGCCAAGAAGGCCAATGGCATCCTGGCCTGCATCAGGAACAGTGTGGCCAGCAGGAGCAGGGAGGTCATTCTGCCCCTGTACTCAGCAGTGATTAAGCCACACCTTGAGTACTGTGTCCAGTTCTGGGCCCCTCAGTTTAGGAAAGATGTTGTCTTGCTGGAACGTGTCCAGAGAATGGCAACAAAGCTTATGAGGGGTTTGGAGCACAAGCCCTATGAGGAGAGGCTGAGGGAGCTGGGATTGTTCAGCCTGGAGAAGAGGATGCTCAGGGGAGACCTTATTGCTGTCTCCAACTCCCTGAAGGGAGGTTGTAGCCAGGTGGGGGTTGATCACTTCTCCCAGGCAGCCAGCACTGGAACAAGAGGACACAGTCTCAAGCTGCACCAGGGGAGGTTTAAGCTGGATGTTAGGAAGAAGTTCTTCCTAGAAAGAGTGATTGGCCATTGGAATCGGCTGCCCAGGGAGGTGGTGGAGTCACCATCACTGGAGGTGTTTAGGAAGAGACTGGATGGGGTGCTCGGTGCCATGGTTTAGTTGATTAGATAGTGTTGGATGATAGGTTGGACTCAATGATCTCTGAGGTCTCTTCCAACCTGGTCTGGTCTGGTCTGGTCTATTCTATTCTATTCTATTCTATTCTATTCTATTCTATTCTGTTCTATTCTATTCTATTCTATTCTATATTACTTAGATTGTTTTTTAATTTTGCTGTGTGAGCTCTTTTTTTGTTTTGTTTTTAAATTGCTTTCCTTTCTTAAGCATTTAACTCAACCAATGTTGAGTTAAGATATAGATATAGATAAAGATATAGAAGCTTTTTAAATGTCACCTGGCATTAGTAAGCTCTTTTTTCAAGTGGGACCTGTGAATGAAGGGCTATGTGCACACATCATATGCTTCTGTTACATAATAAAGGAAGACTTCAGAACTTGCCATTTGAGTTAAATTTCTCTGAAAATTCACTGAAACCCATGCTGTGGAAATTCTCTTTCAGTGTGTACTTACTCTGCAATTTCTTTCTCTTTACAGGGTGAAGAAGTTGAAAGAGACCCTTGTTGCAGTGCAGCAGCTGGATAAAAACATGAGTAGCCTGAGATCGTGGCTTGCCCACATTGAGTCAGAGCTGTCCAAACCTATCGTCTATGAAACTTGTGACTCTGAGGAGATACAAAGGAAGCTAAATGAACAGCAGGTAAAATAGTACTCATTTAACAGGTGCACAATGACATGGGGAGAACCAAAGTAGAGTGTCCTTGGGCTTGCACATACCCAACTCAATGCTGAGAGGGAACAAGGCAAAGAAGTGCTTAAATATCAAGGCAAGTGGTACTTACTGTGTCACTTATAGAGCCTTCTGCTGGCTTTGACATCGAATCCACCAGGAGCTGATTGACCTTTCCAAGAAAGGTAAGGCACCAGGAGATGTAACCTGAGCAAGTTACTGCAATTGTTTTTCATTTGGGGTTTGTGTTTTTTATTTGGTTTAATTGTCTGTTCCCAGAGGCAAAACTGACACCTATTAGACTTTGCACATGTTTGAAATTTACAATTTTTTAGCAACCTTTCTAACTCAGTTTTATTTTGCAGCTTGTTTGAGAATCATCTTGCATGCAGCTATAGCATGAGCTATACATGTGAAGTTGCAATCAGTTGGCTTAGCACACAGAGCCTTTATGCAGTGCTGGAACAAAATAGTCAGCACTGAAAAAAAGCAGAAAAATGTTGTCAACAAGTTTTTGGGATTAAAACCAATGTTATTTCTAAGAAGATTTACTATACATTTTCTTTCCTGTTCCACTTCACTGCCCAGTTCAGTTTTATCTAGAAGTACAACGCTGGGGAGGACTGATGTTCTGTTGTGTTCCTGTTGGTTATTTATTGGTTAAAATACCTTTCTGGTGCCTCACTGGAGATGAGTTAGATGCTCTTGAGTTCTTTGTACAGAGGAGAAAGAAATGTGTGGGAAGAGGACTGACAAAATGTTTTGAGGATAATTAATTTCTGAAGTGTACAAACTTGTATTTTGTTCTTTTAAGATGAGTGTGGGACTGAGGTTGAGGAACCCCCTCAATGTGTGCGAGTTCCCCAGTTGATTTCTACATGGCTGTGTAGAATTGCTTATTAATGTTATATATGTAATTTACATTGTGTGTACAGTGGTGTGCCCCAGGGATCAGTACTGGGCCCCATGCTCTTCAACATCTTTATTGATGATCTGGATGAGGGCATTGAGTCCATCATCAGTAAATTTGCAGATGACACCAAGCTGGGGGCAGCAGTTGATTTGCTGGAGGGCAGAGAGGCTTTGCAGAGGGACCTCGACAGGCTGGACAGATGGGCAGAGTCCAATGGCATGAGATTTAACACATCCAAGTGCCGGATTCTGCACATTGGCCACAACAACCCCAGGCAGTGCTACAGGCTGGGGTCAGAGTGGCTGGAGAGTGGCCAGGCAGAGAGGGACCTGGGGGTACTGGTTGATTGTAGGCTGAACATGAGCCTGCAGTGTGCCCAGGCAGCCAAGAAGGCCAATGGCATCCTGGCTTGCATCAGGAACAGTGTGGCCAGCAGGAGCAGGGAGGTCATTGTGCCCCTGTACACTGCACTGGTTAGGCCGCACCTTGAGTACTGTGTCCAGTTCTGGGCCCCTCAGTTTAGGAAGGATGTTGACTTGCTGGAACGTGTCCAGAGAAGGGCAACAAAGCTGGTGAGGGTTTGGAACACAAGCCCTATGAGGAAAGGCTGAGGGAGCTGGGGTTGCTTAGCCTGGAGAAGAGGAGACTGAGGGGTGACCTTATTGCTCTCTACAACTACCTGAAGGGAGGTTGTAGCCAGGCAGAGGTTGGCCTCTTCTCCCAGGCATCCAGCACCAGAACAAGAGGACACAGTCTCAGGCTGCGCCAGGGCAGGTTTAGGCTGGATGTTAGGAAGAAGTTCTACACGGAGAGAGTGATTGCCCATTGGAATCGGCTACCCGTGGAGGTGGTGGAGTCACCTTCACAGGAGGTGTTCAGGAGAAGACTTGATGGGGTGCTTGGCTGTATGGTCTAGTTGTTGGGTGGGTTGGATTGTTTGATGGGTTGGACGTGATGATCTTGAAGGTCTCTTCCAACCTGGTGTATTGTATTGTATTGTATTGTATTGTATTGTATTGTACATGGGGGCAGTCACTTACAACTCACAAATGTCACTAGTGATTGCTGTTTCTGCAATGATAAAGTCTTAGGCAACAAAGTAGATAGTACTATCAACGAAGTAGATAATTGAGATTTTTGCGTTCTTTTTACTGTCATCCCTATGCAGACATCCCACAGTTTGGTACAATCGCTTCTTACTGAACTTGTTCCTGGCACAGAGGCCAATGTAGCTCTGACTTCTGCTGTTTGTTTGCAGTGATTTATACCCAATGACAGGGTATAGTGATACTCTCTAGAAATGTGAGCGCTTTAATTTGAGCTCCAAAGGGATGAAATAGAGTTGAATCTTACCTTATACAGGATGCCGCGTTTGGAAACTTTATGATGATTTGGTAACACTGCAAGCCATGGTTATCATAAGGTTTTAAAAAACACTCACCAGGATTTTTATCAGTCAGGGGCTGTATCACTTTCTATCACAACTCAGAAGGCCAGTACATTGGCCATCTTATCAAGTATTTAATCCCTCTCCTTCCATAAGTGGCATTATGTTATTTTATGTGATTAATCTTCCACTGAAGTCATGTTTTCTTCCCTGCTCATAATGCAACCAAAGCTTCCTATACAAAATTACACTTAAAATATTATGGTGTGAAAGAAGGCAGCCAAATGCTATTTCAGTAATTCCATTATCTGCTTCTCAGCATCTGCTTCAGACAAGAATCAGCTTTGCAGATTGCTGGTCTCTGTAGTGAAATTAAAGATACAATTGAAGGTGGATATCCTAGGAAAGGTAGCATAACTGCATTGTTTTCATAGGGTCAGATGTTGCATTTCAAGGATTACTTGTTTGTTTACTTTCTCAATCAGGTAACACATGAAATGTTGGGGGGGGGAACAGAGTTTCCTTCTGGGTTGATGACGGAAAACAAAAATGTATGCGAGTGACAGCAGTGCATAAAAGTGATGCCTCTTTGTGAACTAACTCAAAGGCTAAATTTTCTCTAACAAACATCTTGGGAAGAAATATAAGACTGGAGAAAGGAAAATGTAGACACCGTATGTAGAAATATTCTGTAAGTAAATTCCTAATGCTTAGGAATTCTCAGGACCAGCAGTTCTTACTAGTTCTCTACTCCAAAACAGCAGAGAGGAGATTGTATTACCTGAATTTGCTTAACCTCAAGTCTCAAAGCTCTCTGGAGTGTATGTTTCATAAAGTATTGCATCTGGTTGTAGTATCCACCTTTATATAGTATTTCAGAATGTGTAGAAATAAGAATAAGCAGTTGAACATCACCATAAAAGAGTATTTTCCAGGTAAATGGAAGGGCCAGTGCTGAGGATGAAAAGATTGTGATGTGCCACTTGATGGTTTCATGCAGATATTCACAAAAAAGCCTTCTGTTTCACAAATGAGAAGAGGAAATAGTTTTCCTCACTGAGCCCAACCCCAGTTATCACAAACAACCAAATCATGTGATTGATACAAGTTGACTTTGCCCCATTTTAAATTTTCCAGGGTTTTTACATTCTACATTTAAAAGTCATTTCTTGCTGGAAGGCATTTTCAGAACATCATATTGCTGTTTGTAAGAAAAGTTTGTAAAAAATGTTTGTAGGCAGAATATGTTGACACTCTGCTTCCCTCTGCATGTTATAGTTTACATCACTAGTAAAGTTATAAAAAGCAGTTTATTTATCCTTAAGCTATTGAGTTCTTGTTCTCCTAAATAAACTTCCAATTGCCCTAATAATTCTTTTCTTCATCTGAATGAGAAATGAACATGCAATACATCACTTTCTGTTGTAGTCACCTACAAAGGCAGGCAGAAGTCAAGCAGGGTTTCTTTTCCTCGCACTTAACCTACAACTATAGTCAGTTGCTTTTGTGGCTTGTCTTAACTTGAATCTGTAGTGCAAATCTGAAGCTGAAACTTTGCTTCAGGATGAAACATTATTATCAGTGTAGAATAAGCCCTTGAAACCAAGAAACCAAACAGGAGAAATAAGTACAGGTCACATATACGCGCTAAGGCGGTGTAAGTGCATTTTCTTTAGCTGTTCAAATTTTCCTTCTCCATTTCTAATGAAAATTCCATATGACTAGAAAGTTGAAGGAAGAACTGTCTCCTACTAGAAATGCACTGTTCAACATGTGCTGCTGCCAATCTCCATGTCAAACATGCCACTTTGCAGCTAGCTCACCTGGGGAAGACTAGGTTCACAAAGGGCACCTCCACCAAAACCTCACAATAGATAAGAACATTTTCTTGTCACACTTCTCTTACTAACTTCTGCTTTACATTCTCTGATAATGGGAAATGGCTGGAAACAATTCCACCATCTATTGGTCATGTTGGTTAAATGTATGCGAAAGATGCTCAGCGAAGCATGCAGAGCTCTGGCAGTTTGTCCCAGGTAATGGTTTGGTGTTTGTACTCCCCGGGAGAGCTGTGCATGCTGCCAAGTTCTCCTAGCCTAATTGATAACATTGCAATACCACTTGAGCAGATGCTCTTAACAGGTATTCACTGGATGTTTTTCTCCCATTTGCAAGCTTATTAATATTTTTTTTAATACATAGAAGAGAAATGCATTTGTATTTATGCATGTTCTGCAATGTCTCTTAAGAATTAATTTCTTCACCTGCAGGAACTTCAGAGGGACATAGAGAAACACAGCACTGGAGTGGCATCTGTTCTCAATCTGTGTGAAGTGCTTCTTCATGACTGTGATGCTTGTGCCACAGAAGCAGAGTGTGACTCTATCCAGCAGGCTACACGCAATCTGGACAGAAGGTGGAGAAACATTTGTGCAATGTCGATGGAAAGGCGACTTAAGTAAGTCTAAAATGTCTGCAGAGGAGTATTTCCTTCCACAGGCATAAATACAGGACAAGGAGTATGTTACAGGGCTGCAATACCAAAGAAAAGGGGAAAAGGGTCCGAAAAGATTTATACACTGAACAAAAGCCAATAACAAGCTGTTCAGGGAAGAAAAAGATGTTTTGGTCACATTTATAGGTAGCTTCATACAAAGTACCACTATCAGTTATCAAATTTTACTCGTTTGCCGTACTTCCAAAAACTTGTGAGAAATTAGAGAAAAGTTAGGTGATAGCAATGACTCCACGAAATTTACTAAACATGACCAGAAAGGGAGAGTTGTAATGCTTAAGTTTACCCTAGAGCTTCTGAGACTGATGGGGAAACTAGTTATTGAATAACTGGAATGTTATTCCAGGTGTTCTGTCCCTATTGTTCCTAAACAGTTTATCTTATCTCTGATTTCATTATTTTGGAAGAATTTTAGGACTGAACGCTTGTCTGGAATTTCCATATCTGCTCACGTTAGCTTTGCGGAGCAAGTGGAGACCATAGAGCCCATGTGTGCATCCCAGCTAACTGCACATGCTTAGACCATCTGTACGTTGTATGCCTATGATATCCAGAAGACTCATTGCTTTCTATTCCTATCTAGGATAGCATGGGTGATTTTGGTAGCCATAATAATGCAGCCAATATTCAGCCAATGCTACATACTCTGTGCTGACCAGTAATAATGTAGATCTTTTATGTATCTTTTTAAGTTATCAGTCTGATTTCTATGGTGTTTACAGAGCCATATCAAGAACTATAGTTAAAGTTCATGAATTTTTAAAACACTGAATTGATCTTTACATGATTCTTGGTTGTGTGGGATATTTTTAATGTATTTAGAAATTATTTTCTTTATGAAAAACTTGCTTATCAGTTGTGCTGCTCTATAATCACAGATTGCTATCTTTAAGCAGCTTTATACTATTCCCATCTGGTACAGTGTATGTATATATAACAAAATACAAATTACAAGTTACATCTTTGACACTGTCTTGAAAATACATATAGACTCCTCATTCTTTCATATCCAGCAAACTGATTCAAGAGTGTATTTAGTTAACATGGCAAAATCCATTGAACTCTATTTTACTTTCTTACAATGTACACATGACGTTATTAGGAGATTTTTTAATTTTTTTTTGCTAGGAAGTAATCTGAGCTGTCAGTATTTAGGATTTTTATTGTACTAGAATCATAGAATGGTCTGGGTTGGAAGGGGTTTCTGAAGGTCATCTAGTCCAACCCCCTCTGCAGTAAGCAGGGTTGCCCAGAACCTTGTCAAGCCTCACTTTGAATATCTCCAGGGGTAGCAGTTAGTTATATTAAAAGCAATATTCCAGTCAAACTTCAGGTTAAGCAACATATCAACAATGTATACATTTTACACTTATAGATTAAATGGATACAAGCTGTGCTGGGGGCGGGGTTAGGCTGGATACTAGGAAATATTTTGTCACTGAAAGGGTCATCATACATTAGAATTATCTGCCCATGGCAGTGGTAGAATCACTATCCCTGGAGGTGTTTAAATGGTATGTGGACATGATGCTTAGGGATGTGGTTTATTGTTGACCCTGCAGTGCTGAGTCAAAGGTTGGACTTAGATGATCTCAAAGGTCTCTTCCAACCAGAGATATTCTGTGTATTTTCCCTTTCAGACCTGTGTATCTAAGACTTGGGAAAGATGTATTCTGTACATGAAACAAGACAAAGTTGTGTAATACATCCTGACCCCCAAAAAAACAAACACTTGTTCTTTTGAATCAAGTAGTGTTGAAGTTCTTGGGATTTTATAGTCGTAGTATTAAGCAAATCTGACTTGGAGTTCAAGAGTCAGCCGCTATTTTTACATAATCAGTTGAAGTCAAAATGTCTATTTTAAACACCAGAATAACTTTTAAGTTTTTTAAAAAATAAAAATATGTTTACAGTGTATATCAAGAGATAGCATTTTACTACTTGTTGATGAATGCAAGAAAAACTCCCTGGCCCTTTCCAATTCAGTGTAGTGACTGAGAACTTTTAATACATGCTGCAACATCTTCATCATTCTGTAAGAAAAAGGTTTGCAGTTGAAGGTAGAGTGGAATTTCTGATCTCTAGAATACTGGCATAGGTACCCACACTCAGGACTGTTTTTAAGAAGTTATATAGCATGTGCTCAGGTCTCAAGAGCTCCTATCATATACTTACACATTCCTTTTTGTACTGTTTCCAAAATTAGATGCATTTAAAAAAAAAAATTGCCATCCTAAAAAATTTTAAAGTTGTCATCATCTTATTGTAGCTCAGTCTGGAATGAACCAGCCTTCCCTCTGGTGTGTTTATCAGCCTGACTGTCTGCATTAGATTAAGAGCTGGCTGCTGTCTGGTGCAGTGCTACTTTGCTGTTGTAGGTGATCAAAGTTCTCTGCAGGTCCCCTGGCTTTCAGTGAAAGCATTCCCTGATTATCTGTTATCTGTTGCAGAATTGAAGAGACATGGCGGCTATGGCAGAAATTTTTGGATGACTACTCCAAATTTGAGGACTGGCTAAAAACCTCTGAGAGGACAGCTGCTTTCCCAAGCTCCTCTGGTGTGCTTTACACAGTTGCTAAGGAAGAACTGAAGAGATTTGAGGTGATTTATAATAGCTGAACTGTCATATCTACTGGTCACATTACAGCAGCCAACTGGTGCTCTTCCCATACACAAGTCACTAAGCAGAGATGCTGTATGAGTGTAGTAGAGCTTATGATTTTGTAGCCACCTGCAGTGGCAGGTTTCTAGGATGAAAAAACAGTGGAAGGTGACTGAAAATGCTAATATCCACTCTCGCCTGCTGTTTGTTCACTGAAGTTAGATTTCTCACCTTTTTTATATCTGCGTATACTGATTTTGTTGTTAAACACTAGCAGATGTTATTACAGTGAGACAGATGACCATAGTATAAAAATGTTTCTCAGACACAAGTACTCTGTCTCAGACCTCCTTCCCATTGTCTCTTTATTCACTGATCAGGATCAAAAGTTCTTGTTTAGTGAGTCTCTGTATGAGAAACAGTACCCAAAATATCTTGACTGTCTTTGATTTTTACAGCTGATCTGACTTTGCCCAAAGTCTCTTCCATTGACCTTCAGCCATGATGGTGACCTTCCCTCTCCTGCAGACTTCTGGAATTTTTGTGGTCTGTAGTCTCAGCAAGAACTAGTTGCAAAGAGAGCGGTTTAGCAGCCTCCCCAGAAGCCTGCTTTCCCTGCAGTTTGGCTCTTCTTTTTTTTGTGAACACCTAGTTTCTACACCTACCAAAAAGCAGTAGTGTAAATGACAGAAGTGTGTTCAAATTTAGCCAAATTCAGCAGCTTTACTGTGACGTCAGTATAAAGTCCAGCCACATATACTAAGTGATTTCTGCTGTAGCTACATCTTTTTTTTCCTAAATTTCCCCTCCATATATTTTGATTTTTAAAAAAAGGAAGAAGAAGAGAGGGAGCTAGAAAAAGAGCCCTGCAGACAATGTAAAACCCTTTCTGTTCCTGAGCACAGAGGCTGGAGATGGCTTTTGCTGACTTCACTGCACAAAATCAGACAATCAGACTCCTTCCTCCCTATTAGTTTATGGAGAAGTGAAAAGAGGTTACAGGAAAGAACACAACAGATGAATTCTTGCATAGCTGAGCTGTGAAAAATGTAGGGCAAATACACAGCTGTTCTCTTGCTGAAGAAAGCTTGGTAGCAGGTGAAGCAGCAACTGCACACTTGTAGATTTTACTGCCCTAGTAAATGCAGTCAGATTTATGCCTCTGAGATGGTAATTGTCTCCTTGTGCAATTATGAGTTCTACTAAGTATTTCACTCCAGTTGCAAGCCCATTTGCACCTTGTTGGTAGCCCCTTCCCCCAGTTTGGTTGCCATTTTAATGAAGTTACATCAAGAGGATTCTACAGAATTATTTTTTCAAAGCAGCTTCTTACAATTGTTTTTATGGATGAATCTCATGTGTTAGCTGATAAAAATCTCTGTACAGGAGTATATTGCATATCATATTTTCCCAGGTGCTAGTAAAGGTGGTGTCTAGTTTTGTGAGAAATTGACTGTTTACTTGCATTATGGAGAGTGTCAGAGAGCAAGTCTGTAGAACACATTGGGATCCAAAAGGGATTGTAGTCTATGTTTTCAAGTATTCTTTTTTTTTTTTTTTTTTTTTGAGGGATTGCATTCAGTGAGTTAATTACCAGGTGCCTTCTCCAGTTTGCTTTGTGATTGCTAGTCACAATGTGAAACTCAGGGGCTAAATCACTTACTGATTCTGCTTCCTAGCTGAGTGACTGAGGGTTTTGTTACAGTACAGGAGACACTGGGTACATGATACAGGCTGTTGCCCGAGTGTGAGTCAGTGTGGATGTTCACAAAATTTTCTTACCATGAAAATTTTAAGACATTTTGTGTACCTGTGTAATAAAGAGATGATTGCTTCAGTACAAATTCTCACTGGTTTTGGTAAAACTCAGAATAAAAATCATTCAAATCTTTTCAATGTTTACACTCCAGCAAATCAGTGTGTATAAGAAAATCCAATGAAGCCACAGGAATCTTGGATTTCTGCTCGTTTCATTAAAAAAAAAGCCATATTCATTGTTTATGTTTCTGTTCTGGAATACAAAAGCATGTGATTGAGTAGAAAGGGAAGGCTTTTTTTTCTTTCCTTTTTTGGCTGTTTTTGCCTTTCTCATTCAGTGAACTATGTCAGTTTTTTAATCTTTTCTCTTTTTTTCTCATTTTGATCAGAAGGCAGTGTCTTAATCGAGTAGCCCTCAAGAGATGGCAAATCCTTAGCGAAATCTATTGGCTAATGCAGGTCAGAGTGTAGAAGTAGGGCCCAAATAGAGGGAGACGTGTACGTATCCTGATTTCAGTAATTAAAAATCTGATGGTGTCTTTGGTTCATATTGCTTTAGGCCTTCCAGAGACAAGTGCATGAAAGTCTGACTCAGCTGGAACTGATCAATAAACAATATCGCCGCCTGGCTCGAGAGAACCGCACTGACTCTGACTGCAGCCTCAAGCAAATGGTTCATGAAGGGAACCAGAGATGGGACAACTTACAAAAGCGAGTTACCTCCATCCTGCGCAGGCTAAAAGTATTTTTTCCATTTTTAAGCCCTTCAGTTTCACCACTATACTTAGGAATTAGAGTACTCCAGAAGCTTGTATTTGCACAGGTTTTTTGAGGGGATTTCTACTTTTCAAAGAGGAAGGGAGTTTAGCAGTCCACTTTGTCTGAGGTAGCAAAAGCATGAAGTCTGGAGGGAAATGCTTGGTGATCTCAAACACCACCTACTTCAATGAAGATAACTTCTCTAGGTCAGCTAATTGCAGCCGTAGATGATGTTACTGAAAAGGGAACTTTAAAAAGCATGTAGGAAGTGTGTGTACTAAGTTTAGGTTAGATTTGAAGGGCTGTAAAGCTGTTTCTTCAGAGATCTACTTTTGCTGGGGGAGTTTGGGTTGTTTGTTCATTTCATACCACTCCATTTCCCCCTCCCCCCCAGCATTTTATTGGGCAGCGTGAGGAGTTTGAGACAGCACGTGATAGCATCCTCGTATGGCTAACAGAGATGGACCTCCAGTTGACCAACATTGAGCATTTCTCGGAGTGTGATGTCCAGGCAAAGATAAAGCAACTCAAGGTAAAGAATGCTTGAACAGGATGAGGAGGAGAGATGAGACAAGGGATATATTCATGGTGGGAAAAGAATTTTAAAAGCATTACACACAAATGCGGCCTGATGCAGTCCCTTTATTAGCAGGCTAAGACTTCAACCTCAGAATTTATGGACTATGTCAGGTTGCAATACATACTATTTTTGCCAGAGTGGAATATACTTACACTGTGAAAAAAAATTAAAAGACCAAGGGTGACAGTTTCCCTCCCCTAATCAAAAGAGGAAATGTTGAGAAAAATTATTAATGTCAAGTCTTCGTTATTGCTGACACATAAGAATTACAACATACAATACAATACAATACAATACACCAGGTTGGAAGAGACCTTCAAGATCATCGCGTCCAACCCATCAAACAATCCAACCCACCCAACAACTAGACCATACAGCCAAGCACCCCATCAAGTCTTCTCCTGAACACCTCCAGTGAAGGTGACTCCACCACCTCCACGGGTAGCCGATTCCAATGGGCAATCACTCTCTCCGTGTAGAACTTCTTCCTAACATCCAGCCTAAACCTGCCCTGGCGCAGCCTGAGACTGTGTCCTCTTGTTCTGGTGCTGGCTGCCTGGGAGAAGAGGCCAACCTCTGCCTGGCTACAACCTCCCTTCAGGTAGTTGTAGAGAGCAATAAGGTCACCCCTCAGTCTCCTCTTCTCCAGGCTAAGCAACCCCAGCTCCCTCAGCCTTTCCTCATAGGGCTTGTGTTCCAAACCCCTCACCAGCTTTGTTGCCCTTCTCTGGACACATTCCAGCAAGTCAACATCCTTCCTAAACTGAGGGGCCCAGAACTGGACACAGGACTCAAGGTGTGGCCTAACCAGTGCAGTGTACAGGGGCACAATGACCTCCCTGCTCCTGCTGGCCACACTGTTCCTGATGCAAGCCAGGATGCCACTGGCCTTCCTGGCTGCCTGGGCACACTGCAGGCTCATGTTCAGCCTACAATCAACCAGCACCCCCAGGTCCCTCTCTGCCTGGCCACTCTCCAGCCACTCTGACCCCAGCCTGTAGCACTGCCTGGGGTTGTTGTGGCCAATGTGCAGAATCCGGCACTTGGATGTGTTAAATCTCATGCCATTGGACTCTGCCCATCTGTCCAGCCTGTCGAGGTCCCTCTGCAAAGCCTCTCTGCCCTCCAGCAAATCAACTGCTGCCCCCAGCTTGGTGTCATCTGCAAATTTACTGATGATGGACTCAATGCCCTCATCCAGATCATCAATAAAGATGTTGAAGAGCATGGGGCCCAGCACTGATCCCTGGGGCACACCACTAGTGACAGGCCACCAGCTGGATGTGGTGCCATTCACCATTACTCTCTGGGCTCGGCCCTCCAGCCAGTTCCTAACCCAACGCAGTGTGCTCCTGTCCAAGCCACGGGCTGCCAGCTTGGCCAGGAGTTTGCTGTGGGGAACGGTGTCAAAGGCCTTGCTGAGGTCCAGGTAGACCACATCCACAGGCCTCCCCACATCCACGACATAATAGAGTTTTCAGTATGCAGCCAAGCCAAGAGGGGGAGCAAGAAGACCTCCACTCTGGACTTCCGGAGGGCAGACTTCAGGCTACTCAAGGAACTAATTCAGAAGGTTCCTTGGGAATCAGCCCTTAAAAACAAAGGGGTCCAGGAGAGCTGGACCTACTTCAAGGAAGAACTATTGAAGGTGCAAGAACAGGCTGTGCCGGTGTGCCGGAAGATGAGCCGCCGGGGCAGACGGCCAGCCTGGATGGGCAATGAACTTTTAATAGAACTTAGGGAAAAAAAGAGGGTGTATTATCTTTGGAAGAAAGGGGAGGCAACCTACAGAATGTTTAGGGATGTTGCTAGGTTGTGCAGGAAGAAAATTAGGGAGGCAAAAGCCCATTTAGAACTTAGCCTGGCCTCTGCTGTGAAGGACAACAAAAAGTCCTTCTATAAATAAATACATTTGACAAGCATTTCTGCATCAGAAAAATCATCAAATATCACATGTTATTTTATCCAAAATTCCAGTCTGTTAACTTCAGCATCTGTGCTTATTCAAGACATTTGATCAAGGTCATGGTTTGTTTGAAGAACTTTCTTTCCAAGTACAACAAGTGAGGAATGAGATGGTAGACCATGAGTTGTCACTGGTTTTGGCTGGAAAGTCTGCGGAATGCTAAATTAAATTGCTCATCATTCCTCATGCCAGAGTATTTGGAATGATTACTGTTTTTTTGCCAACACCATTCTTGCTGAAAAACTCTTTAAGATTTGATGCTTAATAACTTAGGTTGTTGCAATGTTGATTTTGTTGACAAAGCATAGACTTTTCTTTCATACAGGCTTTCCAGCAAGAAATTTCACTGAACAACAACAAAATTGAGCAGATAATTGTGCAGGGTGAGCAACTTATTGAGAAAAGTGAGCCCATAGATGCAGCTGTCATTGAAGAAGAACTAGATGAGCTGCGCCGTTACTGTCAAGAGGTCTTTGGACGTGTGGAACGTTATCACAAGAAGCTCATCCGCCTTCCTGTGCGTATACTTGCACACATGCATTTGTTTGGTTTGCTGCAGCTTTGCAAGTACGAGAATGAGGAGGTAGATGTTGGAATGAACTAACATGAAGCTTGTGCAGCTTTTCAAAATACCTGTGGTTTACCTGTTGTTTAATTTTGTTACAAGCATGAACATCTGCCTTCCTTTATATGCTAGTTATGTCCTGTTCGACAGCAAACTGACCCGTTGTGGAAATGTTGTAAATCCATGCATCCACTATGAAAATCCACACAAACTGGAGATTTGTAAAACATTGTTCATGGGGGTACCAGTGTAGTATGGGTAGAAAGAGCAACTCTTTGCTTTGTTAGGTAGTTGGATTGGCAGCTTGTTGAGATCTATTTTATTTTAAAACAACAGAAGGGAGAGAAAGTTGTCTCCAGAACCGGACACACAGTTGAAGAAGTGAGAGAAAACCAATTTTTTGTAGCTCAAGTCCCAGTGAATGAAAGGATCTAAACCCAGGGTTTGCAAAATATGGAAGAATATAATGAGAACAGTGGTCATGATGAAGGTCACTTAGACTTCTTATGACTTGATTCCAGAGTTTTGTTTAACTTGATGTCTGCATTACAGTGTCCTCAGTAAGGAGTCTGAGAGACATTTGCTTGATGTGAGACTTTGTGGTGCCTTAAGTAATTAAATGGTGTTATGTTTTTATTGCTTTGGGTTTGTAGTACACCTTAAAATAATGACAGGGAAGTGGAAAAGAATGTAAAATAGAAACCCCGTCTGGGTGACTGTTGCCTAATACTTCTGTATTTCACTGACCCAGGCTGACCATGCAGTGCTTCTGCATGTTTCATTGACTGGTTCTGTTTGCATTATGCTTCTAGCTGACAGATGATGAACACGACCTCTCTGATAGAGAGGTGGATCTGGATGAATCAGCAGATCTCTCTGACATACACTGGCATGACAAATCTGCGGACAGCATTATCTCCCCGCACCCTTCTTCCAACCTTTCGCTGCCTCTTTCCCAGACGGTGAGAAGCGAGCGATCAGGGCGAGATACCCCTGCGAGTGTGGATTCCATTCCTCTGGAGTGGGATCATGACTACGACCTTAGCAGAGACCTGGAGACAGCTGTTTCACGGGCACTGCATTCTGAGGAAGAACACAGAGGACAAGAGAAGGACTTCTACCTGAGAGGGGCAGCTGGTATAGCAGGTATGGTGGCAAATTGTGTGCTCCGTTCTCTTCTAGTAAAAAGAAGCAAATGTTACGTGTGTCATTGCTTGGCCAAGATGCTCATGGAAATGTATTTCAAAAAGCCCCCTGAAGATTTTAAATATCTTTCCCTAAGCAAACCGAGTGCTTCAACACAGCAATGAAGATTACTGGATAACTGCAGCCTTGGAAAATCACAAAGGCATATATGATGTGACAAGGAATTGGCTGTGTTTCTGTGCTTGTGGCCTGCCAGATGGAATATATTATCTGTAACAGCAATGCACCATAAGGGTTTTTTTGACTGGATGTCACAAGAAGTGCAGAACAAACTGATGAAGAAATGCCGCTAGGAGAGGTCCACAGACAAAGTCATGAAGTGCCTAAGTAAATCTTAACACAGTTCTCACACATGCAAGACTCCAGCAACTGAATGTTTAGCCTGAAGCTGGATCTTGCTCTCCAGTGAAGCTGGAAGTCATTTCTAAGTGTGTGTACTTTGTGTAATAAACCTTAACAAGTGAAAGTGCCCAAATGCAGCTGTTTGTGGAGGAAGATATACTGGTATATTATACTTAGATCTTGTGACTGTCTTTTGCTTTCCAGGTCATTGCTCTGAAAAGAGTCAGGTTTACCTGGATACTAAGAGACTTAGTAGCAGGCTCCCTGTGTTTCAGTCTTCATCCTTCTTCCTTCTCTAGAAAGGATGTTATTGGAAGCATTCATATATTCCGTGCTGTAAAGAAACCGCCATTGCTGAGCTGTCAATTTAGACTGTGCTTTTATTTTTTCAGATGTAGAGATCCCTGAAACTCTTGAGGCCTATGTAACACTCACAGAAAACGCCCTCAAAAATATCTCTGGTATGCATCAAAATAGACTAAGCACGGTCAGATGCAAACACAACAGTGCACAAGCACAACTTCTTTCTCTTCTCCTAGCATTTTCTATGCTTTTCACAGCTTACAAAATAATTGTTTCTTACATGGCAGCATTGGCATATTAATACAGAAAACCCCTGTTTCACTAGTGTGCTTAAAGGCATGGATGAAACAAAGATGTTTGAAGTACTGGTCCTCCCACCTCAACTAACTAGACTGAACTGACCAGTAGGGTGCTCTGGTCATTATTCTCTTGAGTCCCTTAATAGGACTTAATACTTTGTTAGGTCTCTGAAAGAAGAGTGGTTTCTGCAAATGTTAAGGCAGAAGGAAAGGATGTAGAGCAAAAACTAATTGTTTGGATTTGCACTTGTGTTTTTTTAAACACAGCCACAGCTTGCATTATTACTTAGGTATAAATTTTAAGCTTAGTTGTTGTTTCATGTGATAACAATGACAGTGTTTTAATCTTTTGTACTGGAAGATGATTTTTTTTTTTTCACGTTGTGTTTTCACACATGGATGTTTTGTTCAGAATTAGATGACTGGTGGTGGGATTAGGTGCACTTAAAAATATCTTCTCTCTGGGTTTCACAGTTTTTATCTTTTGAACAAATTACTTAATTGCAAATTTTGAAGTAGCAACCATTTAATATCTCAGCATCTGTGGCACAGTTCTCAGGTTCATTGCCTATTTATGTTTTATTAAGAATATAAATAATAGCAGTGCATCCAGAAAAATGTAACTTGTGACAGTTTTAAGGTGGTGAGGGAAAAGCAATATTGAACACTTTGTTCTGTACATTTGGGGTGAGGAAGTGTTTTATGTGAAGAAAGACTAACCATCCAAAAGATTCTGTAATTAGGTGAATAGAAAGCTACCATTATCTATGCATTTTTTAAATTGTGTTTTTATGAATAAATTCAAATTGTCTTTGTAAGCAGATGGAAATTAGGTACAGTGATCAAATATTGATAAGAGGGATCTCATATGGTCCTCTAGGCTGGAGCCTGCTTCAGCCTAGAAGTGGTTGTAGCAGATTCATATCACAGAATACAGCAGACCTCTGTAAGGAAAATACAGGTTAGTCTAGCTTCAGAAATGTTGGTATGAGGTCCAAATGTATTGGATAAATAATTCCATCTTGCAGATACTTTAAGCATAATTGTTGTGAAAAAGCCTACTTGGAAAAATATAAATTTTGGTGCTTAGTGTTGTTGCCTAAATCAGTTGTGGGCCTTCAAGACATCCAGTCAGCCTTGGATTTGTATACAACTTTCAGTCTTCAAAACTGTATACAAATAGGATCCTTTCATGTAACTTCCACTGTTTTTCAGTGGAGAGAATTTGAAAAAACATTAGGGAAAATGAAGTCTAACATGGGTTTACATTAGGAGTTTAGGGCACGAGGTTTTATTTGAGTGTGTTTGTGAAAGGCAGGGAGTGAGATGTTCTTCAAAATCAGTGAGGTTAGAACATGCTTTGCCAAGAACTAACCCCTTCAGAGAGGCAAGGAATTCTCTGAGGGAAAAAAATCACTTCAGAATAGTTTGCAAGCCTGCTTTAAGCTGTGGACTGTGATAGTATGCTTATGGCAAGTGTGTTCATTGGTATGGTCATCTGTCCTCTTGAAGGCTGCTAACATTCTCTAATGTACTAGTTATCAGTTCGCTTTAACATTGTATCACTCATAGTGCTGCAGTCACATTTCTCCTTTACTCTCTAATCTAGATAGTATTCCTGATACTTATTCTGCCTGGGCTAAAGACTTTAAAAAAAAAAAAAGCTTTGGGAAAACTTGCATGTACAGTCATTTTTTTAATTTCTGTTTTTTGATACAGGAGAACCTGGTGCACTGGAAGCACACATTCGACAGCTGGACAAGGCCTTAGACACCAGTCGTTTCCAAATACAGCAAACCGAAAACATCATCCGCAGCAAAACACCTACAGGACCAGAGCTGGATTCCAGTTACAAAGGATATGTGCGTATATTTTGGAGCACAAGTCAAATAAGCACTCTAGGCTTAAATTTGCTGTTGAAAGAAATAAAGCTATTTCAACAGAGCAATTGAATATTATTGCTTCTCAGATTTACTCATTCATATGGTTGCTACCCTTAACCATGTGCTATTGTTGTTTGTTATTAGTGTGTCTATAATAGCGTAAGATTACAGGAACATTACTAAGGTATTTTCCTCTTACATTTTTGCAGATGTTCAAAAGTTCTTTTTAATCTATCCAAAAGTTGTTTTTATCATCTAATGATGATACCTTTGTTTAAAATACCTCTGCTTTTAGAAGGAGGTGTTATGACTTCATGCACAGTATTCATTTTGCAGATAAATTATAAATGCACATCATGTGAGCAAGGTTGCATATATGGAATCCATCATTAAAAAGTTTTCTTGGAAAAGATTTCTGGAAGAAAAATCTCTAAATCATTCAAATAATTTTATTACTGATTGAATTGAAAAACTAGGTGTTTGAATATATAGTATTTCCACACTTAAGTTGATTTTCATTATCACATCTTCTGTAGGCTTTGCCATAGTGTTTTAACATTTGGAACAGATGGAACCTAGAGTCATCCATCACAATTTAGCACAGTAGCACTGAGGTATATCTATTTAGTCTGAACTGATGTTTTAAGCATTTATTGCCTTCATATGCATGTCTTTGATAGTATCAGGACAGATTGTTATCAATCTGTTAACTGATTTTTATCTTCACACTTAGACCTGCTTTTGGAAAATTTGGGAAGTTGCATTGATTCGTATTTTCCATACAATCAGTCCTGTTCAGTGCACACTGACATTTTTTGTTCGTTAACACAGATGAAACTACTTGGTGAATGCAGTGGAAGCATAGATTCTGTAAAAAGGCTTGGTTATAAACTGAAGGAGGAAGAAGAAAAATTATCTGGGCTTATTAACCTGAACAGTACTGAAACACAAACAGCTGGTAAGTAGCATTTAGTTCTTTGTTGGAAACCAATTACAAAAAGTGGTAAGCATGCAAAGCTTTTCTGAATAAATGGTTGTTATTATTTACTGATATATATATATCTACACAGCTGTGTCTGTTACCATGATCTGCTTGAAATCTCTTAATAAGAATAGTATTCCTGCATACCCCTTCAGATTATGAGATATAACCTGAAGCTTTTTGGAGCTCCTTGTGGCTGCAACACTTTTTATGTTGAATGTGTCTGATGAGAAGAGATTGCTTATATTACTGTGCAAAACACAAGACAGCATTCATTTCTTCTAATAGTAGCTTTCACTCCTAGTATTATCTGTCTACAGTACAGACATCTATAATCACCTTGTAGTATTCATGTACTTTAAGCATCAGCTGTAGAACAGGAGGTATCACATTTTAAAAACATGGATTTGTTTCAGAGACTTAGCTTGGCAGGATATGCTACCCATGCAGTCTGTGTAATTTTATTTTATTTTATTTTACTGTATTTTTAAAGGGACTGAATGATACAATTTATCCTTCTACTATAGCAATCCATGACAGCTAACAAAGAGATAGCTCCTAATTTATTTCTCCTAGCAAGGGTACTTAGCCAATGCAGCAGCAGCTTAGGCAACTGGAATGAGGTGTGAATATCAAATTTTGACAGATACAAATACCAGTGAAAAAAAATAATTAATATGTGGCTAGTTGGATGTACTCAGACTGCTTCTCTGATTTACATGTATGCTAATTTATGATATCTTTATACCAGTATAACCTGTTTGAGAGACCTGCATGTATCAATTAATTCCATTTGTAAAATCTGACATCAGAAAGTGGCAAAATTCCCTGGTGCATTGAACCATCCAGATTCCTCATTCTTCTTCTCCAACATCATGCTCCTCAGTATGATTTAGTTTTCAGTTTAGTGTTTCATGGGTTATGGGGGTTTTTTGTTTACATGGAGTAATTTTTTGTCACCTGATGTAGCTCTGTGTGTGGCTAATATTTTCTTGCTTTTGTTGAATTTGGTGTTTATCATTCCAGGTGTAATTGACCGATGGGAATTAATCCAGGCTCAAGCTTTGAGCAAGGAGCTGAGGATGAAGCAGAACCTCCAGCAATGGCAGCAATTTAACTCTGACCTTGATAGTGTTTGGGCTTGGTTGGGAGAAACTGAAGAGGAACTGGAAAAGCTCTGCCGCCTTGATCTCAGCACTGACATACAAACTATTGAGCTCAGAATTAAAAAACTGAAAGTGAGTTATATTTCTCTTTTCCATGAGTTACCTTGTAAACAGACCTGAATTCAGTAGGTATTTTACAGCTGCTTTGTTCCATTCTGCACATAGCAGGCTACCGCTAACAAGCGAAGTAACTGGGAAGGTGATTTTATGCATCATATTTTGGCAGGAAAATGAACTACTGGCATTTATTATATAATCCAAATTATTTTTTTCAAATAGTAATTCTGTGGAAATTCCATAATTCCAGAATGTACAGAGAATTCCTGATGTCAGCCAATCTGATGAAAGGGGGTTTAAAAGAATAAATTAAATTAAATCAAATCTGTTCTAGTCAAACTACAAACAAAAAAACTGCTGTGGTGGTTTGGCCCTGGTTTGCGGTCAGATGCCCACCAAAGCTGCTCTATTATTCCCCTTCTTGGATGCATGGAGAGGGGAGAGAAAAGATAATGAGAGGCCCATGGGTCACGATGCAGGCCAGGATGCCATTGGCCTTCTTGGCTACCTGGCCACACTCATGTTCATGCTCATGTTCAGCCTACTGTCAACCAGTACCCCCAGGTCCCTTTCTTCCTGGCTGCTTTCCAGCCACTCTGACCCCAGCCTGTAGCACTGCATGAGGTTCTTGTGGCCAATGTGTAGACCTCGGCACTTGGATGTGTTAAATCTCATGCCATTGGACTCCGCCCATCTGTCCAGCCTGTCGAGGTCCCTCTGCAGGGCTCTCCTGCCCTCTAACAGATCAACACCTTCCCCCAGCTTGGTGTCATCTACAAACTTACTGATGATGGACTCAATGCCCTCATCCAGATCATCGATAAAGATATTAAAGAGCATGGGGTCCAGCACTGATGCCTGGTGAACACCACTAGTGACTGGCCGCTAGCTGGATGTGGCACCATTCACCACCACTCTCTGGGCTCGGCCCTCCAGCCAGTTCCTAGCCCAGGGCAGAGTGCTGCTGTCCAAGCCACGAACTGACAGCTTGGCCAGGAGTTTGCTATGGGGGACTGTGTCAAAGGCCATGAGGAAGTCCAGGTAGACTACATGCACAGCTTTCCCCACATTCACCAGTCAGCTCACCTGATCATAGGAGATCAGGCTGGTCAGGCAGGACCTGCCCTTCCTAAATCCATGCTGGCTGTTCCAGCTACTACAGCAAAACACAGCACTACGATAGGGAGAAGATCTGAATGCTGCCTTTGTGATCTCTCCTGGATATTTTACAGCTATAAGAATCTTCAGATGTGATGGTCCACGACTTCACTTTCAGTTACTAGCATTTTGTAAACTTAAGCAAAAAAACTATGGGAGCCAATGTCAAAATGCACTGTGCTCCACACTACAAATGAAGTGGATGGACAGTAAAGACTATTTCCAACAATGATCCATCTAAAGAATATTAATGCTGATATTCACTGGAATCCAAATATAGCTGCTATAAGTACTACAAAGGTCACTGTGACATTAGACTTTTAAGTAAATTCTATGAAGTAGATGGAAAAGGAGGCATTTCATAAGAATCCTGTTCTCATCTCACCCACTCTTGGAATGCCCATTAATACCCTCCAAACCAAAAGAGGTGGAGTTTCTTTTGTGGCCTCCAGTGTAAACAAATCAGAGTTTTTGTACACTTCTTGCTTTTACAAATAAAGTTGTTTATACCCTTGTATGTTTTCTTTACCTCCAGCAAAAGCTTTTATTTTAAAATACTGTTGACAGCATTTTCCACTTGAAAACATGTTGATCTTTATCACAAAACTGAGAAGTGAAGGCTAAAGTTTTATTGTGAACTAAAGTGCAATTGTCCTACATCTCTTTTAAATTTTGTTGGGCCTACTCTGCCTTTAAAATATCTGAAAGATGAGCCAGGTCTTTAAAATTCAACTATGAGTTCAAGCTTTTAAGACTTTATAAGTTTAATTGGCTTGTTCTAGTTTATGCACAGTAAAATTTTAGTAGATGTTAAAGTGAACATTTGCAGAGTCACAGAGTGAGCACAGAAATCTTGTATCGAGAGTAAAGGGGCTGTTACTGTAAGGTCCCATTCTGCAGTTGCTGATGGCAAATCATTGGCTTCTTGTGGTGCCTTCTCTGCTTGGTTTTTCTGTATGTCACTCTTTATTAATTTATATCTTTTCTTCCTCCATCCTACTTTGTATTATCATCAAGGAGCTGCAGAAAGCAATTGACAACCGAAAAGCAATCATCTTATCAATCAATCTGTGCAGCTCAGAATTCACTCAGTCTGACAGCGAAGAGAGCAAGAAGCTTCAGGAGCGCCTGTCTCAGATGAATGTGTCCTGGGACCATGTGTGCAGTACCATCGAAGACTGGCGGTGCTCACTGCAGGATGCATTAATGCAGTGCCAGGTCTGTATTGTGCTTATTTTAAATTGTTAGCATCCTACATATCAAAAATGTAAATCATGTATGTTTTTGATGTGCACATTGTTCAATCTGAAACTTGCCCATGCAAGCCAAAATTCAGCTTTGGTGTGTGTTTTCTGGCAGATACACTTGCAGCACCTGATGCTTGTAGTTCCAGCTCAAGATTTTCTAAATTTGTTGTCTCTGGAATAGTAATCTAATCTAATATTCTACACTTCCTTGTAAGTTATGTTATTTAGCCAGTAGGACCTATCATAGGTAAAACTAAAAATTTTGAATATGATGGAATTTTCTGCTATGCTGTTAACAACATCACTCATCATTTGCAGGATTTCCATGAAATGAGCCATGGTTTACTGCTTTGGTTGGAGAATATTGACAGAAGAAAAAATGAGATTGTGCCCATCAATCCAAACTTGGACTCAGAAACACTGCAGGATCATCGAAGACTTCTAATGGTAGAGCTATAATCACCCCCTTCCGTCCCAAAAAGAACACTGCCTAATCAGATATATCTTTATCTTGAGGGTTAGCTTTGTATATTGCATGCTAACACACAACTGGGAAACCTTTACTTTGATAGGGAACATTTCTCACTTCTGCTAGTAGCTTAACTTGTGATTTATGATTTCAGGCAACTGCTGTCTTATCTTCCTGTCAGATGAGAAAATTTTATGGCTTCTCTTTTAATTCCATTTCATTAATTTGAAATGTCCAGTTTTGTGAGTTCTAGCTTTTTTAATCTGGTGCTTGCCTTGGCAATAGCAAATCAGACGTGAACTGCTGGAGTCTCAACTGAAGGTGGCATTACTGCAAGATATGTCCTGCCAATTGCTAGTCAATGCTGAAGGCAAGGACTGTCTTGAAGCCAAAGAGAAGGTGCATGTCATTGGAAACAGACTGAAGCTTCTCTTGAAAGAGGTCACACGTCATATTAAAGACCTGGAGAAAATGCTGGACATTTCAAGTAGTCAGCTGGTGAGTCACATCTTATTTCTTGCTATTTGTTGAGGATACATTTCCCCCTGTTTTGACTGACTTGATCTATGCTATTGGCTGCACTGTTTCGGTTCTTTACCATGCTTAGCAAGATGACACACATGTAATCTTGAACACCAGAAAATACCCTTACGTTTCATTATGTAAGTGTCTCTTCTGTGATACGGTGTGCTGCTTTTTTTTTTTTTTTAATTCAGGTGTTTTGGGGGGTGCTGTTTGGTGTAACAATAAGTATTGAACATCTCGGTTTGTTTATCCCACCATTACAGATTCAGTCAACTGGCAAAGCATGTGAGATAATTATTCTGGTTGCAGTACTGAAAATTATAGTGTGTCAGTTGTCACTGGAAAGGAAAATAATGCTTACCCTATTGCAGAGAAAAATAATATCATGAAATAAGTTGTGATAGCTTAATAAATCTCTCAGTGCTTTGAACTGTGCTCCAAATCTCTTCAGGTTATCATGTATGCATACATCTTTGCCAACAGCAGTGGGTATAAAGTAAAGATTTCAAGATTCTCCTTTAGTTAACTTTGTTTAAAGGTTTGGATTAACAGAGTGCATACAGCATGAAAATTCATCTCTTTCCTCCTTCTAATGAATTTTCACCTGTTCACATAAAACCTCTTATCATAATTACAGGCCAACAAAGGGCATCTGTTTTTATCCCCGTGTTGTCTTTGGTGGAAAATGGGTCACCTAAAACACTTAAGTTTTAATTCTGTTTGCTTTTCCTTCAGGTCCAACCACAATCTAGAAAACATGTAATGCTTTAGTCTTTAAGAAATTTGCTAACAAAATTCAACGTTTGTATGTTTTGGAACTAAATCTGCTGGGATTTCACTTACTTTTGGGTTTTTATTTAGTTTGCTTACCTGAACAGCTAATTGCTGTATTTTCTGAGCTCCATTCTCTCTGAACTTTAGGAGTTGTCCTCATGGTCCTCTGCTGATGAATTAGACACATCAGGATCAGTGAGTCCTGTATCTGGAAGAAGCACTCCAAGCAGACAGAGAACGGTAATGTCACATAATGTGTATTTTGTGCCACCCCCTGAGTGGGAGATTTAGATGTCTGAAGTACCTCTAGCCAGCTGGAAGTCACCCCTTCTCACTCAGTAGGAAAGAGAATGGCATAAACCAAGAGAAAAACACAGCTGCTTTCCCCAGCCCTGCTGCATATCCCATCCTGCATGAAATCAGAAGTAGTAAATACTATCAAACACCAGGGCTGTCAGTGTGGTTGATTTACCATGGTATGGCATGTCGTGTCTCTTGTATTTTGCTCTAGTGATGGCAGCACCCCAAAGTCTAGTCTTGTCTGATACAATCAGTCCTCCATTTCTGTTTGGCCTTCTCTTCAGAGCTGCTTCATCGAGAATCTCAATAAGGGTGGCTGGTTGGCTTTTTTGTCATTTCTGATGAAGGTTGCAGATGGTCTTATTGAGACTTTGGATGAATAGCTAAGTAGAGCTGAAGGGCATCAAACGTTATTCAAAAAGGCTAGTTGCGCAGGACCTAAGCAGTGGCTACGATGGCAACTCTGGAGAGTTGTCTGTTTGCATCGCTGGCACAAAATTCAAGAAATATAGCAATACATGCCTAGTACTTAACACTTCCATACTCTGAGCCCAAAAAGGAACTGCAATTATTTTGTCTTTTTCTGCAATTCTGTTGGTTGATTACTTTTGCTTTTTTTCCTTATTTCTATAAACAATCAGGTTGGTGTTTTTGGTTTTCTTTTTGGGTTTTGTTCATTTGCACTTTGTAAAGCCTCTTAGTTCTGTCTTGATTAACTTTAAGGCTCTTGAAATTGATTGGTTTTTATTTTTAATGTCTTTACATTCACTAGTTTTCTTTTAGATGCTAGAATGAGAATGTAAAGGAATACTGGCTTTTCAAACAGAGAAATAATATAACCCTTAATGTTTCATTTACAAGTTCAATGCTTTTATCTTCTAAATTTAAACTTAAACACATAATAAAAGGTCTGATATCCCAGATGTAACTGGAGCATGCTTGACCATTACAGGAAATGGAGAAGTATTTTACCATAAACTCTTCATCTAAAGAGCATGTAGAGTCATAATATGTTTCATCTTAACATTTTAATAAGCATTTGTCTGCCTCTAGTGTCTATGTACGTGCCTATTTTTGTCCATAATAAATTGTATGATTCCTTAGGGTCTGGTTTTCAAACTACTGGGTATTTGCACCCACAATTTTGGAGACTGAAGTGATGCTGTTTAGAATTTCAGTGCCAAATGTACTGTTGCTAAATAAATAAAAGCTAATACCAAAGATACGATCAGAATTATAATAATTTAACTGCATTAGATATTCCAGCAAATAGTTGTGAGTGCAGGAATGTACCTACAGTTATTTGGCCTTCAAAATTGTGGGAGGAAAAGGAGTGGACAAGAGGCCAGACTCATCAAAGGAGACCCCTGGATCACTTTTCCTTGAGAATATAAATTTTACTGCATTTACATTTTGAAATATTTGCATTTGCCCATATTCCACTCTTTTTTTTTTTTCTATTTCATGTTGTAAATTATTTGAGCCAAATTTCTAGCGATTTTGTAAAAGATTCCAGACCTGTTCATAAACGTAATGACTAAACTGTTATTTTCACGTTCACTGTGTCTGTTCCAATCATTTCCATACTCAGCTAGGTGCAAAGAAAAGCCAGTTTCCTTGGTTCATGAGTATTGGTCACTTAATTTGATTTATTACTTTTTTTTTTGTTACGTTTCCTTTGCTGCACTTTTAATTTAGTTTCATCAGTAGCTTGTCTTTATTTGCCTGGACTGAACATTCTTCTTTCTTTACCCCCTATTCATTGCAAACAGCCACGGGGCAAATGTAGTCTCTCACAGCCTGGACCCTCTGTCAGCAGTCCACATAGCAGGTACCTTATTCTCCTGGTTTCCGCACTCTGTTCTAGAACGCCAAGAGGATGATGGAAATTGGCCGTGAGTCCTCTGTGTCTGCACTGACTCCGTCAGGAGGCCACTACTTGAACAAGTGAAAATTTAACATTTTATTAATAGTTTGGCAAAAGGAGCTCTCAATGACTTCAAATTCTTTGTTAAATAGAAGTAGTGGCTAATCCTTGAATGTCTACAGGATGACATGTAATCAACATTTAATTTTCTTGTGGCTGATCAGAGTGAGTGGGTGTTTACCCTCATCATATTTTAGGATTATTTTGTTGTGGTATGATTTAACAGAAATACTAGTAGGTTCATGGCAAACGCTTTTTATCATCCTCTTTACATCTAGATATTAAATTAAGACAGATAATAGGCCAATACCATATTCTAGAATTCACAAAACCCACAGATCTGGATGAGACATACTAACTTCCTTTGCTTGCTTTCTTTTTTCTTTTTCTTTTTTTGTTGGTTTGTTTATGTGTTTGTTTGTTTGTTTTTCCCCCTGAAATGTTTCGTTCAGTTTGTGGGTTTTCAAAACTTAAAACTCAAAATGAAAAGTCAGGATGTTAGGATTTTGAGACTGGGTCACTTTCTCTCCCCTCCTAAGACAACTGCAATTTAACATGCTAACACTGCCATGACTTGCCAAGTGCTTGCATCCATGTTTTGCTCTGAGAGCGGTACTTTCTCATCTCTGTCTGACCAGTAGAGAGCAGGCTTGCAGCTACAGCTTTTTGCTTTCCACCTTGTCGCCAGCAACCTGTCATCTCTGCAGTTTAACAATGCTTCACATTCTTTGTTGTTGTCAGTGTGATGTGTGTACCTTCACTCTTTCACTGATGAGTTCACGAGCCTCTGGAGTTATGGAGTTAAGAACATCCACAAAAGTAAATGAACAGGGCAATGTGTATAAAGAGCACATCTTTTGCTATTTCGGTATCTTTCATGTTGCAACACCTAAAATAATCAGGAAGCATGGTGAAAACATATTTGTTTTTATAGTTAAGTACTAAGTCTAATTTGTTCTCTATATATTGAAAATTAATTAATTTAAAAATAATTCCTGTTAAAGTAGAGGATTTGATGTTAGAAAGAAGGCAGTATTAGATTTTATATAGCAGTTGGGCAGTAACCAAGCAGACAAAAGATATCTGAAGAGAATAATTTTTTTCATGGGCAAAATCAAGGCTTTATTCAGCAAATTTATTCTTACGTATAAAGTAATACTTCTTCTAAAAGTTTGCTTTACATGTGTACTTAATGACTGTGAATAAAGTGGCTTAGCTACAAAACCACACACAAACAGTGGAGTATCTTTCACTGCTTCTATTGGCCCTAAGAAGCTGCCTTATTTGAGGGGATTTTTTCTTATGATTATTATTATTTGAAACACAAGGAAACCGCACAGAAAATAGGTCTGTTTCTGTCAAATGGAGAAAAATAATTTTTCCAACTTGAGTCTGCTGTGAAGCTTGGCACTTTGTTTCTTGTAGGGACTGAGATAAGGGAAGAGTGGGGCTTTATTCTACAGCCATTAACAGATAGGAGTCACGGAGGATGTCTTTGGCAGATCAGCATGATTGCACTAGCAGTGTTATACTCAGGAATGTATTGTGTGCGCTCTTCTGCTTTTCTGTGTAGCCAGACCACTTCTATGAACCTTTTGAGAAGGTTTCTAGTTGTCGACGTGAGCCCCTCGCTCAAACTGCAGCTAGCAGAGCTTTGCCGCTTAAAGATCAGCCTCTATTCTAGCAGTGGCACTGGTGCGGCACCTTTCAGATCAGATCTTTCAAGCACTGTTTATTAACACATCTTGGAGCAGTACAACACAATGTTCAATTTGTCATTCAGACAAGCATGGAATACGAATGAGTCACTACTGAATAGGAAACTTAATCAAATGCGCAAGCCAGACAGGTTGTGGTTGATGTATAATGTGGTTTTAACTGATAAAGCAGTACAAGCTGTCACTGTGTTCTTTAATATTTTGACATGCCTCTGATCAGAGTACTTTGTGTTTGATCTTGCACTGGACCAGCAAATCCTGTTAGAGTTTAGTGTATGGAAGAACTAAAGTCAATTTTTAAAGGTTTATCATGCAGGAGGTTGTGAAGGAAAGTTCACTTAAAAATTAGAGGCCCCATGCGTTGCGAGTAAAAAGTGCGATTTTTACCTTCCCCGTTATCCCAGTAAAAAGACAAGCATCCACAGTGTGATGCTGAGCAAGATACAAACTTAGACTAGATGTTATGTTGGGGATTCAACTACAGGGTCAATCAAAAGTTATTCATAATTCTGTGCCAAGTGGGAAAAGCAAATCCAAGAACCAGCTGCCCTTTCTTCATCAGTTTAATAGAGGTGTCAAAAATGTATACCTGGATCTCTGCCTGTGTATTTTTTTCAAGGGATCAAAATGTTAGAAAGATTAAAATAGTGGTACAGTTTGCTCAGGGATGTTGACCTTGTCTCTCTTGAGCAGCTCTATTCAAGTCTTGGTGCCACAGAGCCAGTCTCCATTTCCTGCTCTCCTTACACCCCTCCAAATGAGCAGTGGATCCCTAAAGGTCATTTGTGGTCCTGGAGCAGACCAGGCCACAGAACTCTCCAGGCCTTTGGATGTGAAACAACAGTCTTTGTGGCACAATAACTGAAACACAAGGTTTGAGCTTGGCTTGTCACGGTCCTTCTCTCAGTTATCTCCTATGTTCTCACTTAGAGCTTGTTACTTAAACGTCATATTTAACTTCCATTACTATGGACATATTAATCTTCTTTACAGGGTCAGCCTATCTGAGGTTGGGGTAATACAATGCTGAGAGATAGGGAGAGAATCAAAGTAAGACCACAGCAAAACAAGATTGCTCCCAGAGTCTCTTAGACCACCAAGAGGAGTTGTTGCCTGCTGTTGTGGGCAGTGGATTATACTTTTGCCTTCATAACTCTAGCAAATTCCATCTTAAAAAATTAGAAGCAGGGGGAACAAAAAAAAAACTATTAGAAGTTTGTTACCAAATTTATTGTATTATCTGGAAGTATAATCATTTCTGTCTTGACTATAGAGTGATTACCCATTGGAATGGGCTGCTCAGGGAGGTGGTGAAGTCGCCATCATTGGAGTTGTTTAGAAGGAGACTTGATGGGGTGCTTGGTGCCATGGTTTAGTTGATTAGATGGTGTTGGATGATGGGGTGGACACGATGATCTTGAAGGTCTCTTCCAACCTGGTCTGGTCTATTCTATTCTATTCTATTCTATTCTATTCTATTCTATTCTATTCTATTCTATTCTATTCTATTCTATATTGATGACTAGATCTGGTAATTTGGGTTGGTGCCAACATTAACCTTTATTGTAACAACTGTTCACTCTTCTGGCTGTTCAACATGAATTTATAAACATAGTTTTAGTATCTCTCATGTTTTGTATTGGTAAGCTCAGCTCTTTATTCTCTTCATAAGAGAAATACTCCATTCTTTTGACTCCTTTAAGCTTGTGTAAGTTTTAATACATCTTCCAGAAGTATGTTAACTAAAATGATACAAACTGCCCAGGTGAGATCTCACTAGTGCCTCATCATTAAACACATCATTAAAACTACCCTATTCTCCTATGGAAGTCTTGAACTGAAATATATTTTTTAATTTCTTTTGTCCCTTTTCACAGCTACTTACAAGCCCCATTATTGTTTATGGTTATCCTATGTCAAACAGCTCTAGATTATCTTCTTTATTGTCTGAGTCTGAAATTCCAAATTTATAGCAGACATTTTTATTGCTTATGTACTATAATTACAGTCACCATCACTGGAGGTGTTTAAGAAGAGACTGGATGAGGCACTTGGTGCCATGATTTAGTTGATGAGATGGTGTTGGGTGATGGGTTGGACTTGATCTCGAAGGTCTATTCTATTCTATTCTATTCTATTCTATTCTATTCTATTCTACTCTATTCTATAATTTTTTAGTCCTTTAGCTGCTTTTAAAACCTTTTGGATTCACCCACTTTTTTTTTTTCTGTGCAAGAAGTCAATCCTAATTTATGATTGCAAAGACTTCAAACTTCTGTTACCATGCAGATTAAATTTTCTGGGTTGATATTTTGTCATTTTCTTTTCATAAGGATCAAATCAAGACTCATCCTTAATTAACTCCAGTAATAGCATCCTACTATCCCAGCAGCACCTCTTTCAATGTAAGCCTGTTGTCTGCATGCCATTAGTCACTTTCCTATTAGACTCACTGTATTTGTTCTCATCAGCTTTGCTTGCATGGTAAATTCTTCTGTTATAAACTTCCAGATGTTTACTGCAGTGCAGATACATTATGTCAACCTACTTCTCTTGAAAATTAAAGAGAAAAAAAAACTCCTAAAAAATGCCAATCATCTTTATAAGAAGGTACTCATCTGAACAGAAATTAAAGTTCATTTTTCCTGTCCAGTCTGTAGGCTGATAAATTAGCTTCTTCTCTCTTGCAATGCTTAGGAAAGAGTCCCAATTTCACTGATATTACAAACTCCCAAGGTAAGGCCAACTATTGCTTGCACTTCTTACATTAATTTATGACATTTCTTGACATAAACAAGCTTACTGTTGGCCAGATCTGCAGCTGTGCCTCTCCTTTTTATCTAGTTAGTATGAATTGTGTATGGAGTGAGTGGCAGATGGCCTTACTTCCTTCCCTCCTTAAGCAGGGGGCAGTGTGATAAATAGTGTAGCTAAAGGTAAAGATGCAAGCACAAGAGAAATAAATTAGATTTTTCTGCAAAGTGGCCTGCAGTACTTCAGCTTTCCTTTCTATGGCTGGAGTAAACTGGAGTTCTGGTGCTTATGAGCAGTGAGTCTTTTTATTAACAATGTGTATTTTTAACCACCTCTCCTTACCAAATGCATTAAAACACTCTAAGATGAGCCATTCCATTTTTCATCCAATTATGTAGATTAAAGAGGCTAACTTGAAATAAACATAAAAATACAGCATTTGAACTTTTTAGAATCCCAGCACTGAAGATGTTTTCATAATGGTTCTTTATTTGCTTGTTTAATTGTTTTCATGCAGCATTAGAAACTATTCTTCAACACTCCACTGTACAAAAAGTGTTCTGAAGAACTTCACAATGAACTATTTTAATGTTTGAAAAAATGTCCATATTCCTGCTTGAGATCAGCCATGCATCTTACACAGACCTCTCTTCTTCAGACTTTGCTCATGATCAAACAGTTACCCACTGCAGAAATGTGGCCCTTTTGGATTAGGATTAACAATATTTGTACAATGAGAGCCTTGTAAATAGGGTAGACTGTGCAATCAAATGCTTGGAAGGTGATTAAGCGTTCCCTGTTCCCTTTGTTCCCACTTCACTCCATTAACTTCCTGTCTTAGCATTCTGAGACAGTAGACATCCTGAACTAATTGAACTTTAATATGGAATGCTCTGATGCTGTTAAATGTGCCATATCCTTTCAGTGTGCTTTATAATATGTGATCTTACATTATGCGATAAGCAGCTTTGCATCCAGGGTACAATAACATGAACTCAAACACGTGGTCTGTGGTTTGATCATTGCTCCTTCCTGGAATATTTAGGTCGAGTTAATCATTTAACATGTGTGTGTGTGTGTGTGTGTGTGTGTGTGTTTGTTCATGTATCCATTGGTCCTTTGCCACAATGAGATGAAACCCATATATGAACAAGACAGTAAGAATAATCTCAATCCTAAAAATGATTTTTCTTCTGAACACGTGAGAAGGGGACCCTTGCCCAGCCTGGCATGGTTTTGAAGCTGATATTTTGGGGTTTGCGTGCTTTCTGACATAGGTTTTGATTTATCTGCGAGATGGGATCAAAAAGACAAAGGGAAGGCAAGGAGACACTACAGAACCATCACTCTTTACTTGCTTTACTGGGGAGCATTTGACCTCAGCCAACAAGTCTGATCTCCCACACCCTCAAGATGAGACTAAATTCACCTTTCTGATTATTTTTCCCCTCTTAAAACTTAGCTAACCGTAGATATTTTTCTGGAGCTTCACAATCATGGGAGCCATGTGGATGTTTTATAGCATCACATCTAAGACAAAATCCATGACCTAATGTTTTAATGTAAATGTTCTTGAAGCAAATTATTTGAACACTACAAGTTCTTCCATTTTTGGCTAGTGCTAGAATTCAGTACTTTTCCATGCCATTTAATTACCACATTGAGACCATCAGATTTTCATTTGCATCATCACTCTTTTCAGTCATTTGAAAGTGATAATCTGCATATTAGATCCTTGAAAGTTTCATTTAAAAAGGAAAATAAGATATCTATGTCTTTATCCTTCATTAAAAAGTAGATTTGATTTCTTGCACTTAATTCAAAGTGTCTCTTTGGAAATGTTTGTGTTAGGTCTTACCTCTCCCATAGGCATGTGATAGATGTGTGTCATTTTCAAATCAGATCCATAGGCATGAGGGAGAAAACCATTAGGAAGGTGATGGTGTTAAGTCAGTTGAGCAGATAGATTTTAACTGCTGATCCAGTGCAAGATGCAAAATACAGTGTGCTTTCTAGAAAATGAATCATCATGCCTGCATATTGGTGTGTTAATTAATTGAAGCTTGACTGCTCCTTAATGCATTATACCCTTGTGGATACAATATACAGAAATTCATGTAGACAATTCTGCAAACCAAATGCAACTGCCATTTTAAATGAGGAGGCTTCCTTTTCAGGCAGTGTGTATTGAACATATGAGAGGTGTGGCTCATCTTTATGCTCTCCTTCTCTGGAGTACGGTGCTTTAAGTGGAGAGTCTTCCCCATAACTGACAAAGGGGCTGTGAAACCACAAAGCCCATTCTGTTGTGATCATCTGGTGTTTTCCTACCCAGTCTAGAAATATGGAGTGTCCCTAGAGTGCTAGGGAAGTGGCATGTTGGGTGAACAGTACCTCTGCAGTTGTAAATTGAAGTCTGTGCAAATTGGAAACCAGCCTTCAGGGAAGCCTGGGTGCTCAAGGGCAACCTCTGTTGCAGTAAGGTTTGAGTGTGTTCATTTGCCCATCCTCTTTTCTCAGGTCCAGAAGAAGTGGCTCAGGTTCCTCCCCTTCTGAGACTGGGCCAGCATGGCAGCGCCCATCCTTCTTCCTCAGAGTCCTCAGAGCTGCTCTGCCACTTCAGCTGCTCTTGCTGCTGCTGATCGGGCTAGCTTGCCTGGTGCCAATGACCGAGGAGGACTACAGCTGTACGATGGCAAACAACTTTGCTCGCTCTTTCCACCCCATGCTAAAATACATGAATGGTCCACCTCCATTATGAATGAGACCTGTGAGACAGTGAGTGACCTTGCTGGAGTGCTAGCTGGAAGGCAGGATGGTTTTAAAGGGTGACAGGCTTCAGTGTGGCAGGTTTACATATCTGCCATGGCCACCACAGTGTTTGTATCATTCGCTGCTGGCACTCAGCTAGTAATGCATCAGTGTATCAGTATCAAACTGCACAACATATTACCTGAGTTACATCATTTCAATGCTTGCATCCTGGGTACTAAGGAGGATGTGACTAGGAGGACCAAGAAATGTCCTTCTGTCCAGCATTCTGGATCTTTTAGCCACTTTATATCCAGGTCATTGCCCTGTACTATGCATAACCAAGGACTTGATACTGTAGATCCTTTTCTGTGTGCTGCTCTAAATGAGCCATTAGCCAGTCTTTGTTAAATACCCTCTCAGTATCTACAGTATACAAAATAACCAGTGCTAAAAAAAGTTTAGAACATTTGTAACATACGATTTTAAAGGATCTTGTATGGTGATGTATTATTCCCCACGGTTTCTGTTTCGGGCATGATGATCTAGCTTTTGCTTTGGATGCACAAGGTGTAAATCTGAGAAGCACTTTTTTTAAGGTTAAAAAAAAAATAAATGGATGTAATAAATCATAAAAATGGTTTTATGAAGAAAAATGTTGAATGTCAAGTTGAAAAACAAAGAACATATTTATGTATGTACAGTTTGCTAAGCCAAGTTTTGTTTGTATTGATTTCTTTGCATTTATTATAGATACCATAAAATATTTTGTCTACGTGCTTTTTAATGACTATCGAAACCTCTAAGTTTAGAATGAGATATGTATAGTATAAAAAAAACCCCACCCAGAATATTTACATATGCTGCACTTCTAAAACGAATTTTAAAATGCTGTATCAAATCAACAGTATTAGGTACATGTTTGAATGAGCAGATCTGGAAAACTCTACAAGGGCAAACAAAGTATTGTGTTAAGAAGTCGTGCTAATATTGAAAGCTGTGCATAATTTGAACTGATTGGTTATTTCAGGTTTTTATCTCAAGCTGCTTCTTGAAACCCCTGTTTCTCTCTCTCTCTCTCTCTCTCTCTCTCTCTCTGTGTGTGTGTGTGTGTATGCACTCATGTGGACCCTTTGGCAGTTGAGGTTGTACCAGTCCTCACTAAGCAGATTTTTTTTTTCCTCTTGGTGTACTGGAAACTTCTTAATAATTCTCCCTAGTGACTTAATACCAAGATAGATGTTTATGGTATGCCAATAGTTACTGTAGTGGAATATGCCCAAAACATAAGCAAAATAGCAGAAAAAAAAACCAAAACAAATTGAAAACTGGTAAATTTTCCAGCAATGTTGCAGTCTGAGCAGTGGCAGACCCTTTGCCCAGTCAAACCAGAACTCGGCCCAAACAGGATTCTTTTCACTTATGAAAAATTAGAGAGCAGTTACTGCTCTTCCTTAGGTTTGGGTGGTTTTAAGCCATGACACACAATGTGATTTTTTTTCCTGTAAGTTACATGTTTTTACTTAGAAGATACTGGTCTATATAACAGAAAAATTAAAAAAGCTGGAAGAAAATACAAGCACATTCATGGCTGTTACATGGGATTATTCTGGGATGTCATCATTTGAAATGGTATGAGAGGAAGGCGTTCAGAGCTAGAGTACCACAAGCTGAACTCCAGCATTTGGAGGAGCCAAAATAAAACTTCCTTTCCAGGTAAGTGTAAGGTTAACATTTTCCCAAAAGGGATTTTGTGTGTCAGCAACGTATCTTCAATGTCCAAGAGTCAGATTTGAACTTACACAAGTATGTAACCTTTCCAAAGCTTAGTTTCCTTCTGTTCGGGTGGTTAATTTTTTGTTGCAAGATATTTTTGTTCTCTTAAAAAAAATATGTGTATAGCAAAGATTAAAAAGACTAATTTAGTGAAATCAAGGGTCTCAGCCTGACTTTGTCTCCTGTTTTCCAGACATCTATTGATAATCTCATGGAAGTAGATTTTATCTAAAGGCCAGTAGATAGCCTGTGAGTATCAACATGTGGAAGAGCATTCTTTTGAAGGAACGAAGCAAAAAGTCACAGTTGAGACCAGTGTTCCCTTCTTACAGTGTTTAAAAACTAAGTGAGAGGCGAGGAGAGGTTAGAAAAGAGTTGGTTAGGAGGGAAGGAGGAGTGCAAGGTAGAGTGCTCAGTTTTAATTGTCAGATGCAATTAATAAAGTACTTTATGAAACTTGTGCGGGGTAGCACCTGGCATGCTTTGGATTGGAACCTGTCATTTGAATTTTGCTGGCTATTTTGCCACTCTGTAGCCCCTGCTCCCATTGGTTGTTTGGATGTGTTCCCCACTCCTCTGACACCTAGGGAAGAGCAGCAAGTCTTCTGCAGAAGGAAAGCAGAATTTGTACACCTCATTCAAACTCACAGGGGTGTGAAGTGGAAGGGGAATGGTTCCATCTTGTTAATGATGGTCATGCCCTTTTATTTTCTGTCACCTCTTTAAATGTTTAGTCTAGGGAGCTAGAGCAAGTGATGAACTTCCAGAGAAGGGGAGATGAAGCTGGTTAAATAGACAGGGGAAAACTGATGTGAACATTTCATAATTAATTCCATAAATAGAGTTAGGGTTAAGGAGGAGAAGAAGCAATGACATTTAAAAAAAATTAAAGAATCTGGAAGGTCACATCATCAAGTGTCAGCAGCTCTTTACAATTCAGTGCATTTTTGGCTGATGATTATGTACAGGGCATACATGCCTCTGTGGTTAGCTGTACCTGCTATGCCTTGCTTCCTTTCCAATGTTTCAAAGCAAAGCTTCTTTTCTTTTTAGCCTCAAGCCCTGAGCCCTAGCCCCAGAGCTAACTATATATAGTTCCAATATATTGCCTGTTAATTTGAAAGAGAAGTTAGATACCAAGAATTTTCTTTTGACCCTGAGTGATCTGCTCACAGATCAATCCTCCCCCAGAGCAGCAAACTCTACAAGTCACAGTGACAGACACACAGGAGGAAAATATCATAGGAAAAATGCAGCTTGTAAATATTAAATCTCCCATGCCTTCAGGGATAGGAATGTCAGCCAGTAAGCTAGTGTCCCTAGGGCATCACAGGCAGTTTGTGCCAGTAGGTTAGAAGATCCCTTGATTCCCACTTCAGATTCCTTACTTTCAGGACTTTCAGTCTGAGCTCCATAAAACCAAAATCTGACCAGTTAAAGTGATTAGCATAATAGGCTTCTCCAAAAGGAATTTCCTGGCTCTGAACTCATTTCATTATGACTTCAAATGTGATTATGCAGAACTGGATCCTGATGCTACAAACTGGCACAAGATCAAACCAGAAATAGCCTGGCATTTCCTAGGATCCTGTTAAAACAAGCTCTTTCCCAAGAGCAGCAGTGATGTGAAGTTCTAGCTTGAGTTGCAAAACCCAGTATGTGTATTGATCACCACAGCATGAACCAGGGTAAGCAGGTTCAACTGTAGGGCGGGGGAAAAAGAAAACACCACCACCCATAAAGCTGTCAGGCATTGGGGCCAGCGGGGCTGGCCTGCTTTGCTGCCTGGGCATGTTTCTCATCCCAATAATGACAAGATGCTCTCTCTGCAATGCTGTCACGGATGACTTACGTGTGGACAAACTTCTTAAGAAATGCACAGGTTACAGTCTGAGATGCCCTGTCTCTGTGCTAAGTTTGCAACCAGTCATCTACCCTCCTTCTGAAGCATCTCATCTGCTTGGGCTCTGCAAGTATGAGGGACTGATTTCTGGTAATGTGCCTTGAGCCTTGGCTGCAAGGAATGAGAAAATGCAGAACTCTGAGTCTGTGTTGAAGGCAGATGTTCATGATAACATAGTAGTAATAGTGCAAAACAATTACCACCATTTGCCCTGAACTTACTGCTTTTTATTTATGGAGTTCAGTTTCTGGACCATGCTTTACAAAATCTGAAGGTAGACTAAGAAGTAATAATTAGAGATGTCAGACAGCATTAGGAGTACAAATGATCTGAAGCTGACAAAAATAGCATGCCCTTATTCCTCACACCTGTGAGCATCGTGATACCCATTGCCTATCCTCCACCCTGTTCCAGCAGTGATAGCAGCTTCATTCTGCAACAGATCAATAATTTCTTGCCACTGGTTTGCCAGGCTTACAGCTCCACTGCAAATGCTGTGAATACCTACTGTCTGGTTTTCTACTTCCTTAGAACTTTCTCCTACAGCTTGTTGTTGAACAAAGACAATGGTGCTGGGATTGTCTCATGAACAGCCATCCCTGGTGCTTGGAGTCTTGTACTGTTTGTGACTGAGAACACTGTTTACAACTAATAGCACCTCTCAACATGCTCATCACCTTCGTCTGTGCATGTTCAAAGGCATAACAGAAACTAGTTGCTCACAGTTTTCAAACTACATAAACTGCTATCAGAATTGAGCAGATGTAGGAGGATTCTGGGAAATAGGAGCAGAGGCTGGGACAAGAAATACAGAGTTTTAAGCATTATTAAGCAAGAGAACAGAGCATACTTGCACTTCTCGTATTTTATGTGGTGTGTAAAGCACTGGTTTGTGGAAAGGAAAAGAGCAGGAAATGGCATAGTCAGGCTTGCATTTAAGCTGAGTGGTCTGGCTGTAAAATTGTTCTACTCTTTAAGCAGTCAGTTGCAGAATTAATGTAAACCAGCGTGTGGTGGTTTTGAACCCCCTGACAGAGTGTTTGCTTAAGTTGAGGGGGAGGGTGGAATTGGAGGGAAGAGGTCATTTGTCTTGACTTTGGAGGAAGAAAGTGTATCTTAGATTCACAGAGGACCCTACACAAGGGGTGCTAGCTTACTGACTGGCTGGTTTTAACCTGGCAACAATGTTGTGAAGCGCACTACAGCCAACTGAATTTTACTGTTGTTGCACTTCTTTGCCATAATTAAATCTAAAGGGACATAGATGTGAAACCTACATTTGGGAGAAGTTAAGCTTGTTTTAGGAATGTCGGAATGTCCTAATAATATTCTACAATAAAGAATAAATGGGAATTATTTAGAGAATTAATGTGTCTTCCCATAAAGCAGTAGATAAAAATCTGTGAAACAAGATAAAAAGAAGTGACTAACTGAAAGCTGTAGCGCTGAAGACTTGCCATAGTCTAACGTCTGATTAAATGATAGGAATCTGAATTACTTAAATGGTTGCTCTGAAAGCAGACAGGAACAGGATGCCATGACTTCCATTGTTTGGTGCAGCTTAATGTATCATACAAAAAGTGAACTGGTCAAACCTGCTTGGCTCAGTTAAATTCTGTTTAAATATCTGAAATGGAGCAAGTGGATTTCTCCACAATGAGGTCTGAATAAAACAATGGCAGAAAGAAGAGGCTTTACAATACAATACAATACACCAGGTTGGAAGAGACCTTCAAGATCATCGCGTCCAACCCATCAAACAATCCAACCCACCCAACAACTAGACCATACAGCCAAGCACCCCATCAAGTCTTCTCCTGAACACCTCCAGTGAAGGTGACTCCACCACCTCCATGGGCAGCCGATTCCAATGGCCAATCACTCTCTCCGTGTAGAACTTCTTCCTAACATCCAGCCTAAACCTGCCCTGGCGCAGCCTGAGACTGTGTCCTCTTGTTCTGGTGCTGGCTGCCTGGGAGAAGAGGCCAACCTCTGCCTGGCTACAACCTCCCTTCAGGTAGTTGTAGAGAGCAATAAGGTCACCCCTGAGTCTCCTCTTCTCCAGGCTAAGCAACCCCAGCTCCCTCAGCCTTTCCTCATAGGGCTTGTGTTCCAAACCCCTCACCAGCTTTGTTGCCCTTCTCTGGACACATTCCAGCAAGTCAACATCCTTCCTAAACTGAGGGGCCCAGAACTGGACACAGGACTCAAGGTGTGGCCTAACCAGTGCAGTGTACAGGGGGAGAATGACCTCCCTGCTCCTGCTGGCCACACTGTTCCTGATGCAAGCCAGGATGCCATTGGCCTTCTTGGCTGCCTGGGCACACTGCAGGCTCATGTTCAGCCTACAATCAACCAGTACCCCCAGGTCCCTCTCTGCCTGGCCACTCTCCAGCCACTCTGACCCCAGCCTGTAGCACTGCCTGGGGTTGTTGTGGCCAATGTGCAGAATCCGGCACTTGGATGTGTTCAATCTCATGCCATTGGACTCTGCCCATCTGTCCAGCCTGTCGAGGTCCCTCTGCAAAGCCTCTCTGCCCTCCAGCAAATCAACTGCTGCCCCCAGTTTGGTGTATTGCCCATTGCTTCTATTGGAGATGCCTTTTTGAGAGGAGAGGTGAACCATTGACCTCTTCTGTCTGGCATGATGTGGATGTGGATACAGTTTGCCCAAAGGTTACTTAGGTCAGGTTCTTTGTATGTTTGTATGTATGGTCTTTCAGGTGGGTAGTGACGATGCAACAATGCGAGGCTCACGGTCAATTAAAAGAGATTTCAGAACGTTAGGGCACCTGCTAAAGGGGTCAGGATCTCAAGTAGTGTTCTCTGCTATCCCTCTAACGTCAGTGATGGATGAGGGAACATTGTGGAAGAGCCAACAGGTCAATTCATGGCTCAGGGACTGGTGCCATCGGCAGGGATTTGGGTTCTACAATCATGGTTTGGTTTTCAAGGCAGCAGAGCAAAAAACAACTTATGGGACACACTTGTCCCAGAGGGGGAAAAGGATCCTGGGGCAGGAATTGGCAGGGCTCATAGACAGGGCTTTAAACTAGATTTGAAGGGGGAGGGGTTGGTGGTCTCCTGCTGGCCTGTGACAAGCAGGGGGGCAGCTCACCTGAGGTGGAGGGATGGAGAGCCAGTAGGGGCTCTCAGCTTGCTGCCCTGAGGCAAGACACAAATGACACACCAGGACACCCTGTGGAAACCAAGGGGAGTTGGCACAGGAGGACGACAGGGCCAGCCCAGCTGAAGTGCTTCTATGCAAATGCACGCAGCTTGGGCAACAAACAGGATGAGTTAAGGGCCACCGTGATGCTGGGACGCCATGACATAGTGGGCATCACCGAAACTTGGTGGGACGACTCCCACGACTGGAACGTAGGGATAGACGGGTATAAGCTTTTTAGGAAGGATAGGCAGGGAAGGAGAGGAGGAGGTGTTGCCCTCTATGTCAACAACCAACTGGAATCAGCAGAACTCCACCTGGGGAGGCTTGATGAGTCGGTTGAAAGTTTATGGGTTAGAATTAAAGGCAAGACAGGGGAAGGAGATATTACTGTGGGGGTCTCCTACAGGCCACCTGACCAGCAGAACCAAGCAGATGAGGCTCTGCACAGGCAAATAGAAGCGGCTTCCAGGTCACAAGCCCTGGTCCTCATGGGGGATTTCAACCACCCTGACATCTGTTGGAGGGACAACACAGCAAAGCATCAGCAATCCAGGATGTTCCTGGACTGCATAGAAGACAACTTCCTCCTCCAAATGGTAGAGGAACCAACAAGAAAAGGTGCTACGCTGGACCTTGTTCTCACCAACAGGGAAGGGCTGGTAACAAATGTGAGGCTCAGAGACGGCCTTGGCTGCAGTGACCATGAAGCAGTTGAATTTAATCTCCTCAGGGCAATCAGGAGGACATATTCTAAGCTTACGACCCTAGACTTTAGGCGTGCAGACTTCGATCGCTGCAGGGATCTGCTAGCCAAAGTGTCGTGGGATGAAGCCCTGGAGGGAAGAGGGACCCAGGACAGCTGGTCAGTATTCAAGGACCACCTCCTCTGTGTCCAGGAGCTATGTATACCTATAAGAAGAAAAGCAGGAAGGAATGCTAGGAGGCCTGCCTGGATGAACAAGGAGCTGCTGGACACACTATCACGTAAAAAGAAACTCTACAGGAAGTGGAAGGAAGGACAGATAGAACAGGGGGTATATAAGGAAGCTGCCCGAGCAGCAAGAGGCCTGGTTAGGAAAGCCAAAGCAGAGTTTGAACTGAATCTAGCCAGGGGGGTTAAAGGGAACACTAAGAATTTCTATAGGTATATTAATGGCAAGAAGAAGACTAGGGAAGGTGTGGGCCCCCTCAGAAAGGAAAGTGGTGAATTGGTCACAAGTGATGTGGAAAAGGCTGAGGTACATCAATCACTTCTTTACCTCAGTCTTCACTGCAAGGGCCTCCAGCCACACTCCTGGTGTCATGGCAGACGATGCCAGGGACGGGGAGGAAGAACTGCCCATCATAAGTGAAGCTCAGGTTCGTGATCACCTGAAGAACCTGAAAGTGTTCAAGTCCATGGGACCCGACGGGATACACCCACGGGTGCTGAGAGAACTGGCAGATGAGGTTGCCAAGCCCCTCTCTATTATATTCCAGAAGTCATGGCAGACTGGGGAAGTCCCCACAGACTGGAAAAGGGGAAACATTACTCCCATTTTCAAAAAGGGCAAGAAGGAGGAACCGGGGAACTACAGGCCAGTCAGTCTCACCTCTGTGCCCGGAAAGATCATGGAGCAGATCCTCCTGGAGGCACTAATGACTCAGAAGAACAGTGAAGAGGTGATTGGGAATAGTCAGCATGGCTTTGCCAAGGGCAAATCCTGCCTGACAAACCTGGTGGCCTTCTATGATCAGGTGACAGCATTAATAGATGAGGGGCGAGCAACTGATGTCGTTTACCTGGACTTGAGCAAAGCCTTCGACACTGTCCCGCACCACCTCCTGGTCTCCAAGCTGGCGACACATGGGTTTGATGGATGGACCACTAGATGGATAAAGAATTGGCTTGATGGCCGCACCCAAAGAGTGGCTGTCAACGGGTCCATGTCCCAGTGGAGGCCAGTGACAAGCGGAGTCCCTCAGGGATCAGTCCTGGGACCTGTCTTGTTCAACATCTTTGTGGGTGACATGGACAGTGGCATCGAGTGCACCCTCAGCAAGTTTGCTGATGACACCAAGCTGTGTGGTGCAGTGGACACCCTGGAGGGAAGGGATGCCATCCAGAGGGACCTGGACAGGCTGGAGAGGTGGGCACAAGCCAACCTCATGAGCTTCAACAAGACCAAGTGCAGGGTCCTGCATCTGGGTCGAGGCAATCCCAGGCACAAATACAGGCTGGGCAGTGACTGGCTGGAGAGCAGCCCCGAGGAGAGAGACTTGGGGGTGCTGGTGGACGAGAAGCTCGACATGAGCTCTCAATGTGCGCTTGCAGCCCGGAAAGCCAATCAGATCCTGGGCTGCATCAGGAGAAGTGTGACCAGCAGGTCAAGGGAGGTGCTTCTCCCCCTCTACTCAGCTCTGGTGAGACCCCACCTGGAGTACTGCGTCCAGTTCTGGAGCCCATATTACAGGAGAGATGTGGACGTGCTGGAGCGTGTCCAGAGAAGGGCCACGAGGATGATCAGAGGGCTGGAGCACCTCTCCTATGAGGACAGACTGAAGGAGTTGGGGCTGTTCAGTCTGGAGAAGAGAAGGCTCCGAGGTGACCTCATTGTGGCTTTCCAGTATCTGAAGGGGGCCTACAGGAAGGCTGGGGAGGGACTTCTCAGGATCTCAGGTAGTGATAGGACTAGGGGGAATGGAATGAAGCTGGAAATGGGGAGATTCAGGCTGGATGTGAGGAAGAAGTTCTTTACCATGAGAGTGGTGAAGCCCTGGAATGGGTTGTCCAGGGAGGTGGTTGAGGCCCAGTCCCTGGAGGTGTTTAAGACCAGGCTGGACGAGGCTCTGGCCAGCGTGATCTAGTGTAGGGTGTCCCTGCCCATGGCAGGGGTTGGAACTAGATGATCCTTGTGGTCCCTTCCAACCCTGACTGATTCTATGATTCTATGATTCTATGATTCTATGTTCAGCCACACTGTAATTCCTGGAAGATTCCTATTATTAGTGTTGTAATTGTGGTTGTTTTTTTCCATTACACTCTTTTTGCAATGGACGTTCTTAAAAAAGAACTGGAAGGAAGCCACCAGAATCCATGGTTTTATGTAAGCGCTCACAAGCCTGTCAAAGAAGTGTGACATTCTTATCTGCAGTAGTCTCTTTATAAATAATTTAAACATTGTCTGAGAGGCTCTCTTGACCATTGAGTTGCATGTTAAAACACTTGGTTGCAATTTTGACTCCTTTGCTAAACTGGAAAGATTGTGCAGGGGATAAAACAGAGACTGAAAGAAAGCATGATGCTGGAGCATTTTGGTTCAGATGTGTCAAGAAGTTTTGAAGCTGAAGAGTTTTTTTCCTGTTTTCACATTTAACATAAGAAAAAAATAATAGGAGAGACCAGAACTCAAACTTTTTGACCTTTGTATGAATGCCTGAGCTTTTAAGCTTTTATGTGCCCTATCATGACTCTTAGTGCAAAGGGACACTTTTTGTTTACCTCTGTGGTATAACCTACTTGTTTCACCTTTCCATGAATGACACAGGGTCTCAAGAGGCGAGTGGAAAACAAAAACTACTTCAGACAAGAAGCAATTCTTTCTGTCTTACAAAAGAGCACTCAGTCTTTTTGTGTTGAGGAACTAAATATCTTATAGTCCCAAGCATATGGTGCAGTATCTGGCTAAAAAGTAATCCTGAAAGCACAGCTTTTCTTCATATCCACATTTTTCAGCTGTTTAAAATGGCACAGTGCACAAACGTGAAAGAATGGAAAACAACAGGAGATGAATTTTTATCACCTGCCTGCAGAAATAAAGACATTAGCGGAGTGGCACCTATATACTGCAACACAGATTTTACAGGGACAGGAGAGCTGCTTAGCCTTGTGCCTGCTGAGATAAGTGCCAAATGTTATTTTGATGGTCAGTTTTTCTGAAAACTTGATGAACATTTTTATACTTGAGCCTCTGTGTCTGCAGGATGTCATGGTAAATGATAGTGATTGGAGCCTGGCTGGGCACAAGAAAAGCCATGCATGCAGCACCCTTCCATGGACATTCTTTGCGAGCAGGCCGATGAGTGTTATTTTACATGTCTGTATTTTCTTCCCCACTTTGTTGCGTGGGTGGAGAAAACAAGCAGTATAAGTGCAAGAAACAGATGTAAGACTTTTCCAGACTAAGAAACAGCTGCTTCATGTGATTTTAATGTGGCAGTACCTGAATTTAAAAAAAAAAAATAACAATCCTCATTTATTTTTGAAAAACAAGCATCGCCACAAGGCTTTTAAAATGGGCAATTGCACCAAGCTGTAGCCCATGAAGAAGCTGTTGTCAGTGCATAGCAAGGAAATAGCTTTAAATAACAGAAAAGTGAAAGCAGTCAGATAACTTTTTTTGTTTTATGATGCCTTAACTACAGCATACCTTTCTAATATGTTAAATGGAATATAATACACTGGAAGAAAACATGCATCAGTTGGGAAAGAGAGAAAAGTCCCTCAGGGGAGCAGACAGCTTCTCTGCAAGGAGTTGTGTATGTAGTGAAGGGAATGAGAGTGATGGGCTCAGTAAAGGCAAGCCAGGATTTTCAGTTAGAAGAGATCTGCAGTGAAATAGAAATATATGTCCTTACCATTTTCAACATTGAAAACTATTTCATTATTTATTACATTGAGCACACACACGTGTGCAATTAGTTCACGCTACCCTGGCCCCAACCTCTGTGGCCAATGCAACAACTCTCAGTCAAGCTCTTTGTCTTTGAAGTATGTTGTGATACAGTTATGTGATTTGGAGCCTGAAACAGAGTATATTACCAGTCTTAATCATTGAGGTGATAGAATTAAGGTAATAATCTTATAATTTTTTTTTTTTTTTATAAGTTAGTCACAGTGAAACATCCCATAAAAACTTATATGTACATATTCATGCAGGAAAAAAAAAAAGAAGAAGCTATGAGTCAATAGTTCCACTCGGAACCACAGAAAATAGATGAAAAAAATCAATACAGACACTATATGATTGGTGATAGATAGGTAGGTAGGTAGATGGGTAAGTAGATCTGTATACAAGAATTGAAATGCCTACATATGTATTTAAATACTAGAGGTTACTGGTTTGATTACTTGCAAAGACCAAATATCATTTTGAGAGTATTTTATAGGATAGTATCATAGTATCAGTCAGGGTTGGAAGGGACCACAAGGATCATCTAGTTCCAAACCCCTGCCATGGGCAGGGACACCCCACACTAGATCAGGCTGGCTTAAGTTCAAAGTGGGTTTATGTCAATAAAGGCATCTTTCATTTCTTATTATCCCCTTCCTGACAGCTTAGTCAAGATCATTTTTTTTCCTCCTGAGGACCAGCTTTCACTTGGGAAGAAGAGCTATTTTATTTTATATTAGCTAACTCACGGTCAGTGGAAGTCAACTACAGAAGGCTAAATTTACAGTTTGTTTCTTCCACCATAATCTATTTCACAAGCCAAAATAAGGAAAACACTAAACAAATAAGAGCATGTAAAGTAGTAAGTTCATAAGTGACATAACACATTGTTAACTCTACATCTGGCCACACCGTTGTTTTTTAGGAAAGGTGAAGAAACTAATTAGTAAGATTTTTCCCTTAGATGCACAAGACCAGAGACATTCTATGTCTTTAAATAACAGTGTACCATTTCACTGGCTCCTGGAAAACAGTCAGCAGGGAAGCATTTTTTTTCTTAAACTGTGCAAAAGATAACTGAAGAAACAAAGCGTTCCGGTTAGTTCTTTTATTTTCAACATCAAATACACTGATAAAAATCTTGCACCAAAAAAGGTAGCCTACCAAACTTGGCATTTAAACTTTTGAAAAAACTTCTTGGGTTTAGGTGCCCCCCCCCCCCCCCCCCAAAAAAAAAAAGGAAAAACCCCAAACCTCACCCAAACAAAGATGCCAATTTCATACGCGTGACTGAAAGTACAGAATGCTTCAAGCAATACACTGTGGCAGTTGAGCGTATACCAAAGAAGAGACTTTCCATTGACAGACTACATAGTGCACATAAAAGCTTGAGTTCTATACTATATACAATAAGGTGATACATAAAGTGGCTTGTTGATGCAAGTCTTGTGACCAGCAGTCTATCCCTTCATGTTCCAATGGGCACTTGCTGAAGAAACAGACCTCTAGGTGTAGGCACACAGGAGCAGAAAGCACACACATTTGCAAGATGGCAGCATATGCTTTTTTTTTTTTTTTTTTTTTTCAATTTTTTTCCCCCCCCTCTTAGTTTCTTTAGGCACATTTGAATGCAATTTTTAAAATTTTTTTCTTTAACACAGTGCAAAACTGAACCCCCTTATGGGCAACAATCACTCTGAACATGAGTTTCAGCGCATAAGGCTATCTACGTTTGAAAGGTGACAGGGTGCTGTGAGTAGAAAGGGTAAGACATTCGTGTTAGAGAAAGATTTCCGGTATCAATTTGAGACTCTGCTACAGTTGCAGGTGGCAGCAAAGACTGGTTTGTATTACGGTACTGTCATTAACGTGACCCTTTCACACGTGTCGAGTTTCTGTCTGTAAAGCTGTAGTACACTTGTAGATAGCATTGAAAATTGCCATCCTTATTCAAAGTAAAAAGTGCGCTTCGAGTTCAGCCGATAATACCCTTTTGTACAATATCCCGTTAGCTTTAGGTTGGGTTCCATTCTGATTTTAAAACAAGCTATTATACACCCACAAAGCCTGTGAAAAAACTAAGGCTCCGGTGAGGGCAGAATTCTTGCTTTGCTGGTAGCTTCTTTCATTTTAAACATTTGGCACAATTCTTAAGGAATCAGTTGGCATCAACTGGAATGGAAGGAGGCTCCAATAAAAACTCTGGTTTGCAAGGAGGTGGATTTTTTTAATTGAAGTCCAGTGACCTGCTGATAGTGCTTGCAGTATACTTGGGATCTCCGGTTGGATTCTCTCTTCAACTGTATTTTTAAATTATTAAACCCCTCAGTGTACAAAAGGAGAAAACACATCAAGAGGTGTTACTGAAACATAACAGTAAATTTACCACAAACACACACCAAAAAACAAGTTATTTTACCTCAATACAAATCCTACTGCCCCAATTGGGAGTTTTACCTGAGACACAATCTGCAACATCAAGACGGGGCTCAAACCACTACACACCAGAGGGGTTTTCAGTTGTTGGAAACTCAGACACCGCTTAGTGCTACACATCATCCTCTCTCTTCTGCCTCCCAAGCTTTTTGCAGTAATTCAGTAACCCCTATATTCTCAAGCAAAGTATGTTCATCTGCTCCATTGTTGTTTGGCTTGTGCTGATATGACATTGCCTGTGTTTTGGGGTGGGGGGGTTGTGTGTGGTGGTGGTGATGGGGTTGTTTGTTTTGTTTTTTAAATCCACTTATAAACATTATAAAATACTTCTTTCTTTAGCTGTCCAGAGACGCCACTCTGAATATTTTGGTTAAAGCATAATTAGCTGCCTTGAATAGTTTTCTTTCTTCTTCTTTTTTTTTTTTTTTTTTTAACATGCTATATATTTTATTTATTGTCCAGCACCAAGTATTCAGGTAGTACTGGTTTGTCAGCTGCAAATATAAAGTATATATGTATATATATCTACACACACATAAAATAGCATCCTGTGAAATCACAACTACCAAATGTCAGGCACGATCATTTGCATACACGAGTGTAATTTAGAATGACCCATATGATAAAAAAGTTGTCATTTTGGTATCATAGACATTGTTTAATCAATTGAATAGCTACATTCAGTTGTCTGATATGGGGACAATTGTCTTTATAAATAACTATGGGAAGGTTACTATATTCATTAAGGTGCTACTTCAATTAAAATCTCGCAAACAAGTTAATGACACAGATCCTGAAACTGCCCCAAGGTAGATGAGTGTATTATTGGGAATCAGTTTTCTGTTGTCATCATGAACATGGGAGGACTGCTTGGAGATAAATTACTTCCTTCCAAGGGCTGAGCCTAAGAAAGCAATCATAATTAAAATTATGAGCTGACTGATTATTTGATGTGTTCCCAGATACTTCATACCCTTCTGTCTGCTGCGTATCACTTCCGTTCACACTTACCCAGCTTCACCAGGAAAACTTGTAGAGTGTACTGGTACTTGTCCTATGTAATGTACCAGCAGAATCTGCTCCTGTGTTGTGGATTGCTCTCCATTACTTTTTTAGCTCTATGCCAAATTCACACTTGAATCAATGTGATGAACTATTTTGGGATGTAGGAAGGGAGGCATTCATTTAAACCAATTTGCCTTGTAGCTTATGAGCTTGATCTGTGTTCCATCCTATAGAACACCATGTTGCACGTACAGTATTTAATAAGCAGCTCTCTAACCCACACTGGGATACAAGTTAATGATGACAGTGTAAGCACGTAAGTGTAGCTAGAGGGATTTCTGTGCTCCATCCAGATCTTAGCCTGCATTTATTTCAGGGCATTCATGTTTAACACATTTGAAAAACAGCTACTAAAATAAACAAAATGCATTTTCTTTCAAGGCATTTAAGAGCCCTCCAGAAGCCCTTACGTACCAAATTTGCAAAAGCACACACACACACTCCTACTGAATACACAAAAAGATAAATCCTTCAGCACATTCAGAAAAGAATTACACTATAAAGGCAACAATAAAAGGCCTGTTGACTTACAGTGACTGCTTCACATGTTTAGGCTTGCACAGTTTTGGGGGAATCTTCTCAAGCATAGGTAACATCTAGCTTTAGACTTTGAAACTACATGTATCCTTGGATATGTACAGGAAACTGTTACAGACGTCATTATGTACATTTACTAAAGATTCAAATCCTTGACTTGGAGCACAAACTCGTCCTATGCCTTGTTGCCTTTGCAGCTGCTGTGTAACTCGATCTCACTGCACACAGGCTGCTTCTATTACAGGGAGCATAATTAGACATAGGCACTCCTCTATGGCATTAGCTGCAGTATTTCCTATATTTAGTTACTACAGAATATTCCGATCAACATAATCTAGTATAAAGGCTTTGACTATAGCAGTAAAACAAGCATCCCTGAACCCTTCTCTAGCACCACAGCCACCTCCTGTGGAGCAGCCTGTGCACATGCTATGAAATCTTACTGGCAGGGTGGTCACTTCCAACCAGCTGTTGGAAAAGTCCCTGGTCCATGCTAACTCCCAAATTGCACCTGTAAACCATAAGTGCAGATAGCACAGGCAAAGTTTATCATTAGACTAATAAAATATCCCTGGCATATATAATAATTGCATTCCAGTACCCAGCAGCATTCCCTGACATGTTTAGCTTTCTAGCATAGAGGCAAACAAGCAGCACCAACTCCTAATTTAAACAGCACGTAATAGAGATTTCTTCAGTCTCTCTCCTTTATGTCTTGCTGAAACTCCATGTTAGCAGACCTCTTGTGTATTTACAGTTGATCTGAAGAATCTGACCAATCCTCATGGAAAACAGTTAGACATCCACAGAGACAGATTTATCTTCCTGAACATGCAGTCCCAGAGTCTTCACTACGTCTGAGGCTCATTGCCCAGTTTCAGTGTCACAGCAGAGCTGGCTCTTAACAGTGATTTCTGAGTGTGCCTCAACAAGACCCAAAGAAAGCCAAGTAAATGCAAAGCCTTCTTCCAATCTTGCCATGATGACGGCACTCCCACAAGTGGCTAGAGCACACTCTACTGAGTGGGGTGAGACCATCTCACCCTGTTGTGCCACTCTTGCACTGGCGTACTCACCCCTTGGTTTGTAGCATAACAAAACAAAAGGCAGGGGATTTTTTTTTTACAGTATGCATGTGAGGACCTTCTTAAGACCTGATGATTTTTTTAGTCATCTGATGTAAGAGTAATTATGTATGTTACCACTATGTTTGCTGTGTTGCCCTTGAATTACACACTGCCAAGCAACAGAACAATTTAGCTTTGTAGGATCAGATAAGATAGGATGCATGCAATACGAGCCAGCTAAAGGATATGGTAGGGGGCCTAAAAGTTTGGTCAGTATAATCTTGAGAGGGAGTTGTCTGCTGATGTAAGCCAGCAAGGTAAAACAGAGTTATTCCTGGACAGGAGTTCCTTTCTACTGCAAGAAGAAGAGAGGCAGGAATCTACTTAACTACCAAGCCAGTCACTAGAAGTGCAGTTTCACTATGGCACACTAAGATGTCAATCAGCTTTCCATTTGCCTTCCCAACAAAGTAATCCAGAATCTCTTCCAAAATGCTTCAAAGTTTCAAGCAAGTAAAGGATTACACAAGCTCAGAATTTGAGGTGGATATCAACAAAAGCTACCACTCATGAAGATATCAATACACGTGGGTGGTATGGTCTATTCATTTATAGTAAAATTAATGTTAGGGTTAGATTAGGATTTCCCTAATTTACATGCAAAATTAAATAAAAATACTGCAAAATTTAAATCAGGTTAGCCTGCTAATCCTTGCTGGCTGTCCATAGCAATGTTATGCCTTCCATTTAGGCTGAGCAATGAACTTAGGCAAGTGCTTAACAAACACTCAAATGGAAAATGCAGGTGACTGTTGTCATTGGAGTGTTTACATCGGTGGCACTATAGACAGAGCATGAGCTAGGTAGTATGCTGCTGGGTTTCTCATACCGTTGTACATGCTAACTTTTGTTTATATTGCATTCTGCATATTCTCCTCTTCTTTGCTGTTTATATAAAAAGACTGCAAGGTATGAGATGAAGCTGATGCAGCTGTCAGCTGGCTCCGGTTCTCCTCTTCCATAGGTGCGGCACTCCTGGCTGCTGGGGCATGCAGTCGGTGAGCATCCAGCATCTCCAGCAAGAGATCATAAAGTGGAACTACATTTTTACACTTCATGTTGTAGAGGTGCTCCATTCCTTTGTTGCTGTTGGTTGTAATGGAACAATGGTTACTTTCTAAATATGCTGGGGGCGGGGGGGAAGGGAGGAGGAGGAACTGTCAGCTAATAATATTAGGTTAATATAAATTCCACATTGTACAAAACAACTAAGTGGTGTATGTGTCTGCTGCAGTTAGGAACAGAATAGAACAGAATAGACCTTTGAGATGATCAAGTCCAACCTATCATCCAACACTATCTAATCAATTAAACCATGGCACCAAGCACCCCATCCAGTCTCCACCACCTCCCTGGCAGCACATTCCAATGGCCAATCGCTCTATCCAACCTAAACCTCCCCTGGTGCAGCTTGAGACTGTGTCCTCTTGTTCTGGTGCTGGTTTCCTGGGAGAAGAGATCAATCCCCACCTGGCTACAACCTCCCTTCAAGTAGTTGGACACAGCAATAAGGTCTCCTCTGAGTCTCCTCCTCTCCAGGCTAAGCAACCCCAGCTCCCTCAGTCTATCCTCATAGGGCTTGTGCTCCAAACCCCTCACCAGCTTTGTTGCCCTTCTCTGGACACATTCCAGCAACTCAACATCTTTCCTAAACTGAGGGGCCCAGAACTGGACACGGGACTCAAGGTGTGGCCTAATCAGTGCCGAGTACAGGGGCAGAATGACCTCCCTGCTCCTGCTGGCCACACTGTTCCTGATGCAGGCCAGGATGCCATTGGCCTTCTTGGCTACCTGGGCACACTGCTGGCTCATGTTCACCCTACTATCAACCAGTACCCCCAGGTCCCTCTCTGCCTGGCCACTCTCCAGCCACTCTGACCCCAGCCTGTAGCACTGCATGGGGTTGTTGTGGCCAATGTGTAGACCTCGGCACTTGGATGTGTTAAATCTCATGCCATTGGACTCCACCCACCTGTCCAGCCTGTCAAGGTCCCTCTGCAGAGCTCTCCTGCCCTCTAACAGATCAACACCTTCCCCCGGCTTGGTGTCATCTACAAACTTACTGATGATGGACTCAATGCCCTCATCCAGATCATCGATAAAGATATTAAAGAGCATGGGGTCCAGCACTGATCCCTTGGGGACACCACTAGTGACTGGCTGCCAGCTGGATGTGGCACCATTCACCACCACTCTCTGGCCTTGGCCCTCCAGCCAGTTCCTAACCCAATGCAGAGTGCTGCTGTCCAAGCCACGAACTGACGGCTTGGCCAGGGGTTTGCTGTGGGGTACAGTATCAAAGAAGGCACCTTCAAAGATCATTCCAGACTGCCCATGAGCAAGCTGCCTTCCAATGGTGGCTCTTTTGTTCTCCTTTACCTAAAGGTAGATTAGAGCACATGGACTTGTCATTTAGGCACTGTGACTAGTTTGATGGGATGAATCTTGGCTTTCCCCATCATAAAATGGCAATTATGAGTTGTTCTTTCCCATATATATATATTAAAAAAAAACCACTCAGCTAATTTGTTAGCAAATGCTAATTTGTAATATTATCCACTCACAAAACTGTGCAAACAATAATTCACTTTGCATCTGAAATTTCCTTAATTATAAAAATATATTTTAGGGGGAAAATATTAATAATATGAAGATAAAAAAGCTCCACAAGAACAGACAAGTATTAAAAGTATGAAAACCACATGCACACACCTCTTGACTTTTTCCTGAAGACTTGCTTATCAGCCCAGGAGGTAAACTCTGCATGTTTCAGCTTTAGTAACTATGATGTTGTGCTTAGTATAATTTTAATTTCATTAATTGAAATAAAAAAAGAAATTTACATCTATGGAACAACATCATTTGTCCCTTCATAAAAATAAAATCTATGATGTATCTATATAAACTTGTTATGTTGTCAATACTCCAGCCACTGAGCAGCTGCTTAAAGAGGTAATTGCTCTGGGGAGAATCATTGCTGCAACTACTTAAGAGTGCCTCAGATACCTCACCTCTAGTTAGCAAAGGCCACAGCCCTCTAGGCTGGGTTTCATTACATCTGCATTTATCCTCACTCATCAGATACATGTAATGATAATAATCTTCTTTTCCAAAATGCTTTGCAATCAAGCCACTTGTGAAAAGTGGCCACTTAAAGTGATAGTTTTATTACGTTTTATCTCATAGGAAACTAAAGATTGCAGAGCTGCTACATTACTTTTCAAACAGAATACAAGATGCACATAACATTAAAAATAGATACTGCTTACAGCACTATTAAAACAAGCAAAGCCAAAGAAAACTAGAAAAACAAATAGGGAAAAATCACAGAAACATTCTGGTTGAAAAGACCCTCAGGATCACCAAGTCCAACTGATAACCCTATTCTACATGGCTCACCCTTAAACCATATCCCCAAGCACCACATCCAAACGACCTTTAAACACATCTGGGGTTGGTGACTCAACCGCCTCCCTGGGCAGCAGATTCCAATGCCTAACCACTCTGTCAAAAATATTTTCCTAATGTCCAGTCTAAACCTATTCAGTCATAGCTTGAGGCCATTCCCTTTTGCTCTATCACTAATTATCTCTAAGAAGAGAGCAGCACCAGCCTCTCCACAATGTCATTTCAGGTAGTTGTACACAGCAATGCGGTCTCCCCTCAGCCTCCTCTTTTCCAGACTAAACAGCCCCAGCTCCTTCAGTTGCTCTTCATAAGATTTATTCTCCAGGCCCTTCACCAGCTTCCTTACCCTACTCTGCACTCACTCCAGCACCTCCACATCTCTCTTGTATTGAGGTGCCCAAAACTGGACACAATACTCAAGGTGTGGCCTCACCAGAGCTGAGTACAAGGGGACAATCACCTCCCTACTCCTGCTGAACACAACATTTCTAATACGTTTACTCCTTTCACACTATAATCCACTACAACATGTACTCCTGTCACACTATAATCCACCATGTCATTTTGCACACAAGTTCCATGCATCTTTATGGAAAGTAGACTCTTTTTTCTGTTTTTTTTTTTTTTAAGAGCTCTATACACAGTTTCCACTCCCACCTGTGAAGAAAAAGTGTATGTGTACATTGGTGAAAACCTGAGATCCCCTCTATGGGACCAGTGCAGGGGGCTGACTGTGCGCTTGCTCTCACCTCATATGTCTGATGTGAGAGAGGATGAGAAGGAGCTGAGCCAGTCGTCTGTGTTGCTGCTGCAGAGAAAGACCTGACTTAGCCATTAAGTGTATCAGAGTGTCTGTGATTTTGTCCAGAACACGGTGAATATAGTCTCTTTCTTCCAGAGATTTCAAAGTGCTGGATAGAAAAGTGTACACACCTGGAGTGGGAAGGAGAAGAAAACAAAAAACACAGACAAAAATTACTTTGATGGAGTCAGACATGCCCAAGGTACACCTTGTGGCTGGCCTCTTCTGTGCTAAACTATGGGAGCCGACTGTGTAAACCTTCTCGCTTGCCAGCCAGGTCACTGACACTGAAGTTTGGATTTTGTCCCTGTGGGCAAAAGGAGGAGGAGGAAGATGATGTCTCTTCCCTGCCCAGGTACATCCAAAGTCCTGCCCAGTTGGTGGGAAAGACCTGCAGCCTGCAGCTAGACATACACGGAGGCTGCACTCTTCTGTCAATCACTTACCTCTGAAACCTTGAGGAGATGTTGTTTGCCCTTGAGAGCTCCACAGTACTTATTGACTTGCTTAAGTCTTTGGCAGTTTTTGCCAAAGTCAGTTTAGAACTGAATACTACCCTATCACAGGGTATATGTGTATAAATCAGGGTTGATTTATACACATGCACCTTGACAAAACCTTCCCAACCAAACAAGAGCCTTGAACAGTATGCTGCTTCACCTGCAAACTCGACTCTCCTGCAAAACCCATGTCTGACTTGTGTAAATTTAGCTCTCAGATGCTGCTCACTGAAAACAGCCTGAAAAACGGGACAAGAAAGACATTTTTCCAAAGATCAACGCACCTACAAATTCCGCCTCAAACAGTCCTTCTGTTTCTCCCATGAAACAGTCTAACCTAGGCACAAGAGCTTTTGCCAAGAGTAACTCAGGTGCATGAAGCACATCAGCTTTCTAAATGGGAAATTCTAAATTATTTTGCATGTTGTTATCTTGAATTTGTTCTGGACAACACACAGCCAGTGTCAATTGGGTCAGAACAGCACTGTGCTACCTGCATTTCAAACCAATTTTTTAATCTTCTGGTGTGAGCCAATAATTCTAAACAGTTTGTATTACTATAATCCACTCCTGAGGCAGCAATGGCTTAAGATGTTATGTATGGTAATACAATCAAACTGGCTTTATCATGACGTGTTCATTGCCCTGTACTTGACAAATCCGGTGCTGTAGCCCTTCTGCATCAGCTCATGGGGCCAAAAAGACATTTGAATTTTGCCCTTATGAAAAATGTGTTTCTGGAATTACTTTTAATTTTGCTTATCTTTAAAGCATCATGTACAGCACAATATAAAATGCAGTTAATGATATTAAGAAAAAAATTACATTAATATACTAGTATGCACACAAACACAAACATATATATCCTAGCTTATCTGTTCTATCTGCAGCCTAGTGTCTGGAAGAGAAGAATATTTTGCCATGTATCTGAGCAGTCAGGGAAATTGAGGGTTTGGGTTGGTTGTGGGGTTTTTTTTTACTGTCTTCTACAGTCACATTTCTGTACTACAAAGAAATAAAAATTTGTATTTGTGACTATCACTGTGAATATCTCTGAGAGGGAGAGAGCGAGTAAGAGAGAGACATTGCTTTAAAAAGCAAAGTGTTAACTCAAACACAGTACAGCTTCTGAAAACTGTGGGTCAGAATTCTTAATTTTGGTAATGAATACTGCTTGACATTTGATATACATCAATAGTACTGCGGTCTCTTTTCTTACAAAGGTGATGATGATTTTTATTCTATCATTGTTATTGTATTTACCAAAACAAATTAACTAAAAGAAACAGCTCCTGCAGCTTTTCTCCACTCGATGACTTTGAATCTTTACCCCACCATAGGCCTACTGACAATATTGGGCTTTATAGCTTAGCAGGTACCTCTAGTGGCAAGATACTTAACTGTTACTGACAAATCACAGTCTATCAGAAGGAAACATTAGTCTCACAAATCCACTGTGCCTCCAGAGCAGCTTACTTCACCCAAAGGATGCTATTATTACCTATTTCATGACTTTGAAACCAGCAAAAGAAAAAATCTCTTTGGAGAAACTGTTTCTCACCTACATCAAGTCCAGTAGCTATTAGAAAGTATAAATCAAAAAAAGCACTCCTCTCAAAATGCAGTGACTCCAGCCTATTTTCAGTCAACAACTGCCAAGGGAAATGGCATTTGGTTTTCACTTTTATCCACCGCAGTGATTTCTGCCCCAGGCCAAAGACCAGAAATTTCCACAAAAGAAATGCTTGGTATCCATCACACACATACATACACAAGCAGAGTTTTGGAACAGAAGTGCAGAAAATTGTCCTCTCAAAGTGAAATTTTACAGTCTCTGAAGTCTTTCCAAGCTCTAAAGCTGAAAGCAAGCCTAAATTGAATAGCTATCAGTTTGGTTTCCAGATGTTTCTGTAGATCGTTACTGTAAAACACAATAGGAGCAAGGACAGAGAAAGCACCACCCTGCAAACAAGTAAAGCTAGTTGGTCTGTGCCCAGAACACAAAGCTATACACAGAAGAGGATCCCTCAGGGACTGCAGTGCTACCATGCCAGCTGCATGGTATATATAATTTTACATATGTCACTATATATAGTGATAGAGTTTTGCATCTTACTGTAGAGGACATTACCCTCTACATCTTTTATGTCATTATAAACCCCAGTTTAAAATATCTTCACATTTAGAGTTTAGGCTGACAAAAATCACACCCAAGGCTGTTCTTTCTCTTCCATTGTGTCAGAATCAGTAGCAAGTCAGGCTGAGCTACAAGCAAATACAACTCTGTACCAGACTCTCAAATTTCATCAAGGCCCAGCTACAAACAAACAAACAAACCTAAAACCCAAACCAAACCAAAACACACACACACACATGCACAAAAGCAACAAATCAAAACCAAACCAAACCAAAACTACAATTCACCATGAGCTGGAAAAATCAAGAGAAAAGAACATCAAGCAGTTGCATGCAACAATGTACCAGGAGGCCTACACGATGCATAAAATCACCTAAATCTTTCTACCTCTCTGGAATAACTGACTAGGGAAATCACCTGGTAAAGGCAGATGTGACCCTATATCTTTATCTCCACATAGTGCCCCTCCTCTTTGGATACACTCAAAAGTAAAACAACTGGCATCATGTTGCCTTTTCATGTTTCTGATACTTATTTTCCAGTGTTAAGAAACAGCTCTTTATTGCTGAGCTGAATGGGTGTTGTGTTTTGTTGGGTTTGTGTTGGTTTTTCTTTCAAAAAGAGTTTGTTTTTTAGTCAGAGGATGTATCGCTGCATTTTAGAGGGCACCTTCTGGATTGTTATTTCGCTAGATACAGTGCTGTCCTTGTTGTTACAGACATGTCGACGCCTTGATATCTCAGGAAAAATTTGGAAGTAGCATAAATGTATATTTTGCTTTATAAACAAAACCTTCCATCTTTTCCACACACTGGGTGAAACTAAAAAATTTGCCTGCATCTTGCCCAAGACTACATGGAAAAGGAGTGTGAAGATAGTACACAGCCTTGAAAGATGTTACCAAATAAAAGAGAGAAAATAAACATGCAACGAAAGCAATAAATAACACTAGCTCATGTGAAGAGACTAACAGATGTCCAAGGATTTAATGAGTTGTTTGTGTACACTCAATGGATCAAGTCCTCACAAAGCTTCTGACTGCAAATGCAAACGGCTTTTAAATATGAAATGCAGCATAATTAATCAAATTTGTTTAATTAGTCTGCTTGTTTAAATCATTTAAATCATCAGCTAGTTTAGTCATATGCATATATAATACAGGTAGCTAGCATAAGGTCCAAAAATTCACAGTGTACCTTTCTGTGACTTCTTTAGTAGAAGAGTTGTGTATGTGCAATTGTAATTTAAAAATGCAATTTAAGAGAGGCTTGGAGGTCATATTCACCCTCCTACTCAAAGAGTATAACTTCAGGGTTTGATCAAGCTGCCTAGAGCTTTCTAAACTTTCATTTAATGTAAAAAAAAATATATCAATCCAAAAAAGATCACTCCTCAGATCATGAGATGAGCTCTGACCTTCTATCACAGAAAACACCACTGATTTGCACCTGCTGAATAGGAACCCAGAAGAAATAGCTTCACACATGGTCCCATCTCTCCTACAAGGAAAAGATTCGCCTCTGATTATCACTGACTTCACTTGCTTCCCATCAACAAAGTGAGATGGGCTTATGGGCTTATGAACAAGAGCTGGTGCTGTCTGGCAAAGCTTCATTTAAACAACAAATTTAATTATCTGGATCAATACCAAATATTGCAGTGGCACAAGAACTTCCACAAGAACTCCCAACAACATGGATTAATATTCAATATATGAGAATTCAATGTGTTTTATTCAATCTTCCACATGTTTGTTTGTTTTTTCCCGACTTAATATTTCTATAAATTAATTACCTATTCTAGATCCATTTGAGAGGATAATTACATTTGAACACATTAGCTAAAAATCTGGAGGAGTATCACTTTTCAGGAGGAACATATAACTCTGGGAAACACTCTGTTATAATTATCAGGACAATAAAAGTAAAATAAAATGTCAAACAGTCATTACAATTGTCACACCCTGGCATCCAAGACAAAACCAGCAGACCCTCATTCCGAATATGCCAGGTGCTTGCCTCAGATGCCATTTCTTCGGTAACAGATGACAATCACAACACAACTTGAACCACAACTCACAAAACATCAATGGAATCTTTTATAATTGATTGTATAAATATATATATAATTTGGGGGGTTGGTTTTGGTTTTTGGTTTGTTGGGATTTTTTTTCAGCAGATCGGGTCAAAGTTTCCATACAGGAACATGTGCCAAATTAATAAATAGCCTGCTGTGTTTAGTGTTAGTTGGGCAAGAGATCTGTTAGACCACTGGATAAAAGGAACATATAGCCCTCTATATGTGTTTTGTCTAGAGACTGACACCATTGTAAGTTCAAACACAGCAGGAAAAGGTGAGAACAAGTGGGTGTGTTCTCTGGGTGGGGAAACTCTGGCATCCTTAGTCATTAGCTTAGCAGAGTTTAATCACCAATTTTTTGAAGTGCATTTAGGAATGAGATTTACATGAAAATGCCATTAGTGACAACACGCAACATTCAAGCACATGCAGAATCAACAACTACTTGAGTGAAAGCAAAGCACATCACTTACCAGAGTTGAGCAGGATGATGGACTTAAGGCACACAAATTCCTCCCCTTGAAGGTTCATCATGCGGAACCGAGCAGCAGTAGCCAGCAGCATGTCAAATATTTCCACCATGCCCTCTACACATTTTCCTTGATTCCTGTGTGAATACCATCAAGGGGGAAGATATTCACAGCTGTAACTCTGTGGCAGCATGAGCTTTTCATCTCCCTTGCATCAATGCCTTCCAATCAGATTTCATGAATTCACTTAGCTAGCACATGACTCCTTACTCAGTGCTTACTTGAGGTATGGGTAAGTACAAAAGCATAGTTTTCAGTATCCCACATAGATGGACATATAATCAAGTATTATATTCCCCCTCAAAATGTCAATTTCATAAACTCATCACCAGAACATTACTGTGATGAAACATGAGATTGATTCAGCTGAACCTTTACACTCAGGAAAATATTTGTTTAAAACAACATTTTTATTTCTTTTGAGTTCTTTTAGTGCTACTTTGTTTCCCCTTTTGTTTTTTCTTTTCCTTTAACTGAAGTAGTCCAAATTATTTGCATTTCTTCTCCCTAATATTTTGTACCTGTTCTACCTGGCCTTACAATCTGTGATGTTCCAATATGCTTCTCCCATTTTTTTTTTATATCAGCATAATGTCTCCTTAATTAATAACCTTATTCATGAGCTCAGGAAGAACTTAAGAGGCCAAAATCTTGTCAGTATGGATGTCTGATTAAAACTTTACTCCATAAATCTGATAAACTTTACATTACAGCATTAGACAAAGCTAAAGTTTGTGAAATCTCAGCATTCATTAACAATCACAATCAATCACCTCCCTCTGATCACAATACTAGGTATTCTCACTCACTAATTTTTATCTTACACACCCAATCTACAGTTCAATAATTAATGCTGTCATCATTTTTATTTGTCTTGCCTGACTAAGGCATTTACTTGCTTCCTAAACCCTATGAAACTACTCAAAACAATTCACAATATTACAGGCTCTGAACAAATTGCAAAATTGGAATAACCAAGATCCACAGTTTTAAAATAACCAGTAAGTTATTTGCAAACTCAGACATTTAAAAATGCCTTATGGTGACTCATGAAATGGTAAAGACATTTTGATAGCAAGAAAGAATTATTCCTATGTACCTTTTACAAAAATAGTTCAATGACCTGTAGTTTACAAGAGCAATATTCCAACCAAGATCTTTTTGCCTACAAGTACAACTTTTGGACAATAATCTTTATTCCTGCAACACATAGCCTGTCTGCCTAAATCTCCATGTGTGTCTAGGTCCCACCAACTGAACTAAATTTGTAATCTCATTCATTTCGCTACCTGCTTTGTGTGAAATACCAGGCTACTGCATAAGAAAAAGAGGAGTATCACTTTAGACACAGTTAAGTACTTGTGCAAGCAACAAGTAGAGTTTCTGCTTTATTTTCAGAGTTAGGGAGCAGATCCAGCTCCACTGAAATCAGTGAGAGCTGCAGGAGCTCAGTATCATTGAACTGCAGGCTTCTAATCAAATGTTTTTATTGTCTAGGCTACAATATTGATTTTCTTTGTTAACCAACTTCAACTATCTGAAATGGGAATCTGCAGTTTTTCTGAACTGCCTTCTAACTTTCTAACATAAGCTGATAATAGGAAGGCCTATCTAGTAAGGCCTAGATAACTTTCCTGGAGGACAAATTAAGCAATAGATTTTTAAATTATCCTTATCCCACCATTATACTTCTGTCTTTGTGTACTCTCACGTTACTGAAAACAAAGCAATAAAGGATTATTTGCTGCAAAGCATCTTCTCAGAAGAATCCTTAATACTTGGGTGTTGGGAAATGTTTAAGAGAATTAAAGCATGTAAATTAAATGTCTTCAGTCATTGCATAAATGTAACATGTGCATCAAACTTTAGTAATTCTACAGAACCACAGCATCATCCAAGCTGGAAGGCAACTCAAGATGTCTTTAGTTGAGCCTCCCACTCAAAGCAGTGTCAGCTCCCTCAAGGCGTTATGGACATCTGGTCTTTAAAACCTCCAAGGATGGAGACTGCACAACCTCTCTCAGGACAATTATTTTCATCATGTTTTCTGTTCTCCCCTACATCCAGGCAGCACCTCTCCTGCTTCAGTTTATGACTCCAGGCATCTTAGAGAGCCTTGATAATCCTTGTAGAATTTAGGTTAGGCATGCTCATAAGCCCTTGTCACCAGGCTGAACAAGTCAGCTTCTCTCAGTCATGAGGCACACGATCCCTCCTTGGTGGCTCTCCACTAGGTTCACTGAAGTTTCCTAAGTGATCTTTCCTGTAACAAGGGGGCAAACCTGGATAAGATATTCCAGATATGGTCTAATGAGAGCCAAATAAATGCATAATAATCATTTCACTTACTCTACTGCCTACAACACCAATGACAGATACAGCCCCAGATCCTGCTCGCCTTCGTGGCTGTCACATTGCAGCAATGGCACATGCACAGATTGCTGTTTACCAGCACCCCAGGTTCTGTGCAGCAGAGCTATTCCCCAGCTAGTTAGGCCCCAGCAGTGGATTAAGTCCACCACAGGTCCTTTGCATTTCTCCTGTCTGAATTTCATGAGGTTCCTGCCAGCCCTCAGCCCTCTAACATATCAGCTGCATTCCCTGTTTCGATGTCATCTGCAGAGTTGAAGACAGTGCAGTGCACTGCATCTTCTCTTCCAGGTCACTCACAAAGACAAGGATATGTTCTAGGATATGTTCCTGAGGTATTCCAGCTGTAACTAGTATCAAGGTAGAGTGTGAACAATTAGCAAGAGATCTAGTCATTTTATCACAGAAGGCAATCACAGAAGTGATGCTGACTGGCCAACCTGTAGTTCCAAGACTGTCTGTCTGTCTTCTTTTGGAGATGGGTGCAACATATGCCTCCAGTAATTGAAGACCTCTCCTGGGCTTCACAGCCTTTCAAAGATGATAGAGAACATCCTTGCAGTGACAACATCTAACATTCTTGGATGCAGTCCATCCTATGGACCTACATGGGACAAAACTTTTTAAGAGATTCATGGCTCAGTTCCCTTTTACTACTCAATCTTCTTCCCTTTGAACTCTGTACATAGAAATGCAAACCTTGATTTTATTTAAATTTTTAATAAAAACATGAGGAATGTCACATTAACAGTGAAGTGTGTTTTGGTGACAGGGACTCAGGAGATGTCTCATAAAACTTTCAATTTAAAGGGAAAAGTTGTAGTAGGCACAGATGCACCCATCAAACCAAAGCCTAATTGTGTATTTATTGTCTTTAGCTTCTTTATTTAAAGGCAAGGGATTACTCAGGACAGATGAGATCCACCAGACTTGGAAAGGGAATGTCCTATTCATAAATGGACTTAATAAATAGGTGAGGAGGCCTCTAAACAAGTCTTGTCACATGATGTGTTTCTGAGCCTAAAGATAGGTTAGCAAACAGAATAGGTATGATTGAGAGAAAGCTGCAGGGACAACCTTCCCATCTTTATTTAGAAGAGAGTGCATTTGCAGACTCTAATGCCTGTGCTCTAGCACAGAAGGAGAATTGGAAGTCCATACACAGTCAGACAGCTGTGATGAGACTTGAAACACAAAGGTTTAGTGGAATGGTGCACAGATCATATAGTGTATGAGTGGGGAACAATTATAGATAGGGTACAACTTGATCAGGAAGCCCAAGAATGTAAGATCAGGGGAAGAACCTGAGACCTTGACTGCCCAGACAATAAGAAACCAGAATCATGATGTCAGAAGTCTCTGCATAGGCCAGAGGAGAAATTAACACTGATGAATGGGGCAGACAAGGATTGTTACAAACTGACTCAGAGTACAGAGTGGATACATTTTTCTGTAACTCATATAAGTCTCCCAATCATTGATCTACAGTTTTATGGAGGATTTCTACATGGATAGACTGCAATCATTGTCTGGAAGGTCAACATAGCATTGTGCAAGTAATACAGAGAGTTTCTGGACTCTCTTGATAATAACTTCTCAACACAAACAGCACAGTAGCCAACCAAGGGCAATGCTCTATTGACCTACTTCTCACAACGAGAAATTACTGGTGAATGTGGTCACAGATAGAAAATGTGTTTGCAGCAAACATGAGATATAATTGAACTCAGGATCCAGAGGTAAGCTGGGAATGCAAACAACAGACCTATGCCTCTGGGTTTCAAAGGAAAAGGCTGCAATTTATTTAGGGAATTTCTAGGCAAAATATTCTTGGAGACATCACAAGGAAAAACATCAAGGAAGCTAGACAATCTTTAAAAAAAAAAAACAACATACTGAAAACTCAGGAACAAGCCTATCCCATTGCAGAGGAAGACTGGGTACTTTAGCAGAAGATCCACCTGAATAAGTGAGGAGTCCCTTAACAAACTAAAGGCAAAAGAAAATGTATAAGAAATAGAAATAAAAGCAGGCAACAAAGGAAAGTGCCAGAACACATTTTAAGCATTTATGCCTAAAACATGTGAGGATAACAAGAGGGGATTTTACAGGTTTCCTCCTCAGAGGGAGGAAGCCTAAAGTGAGAGCATGCACACTTTTCAGAAAGTTACCTTCTGGTATTAATTTTTTTTTGTTTGTTTTTGTTTGTTTGCTTGTTGGGAAGAGGGGGTTGTTTTGATTTGTTGGCTTGGGATTTTTTTTTGGGGGGGAGGGGGTGTTGGTGGCAGGGGCTAGTTCACTAAAAACATTATCAGTTGATTTATAACACTAGTTCAATAATTACTTCTTGTTTAAACAAATAAAATATTTTTGGCTACTTACCCAAAAATACATGCCATTAGTGTCAGTGCATGAATCACAGTCTGGGAATCACTCACTGGACAAGTACTGGACTGGAATTAGCATAATTCAACTTGGAATCAAGTTCACAGCCCCTTCAAGAATTTCTCGAAATAAACTTTTGCAAAATATGAAATAAGACCAAAATAACAGCTGAAGAAAGGAAAGAGGCAGGAGCAAAAGGGACCACTAAGACTAAGGCTCTCTTTTCCTCCACTGAACTCGGGCAGTTATGTTTCTAACTTTTCACATAACCTGCCCTTTGAGTTACTCCTGTTGGCATCATCGTTTCCCAAAACAAGTTGAAAAGCACAGCTTTCTCTCTTCTTCAGAAGAAAAGCAACAATTAGGATTGAACCTGAAGTTCAGTCAGTCAATTCCTATCTCTTCCAGTGGTGACAAAATTAGCAGCCCATCATCTGCTGAGATTTGCTTATATTTTCTATTTCATGTGCTTGCTTCTTGAGTTAGCTCTGAACCAAAATGTGGCTAATCCAGACACTAAACAAGAGAAATTGAAATAAAGCCAAATAAGAGCAAATTTAGGAAGACTGGGAAGGTACAAAAGACAAAGCAGAATCACCTGAACATGAGCCAGCAGTGTGCCCAGGTGGCCAAGAAGGCCAATGGCATCCTGGCCTCCATTAGGAATGGTGTGGCCAGCAGGAGCAGGGAGGTCATTCTGCCCCTGTACTCTGCTTTGGTTAGGCCGCACCTTGAGTACTGTGTCCAGTTCTGGGCCCCTCAGTTTAAGAAGGACATTGAGACACTTGAACGTGTCCAGAGAAGGGCAACAAGGCTGGGGAGAGGCCTTGAGCACAAGCCCTGTGAGGAGAGGCTGAGGGAGCTGGGGCTGTTTAGCCTGGAGAAGAGGAGGCTCAGGGGTGACCTCATTGCTGTCTACAACTACCTGAAAGGTGGTTGTAGCCAGGAAGGGGTTGGCCTCTTCTCCCAGGCAACCAGCACCAGAACAAGGGGACACAGTCTCAAGCTGCACCAGGGGAAGTTTAGGCTCGAGGTGAGGAGAAAGTTCTTCACCGAGAGAGTCATTCGTCATTGGAATGGGCTGCCCGGGAGGTGGTGGAGTCGCCGTCCCTGGAGGCGTTCAAGAGGGGACTGGATGTGGCACTTGGTGCCATGGTCTAGTCGTGAGGTTTGGGGTTACAGCTTGGACTCGATGATCTTCGAGGTCTCTTCCAACCTTGGTAATACTGTGATACTGTGATTATATCCTGTGCTATTTCTGAAGCACTAAAGAATTGTCAGGATATTGTGAGTGTGCATTCGAGTCCACTGTCCGTGTCACCAACAAAGATTTTGTTAAACAGTGCTGGTTCCCATACTGACCCCAGAGAAACACCACCCATCACTGGTCTCCACTTGGATGTCAAGCCATTGACTGGAAATATTTGAGTGCCACCACCCATCTAGTTCCACCTGGATTCCCTTGCCTTTAGAGCCATACAGTCATAACAAAGTGTCTTTGCTGACTAGATCAACAGAGGATCATCTACCTAAGCAGATAAAGTAAAAATACATTATACATTCAGCAGTATGTTTCAAGTATGAAACATAGAGACAAATAAGTACCAGGTATCCTTTAAATGATCTTTTTCATGGTAAAATATGATGTGAAATGGATCCACAAATATGGCAGGTAGCAAAAAGCTCTAAAAAACTGTTATAATAATTCTAAGAACGTTGGTTTGGTTTTTTTTTTTTGCTCATATGTGAGACATCTAAATTAGAAAATTATTATGAAGACTCTCCATTTAGGAATAATGAAGTTACTATAACTGGCTGGAAAAAAAAAAAATGTTATTCTTGTTCACAGGAAGGCCTTTTGCAGTTTAATTTACATCCAGGCTGAAGTGCCTTCAAGAAAAACATACCTCAAAATTATCTTTATATCAGAAGTGCAAAGAGATTTTGGAAAGGTCAGCATCACAATTCAAAATGATCTGGAGCTGGGGCCTGAGTTTCCAAGGTCAGAGTGACTACAAGAACCAGAAATCTTGTGTAGGGACTATATGGAATCCAGAAACTATTTAGTTCTCTCTGAAAACTTCTGTTCTGTACCTACAAATCCACCCAGGGATTCTCCTTTTCTAACAGCAGAAAATAAGGAAAAACTTCTTTACTTTGAGGCTAACAAAGCTCTGAAACAGACTGTCCAGGGAGGCTGCAGAGTCTCCTCTGGACATGTTCTTGTGCAAGCTGCTCTATATGAACCACCTTTAGCAGGGGTTTGAACTAGGTGATCTCAAGAGGGTTTTTCCAACCTCTACCATTCTGTGATTCTGTAAAATTGGGAAGAACAGAATGAAAGGAGGTTGTTTTGGGGGTTTTGGTGGGTTTTGGTTTTGCTTTTTTTTATTTCATTACTTTGAGCATTATTCAGCACCACCCCAAAGGGAGCCTAAGGGTCCTCCCAATTTACATTTAGGTTGTTTGAATTATAAAATTGAATAGTTTTTGAATTTTGCTCCAAGGAACATGGAAGACTGCTTTACAACTAATACATCCAACAACAAAATGAAAGATGAAAGAAAGATTTCATTATTTCAAGAGATGTACTCTTTTTTTTTTTTTTCCCCCCCCCCCCCCCGGCCCCAGATTTATCTTTAAGGGCAAATTCAGATGTATTTGTTGACTGCAGGCTTTTTCCTCTTGAAATAAATAAGAGCAAGAGGTCATCAAGTAAGCATTCTGAAACTACCACCTCCGCTTCCATTTTGTCTAATAAGTCAATGGTAATTAACAGGTCCACAATTACACAATGCCAGAGACATTGTTATGTATTTACTCAAGAGAGATGAGTGTGATGTCCTCAGACATTTAGAACATATTACAAGATGAGATACTATCAAAATGTATTAAGATTTAACCCTGTTTCTCTTACATTGTATCTAATTTTCTGTTTATCAAAAAGCACTATCTGCACAGAAAAATTTAGATTCTTTTTGTGGATGGTGTAGAAATTTTCAGACCAAAGCTGTGAAAGTGGTAATCATTCATCTGCCCAGCCTTGCAGTGAATGCTGTAAGTTGCTATGCTATCCATGCTAGATGCAGATTAAAGAGATCCATGACCTCATGCCATTGCTCAATATGAAAATCAGAAAAGCAAAAATTCTTCAGTTTCTCCATCAAAAAAATCTCAAACAAGTGCTGGACAAGGAAGAGAACAAGAGTTCCAAATAACAATAATAGGAAAGACAAACAACTGAGCTGCAGCCTAGATTTCTCCATAGAAAAAAGGAGATAACCTGCTTTAAACATGGAAATACTACCTTTAACTGAAATCATTCCCTAGACTGATATTTTTGCTGCTAAGCAGGTTTTGCAATCACGATGAGACAATAACATTAGAACGTAGAACAAGAGCCATACTGTCTGATACCAAACGTATACTCAGCCCTGGGCTAAGTGTATAGGCATTGGGATCCACTGATTTCAAATTATTATCTCCTGCTTGGTTAGAAGAGATAATAATTTGTGGATTAACATAAAATTTTATGCAATTCCTGTCATCTCTGCTTTATTTCCCTTGATCAGCACAGGTGAGATGTCAGACTACTTAGCCATTCTCTGTTTGAAAGCTCAAGTATCTCTTTGATTGCCTAAGAAACCCCTCTAGGAACCTTTCCTATTTTTTCAATATGCCTCTTAAGGGAAATCAGAAAGTCACAGTTTTCCAAGCATAGATTTAGCACAGATTTAAAGAGTGAAATAACTATTTCCTTTCCCTGTTGGTGCAGGAAACCGCGATCTGTTTACTTTTCAATTACTGACAAACAAAGAGCTGCTGGTTTCATAGAACTGACTGCTGCTAACAGTCAGATGGAAAAATTACCTCAGAATGCAGATATTAGGATTATTTTTCTCCTGTGTGCATTAGTTCATATTTCTCTGCACAAAATTTGGATCCTGTTTAAGACTTTTTGGAAACAAGATCCCCCTTATCCATTTGCTTCTTAATTTCTTCAAAGAACTCTGATGTATTCATGATGAATGTCTTCCCCTTTCAAAATGCGTGGTGACTCGTTACCACCAAGTCATGTTTATTGACACCTTGGACAATTCTCATCTTTAGATGGAATCTCACCAGGCTTACTGGGCACAAGTCCCACCCACTGTTTTAAAATGAAACTCTGGGATTGTTTCAGATGTGAAGCTATCCATCTCAGTCAGCAGTTCAGCTGTTTCTACTATGAGTTCCTTTAGACTTACATTTCAAACCTTTTAATAACCCCTGATTATCGTGACATTTGATTGCAACAAATCCTTTAAAAATACAGTAAAATATGACTTTCTTATTCATGAAGAAACATTCTATTTTCTTCGAAATTATTAAGAGCCTACTGTCAGTCCTGACAAATTTCAGTCCTAGTCTAAGGACATTTTTAAGGCCTAGTTTCTTGGGAATCCGCCAGACAGGAAACATCTGGTTTGTCCTATTAGGAACCTTAGCCTTTACTTCTAGATTTGCCTAATAAAAGATACTAATTTTAAAACACAGAATACAAACTCCCTCGTGGCTACAACCACCCTTAAACACTGTAAATGTGCTATTTTATTGCTTGATTAGGCCTATTTTGCTAATCTGTAATTACATTCATCTGAGCTTTTTTAATACCATCAGTTGTACAGTGTAAAAATGCACCATTTATATGTAACTGGCATGCTGCTAAAAGTCCTGATTTTGAACAGAGGCTCAAGTGATTAGGTAGTGAAATGGTGCATTATCGCACAGAATAGCCTATCTAATTACAAGGCGGAGTGGGAATAGAAAGGAATAATATGATGAAATTCATCCAAACAGAGGGAGTGGTCTACTGGCAGCTTAATTGTCATATAAATTTTTGTATGGGAAAACCAGAATTTTAAAAGGATCTTTAAATGAATAACAAAGAGCTGCTTTACAGATATCTTCAAGGAGTCTTCCAAGCGTGAGTTCTTACATAGGAAAATTATAGAGGTACTTATTTCAAAATGTAACAAGTGGACCCTCACAGAATGAGAAAAGGCAGTCTCTAAAAGATTCTGAGACACAAGACAAGCTCATGTTTAATATGACCCAAGTAGGAGGAGTGAGCTGGGAGAAGAAAAATAAGATCACAGGATGTTAGGGGTTGGAAGGGACCTCCAAAGGGCATCGAGTCCAACTCCCCTGCCAGAGCAGGACCATAGAAGCTATCACAGGTCGTACAGCAATGCATCCAGATGGGTCTTTAAAGTCTCCAGACAAGATTTTTTTCAAAGAAACAGCAAAGTTGGAATGTTATTTTTATGGCATTTCAGACAGATATGAACAAGAAAAGACTATTTATCTAACCAAAACTAAAAAAGCACAATAAAACATGATGTGACTTGAGCTTTATGCACAGATGTATACAAACAACTATCTGTCTCCAAGACTCTGTAGAGAAAGGATCTATTAGAGACAGAAGAATCCTGAAAAATGAAGGGGATGTGTAAATCAGAGAGGTCTTCTGCCACAGAATGATCAGAGAGAGCCAGAGTCATACACAAAATGTGCTAAAGCTTCTTATTGACAATATTGAATTTGCACTAAGTCCAGAAAAACACAGGGTTTATCATCTGTATTGGTGACTCTGAATCACAGACAGTAGCTAAATTAATATTTGCAAGTGCTGTTAAGACCATAGATCAGGTAAAGGCATGATGGAGAGATGGGACAGAATGCTGTGGATGAAATAATTATCCTGTAAAGAATAAGGAGTAATAAGGAGTACTCTCCAGGGTAAGGAGAGAACAGATGGAAGCAAATTTTACTACAGCATCTATCTTTTCCATTATTATATCCATTCAATTACATAATTTCATTATTTAGATCAACAATAATAATGTATCAAAACGGTTTTTTTTTCACTTTCATGGTATTTGCCCAAATACTTGACAGAAGGACTCTATTGAGTTAAACAGGAACAGATCTTGAATCAGTCTCTGCCCTGCCCTTTCAAATCTGACATACAATACACTTTTGCTGTAAAGCATTCTCAAAATCTCATTTGCTAACTCAAATTAGCACATCAAACTACTTTTAGCAGTAATCAACAGTTAGTTAACTACTTAGCATATCAGTGCTCCCCAAGAGTCAGTTTATTATGTTAGTTTCAGCAAATATCCTTACCAAGTAGACAGAGGCAAGTAAATGATGCCTTAGAAGCATATTTTTTAATTGTTGGAAAATGAGAAGATGCAATAGATACACATTTTTAGAAACAGTCTCAAGTCAGAAAACAACTTGTTTTGATTATGAAGTCAAGTGATTTTGAACCCTCAAGTAGTACAGGATTCCAGTTGCATGCAAACTGCTGTCTTTAATCCGAACAGAGCTGGCTTCAACTGTGTGAATCAACTGCTCATATTCCACTTTATTCAGAGCGTGGGGATTTTTAACTGGGGAAGGTTATAGTTTCAAATATTTCCCTAGCGATTTTGCTTAGCTAAGAGGAGGAAAAAATAGTCTTCTGGGTCTGCTCTTCAGTTTCCATTTTTTTCTCACAAACTCTGTTTTGGATACATTGCCACAAGGATATGGAACAGATGGGTTGGTCATTGGAAGGCATTTTGCAGTTTATAGTAGCTCAATATTATGCCATATTTACTTTCATATAGTAGTACATTTTGATTCTTACACACACTAAGAAAATATTTCATATCTGTCATGTTTTCTTGAGAAGAGAATGCTTATATTTAGGTAAGCAGATATTTTCTGTACACAAAATGACAACGTATCTCTGTATGTCTAATTCCATAGCTCAAAGATCACATGATTCCGCAAGTGGAATAAAGTGTTTCCTAAGGCAATGAATACGCTTCTATTTATATGAAGTATTATATTTTATACTGTTTGCAAATAGAGGACAGGGGAATCAAAGGATTAACACTGCACAGATGCAAACATAATAATCCAGTACCCCACAGTTAACAGAGCAAGCTGCTCAAAAGCTGGGTTTCTACTAACAAGAGTTTTGTTTAATTCACCTAGCTAATGGTTGCAGTAGCCAATGACTCTTTTTGCCTTCTGTCTGCTGTAGCTCGCTGCCCCTGCAGGCATGTGACATGATTGGAAGTTTACCCAGTTCTTAGCTGCATCACAACATACTCTTCCTCCCCCTTTCACATCTTCCTTCAACCTCAATTTAGATCAAGATGTCATACTCTGCACTGAAGTGGCCAGTGTGCACACACAAGTTCTCTCCTGCAACTTTTCTGTATGGGCAGTAGTCTTCAGGTAAAGAGGACTACTAATAGCTATGATTCTAACCTGAGTGATTTCTTCTAGATTTGACATAGCCACTTGTCAAAACCCCTACTCACTGGTTCTTCTCTTTTAACACTCTTTCACAAGGCTGAAAGTATTCATGGCTGGGAAAAAAAAGTTGGCTTATTAACATAACTAGAATATATGTTAAAAATCCACCTTTTATTTGTGAAGAATGCCAGCCAAAATCCAAGATATAGGTTATTGTTGTATGGCAGAGATGCATAATTTTCTCTCTCACTTGAAAACACCTACAGTACATTAACAAGACTGGCTAAAAAAGGCTTAGGGCAGGAAGCAATTGTGTGGTTTCCATAGTTGATTCCAGTTTTCAGGAGATAAAAAGAACAAAGCAACAACCTCAAGATATACTCCACAAATAAGTAAGATTGCAGTTGAGAATGTTAGGTAATCACAAATTACAAATTAATCACAAATTTCTGAATTGCAGTGGTGAGCATTCAGTGCTTAGCTTTCATTTCATTTAGTTTTGCAACAAACAGTCTGGATTATAAGATAAATTTTCTGCTGCCTTTGAAAGAAGGTAATTCCACCAGCAGCTACATTTCAGATATGCTCCTTGTCTAATAAATGACCAGCTTCACATCTCAGAGCATTTGCATTTTTAGGGTTTTTTAGAGTTCCTTTTCCAGTTTCACATACTACAATTCTGCTTAAATAAAATACTGTCAAACTAGTATGATGAGATGTCTTGGGAGCTAAAAATTAATTTGATTGCAAGAGAAATAAATTAACTTAAATAATTCCCAGCAACATGCAGACTGACCTGTCCAGTAATAGGTTAGGTGCAAATAAAAGCTTTCCTGGGTGTTCCATGGAGCGCCAGACTAAGCCAATCATCAGTATCTCTAACCAGGCACATTCCAGTAGATGGACCTGATCATGGAGTGTTAGATCCACAAATCCTGAAAGAATAAATGAGAGTCAGTAAAAATTCTTCAGCTTTGTAAGTGGAACAACCTTATTCAGAGAATTGGTAAAGGAAGTGAATTGGAGCTGAACAGCTAAAAAGAAAAATACAATAAACCAGACATTAGTTATCTTTACATTTTGGACTGAGTTTTATTTACTAGGTCAACCATGGCTCCATCCTACATAATAAAGAGCTAATAAGTAGGCATAATGGTGATGAGCAAATGGATAAGTACCACAGTATCACAGTATAACCAAGGTTGGAAGAGACCCCAAGGATCATCAAGTCCAACCTGTCCCAACAGACCTCACGACTAGACCATGGCACCCAGTGCCATGTCCAATCTCCCCTTGAACACCTTCAGGGACGGCGACTCCACCACCTCCCCGGGCAGCCCATTCCAATGACGAATGACTCGCTCAGTGAAGAACTTTCTCCTCACCTCGAGTCTAAACCTCCCCTGGCACAGCTTGAGACTGTGTCCCCTTGTTCTGGTGCTGGTTGCCTGGGAGAAGAGACCAACCCCCTCCTGTCTACAACCACCTTTCAGGTAGTTGTAGAGGGCAATGAGGTCACCCCTGATCCTTCTCTTCTCCAGGCTAAACAATCCCAGCTCCCTCAGCCTCTCCTCATAGGGCTTGTGCTCAAGGCCTCTCCCCAGCCTTGTTGCCCTTCTCTGGACACGTTCAAGTGTCTCGATGTCCTTCTTAAACTGAGGGGCCCAGAACTGGACACAGGACTCAAGGTGTGGCCTAACCAATGCAGAGTACAGGGGCACAATGACCTCCCTGCTCCTGCTGGCCACACTATTCCCAATACAGGCCAGGATGCCATTGGCCCTCTTGGCCACCTGGGCACACTGCTGGCTCATGTTTAGGCGGGTGTCAATCAGCACCCCCAGGTGCCTCTCTGTTTGGCAGCTCTCCAGCCACTCTGACCCCAGCCTATAGCTCTGCATGGGGTTGCCGTGGCCAAAGTGCAGCACCCGGCACTTGGACTTGTTAAATGCCATGCCATTAGACTGTGCCCATCTGTCCAGTCGGTCGAGGTCCCTCTGCAGAGCCTTTCTACCCTCTAACTGACTAACATCTGTTCCCAACTTGGTGTCATCTGCAAACTTGCTGATGACTGACTCAACCCCCTCATCCATATCATCAATGAAGATGTTAAAGAGGATGGGGCCCAGCACTGATCCCTGGGGGACGCCACTGGTGACTGGCCGCCAGCTGGATGTGGCACCATTCACCACCACTCTCTGGGCCCGGCCCTCCAGCCAGTTCCCAACCCAGCGCAGAGTGTTGCTGTCCAAACCATGGCATCTTTGGTTCAAACTTTTAAAAACCAAATACTCTACTGTTAATTCTAATGTCAATTAGCCTAGCCCCAGGACAGAGCAGGCAGGAGGTATCCCTGGCTAGCAACTAGCACTTTCTAGTCCCCTGGTTACGTGCTGTCTGTACCCTGCACAAAGAGCAGGGCAAGAACCAGGTAAGCACTTCCACACACACACCCCTGGCCTGTTGCTAGTGGCCTGGGAAGCTGGTGTACCCCGCAGAAAAGGGCAGCCATCTGTGGCCTGGTGCATGAAGAAGCAAAAATGGGAAGATATCTCTTATAACATGCAATGATAGCTATAATCAGAGACCTTCATGATCATCACGTCCAACCCATCAACCAATCCAACCCACCTAAACAACTAAACCATGCAACCAAGCACCCCATCAAGCCTCTTCCTGAACACCTCCAATGAAGGTGACTCCACCACCTCCACGGGCAGCCCATTCCAATGGGCAACCACTCTCTCTGTATAGAACTTCTTCCTAACATCCAGCCTAAACCTGCCCTGGCGCAGCTTGAGACTGTGTCCTCTTGTTCTGGTACTGGCTGCCTGGGAGAAGAGACCAACCTCTGCCTGTCTACAACCTCCCTTCAGGTAGTTGTAGAGAGCAAGAAGGTCACCCCTCAGTCTCCTCTTCTCCAGGCTAAGCAACCCCAGCTCCCTCAGCCTTTCCTCATAGGGCTTGTGTTCCAAACCCCTCACCAGCTTTGTTGCCCTTCTCTGGACACATTCCAGCAAGTCAACATCCTTCCTAAACTGAGGGGCCCAGAACTGGACACAGTACTCAAAGGTGCGGCCTAACCAGTGCAGTGTACAGGGGCAGAATGACCTCCCTGCTCCTGCTGGCCACACTGTTCCTGATGCAGGCCAGGATGCCATTGGCTTTCTTGGCTGCCTGGGCACACTGCAGGCTCATGTTCAGCCTACAATCAACCAGTACCCCCAGGTCCTTCTCTGCCTGGCTGCTCTCCAGCCACTCTGACCCCAGCCTGTTTAGGTGACATTATAAGTTTAGATAATAAAAATAATAGTTTTGATGAAACAGACTTTTATGAGACGATGGATTCCATCAAAACATGCAACAGACTAACTGAAATAAAATATTTTAAATTACACATCTTGGTATGTAACCACAAAAGGATAAAGAATTGAACTGAAGTGCTTGTAAAGGAATACCTTTCAGTTCACTTCTTTACCCTGGACAACTTTTTTTGTGAAGACGTGGGAAAAAGAAAATAAAAAGACGAATTATTATTTAAGTGTTGTGATGGCATGTGGAAAATAATGCAAAAAGCAGGTTGATAATGTAAGCAATCTAAATCACTCATTACTGAATCATAAAAAATACAGATGTTAAGTTTAAAACCACGACCATTAAGCATGTATACAAGATTGAGAGAGACTGTTTACAAAGGCCTGTACTGATAGGACAAGGAGCAATGGTTTCAAATTAGAGAACAGTAGGTTTAGATTGGATGTTAGGAACAAGTTCTTTACCATGAGGGTAGTGGAACCCTAGAACAGGTTGCCCAGGGAAGTGGTTGGGGCCCCATCCCTGGAGATATTCAAGGTGAGGCTTGACAAGGCTCTGGACAACCTAATCTAGTTGAGGATGCCCCTGCTTACTGCAGAGGCAGTTGGACTGGATGACCTAAACCATTCTATGGTTCTATGATTCTATGAAATGGCAGCAGCTATGAAGAGGACCTTGACATGCTAGAGAAAACTCAGCCCAGTTTGCACTTCCAGTGGGAAGCTACACCTAATGAAGAGGATACACTTTATAAAAAACTAGGGAAACCCTGAGAGATAAGGCAGTGAAATTACCTCTGTGTTACCTGAATTTGGAAACCATTCTTAAAGCAGGATAAGAATTTGGACAGAATGATAGAGAAATGTCAAAAAGAATAAAGCATTGAAAAATAGGCCCTCTAGTGATGAATAAGATATATTTGGTTACTCTTCATGAAGCTAAATAGGTCAAAGGGGTTAAAGAACTGCAATAGATCGATGCCTAAGGGCAAAGAACATTACAAAAGGTAATGGCCTAACAGGCAGTGGCACATGTTGGAAACTAAACCTGCTCCAGGTCAGACTACAAATGAGGGCCACCATTAACAACAAAAGTAATTGTTGTCTAAACAACACACTAATTTTCCATGAGTTTGCTGTCATTAGGAACATTCATCAAGATTTAATTAGTATTTTTAAGACATACTCTTGTTCAAGCAAGCTAATTCAGAATAATGTTAGAGAAGGTCAAATTAAATGATGAATAAATCTTTAATCACATCATCACTCAGAGCAGTTTAATGTCACTAAACCTATATTTAGATGTGGGCTGCATTCTCAAATATCTGTTCTTTTAATGCTGGCAAGTTTTGAAAGGAAAAGTATTCTTGAATTCTAACTTTTTTGTTATTATGCTTTAAAGTAAAAGAAAGACCTTCACTTCACTGTGAAGTAGCTTATGGACGTAACCTACCTCTGCCTCCATACACCAGACTAACCAATTGCAGGGCCTTGTAAGGCATATCAAAATCATTTTGTGGCCAAACCCCACAAGACCTAGACTGCCATTATGTCATTCATACCACATATGCCTGACAGAAGAGACACTTGGAGAATAAAAGCCTTAGGGAGACCATCCCTTATTCAGATACAGATAAATTAACAGTATTTTTAAGTAATGGTCACCACAGAACACAATAACTGTTCCACAAACTGTTGTATAAATATGGAAATCTGAACTTCTGAAAAGCCAGGAAGGTCTGCTGAACACTCAGCTAAGAGTAGGTGGCAAATAAATGTACATTATGAGTAGAACACAAACAGGTAGTGTTCAAACTAAACTGATTATCCTTGCTAATAAAAGGCAGTGGTACTTGCCATGTCAGTGACAATACAATAGAAATCTCTGTTCTAGGCAGTAAGACACACTGAAGCAGCAGTGGGTCTCCTGGAGGAAAAGCTATAAAAAACCTTTATTTGGCAAGCATGTCTCTCTAGAGGTGAAGTTAGACTTGGGAATCCAAAACTGTATGATTCCACCATCCTAAAACAGGAAAGCAGCAATTACCTACAACAGGTATGAGCCAATTTCTTTGTTAACTGGGAGTTTGGGCAGCTGTTGCCGTGAAAGAACACAAGGACTTCTGAAGTCCATCATTTGCCTTACTGGTTTTTGATCTAATAAGTAGCTCTCTATTTTGTCATAACTTATCTATCAATTAACATTCTCTGAGACTCAATATCCAGTGTCATTGCAGATTTAATCCCACAACAGTCAGCTCTCCAGTGGGTACTTCCTATCATTTGGGGGTCATTTGACTATCATTATTTGTAGCTTCCACTAGGTTCTTAATACACAATTACTGCAGACATTCCTCCTTGCACAACGAATGATAAAGCAATGTTCTTTTACCATCTGATTCAACTGAAATCCTACCTATATATTTATACCATATATCTTAATTGTGCCATAATGAATGATTCTTTCTCCAGGTTCATGAAGTAAAGTAAAAGGACCGAAAATTCTTAAAAGCAATAGCAACAGTCCATCTAGTAAAGAAGCATCTCATTTACAACAGTAATTGATACCAGATGCTTATGGCAAAACACAACAGCAGGACAAACGCATGCTTTTGCAGAAAGCTTTCTCAGGCTCCAATGGTATGTGGCTTCAGGACTTCCAGAGCCTAAACTGGTCTTTTTGTGCTTAATTGTCCCTTAATATATTTTTTTCCTCCAAGTTTATCCAGATGTTTTTGAACTCAGTTCCACTTCAGATTTTTTGTATACTCTGGAAATAGTAGCGTGTGGTAAAAAGCTTCACATTCTAAGTTAACACTAGGAAAAGAATAATCATCTGTTGTTCTGAAAATCAAAACTCTTACTTTCATTTGATGCATCTAATTATTTCATTGAAAGACACCACAATTCCCTAGGTCATCAGCTCACTGCTAATCTTCCCTTTTGCAAGTTTTTTTAGCATATTCAGTCATTCTACACAAGAAAGTTATCCTGATCTTGTCCTTCTTAGCGTATTTTCTAAGTCAGCTACATTCTTTCAGAGACAGTGAGACTAAGACTGCAGTTTCAGTCTACACTTTTCTTCATTACCATAGTCAATTCAATATAATTCCAAAGTTCTATCATAAATATTCATGCCCTTTTCCCAGCTCACTTATGAATATGATGAACATCATAGGTCTAACTATTAAATTCAAAGGCTATTTCTTTATTAAATACCCTGCTTGTTCATATGGAAAGTCTTTAATTTGATATCAACAGCAATTTTTATATCGCCTATGGCAAAAAATACAGGATGGTACTCTCTACAAAAAACACTGTGAGAAATCAGAACATCTATTAATGTCTTGGTCTAGAGAGGGAAAGAGACTCAGTTCTTTTGACTATTCCCATGTTATGAAATTTGAGGCACAAATATATTTATTAACAGAATAAAGTGGATGGATCAGAAGGAGAGAGAAAGAGAGAAAGAGAAAGAGAGAGAGAAGAGAGAGAGAGAGAAGAGGAAAGGAATTATATTGCCATCCTCAGGTCTTTTATATATTTGTTTTAGGTATGTGTCCAGGTGGTGAAACCATTGTCCTTTGCACCATCCTCCCTTTCTGGAGTAGCTGATGGGTAGAGATGATCTTGTCTATGCACATTCCTGAGTCGTTATCCCGTGGCGTCTGCCCAATACACATCAGCTATTGTCTGGGCAAGGAGCAAAGGTGATTTTATCTTTGTTGAGTCACATCAAGAGAGACAAGTCTCTCTCACAACACCCTAGTCATATGTCTTAAATTTGCTCAGATGAGCCACTTTTTTTTTTTCTATCCCAATACAATGTTTTGAAAAATATCAACAACCACAGAAAAAGGCTGTTATTTACAACTCAATACAGTATCTCAGCTTTGCAACAGTCAGGTGATAGGACACATTTGCAAGAAAACACTAATTAGGTTGGCAAAGACAGAAGGAAAGTAGTGAAGAGTGCTGCAACCTAATAGCTAGCAGCCATTCAATAAAGTAACCAAATTAAGAGAGGCTTCTACAGAAAAAAAGACGTAAGTAGTTGAAACAAACAGAAAAATAATTACTACAGCAAGTTCCATTTTCATCTGTGTCTCCTGACCTAAGCCACATTGAAGGATCAATATCTTAGAAACCACTTTTTGATTGAGATGTGAAATGTGTGCTTGCTGTCATGCTGCCAGCACAGTGGCCAACCTCTGTACTTCAAGTAGGAGACAAGGCCACATCTACGCATTCATCTGGCACCTGAGGTGACAATATGCTCTGCTTTCATGGATCATTCAGCCTCTTCAATCCTTAAGGCTGAGCCCTGAAACCTCCTAGTTAAGGGCTGGCTAAAAGCTAAGAAGTGGCTAAAACTTGCACCCTGCCTTGTCTGTACACAACAGCAGCTGAGCAAAACATAGTCCAAGGACAAGTGGAGAATCAGAAACAGAGTTTTCTTTGAGTCTCAGTGCTCACACAGCTATTGCTATAATGCTACTTGTTCCTACTTTTTCCTTCAGGTCGTCAGAACAAAACAATAAGAAAATGCTATTTACTCTTCCCTCCTGAGGGCATTTTAAAGTATGCTTTAAAGTATGATAAGGACATCTTGGCTTACACAGCTCCAGTGTTTTAAATCAAGACAATTTTTGAAAACTGAGTATCTAAAATTTCTAAAATCCAACATTTTGAATCCAAATATTTTGTTAAAAAAGAGTAGCCTTTCTGTATTTTTTTTGAGCAGCATTCCTTTTGTTTCTGTAAGTGCGGCCAGGGAAAAAAATCAATTACAATTTGTTGAATTCAAGGGAGAAAAGTCTGAAAGGCAAACATGAAGTAAATCACACAACTGTAAGAGGCTCTAAACACTTAGTATCTGTCTTCTCAAAGCCTAAACAATCTGTCAGAAAATAAATGAGATGGGATCAGAGAGAACAGCATGTACTCTGAATTACTGTTAATTCCTTTAAAAATGTTTTACTTTATATTTGCCATTTTCAGCTCTAATGGTTATAAACCTCTTTTTGAAAAACAACAATTAAAATTTACAGGCATAAATGTAATATGAGACAGGGATGTTTAGGGTTTGGGGCAAAACCCCGAAAGGCAGAAGCATTGTGAGGGCCTGCTTTCATCATCTGTAATCACACTGAAAGTCAAGATAAAGGAAGCTTTTACCCTTCTCTGCAGGAGGCTTCCACCCTCACTAAGATTGCATTAGGACATGTGCTTTCTTGTTTGATGGGTGTACCACCCCAGCCAAACTCCCCATCTGATGCTGTAACTGGAGCAGGATGCCACAGGGATGTCACATTTCTCACTTTTACTTTAGATGGCATCTATCAGAGCTGGTCTGTTATGCACCATTGCAATTCTAAAATGCATTTTTCAGTTCATAGAGTCATAGAATCGTTTCTGTTGGAAAAGACCTCTATGATCATTGGGTCCAAGCACTAACCTAACAACTCTGTGGCCATTCAACTATGTCACAAAGTGCCATGTCCACAGGTTTCTTGTACACCTTGAGGGATAGAGACTACACCACTTCCCTCAGAAGCCTCTTTCAATGCCTGACCACTCTTAGTAAAGAAATTTTTCACAATATCCAACCTAAACCTCCCTTGGAATAATTTCAGTCCATTTTCTCTCATTCTATGACTTGATACTGGGAAGAAGAGACCAACACCCACCTCTCAACAAGCACCTTTCAGGTAGTTGTAAGAGAACAATAATGTCTCCCCACAGCATTCCCTTCTCCAGACTGAACAACCCCAGTTCCCTTAACCTCTCCACAGAAGACTTGCTCTCCAGACCCTTCACTACCTTCAGTGCCCTTCTCTGGACATGTTCCAGCAACTAAATGCCCCAAAACTGAACAGAGTATTCCAGGTACAGCCTTACCAGTGCCAAGTGCAGGGGCACATCTACTTCCCTGCTCCTGTTGGCCACACTACTCTTGATACAGGCCAGGATGCCATTTGCCACTTTGGCTATCCAAGTTTTTGGCCAGATGTCAAGCAGCACCCCCCGGTCCGTTTCTGCTGGGCAGCTTTCCAGCCACTATCTCTCAAGCCTGTCGTATTGCATGGGGTTATCGTGTCTCAAGTGTGGGAACCAGCACTTGGTCTTTTTAAAGCTCATACAATTGACCTCAGCTTGTCCATATCACTCTGTAGAGCCTTCTTATCCTCAAACAGATCAACACTCCCACCCAATTTGGTATCACTTGCAGACTTACTGAGGGTGCACTCAATCCCCTCATCCATATTATAGAATCATAGAATCAACAAGGTTGGAAAAGACCTCAAAGATCATCAAGTCCAACCTGTCACCCAAGACCTCATGCCTACTAGAGCATGGCACCAAGTGCCACATCCAATCCCCTTTTTGAACACTTCCAGGGATGGTGACTCCACCACCTCCCTGGGCAGCCCATTCCAATGGGCAATTACTCTTTCTGTGAAGAACTTTCTCCTCACCTCTAGCTTAAACTTCCCCTGGTGCAGCTTGAGACTGTCCTCTTGTTATGGTGCTGGTTGTCTGGGAGAAGAGACCAACCCACACCTGGCTACAACCACCCTTCAGGCAGTTGTAGACAGCAATAAGGTCTCCTCTGAGCCTCCTCTTCTCCAGGCTAAACAATCCTAGCTCCCTCAGCCTCTCGTCACAGGGCTTGTGCTCGAGGACTCTCACCAGCCTCGTTGCCCTTCTCTGGACACATTCAAGAGTCTCAAGGTCCTTCTTAAATTGAGGGGCCCAGAACTGGACAAGGTGTGGCCTAACCAGTGCTGAGTACAGGGGCACTATGACTTCCCTGCTCCTGCTGGCCACACTATTCTAGATGCAGGCCAGGATGCCACTGGCCTTCTTGGCCACCTGGGCACACTGCTGGCTCAAATAGCCTTGATATTAAACAAGACTGACCCCAGTACTGAGAGCCCTGGGGAATACCACTTGTGATCAGTCATCAACTGGGTTTAACTCCATTCACCATCACTCTTTAGGCCTAGCCATCCAGACAGTTTTCCCTAGTGAAACATCCATCCATCCAAGGCTTGAGCAGCCAGTTTCTCCAGTAGGATGTGGAAGCCAATGTCAAATGCTTCACTAAAGCCCAGGCAAACAGCATCCACAGCCTTTCCCTCATCCACTAAGTAGGTTATCCTGTTGTAGTAGGAAATAAGTTTAACTCCATTCACCATCACTCTTTAGGCCTAGCCATCCAGACAGTTTTCCCTAGTGAAGCATCCATCCATCCAAGGCTTGAGCAGCCAGTTTCTCCAGTAGGATGTGGAAGCCAATGTCAAATGCTTCACTAAAGCCCAGGCAAACAGCATCCACAGCCTTTCCCTCATCCACTAAGTAGGTTATCCTGTTGTAGTAGGAAATAAGGTTTTTCAAGTAGGACCTGCCCTTCATGAGCCCAGGTTGACTGGGCCTGATCACCTGCTTGACCTGCACAAGCCACATATTGGCACTCAATTTAAATGAGTTTTCATTACTTTTCTCAGTGTTTTCTGCTTGCACAAAAGGGCATAATTTTTTAGATCTATCCAGTCCGTGTCTTTTCAGGATGAGGAGACTGAAAAGTTCCTGAGGCTATTCCTGGTCCAAATACCCAATGCCTCATTCAGGACAGGAATCTCACCTTCCTTCTGCAGATACACACCACTCTCAACTATGACAGGACGTACCTTGCATACAAGAGATCTAATGAACATTGTCCCATTTCAAATTGTTTATACCAAAGCAATACTTCTTGTAAAGAAGTTAGCCAATTGCAGCTGATCTAGATCTACTCAAAGTCAATGCTTTGCACCAAGCACAATCTGGATTTAGGGCTGTGGAAACACTTAAGGAGTAGTGGCAAACACTGAGGGTAAAACATACATTCTCTTCTCCTGACAAACTGTTGACACATTTTTATTAAATATTGCTTTTTTTCCTGAGAGAAACATCAGAAATCTACAGCATAGTACCAGCTTAGCTGGCACTGCTGTGGGGCAGATGGACCTCACCAAGTTAGAGTTGGGGGAGCAGAAAACCTGGATACAGGGAACTAAACAAGCATTAATTCTCAGCTGGTTTTAAAGCACTCATAAATCTAAGCAAGATAATTGATTATATTAAAAAAATGTAGGGCCTAAGCTTTCTTTCCTCTCTGAACAATTAGCTTTGAACATTATTGAATTAACAACAAATCTTACTGCTAATAGTAACAACAGCCATTTTATAAGATTCTTGCTGGTAAAGGCTGTATACCAGTTTGCCAGTGAAAGTTTATCACACTGTTTTTATAAAGCAAGAAGAGAGAAATACGTATTTTTCTGTACAGAAGCCAAGCACTTCAAATGATCAACAAAAAGCCATGCTCATTATTACATAACAAATTACTGTAGCACTATATAGCAGTTATTTAAAGCATGGTAATTATCACTCTTGCCTGCACTATAGTCCTGATGTCTGAGACTCAGGCTACATTTTTAAAACAGTAAGATGTTATGTTATGGTGCTTTTACTACTGAGAGCTGTGTTATTTCTCAGGAGTTCAGGCTTGCAAATAAAATGTACAGGACAGTGTCTGCATGCTGAGAATGGGACAATGGTAGATGTTCCCAGTTAAGTGTAGGAACAGACCATTAATTGAATGAGAAGGCTTTGCTGTTGAAAAGTGTCCTCTGAATCTTTCCCTGCACAGGTGAAGAAGGATACTAAGCAAAGTTTATTAGCTGCTAACTGAAAGAGAGTATGAAGTAATACATCTTTTCTTTATTGTCTCTGCAACAGTTAATTACATTATACTGAATTTATGCCAGTATGCAGGCCAGTTGTAAGTAAGTTTGGAGGTTTAGTTGTGTCATTTTTGTAAGCGGTCACTGCTGTGCAAAATGTTTTCCATCAAAAGCAGATCTAGTTAAAATAATTTGTGGATCTGGTTGTGCATTTTTGTGTGACTTTTATGAACTCAAAAGACAGGCTTATAAACACAAGCTGTCCTCTCGACCTCATTCCTTGCCCTTCTCCCCCTCCTCACTCCCTCAGGGCTGCTACTTTCCTGCTTCTTTTGATGGTTTAAGTGTTCTGTCAACTGATGAAATAACACAGCAAGAATGAGGAGCATAAGGTAGGTGATGGGTGATTAGGGAGCACCAACCACCTTGTATGGTGTATGCTTTGTGTAAACTTATCCTGAGATTTAAGGCCATGTCCAGCACGGCTTGGACTTTTTTGTATGTTCAGCTGCATCCAAGAAAGCATGAGGTTTTCAGCATTTGTTTGACCTCCTTACTAAAGTACCAGGCTGTGCTCCAATCATAACTTAAATCAAATGTAAATATGTGATGTTTTTGTGGCTGTCAAGAAAAATCATTTGAGGCAAAAGGTCTCTTCAAGTGATCACCCTTGAAGCAATCTCTTTCAGCTATCACAGATTTTTAAGAAAACATATAGTCACTGAAGGGGGAAAAGGAAGCAGACTGAAGTAGGTTCTTTCACAGCTTTTTAAATGACCCCAGCATGTCCCTGAGAGGATTCAAATGATCACTTCAATATATAGGTATCAGGGGAGAATTTTAAAGCCAAAGATCAACCTGTGAGCCTTCCCAGTTGTATTCCTCTTTTACAGAGTACACCTACGTGCTTTTACTATATCCTTTTACTAATGTCATGAACACCTAAGCTGAGAAAGGCACATTAGATGGGACAGTACTATAACAGCATTGGTGAGATGAGCAAGGCAAACAGTGTTTTGTGCAAGGCCCTGCAAGCCTGCTCAGAGCATTCCACTGTGGCCCTGGTACAAGGACCTTGATGGAGGGGGTGAACTCTGAAAAGCCTCAGAGTGCATGAAGGCAATGCAAATATGTCACACATTTTAGCAGCCATGTGCATGGCAGGATAGGGGTGGCAAGTGAAAAGAACTTGGTTAAAGCGAGTCTGGAGATCTACTCCATCACTGACAGCTCACTTCTGCTTCTCTGCATCCCATTTCCCCCACAAATGTTCCACTGTTCCATTTTTAATTCTTAAAATTTCATTAATTGTAACAAAGGACCTGAAGGTCATCATAACACAATCAAGAACATTTTGAAAAGGTAGCACAACATTTTGCAAGGCAGCACAATGATCAGCTTCAGCCACTCTTCTAAACCAATATTACTTATTCACTGATAGAGTAAGAAGCTGAATTTAATGACCCTGTTCTTTATGAATGCCCTTAATGCCTTGCGTTTATACTTTCGATTGTTTCGAATAACATTGTTGAAGACTTGAAGAATGAAAGTTTCACCATTTCAGTTTATATCTTCACCTGGAAGCTTCAGAAAGATCTCTTTTGAATTTAACACCTTATTTGACTACAATTTCACATTGGGCTTTCAGAGGTCTACCCTCTCCCCTTCTACATTCACAAAGTCCAGCAAACAAAGTACTTAGCTTTCTGCTCCACAGTCTATTCCATTCCAGGATCCACTGTACTAACCAATGAACAAATTAACATTCATTGCAGCAGCATCTGGAGTTAGTAGAAAAGAGGATTATTTTGCAACCCAGAGAAAATAAGGAAAAACTGTCAAGTCTGTAGTGAACTTGAAGATTAAAACTCCTTTAAGACTACAAATAGAAATAGAACATAGTGTGCTGTACCCAAGAAATGAAGCACAACCTCAGAGTTCATGGTCTGGTCATTCTTTATAGTCATTAGGAAATAAAACTAGCTTGACTAAGGCACCTGCATCCATTTTACTTCTTCAGATTGTTCACTTTTGAAAAAGTCTTAATTTTGTCCAGTGTACTTGTATGCAACAGAAACTATGAGCATATATGTATGGTGTGGTGTTCATTACATTGGCTGGTACCTGCACAAAACCAGAAACACAAGCAAATATAAATCAGACTCAAAACTTTATCTTCTCCCTCCTATTCTCTTCACCACTACATCACTGGTTTTGAACAGAAACTAATCTCTGCAAAATTATCCAAGAAATTGTAATGACACATCAAAGAGAAGAAAGACAGCAAAATTAATTGCAGCAATTTCCTTTAAGCACTACAACAACATGAGCATTTTTAGCAGCTGTGTGGGAGTGTCATCATATGACAGAGCAAAGGAATACATTACAGGGAACGCAAGACACTGGAATGCAGTTGGTCTTTTATATTTGTTTTCTTATCCAGGGAAATCTAGTAAGTTAGTAAGGAGTATGTTTCATGAAAGCACAACATTCACCTAATCCCCTTTTTTTGCACACTCTCTTTCAATGGATAACAAGTCTAAGGCACATTTCAGCATCTGCAAAGCTTCACACAGATGAGGAAACTGCTGCATATTGCATGGACCAGGATTAGGTGTGCACACAAAACACAGGTGTTGCACTTGAAGAACCCCTACCTTCTACTCAAGCTCCTATACTGCCTGCTGAGATACATGCTGAAGCTAGAGCTGGTTGGAAGCACTCTGACAGAACATTTTAGATTAGAACGTGACAGGGTGAAGAGTATAAACCACTCTGGAAAACATACCCATCTTCACAAAATGAAAATAAGCAAAACCAAGCTAGTGTCCCTGTAAGCTACCTCATCATAGTTTTTAGCACTCCATCAGGCACTTCTTCTTACTTAGCATTGTGAAAGGCTCCTAAACTTCTAGGAAATCCAGGGGTTTATTTTTTCCAAAATTGCCTTACATTTAAAAAGTTGACTAAAGTATTTGAAATCTGTATGAACTCTACTCATTACTATTGAATAAGTTGATTCACTTCACCTGAAAAAAATATTGTCTAGCAAAAAGATCCAGAAATATTAAATGAAAATTGTTCTTTTATTATTGTTGTTGTTTGAATCTGCCATGAAACAAAGAAATTAATTATTCACACAAGCCTGATAGAGACAGATAAAAAAGCTTTGAAACAGTGTGCAAGCTCATCCAAAGTAACTGGACCTGCAAAGGCTATTTCAGGAGGGATGTGGACGTGCTGGAGCGTGTCCAGAGAAGGGCCACGAGGATGATCAGAGGGCTGGAGCACCTCTCCTATGAGGACAGACTGAAGGAATTAGGGCTATTCAGTCTGGAGAAGAGAAGGCTCCGAGGTGACCTCATTGTGGCCTTCCAGTATCTGAAGGGGACCTACAGGAAGGCTGGGGAGGGACTTCTCAGGATCTCAGGTAGTGATAGGACTAGGGGGAATGGAATGAAGCTGGAAATAGGGAGATTCAGGCTGGATGTGAGGAAGAAGTTCTTTACCATGAGAGTGGTGAAGCCATGGAATGGGTTATCCAGGGAGGTGGTTGAGGCCCCGTCCCTGGAGGTGTTTAAGACCAGGCTGGATGAGGCTCTGGCCAGCGTGATCTAGTGTAGGGTGTCCCTGCCCATGGCAGGGGGTTGGAACTAGATGATCCTTGTGGTCCCTTCCAACCCTGACTGATTCTATGATTCTATGATTCTATTTGTCATCCTTTGTCAGGACTGGAAAGTTGCATGGAATTCCATTATGTTAAAAGAATCACAAAAATATCTTCTAATAGGTACAATATCAGAAGCTACAGATCAAAAAGAAAAGATGTAATTTAAAATTCAGCAAGTTTTCCCTAGAAATACCATTTGAGTTTTTTTTTTCAATTTGTTGTTACCACTTCAAAAAGTGATCTTTCTAATCTTTCTCACTTACATAGAAAATTTTCCTTCACCTGCATATGGAATGTGAGTTTGTAGGCACATCATGGATGAGAATGAACCATTCAAGCATACAGTAGGAGATCATTTGATGAATAACATCACCACACTGACAATCAAGGCAAAATTTGTTTTGTGTATAGAAGAACCTTTCAGGCTGAAGGCTTCTATCCTCAGAGGCAGAAGAATCTGTTTGGTGTAAGAGCCCTGAGGCAGCAAGTATCATCTGATTGCTACTCAAACAATGTTTCCCACATTTGATGTTATCCAGAAAATCCTTGGGTTCTTGTGTACTTCTACAGCTTCTGTATGTTTCTAAGACTGTACAAACACACTGGATGTAACCTTACCCCTATAAGCATCAGGTATTATCAGTCTGCTCAGAAGCCAAGAGACATAGTGTCAGGCTGTCAGCTTGAAGGGGAAAACCAGCTCATCAGCATTATACCTACTTTTGGCATCCCATTATTGAATTATTTCAGAGCAACTTCTGACAAGCTGATACCTCTGTCTCCTGTGTACTTGAAATCAATACTGAAAGTTACTCTACAACATTACTTGTAAATAAAATATCTTCCACAAAAGCTGGCAACAATTATTCACTGTCAGCTGAAGAAGAGCAGATCTGAATTCACCAGAGTGCACTGACAGTGTTTTGCCAAAATCTCTCGGAAGCCCTACTACTGATAAGAAGACACAAAAAGACTCATTTGGAGTTTAAAGAAAAGAGCACTCTGACTGAACTGTCTGATGAAATAAGACAGCAAGGCAAATATATTTATGCTGCCTGGCAGTGTCTCATTCAAATGTCTGGATCTTTCTTGAATACTTAATTAGAAGTGGTCCTCTCGGGGGCGGGGGAGGAGAGAATAAAAAAAAAAGGCATAGGGTCAAAGAAAGACATAAAAACAGAGAGCTGATTTCAAATAAGTTATGTATTTTAATATGTAACATGATTTCACACTTAGTTCTAATTAATATTTCCTTAGGTATATTTAGGAGTATCAAAGATCACTTCTCAGCGTGGCTTTGCGTTAACACCTGGATAAAGTATTATGTAGAATTTCTGAAAGATATGGGCCAAACTTTTTGGAAGATAGAACACTGGTGAAGCACAAAAACTAGGAATATAATAAACATTAAACAAAAATTAGTAGATTTAATTAATATTTATATCTCTAAGCTATGAGTCTACAAATTAGGGCATTTTTCATTTTACAACTTTGCCATGCAGCAGATAAAGTTTTGAGATAGCAGTTTAGGGTTGGATACACTGTGTAACATTACAAGAGAGACATACAAAACTAACACTGGTAGGCACTGGCATAGCTAAGAGCAAAATTATTTTTGCAGTGGTAAGGCAACATTCTTCCCAAAAGGCTTGGTGTAAAAGAACATAACCTTATATGTATACCTGGGGCGGGGGGAATGCATTTGGTATTCATATTACAGCAAATTAGTCTCCATAGCTGTGAATAGAATAGAATAGAATAGAATAGAATAGAATAGAATAGAATAGAATAGAATAGAATAGAATAGAATAGAATAGAATAGAATAGAATAGAATAGAATAGAATAGAATTAACCAGGTTGGATAAGACCTTTGAGATCATCAAGTCCAACCTATCATCCAACACTATCTAATCAACTAAACCATGGCACCAAGAGCCCCATCAAGTCTCTTCCTAAACACCTCCAGTGATGGTGACTCCACCACCTCCCTGGGCAGCACATTCCAATGGCCAATAACTCTTTCTATGAAGAACTTCTTCCCAACATCCAGCCTAAACCTCCCCTGGCACAGCTTGAGACTGTGTCCTCTTGTTCTGTTGGTGGTTGCCTGGGAGAAGAGACCAACCCCCACCTGGCTACAACCTCCCTTCAAGTGGTTGTAGAGAGCAATAGGGCCTGTACAGTACAACCTTGGCCCAAGGAAGAAGAATTCCAGCAGAATTAACTGCCTTTCTGGAATACAAAGACAGAAGAACAACTTCCAAAAATATACACTAGAATAAGCAACCAATCATAAGGTTAGACCAAAAAGAAAGCCCAGAGCTCTTCGAGCCTCCAAATAGCGCAGGTAAAGGAACAGCTAGTTTTTGTAGCCCAGGAAGTCAAGTCCCCTGTACTTCAGGAATTGAAGCAAACTAAAGACCCTCTAGGCATTAGGATGCACCTCGAGTGAGAGGCAAATTACCATACCTCCTCTTTCCATTGATGTGCCAACCCCTCACGGCTCTGGCATAGCATTACAAAATACATTGCAGATCGAGCAGAAATGTGCAAAGTAGAAGCTATACAATCTTAACTTCCATAAACAGGTTAAAGGCTATAAATAGTGACTGTAACTAGAAGATTTGTGCCTTTTATAAAGACGAGATTGTAAAAGACCCTGCTGTTGAAGCAGAAATAAAAAGAAAATAAATTATAAAGAGGCTTGAGTTAGAGCTAGATTTTGTGTTACTATTAATAATACACATGCATTAATATTTCTTTCTAGCATGCTCATGTTATTACTTGCCAATTAATTCCCAGTATAATCTCCCCTTCACATTTCAACTGCCTCAAGTGTTCTGCAGTGAATTGGACTGGTAAACTCACACAAGCTATGGGCAACACAAAACACACACACAAAAAGGTGTATTTTTAACCCAGATCAAAGCTGCTACTTACACAACTGCCAGAGCCCCAGGTGAAGCAGAAAGATGAGAACTGCTCTAGCTGACATTACAACATAAAAGCTTATGGAACTACAATCCAGCAAAATACATTCTACAAATTTATGTGAAACTCCTAAGAAACACTACCTTAGTAGCAACCAAAGGAGATTTCTGAATAAGGTGCAGACATGCATCATTATTAATTTATATTAGTACATCAAATGTTACAATTTTAGCTTTATTCTGATCAGTTGTTTTTCATACAATGAACACACCCAGCTAGAGACTGTTCAGTGTTTTGGTAAACACTTGGCTTACTTGCCAGCAGCCTGTATAGCCACTTCTCTATTTGCAGCCGTGTTTTCCAAGGGACAGCAGCTGTTGCAGAAGACACTTCATTATTAGGCTATTGATAAGATTTAATATTCTCTCGAAAGTGTCTAATTAACCTAGTACACCACATTTCCTGCCTGTGGGAATACAAATCAAGTAAAATGAGATTTCTTGAATTTTTATTTTCTAAATCACCTTAAACACTACAGAAAGTAATTTAGTAGTCAACACAACATTTATTTTTTGTTGTTTTTTTGTTGATAGTCTAAGTGAGATTTCCACCTATCTGTATATTAACCCTGAATTCTGGCTCCATGACTTCCTACTTGATTAACTGAAAAAGCCTTCAAACTAAAAATGTGCATTTTCTTTTTCTGAGGTCAGGCTGTTCACAAGGAATACTAGCTACCTGGGAGAATCACTAGGAATGGGTCAACATCCTGACCAGTGCCTCTGTTGCATGAGGAGAAGGAGCAGGACGCTGAGTCAAACTTAAGACTATGATTCTTCCCTTCTGTTTCCAAGACTCTTCAAGAATCTTAAGAAGCTTTAGGTCTAAACCTAGAGTCTAATTGCAGTGATAAATAGATCATCTCAGTTTCCCTGCTGAGGATTGTGGTGGACAGCTACATTTCTTAGAAGCATCAGAACTTTCCATAAGGGAGAGAAAAAGCAATATTTTCTTATAGCCCATCTTAGCTGAGAACAAACTCTTGCAGGAACAAGGCAACTGCAGATTTCTCACTCCCCATTCTGCCGTGGGATATGCCTTAACTTGCATTCACTAGCTTCAAATCACAGCAGTCCATAACACACAGACAAAACAACATACTCTTTACACACGTAGTTCATTTCCTGAAGAGATAAACAAAGAAAATAAATGAGCTGCATAACAGATGTGTCATATAATGAGCTGTTGCAGTGATACAGACAGCAAGAGCCCGTCCAAAAGAAGTCTGCAATAAGTCTTTCCTAATTATATGTATGTATCTCAAAAACTTCTATATATCAAAAATGAGACTTTAGTGAATGACTCACTTGAACAGAAAACTAATACAGATTATATTAAAATAACCTCTAAACTGGAATTGCAGCTGGTTTTGCTCTAAGATGTCGTAGTGGAGAGAAATTGAAAGAGTTAGAGGCTGAAGTTATTAAACACCAAGTAAAAGGGGGCAATTTATGTGAGTTATGTGAAGAGAGAACAATGGATATGTGCGCATGCACGTACATATCGCATCAGTGCTTTCCAACAATCGCATATTCTTTCTGCAAATTATTTTGAGAAATAAATAAATCAGGATAGATCATTACCTACTCTTTCCTTAGAGTGGAGAGATTAACAAGCGTTTCTTGGAAAGCTCCAAGGTTCAGCATAGCTTAAAACTCATCCAAGAGTGGAAATTACTTATCATCTAAAGAAAAATAGCAGGAAATGTTTTATAAAATGATAGTTTCTTTCAAAAATTATATATTAGAGTTTAAGCATTTAATTTCCTTAAATTTTGGCTAGAAATACAAAAAGTATTACTGTGGATGCTCGTTTTAGCCTCTCTGTTTGCCAAGACCAATAGAAGTAATCTTCAAGCATTTATTATCAAATGAATTTGTATGCTATTGAATGCCCAATGAACTCAAACATAAGTAGTTCTTGTTAAAAGAATCTTAGCTCCTTAGCTGTTGGTCATTATTTCTCATCTGCCACTATTTGACAAACAGATAAACAAGAATTACTTACAATAACTCAGTCATAGTTACTGAAGATATTTTTTTCTTTGAGACAGCTTGTTAGGAAACCACAAAATTTAAAATTTTAAAATTTAATGTTTCTTACTCTAGAACATTCTGAAACAGACTCAGCCCTGTCTGTAACAGCAGTTTGGGTCTTGATTTTAAAACCACTATGTATGTAAGAAATTTCACACATTTGTAGTGCCATAATCTATTATTAATAAATATATTTGGATATGCCTGTTGAAATAGAAATTTACAACTTTGTCTTCAGATTTACATTTCATCACATACTTTCTTCAGCATATTTGAGGTTCACCACTACAGAGTAAACTATAATTACTGTGCTGAGTTAATTAATGGATGGCTTTACAGAATCACAGAATCAGCCAGGTTGGAAAAGACCTTGGAGATCATCAAGTCCAACCTACCAAAGAAATGTAATACTGCTTGATATACAATACAATATAATACAATACAATACACCAGGTTGGAAGAGACCTTCAAGATCATTGCGTCCAACCCATCAAACAATCCAACCCACCCAACAACTAGATCATACAGCCAAGCACCCTATCAAGTCTTCTCCTGAACACCTCCTGTGAAGGTGACTCCACCACCTCCACGGGTAGCCAATTCCAATGGGCAATCACTCTCTCCATGTAGAACTTCTTCCTAACATCCAGCCTAAACCTGCCCTGGCGCAGCCTGAGACTGTGTCCTCTTGTTCTGGTGCTGGCTGCCTGGGAGAAGAGGCCAACCTCTGCTTGGCTACAACCTCCCTTCAGGTAGTTGTAGAGAGCAAGAAGGTCACCCCTCAGTCTCCTCTTCTCCAGGCTAAGCAACCCCAGCTCCCTCAGCCTTTCCTCATAGGGCTTGTGTTCCAAACCCCTCACCAGCTTTGTTGCCCTTCTCTGGACACATTCCAGCAAGTCAACATCCTTCCTAAACTGAGGGGCCCAGAACTGGACACAGGACTCAAGGTGTGGCCTAACCAGTGCAGTGTACAGGGGGAGAATGACCTCCCTGCTCCTGCTGGCCACACTGTTCCTGATGCAAGCCAGGATGCCATTGGCCTTCTTGGCTGCCTGGGCACACTGCAGGCTCATGTTCAGCCTACAATCAACCAGTACCCCCAGGTCCCTCTCTGCCTGGCCACTCTCCAGCCACTCTGACCCCAGCCTGTAGCACTGCCTGGGGTTGTTGTGGCCAATGTGCAGAACCCGGCACTTGGATGTGTTAAATCTCATGCCATTGGACTCTGCCCATCTGTCCAGCCTGTCGAGGTCCCTCTGCAAAGCCTCTCTGCCCTCCAGCAAATCAACTGCTGCCCCCAGCTTGGTGTCATCTGCAAATTTACTGATGATGGACTCAATGCCCTCATCCAGATCATCAATAAAGATGTTGAAGAGCATGGGGCCCAGTACTGATCCCTGGGGCACACCACTAGTGACAGGCCGCCAGCTGGATGTGGCACCATTCACAACCACAACCACAACCTATTACCTAACACCACCTGACAACTAAACTGTGGCTCCAAGTGCCACATCCAATCTTATTTTTAACACCTCCAGGGACATGGACTCCACTACCTCCTTTAGATGCCTATATATATATATATATATAAAATTAATTATTTTTCAAATTATTCAGTTGCACAAAGGAAACTAAGAAGTCTCTGGGAAAACAAATATTGCAGAATTTAAAAAGAAATACTGGAATTCCAACCATTGTTGCTTTATTGGACCAATGTTATGAAGAATATTGTGAGCTATAATTCCTAACTCAGTGAGGCACTGAAGCAGGCTGTGGTTGCCCAGTCGCTGAAAGCATTCAGGGCCCAGGTGGATGGGACTTTGAGCAACCTGGTCTAGTGGAAGGTGTCCCTGCTCATGGCAAGGTGGTTATAACTAGATTAATTTTATGGTCCCTTACAATGCAACCATTCTATGATTTCTTGGTATTGTGCACAGAGAACAACTATGGTTATACAATATAAGACAGGCAGTTCTATTCTGTATTTCTTTATAAATTTGTATCTTATTACAACTTTCCTAAATTAAAAGAGCCTAGAAAGTTTGATAACTTGCTCGATTCGATACATTTTGGCAGTCAGCTCTCTATGAAATAAAAGTTTTATATGACCAGCATCAAGGAGACTCCAGCTGGGAGTAAAAGTAGAGAACACATGCAAGAGGACCAGAGGAAGAAAACTGGCAATCAGTCAGATGATCCAACAGCAAGTTCAGTTCTCCTGGTAGAGGTCAGTAATTTGTTCTTCAAAGCGGAATGATCTGGTTGTTGCCTCTTCCTGCTGCCACATGGTCAGCCTTGAGATGTTTTCTACTCAATATTCCTCTTGCAAGACATAGTCATTCAGCTTTATAAAGAGTGTCATTCTGTGAATGAGAGGACACTATGACACTCTTTATAAATTACACTAACATTGGAATTTTCAGTATTACAAAGAATTAGCATGGTTTTGAATGAAATATTACCCCACACAGGAAAGAGAGCTTTTAATTGTTGCCACAGAAAGTTGCTAAAAATGGATACAAGCACATGCACTCGCATAATGGCACCAACACTTGACATTCTTCAGATTCTCTTCTGGACAAAGAAATACAAACAAAATCTAGAAAATTGCAGCATAAGCTATAGAAATTTGTAAAAAAAAAAAAAAAAAAGTCATGAAACCTTGCAAGCTATGTATTAGAAAATCCTCAAGGATGTACTTTTGAGCTGATTCAAAGGCTCTCTAAGGAAAGATTCAAAATGGTTTTATAAGTTCTTTTGCTTTCCTAATTTGGTTTTCCCTTGATTGAAAACTTAGGCAAATGAAGTTACCTACTTTAAATATATTCTTGTCATCCCTACTGCCAAGAAAATCCTGGAGAAAAAGTAGGATATGAAGTTGAATGACTATGTCTTGCAAGAGGAATATTGAGTAGAAAACATCCCAAGGCTGACCATGTGGCGGGGGAGAGGCAACAACCAGATCATTCTGCTTGGAAGAACAAATTACTGACTTCTACCAGGAGAACTGAACGTGTCTTTGGCTCATCTGACTGATTTCCAGTTTTCTTCCTCTGGTCCTCTTGCATGTGTTCTCTACTTTTACTCCCAGCTAGAGTATCCTTTATCCTGGTCATGTAACACTTTTATTTCATATTCAATATTTTTAAGTGTGTTGACCTTATAATCTTGCTATTGCATGATACCTCTCAAAATGAAGAGGTGATTTGATACAATCCACATGCTTCAAATCCTGCCTGACAAACCTGGTGGCCTTCTATGACAAGGTCACAACATCAATAGATGAAGGCCAAGGAAATTACATCATTTACCCGGACCTGAGCAAAGCCTTCAACACTGTGCCACACCACATCCTGTTCTCCAGACTGGTGCAGGATGGGTTTGATGGATGAACCATTCAGTGAATAAAGAACTGGCTTGACAACCACCCCCAAAGAGTGGCTGTCAATGGGTCCATGTCCAAGTGGAAGCTAGTGACAATTGGAGTCCCTCAGGGATCAGTACTGGGACCAGTCTTGTTTAACATCTTTGTTGGTGACATGGACAGTGGCACTGAGTGCACCCTCAGCAGGTTTGCTGATGACACCAAGCTGTGTGGTGCAGCAGACACGCTGGAGGGAAGGGATGCCATCCAGAGGGACCTTGACAGGCTGGAGAGGCCGGCCCATGACAACCTCATGAGGTTCAACAAGACCAAGTGCAAGGTCATACATCTGGGTTGGGGCAATCCCAGGCACCAATGTAGGCTGGGCAGCAACTGGCTTGAGAGCAGCCCTGAAGAAAAGGACCTGGAGGTGCTGGTGGATGAGAAGCTCAACATGAGCCACTGGTGGGCACTTGCAGCCCAGTAAGCAAATCACATCCTGGGCTGCATCAAGAGAAGCATAGCCAGCAGGTCAAGGGAGGTGATTCTCCCCCATTACTCTGGTGAGACTCCACCTGGAGTACTGTGTCTGGTTCTGGAGTCCCTATTACAGAAAGGATCTAGACATGCTGGAACATGTCCAGAGAAGGGCCATGAGGATGATCAGAGTGCTGGAGCACCTCTCCTATGAGGACAGGCTGAAAGAGTTGGGGCTATTCAGTCTGGAGAAGAGAAGGCTCCAAGGAGACCTAATTGTGGCCTCCTGGTATCTGAAGGCAGCCTACAAGAAAGCTGGTGAGGGACTTTTTAGGGTGCAGGTAATGATAGGAGTAGGGGGAATGGAACAAAAATAGAAATGGGTATGTTCAGGTTGGATGTTAAGAAGTTCTTCACCATGAGGGTGGTGAGACATTGGAACAGGTTACCCAGGGAGGTGGTGGAAAGCCATTCCTGGAGGTTTTTAAGGCCAGGCCTTAAAAAACAGGTCTCATGTCCTATATTTATGATAATTAACTTCACAGAAAACAAATTGTAAGTTGTCTTGAACCTACAGGGTTATTAACACAAACAGCTCTTGTGTAAGACTTCTTTCCTTCCACTGCAAGCTGACTTTTTTTACTTTTTTTTTTTTTTGAAGGTTTGGTGTCACTGAAGTGCACTGTAAAATTGTGGCTATTGTTGGCCTCTTTACACACTGTTCCTAATTTAACAAACAGAGCAGTTGAGAAGGTCAAATAGGAAAACAATATCTTAAGAAAACAGCAACTTCTGTGGCTTTGGGGGGAAAAAAATACTGTGCCAAAATGTTTATCTCCTTGGTTCACAAAGCCATAAAATAAGTACAGCACCATGAATCATCTCACAACTTCAAAGCTTGTATGCCCAGTGTACCATTTTAGGGCTATTAAGTTGCACAGCTACTGTACTTGTAGTAAATAGTTATACAAGATTGTGGCAGCAGTGCCAAAGATTTCACCCCTGCAACAAAATTTCCTGAAAGCTATACTCTTAACCACGAACTCCCTGCAAAATCTTGTAATCTCGAGAGGTTCTTAACAACAACAACAACAAAAATTGGGGATTGCATTGAAAATATCAGCTTCCTTTAGAGAAGACAGTACTCTAAATATAGATATTAAATGAAATCTAGTAAGTTAATTCCTTTGACATATAGGCATTTCTGTAGAAAATTAATGAGTTTGCTCTGCATGAAAGATCATGATCAAAATTCTCTACACTAAAAAATCACTTTCTGTGACACTGAAGGGGTACTATATCCTGAAGATGTTATGTAAACCAAGAGAAAATAGGAAGCCATATCTTTCAGGAATATGTGACTCAGAGATGAACAGAACATTTATTTATCTACACCAATACCTTGCCTACATGTGATTTTTAGTGATTTCTCAAAGGTAAACAGCAAAGGGTTCAATTTGCATATGTATGTCAAGCCTAGCCCATCACAATCTGCTTATACCTGCCTTACCGGCAGCTGTTCACTGTTCCAGCTGTCTTGGGCAATCAGAAGGCACCACTAGAATCTTACAGATGTCATCTGGGAGGACTTGAGCCAAAATCCCCGCAGGCCATGATGAAGGGCATTCTGATTTTTTTTGTGTATGTCATAGGACACTGTACAAGATTTTTGATCGTGTAATCTGGCAAATCTGCTTCTATTAGTGACCAGGTTTTCAAAGAAAAATTAAAACAAGCTTTTATGCACTTGGCATGCTGTGAATTGCATTGTCTTGGGAAAACTTTGTTATGACCTGTGTTAACAATTAAGTTATATATAAATTTAAAGATCTCTGTCTACGTTATACTACACTGTGTTTTGACACACTCCATCTTCTTTAAAGCCTACACAGAAAAATAATCTCCAAACATGCCCCTGAAAGTCCTTACATTTATTTGTAGGTTGCATTTCTACTCTGCTACTGTCAATTTCTTTCTCCTCCACAAACACAATTTCAATCTAGCCACATTTACTGACTCTCCTCCTTGCTTTCTGTTGGCTAAGTACCTCTATTTAGATAAACTAACTTATGCAACTCTCCCAAGGCTTGAGAGATGTGCACGGCTGTTGGGATTTTTGCGCTGGTAAAAAGCAGATTCACTTTTAGTAAAAGGTATTTTCACTCTTGATTCCAAAGCTTGAAACTTTAGTAAATTAGCCAAGAAAATTACTGAGTAGAATCCCACAAAGCAGTTGCACGCAATACTTTGCCTAACAGAAAAGTTACTCAGCTGTTTATGCACAAGTTACTCTACTGTTTATGCACAAAGTATACAAAAGTCACAGAATCACAGGATCACAGGATGTTAGCGGTTGGAAGGGACCTGCGAAGGTCATTGAGTCCAACCCTCCTGCCAGAGCAGGACCAATCCTCTCTAATCAAGTAGTACTGCATAATTCCTAGTATTAATGGAGCAGTCAAAGGTAACATACTGTAGAGATGAAGATACTACTTACATTGCAGACACATGTCTCTTAGTGTACATTTATTGCCAGTATAATCCAGGAGAAGGAAATAGACCAAGCAAAGGCCCTATCTTTGAAAGGTGATTAGTACTTCTAAGATTTTACATCAGCAACTAGGAACACTCAATCTTTTCCAGGGACCAAACCAGAGATCAAAAGGCTGTGAACATCTAGTTCCAAAATTCCTACTCTCAGAGGACCCAGTTTTAGAGGTAGGTAAAAAATTAGGCCAGAATTTGTTTAAGTCAACATTCAAAAATACTGGGTTTGGTTGTGCTTATCACCCTCCAAGAATCAGCTTAGTGCCCAGCACTTTCAGAATCTGCAAACTATTCCTATTCTGTCTCTTCTGCTTTAAGACTTTCCTTTGGTGTGATTGTTTGTAGGGTGCCTAACGGATCAAACTATGACTGGGAAAGAATTTTTTGGTTTTCCTAATCAAAGTTCCCCAGATTTGTATCAGTTAAAGTGCTGTTAGAGTTCTTATTAACACATATACATAGAGTCATTTGGTTTACTTTTTCCTAAGGAGATATTTAGATAATGAACAGGTACACTAAATGTAAAACATATTGGATATAAACAAATAGTTTAAAATCTTACACATTTGATTTCCCAATTTCAGCAGCTTGCTTATGAAATAAAGGATATATTTGGTAAACCAGGCAGTTTTTTGATCTTCGCCACATGTAATCACCTTATGACAAGCAGTTTGAGAGAGGTTTCTGAATTAAAAACAGATCTGAGTATTGCTTATACCTAAACACACTTTCATTAATTACATTAACAATGAAAATCAAATGTCATAGAAGACAAGTGTTTCCAGATGAACAGCCTAATGAATTTAGAAAGTGATATATTCATACTGAATGTAAGTTAATGGATTTTAACAGACTCATATTAATTATGTGTCTAAATTCAGTACAAAAGACATTTGAATTTAACTGTTTTGGTAGTAAATAGCTTTAAGCACTATGGACATATGCTCATTTTTAAAACAGATTTTGTAAAGGCATGATCCAAAGCATACCTAAATTAACAAAAGGACCTGCGCTTCACTTGCACAGACCGTGGGTCATGCCTTAACCACTGTGAATTTGTCACAAATAAATTCTCAGGTGATTTCTTCTAAGATATGATGAGAAATGAAAAACACACAGGTTCTCATTGATCATAGCCTGAGCCCACAAAGTGACATATGAAAAGTGGCAAAAAGGAAACCCACGAGGACTGGAAAAGACTTAGATTTTATGGGTTATTGATTTACCAGGAAATGTCTTGCCAAGTTTAAATGAAAGAAAACAGAAAAATGGCATAACCTGTGTGTAATGCTGTTGAGGTAATGCACTATGTGAGCAAAAGCAGTGGTAGTGTTCTCTAACATCCCTTCAGAAGGCAGCTACATAGCAGGTGAAAGAAATGGCTACAATAAAAATTTAAGAAATCAGAATCTCAGTGAATTTATAAATTCCATGTATGGTGGTATTTTGATCAAGCTAAAAGTAGAGCAGGCATGATAAATTTCTAATAAATGTTTAACTCATGAAAAGTAGTCTTGCAGGCTGAAATTGCAGGCCATGAATTTGTAATTATAAAAATTACTCTCCAATTAATTAAATCAAATTAAATTAATTAATTAAACCACGTGGATGAATGTGTGACATATGTTCAACCAAAAATATTACATACAGTCACAATTCTGTAATTCTTTTCCAGAAAAGAGGGGTCATAACTCAGCAATCTTGATGGACCAAAATGGTAAAGATAAAAAGAACTTGTTCCAGTAGGAAAAAATGCCATACAAAAAAAAAAAAAATGTTATTCTGGCTCTGTTTTCTGAACCCAAAACTCATGGAAGATCTGTAATTAATGGTCAAAAATATAAACTGTCAAATAAATAAATAATACTAATACTTGTGGGCTCCATAGTGATGCATTGCAGACAGAATAATGCTTTTTTTCAGGAAGGATCTAAATAATTAACATAATTGGATTAGAGCAAAGTTTTTAGATTTGGCTTTTAGTAAGCTGGTTTTACCTTTCATTTTGCTGGCTTTTGGCCAACTAAAGTATGTTCAATCCTAAAACTTTCTATAACTTTCTATAGTTTGGGGAAATACCTTTTCTTGCATAAATCTCTACTCAAAAGTCACTTCTAGTGCAATACAGGGTCTTTTAATCAAGCAGTATAGCAGATAGTTGGTGAGGGTATCGTGTATTTGTATTTCATTGAAGAATTTTCATGAAATTAGAATACGTAATGTGAAAATCAGTGAGTCTTTTTTCTGTTGGTTTGTCATGTAGAAGATTTTATAGTCCATTAGAGCTTTGTTTTCCTTACCTGGAACTCTCTTTGCCCAGTTGATCATGTGCACTAATTCTCTGTCTGCAAGGTTGGTCAACAGGGTCATCATAGAGGCTTCATTGAATGGTCTATTTGGGTCGTATTCCGAATAAACTATGGGTGGCTCAGCTTCCAGCAAAGCACTGACCATCTGTTCTGCTGTCAGGGACAGGGCTGGACTGTTCTTCTTGTTATGTTTAACCACCAGTGGACTTGTCCAAAGGGTGGGAGCTCGCAGCTCTGTAGAAGAAGCTTCCCCATTCCTGGAATCCTGCTCCTCTCTTTGTCGTTTTTGTTTCATCATTCGCCCACCTCTGCGATCTTTCCTTATTCCTAGAATACACAAGGACATAATTAATAACTTTCCTTGAATATATGTATTATATACACATGGCTTCAGCCAATCAGCTGATAGACCCAGGTGGCATTAACTCTTGGTTTATTTTCTGAAGGCTATTTTCTATATATGGAATCATACATCAGTTGGTGGATAGAAAAACCTGGTTTTATAAGTATAGTGTCATGAGCAGTGTACACCTTCCTAAAATCCACACAGAACTCTAGAATAGTGACACAAAGGTAAGTCAGTAACTGAGAAGAAATAAATATTACTTTATAGCACAAACTTCAAAGTATGTTCCAAACTCTAGCAGACAACTATTCTATAAATGACCAATAATAACTTAATAATCTGGGTGGGCCAGAGGTAGCTGTCAAAAACTACTGAAGTTTTGCTCGTTTTTTGAATTAAACATCATCCTATTACTAAGCTTGTGATATTCACAAACAAGAAACATCCTCAAAAAGTTTCCATTTATAGGTAAGCTTATGTATCCATATAAGTAGAGGAACGTAAGCAATAGGAAAGCCTCAGAATCTAATGTGGGAGACCTACTGTCAAAAGCCTGTAATAAATGCAGAAGAAACCATATTGTCGTTACTGCACATTTTGCAATGTGCTTAGCACTGTATAACCCTGAACTTTGGGATATTATCAAGTCAGCCATAGCAATTAGAACAACAACATAAGACCTTACAGGGGAACAAAATCTCCCTTTGTGGAAAGGTTACAAGAAAAATACAAGGATAAAACCCACATGGACTCCAACCATAAAGGGAAGATTAAGTGTGGCTCTGAGTGGAGGAGACATAGACATTTTGAGGCTGAGTTCAAAAACTTAAATCAATCATCAACTAGGGGTGGGGGACAAGCAAGTAATAAGGAAAACACACAAGGAATTAAGCTATGAGGAGAAGGCAGCTTATGATGGTGCTTTTTCTGGAGTTACCTTTTAATAAGGAAAAACAGCACTAGCCCCAGCTTGAATATCAAAAGAAAAAGTATCTACGGAGAAAGAGCAAGCAAACTATTCAAATAACAGAGAAGAAAGAACGATTTAAAACCCAAAATAAAAACAGCTTTGAGAACTGCTGTCATTTACAAGCAATCAGTGTAAGTCTTTCTGATGGAGAGTGAGAAATAGTCTTTGCTCAGTTTTTTTCACGCCACAAAAAGTTAAGCCTCTAGATTCGTAGTCTTTGCTAGAAGCATCTTCATCTCACATACAATATTCCTTCAGCAGCTATCCTTTCTCAGTCTCAGATGACAGGAGAGGATTTTTAGATCTGCTTGCTTCTTGAATATGATGATATCTTTACTGAATTAGTACTTGAAGATTAAACACTTTAAGTCTAATTAATTTAAAATCTAGTAGGCCTGCTGATTCTATTAATCTTTCCAGATAAAGTAAGTTCATTAAATCTTTCATCACTCCTACTACTTAATCTCTCTGAATTTTCATATTCATTAAACTAGTTGTAAGCCCAAAGTGCACTGCTGTTCCCATTTTTCATTCAGCAATACCAAGTTTTTCCTACCTCTAAACCATTTCTGCTCAGGAGAGGACAGAAGATTCATACTGTTGAGAAAAAATGCAAGACCTCTTTTGGCCAAACATCATCCTAGAGTTATTCCCATTACTGGCTTACTTCATTGGGCTATTTAATATAATGCATGCCCTATCTGTAATAAGTATTTTTGTTGTATGCTTTATATCAATGCAATGTTTTTAAACTAATATTGCCCTGTGAAACATGCAGACATAATCCCATGAACAAAATCACATGGCTCATGCACATTAAAGCATTTGTTGTCTTTCCCACATCCCAAATTCTACATCTGCTTGTGTAGCAATTTCCTTTCGGAGAGTTACAAGTATACTTGATGGCTGGGCTGTTCTACCTACTCATAAATAGATGGACTCAGAACTGACACAATTCAGAAACAAGATCTTGGGGTTAGAATAATACTATAAAAACATCAGATAAGTTAGTTTAGAAAGTAAATAGAAGGCGTGATAAATCACAGGTTTTATTAACTCATGAGGCATACTACAATGAACACTGTGTCCAGTTCTGTTCTTCCTCTTTTAAAAAAGAGATGCAAAAGACATTGTAAAAGGGACAAGAGAAAGATAAGTAGGATGATCCAAAGAGATAAACAAGTTCGGTGCAAGAAACAGCTAAATTATTTAGGTTCTAGTGGTCTGCAAGCCAGATACAAGACTACAAAATCAGGAGTAGCAAGATGAGTAAGGTATGAACACTGATGCTTCTCATCTAATGCAAGATGGTGGCAAATTAAACTACCCTGTGCAAGGTTCAGGACAGGCAAGAAGAGCATCTTTTTCATGCCTTGCAGAAACAAAGCTGAAAATGCAAATACATTAGAAGGTGGTATATGTTAGAAAGCTGTGGGCCAAATTTGATGAAGAGTCCATAAAGGGTTAATAAACACAAATAGGGCACCTTTGTCAGGTGTCCATGGCATAGACTACTGGAAGATCAGAGGGATTTTTCTCAGTTTTGGGGTTTTGGTTGGATTCGTTTTGTTTTGCTTTGCTTCTTAATCCAGGCCTGCCTTGTTAAGGAAAGCAAGCATATGATGAGAATTTGCCGTAACAGGGGGAAAGTGGCAGCTGTAGGCACATCCAGCTGCTTACCAATAAACTAGATCCTAAACAAGAGCAACAGTTTTGATTTGTCTGAAATTTTCCCATTTGCCCTTGAAAAAAAACCAGTGGTGCAGTGAGCAAAGCTAAACATAACCACTTTGGAGGAGATGCTCCACACAAAACTATTTTTTTACATTTTTATTCCAGGGTTTAAAAAAAAACCTCAACCAATCAACCAAACATAGCAAACCTAAACCAGATTTTGTAGAGACCAGATGTGAAATAGATAAAAAAGTCAGTAAGAGTATGCATTCCTTCTGCATCACATCAGCAGCTTTTATTATCACAGACAGAGAGGTCTTTGAATCTGTATAAGCATCATACTCAGATTTATAGAAATTACTGCTAACTCTTCACCTAACCCCTAGATGGATGAGCAACATAGTGATTTTATTACTCATTTTCTTGGACTGAATAGGAGTGAGTATCCCTTTTAAAAATGCAAGTGTCTCCAAACCTCCTTCAACTTAATGAAATGTTATTTATTTTAAAAAGAGAGAATAGCAATCACTGATTCCAAAAAGACAACTCTATCAAGCTAGAATTTCATTGCCAAAAGTGCAATGATCCTGTATGATTTTTTAAAATATATGAATGCATTAATTCTACTCCCACAGTTCAGCCAAGAACCTGGATTGTCAAATATTGTGGAAAACCATATTCTACCATAAATGGAAGTACTATGTATCTTGCAAAAGCTCAAGAAAAAAATTCTAGTTAAATTCCACTTGAGTTTTAAAGCTACAAGAGACAATATTTTCAAAGGCAGCTTTACAAAGCTTCATATATGAATTCAGAATCCATTCTTTCAGATTATGGAGGCAGGTTTCAAAACTGCTGAGTAATTGCGTACTCCAGTCAGTAGCACCTGATCAGCAATAAAATTGCATATGGACTGTGGAGTCGATGTTAACCAAATCAAGCACTTCACTAGTGTTTTCCAACACGTGATTAAAACAAAACAAAAACAAAATCCTGATTATTACAAAAAATATATTAGAAATTATTGGATAAATATTGAATCTCAGACATCTTGCATTCAGCTTCTTCCTACCTACAGTTAAAAACAGAGCTCCGTCCTTCTATCTCCTGCATTATAGAAAAAAAAAAAAAATAGTCTTTCCAGGAAGAGAAGAAGAACAAATAGAAAAATATGCATTTTGCTCTGTGAGAACTATAGAATTATGCATGACAGATTTATATCTATTTATATTCAGATTTATCTGTAATCTTAAATCCTGCGCAACTTAAATATACTTCCTATGAAGCAGAAAGTCAAAAGTGGTTATTGTTTGCAACAAATGGGAATAGATTTGATAAACCCCAATATTTTATTTATTTCTATTTTTTCATTAAGACTGAAAAAACCCTTGGTTATCAACACCCTCAGGTCTTTCTCCACTGGCCAGTTTTCCAGCCACTCTGCCCCAAGCCTGTAACATTGCATGCCCTTTTTGGCAACCCAGGTGCAGGACTCAACGTTTGGTTTCATTGAATCTCATACCATTGGCCTCAGCCCATCAATCCAGCCTGTCCAGGTCCCTCTGTAGAGCCTTTCTTCCCTCAAGCAGATCAACTCTGTTTCCTGGCTTAGTGTCATCTGAAAACTTACTGAGGGTGCATTCAATTCCCTTGTCCAGATATTTGATAAAGAAATTAAAGAGAACTGGTTTCATAAGATAACTGGTCTCAGTATTGATCCCTGGGTAACACCACCTGTGACCATCCACCAACTTGATTTAATTCTATTCAACATCACTCTTGGCCTGGCCATCCATCTAGATTTTTATCCAGTGAAATGTACAGACATCCAAGCCATGTGCAACCAGTTTCTCCAGCAATTGGGAGCTCTATAATTTTGTGATTACTGTGACCATGACAGCCTCCAACTGGTATATGGACAGCACTCTACAAATCATTGCAGCAGTCAGTGCTCTACAAATGAACCTCCACTTTGCACTTGACAGGCATTTGGATGGCTTTTAAAATATCTAAACCAATGAAAATAAAGTAGACTTTGAAACTTGACAAGTCAAAACATAAAGGCAAGCTAAGTGCCAGAACTGGAGAACCAGACTTCAGTTTCTATACAGCAAGCATATAAGCAATAATATCTCATTCATATCAGTGTTGTTTTGTACCTTACTGGAACTCTGCAAAATAATTTTTAAACCAGGGAAGAAATTTGTTTGTAGCTTTGAAGATTTTTTCCCCTATTTGTGGCTTCTTGGTAATCCAAACTTCCTTTTATTGCTTCATTTCCATTTTAGCAGCACAGATACTGCAGCTCCTAGGAAGAACAGGTTAGGAACAGCACTGGTGGAAATAGGGAAGGAAAAGATTGCAACACACAGGTTAAACAGGGTTACAAAATTAAGACATTTGGCACATAAGAAAATTGGAGGAAAAAAGTCAGAATGGAGATAGCAAATGTGAGAATGGTGTTGGAAGCATGCTGGAACTTCTGCAGCAATCCACAGTTTGTGTCCATATGGCGGGGGGGGAGGAAGGGAAGGGCACAGAAAATCATGGCAGGTTCTTTTCTTCTGAAGAGGGCAACAAAAAGATGGAGCTGTGAATGCTTTTAGAGCCAGTGAGCAGTAAACTGTTTACCAGTTAACCTCCCAGTTTGGGGCAACCTTTGAACCTGAGGCTCTTTGTCCACAGTTTGCTCCTCATCATAGAATCAAAAAGGTTGGAAAAGACCTCAAGGATCATCAAGTCCAAAAGCAGACTGGAGATGACAAAAAGACATTTGACACTTCTATATACACACACAGCCTTGCAGCATTAACAGCCCATGATTTTACCACTTTGCCAAAGGACAAAAGTGCTTGGAAACACCTTCTCTCCTAAACAATTTTGTTACTCTTCAAGACTGATTCACCTCAGAATTATGTTGAAAATTGTCAGAGAGAAGGAATTTCTGGTGTTTTGTAAAATAAATCCTGATGGAGAATAAAAACTAAATATATATGGTAAGGAATAGAGGTTGTAAGAAGGCATCCTTCAGAGAGAGAGAGTCTGTATCCCAGTTGATGACCAGAGTATTAAATGAGCACACATAGAAGAACAGCCTCTCTCAAATGTTCTAATACAGGAGACATTTACTAAGCTGCTGGAGAAGAGCTGCAGGACTCACTGCAGACTCATTTTGGTGCTCTTGGCAAATGTGATTGCAAAAAGAAACCGTTGTGAACAAACTAACCAACCTCAGTGTCATCTAAGCACAAATGACTAAAGATGGATGCAAGCAATGTAGCTGATTCCTAAAGACCTCTTACTTTTCAGATAGACCTCATTAGACACACCTCAGTTAATTCAATAATTTTAAAAGGCTTCTTTGGAAATTAATTAAAATCCTACAGCTGCCTTTAAAGCACAAGGTCGCTGTAGCTGCTGTACATAAGCAAAGGTCAAGAATATAATCACATTATTGACAGATTTGTAACAAATATAGATTGCTGAGTCTTTGACTGCAAAGTGGGTCCTAATATTGTAATTTTCTTAGACCTTAAAAGATGAACTTGAGAGCTTTGAGATTTTGAGAGATTTTTATTTGGTCCTCTACACATAAATATACTATTTGGTCACAGAAAAGTAGTATCAGTTTCCAAATTAAAAATGTATAGGCTTAATCAACTCATTCTCTGGAATACATTTCAGACAATCAGACTCTTTATTTCATATCGATTTCTCTTTTAGAAAATCCAACAGAAATGCAAATTGTGCTGAAAACCCAAATGGGTTAAGAATAATTTAAATGAAAAACATTGTCTGAAATCTTCCTCATAATTAGTTAGAATTTGATGTCTGTTCTAGAGCAGGCCTGCCACAAGTGACAGTATATAATGGTCTGGTTTCTGACAAGGGTCACTAGACACTCAATAGTATAAATAATAACTACAGATTTGAGTTTGGTCTGTGCATCTGGATGTTGCAATATTTTCCTGCCGCCAAGTGGTTGAGGAATGCTGTGTGCCTGTTTATGTAGGTGGGCTTTTTAAAAAAAAAGTCTCCCATCCTTTTCCAGACCAAGGCCTTTTTGTCCTCTATAAACAGGACTGCATTTTTTAAAAGGGAGAAAGGGAGAGAGAAGCAGTAGTGGAGGGATGCAGAGCCCAGGTGTTCTAGGGAATGCTAGCAGTTTGCTCAGTGATCAGGTCACATTAAACATCACAGCTACAATGCTAATCATAAAGCTGGTCTTCCATTTTTTAAAGCCCTGGTGACAAAAATTGCTGTTAACAAGCAGCCAAACATAACTCACATCTTGAGAACCAAAGATCTGCTAATAACCAGGGAAGGTGCAAGATACAAGTCATCTTAATCTTATTTACCATTCAATCTTCAGCATTTATAGCACATGTTTTAAAGAACATCAGGGGACATGTATAAAAGAAGTAAGAGAAGTTCAATTAATTCATCATTCAACTGAATCTCTTTCAGTGCTAGATACTCCTACACAAATCATGATAAGTTTTGGCTACAGTAAATATGGCAACAGCCCCATTTCTAGGCAATATTTACAATGAAGCCACAGACACTTTAGAGTTCACAATGAAACCTTTATAAGAACAATACATCAACCATGATTTGGAAAAGCCAAGTAGTTTTGGGAGTATGAGTCCATTAGTATAATTCTCAAAGACAAAGAGAAATTGCAATGTTAGAAATTAGATAGATTAATTAGGATAGTCAAGCTATTTGGCATGATATATCAGGGCTGGTAGTGCAAGAATTCAACTTTAAACGTCTAAGTGAAGAACCAGAAGCTCTTGTACTCTAGGAATTTCTCATGCTCAGCAAGAAGACATGAGCGGTTCTGACCTGTGCCAGCTTGCTCAAAACCAGTGAGTGCAGTGAACAGGTACCTGCATTACAAAAAAAGTAGCAGACAGGGATCCTAGACTTCATTTTAAATTAATCAGCAACTTAAATAGGGACTGTCTCATTGCAATATCTACTTCCAAGTTAGATCACAAACAAAATAATTCAAGTATGTGAAGACTAAACTGCAAACATAAACAAATACATGGATATAACTACCTTTACAATCTCAAACAAGCATTCAAGAACAAAGGATAAAAAAACCATCTGCAGTATTACAAACATCATACATAACTAACTGTAGCATATACTTGAGCATAAGACAGGTTGTACCATTTGCACTTGACTGTAAAAGTCTAAACCTTTTCTAAATTCAGTGTTCAGGTGGCCTAATAAGAAGACCCCTTGGAGATTTTTTGAGCTGCAATCATTCTTTGAAATGTAATGAGAAGACAGAATTTTTGGGAAAAGTGTTCACAGCAATGGTCTCTCTTTCTTATGTTGGCAGGGGCAAGAGTGGAATATTTGGGTTTGGGACAATTCAAGGGCAACAATCCATCTTGCATGGGTACGAGGAGAAAAGAAGAAACCTTTCTCTAGGAAGTCTATCTTTGATTCCTTCTTGTTTTTCGGGAAGCTGTTCTACACTTACTAAGCTTTGCTTCAAATACTGCTTGAGGATATGCTTTCAGCCTATCAATTTTGTCTTAAAAATGTACATTTGCTCATACATTTAGCAGGGCCCCACCTACACAGCTCTTTGGCTGACTACAGAAGAGTATGTGTAATACACATCATAAAGATTCTCCTCAGACAAAACAAAATAATTCCATGCCATTAATCCATGTTCCTTCATTCACTAATTTCTAATTTTAATATAATATTTCACAAAAAGATGATTATATGACAAATAAGAAAGAGTAGAGCCATTCCAGTTTTTGCATCAGACATCACTATAGAATTGAATAGAATAGAACAGAAATAGAATAGGAATAGAATAGAATAGAATAGAATAGAATAGAATAGAATAGAATAGAATAGAATAGAATAGAATAGAATAGAATAGAATAGAATAGAATAGAATTAACCAAGTTGGGAAACATCTTCAAGATCATCAAGTCCAGCCTATCACCCAACACCATCTAATCAATTAAGCCATGGCGCCAAGTGCCTCATCCAGTCTCTTCTTAAACACCTCCAGTGATGGTGCCTCCACCACCTCCCTGGACAGCACATTCCAATGGCCAATTACTCTTTCTGTGAAGAAATTCTTCCTAACACCCAGCTAATCACAGCTTGAGACTGTGTCCTCTTGTTCTTGTGTTGGTTGCCTGGGAGAAGAGACCAACCTCTGCCTGTCTACAACCTCCCTTCAGGTAGTTGTAGAGAGCAATAAGGTCACCCCTCAGTCTCCTCTTCTCCAGGCTAAGCAACCCCAGCTCCCTCAACCTCCCCTCACAGGGCTTGTGCTCCAAACCCCTCACGAGCTTTGTTGCCCTTCTCTGGACACATTCCAGAAACTCAACTCTTTCCTAAACTTAACTAAACTCTGTTTTTGATAATTACTTTGATAACTCTCTAGCTTTTTAGCATTCAGCAAGGAAGAACAGCTCTTGCTGTTTAAACACAAAAATTAGCAAGGTTCTTCTCTGAGAGGATAACAAATTTGCCACACTTTTTTACTTCTTGTTAAAATTTTGTTTTAAACTTCAACATTGTCATACGAAACCAGACTAAAATCCTATGTTGTTACAGGTGGGGCACTATTTCAACAAAATGTGAAAATAAAACTGACTCAAATCTTCAAGTTAATTAATGTTTATACAGACACCTGGCATGTGGTTGCAGCATAGTGTTACAGTAAACACAGACTGTTACTCCCTGACTGTACCACAGTAATCTCTGAAAAGTTCTCAGATACTTTGTGAGGGCAACACTGAAGCATATAAGCTTTAAATGCACTGTAATGCTATAATTTCACTATCACAAGAAACAACACTCATAATCTTCTCCCTACAAGATGAAATTTCAGGCTGTCGAAAGACAGTCAATACCCCTGGTCATGTACACAATTACCATCTGGATCTAGCACATGACCATTGAAATCCATAACTGCCACACGCATTTCATATGACTTGAGGTTGGGAAGCCACTAGTATTCAGCAACTGATGGAATTATGTAGGGCTCAGGGTGGCTAAAAATGATCTGCCAATCAAATAATTGATTTTTCCATTCAGGATCCAGTATTTAATGTTATGGCAATTTTTTTTTTGTCATAGCTACTGATTCCACTGGCATTCTGTTTCTCTGATGCCACAGAGCACTTGATGATAAATCTGACTTGTCATACATGAATGGAGGGGAAGACTGTGACATTCTAATGACTAGAAATCCCCTTTTATTTACCACACTATAAAAATACTTATTTAACAAATAAAAATTAAAATATGCTGCTTTTAATTTTAGAGCATGAGGACCTTCAGAGCCAATTCATCAGAAAGCCATTAAAACAATGGAAAACTAGATCTTTATTGGAGAAGAGATCACTTGCACCATGTGTAAAGGTGGAGAATCAGGATTGTGATTGCTGTAAAAACTCATTTTATAATCTGGGACCCCACATCACTCAACATAATAAGTTGGAATATACTTCTCAAAACCAGAAGAGAAACAATCTTCATGAAAATATCAGTGCATCATAACCTAAAGCATTTATCCTTGCTTACAAACAGGTGCACAGAATAAATAACAACAGATAATTTTAAGGTATTTTTGGCTTATTCAGAAAGAGAGTGTGAAGCATTTGGACAAAATCTAACAGCTATAAATTCTGCCCCTGATGCTGACTGCATCAGTGGAGATTCTGGCAGTCTATTTGTCTGCCTCTCAAGGCATCACACTAACAGATGCAGAAGGAAACACTTGCAAACATAAGAGCAGGAAGAGAAAATAACTCATCAGGACTGCAAGAAGCTTTTAGAAGATGAAAGAACATCGGTACAAAAAACCCAATAAAATTTCCACAGAAGCTCATAAGTAAATGTTGCTACAGCACAGCTCAAGAGACCCTTGAAGCCTACATTTTTTTTTTTAAGTCCCCAAAAATATTTCAGTTGTGTTTGCTCTAGTAAAAATCACACATATGAACAATTTTTATGCTGCATCATGACCTTCTATGAGAAAAGCCTCAGCAATCATAGCTTGTAACAAACAAACAAGCAAAGGTGAAAGTTAGCAGAAGAATCTTAAATCCATCAAAGCCAATGTTTCTATTAATTTTGATGCAAATTTGGGCAAGATTACTAACATGGTATTTGAGAGTTGGGGGAGGGGGGTATTTATTTAATTTATCTTTGATTTATTACACTTCAGCTGAATAAAATTATTTGCTTCCTCCTTTAGGAGCCATATCAACTGTCCAATGAAGTTAACAGACAGGAAGGCAGACACCAATGCTAAGGATTTGTTGATTGCTGCGTACATACCACCTTTCATCATTCCCACTTCATAGCATTTTCTTAGTCGGCAAGCCTGGCAGCTCTTTCTTCTGTTCTTGTCAATGGTGCACTGGTTAGTAGCAGGACACATATAGTCATTGTGCCCTGTAAAATCAGCAGGAAAGTAAGGACAAAGTTATACACAGACAATGAAACTGCCTACAGTACTCTCTAATTCTTCATTGAGTATTCAGTACATCACCTAACATCTTGGGATGAAGGTAGAGTTACCTCCACAGTCTATCTTGAAAGTATTGATACAGACAGTGAAACTAACATCTATTCACAAGTTCTTTAAAAGTACCTTTAAAAATGAAACTTACAGTATCTGTAGAATAAGGAAAACAATTGACAGTTAAAGCAGTCACAAAAGAGAATAGATTAATATGAACAAGTCTCTTGACTTCTGTGTTAATCTGAGAAATATAATGCCATCTGGTCCAAGTGCCTCTGTTGATGTTTAACCAATAGACTGCACAAAATGGCTGAACATTTATAGAAATAAAAATATTTATACCCAGAACTTTTTTTAATATCTACCACAGTGTGGGGCAGTTAAGAAACAAACAACAATATAAAATAGGAGCAACAATCACAAATTAATTGCACCTCAGGGATAAATCCACCCCTAATGCCGATCATATGTCTACTGATATATGTAAAAACCTTTTGTCATGACAAATTCCTAAATTACCATATGCAGAAACCAAGTTTGGTACTGATACCTTTTCCTTTAGAGCTCCACTTCCTCATTTATTTCCTTCTACATCTCACTTCTTATTATAAATATTTTCAGCATTCCATACATTTTTGGTATCAGAAAGCCTCTATTACAATTTTCTCTTGGGAAAAAAAATGTGTGCCTAAACCTGTTAGAAAATTGTTTTCCAAACATTAACAGTTCAGCAAGGACAAATGACTATCAAAAATTATCTTATTAATGCTGTGTGTTCATGTGAATATAACTAAGGTACAGCACACAACGAAACAACTTTACTGCAGAACTGTTTGTTCTTTCTTTCAGGTTAAGGGATCAGCTTGAGGTAGAGTAGGGAGGAGGTTTAACAGAGGCCTTGGTCTCAAATCATTTACCCTTGACTAGAAATTAGAAAACAGAGTAAAAATTATGATCAGTTTACAGCAGGAACATCTGCTCTCTAATGCTACATAACTGGGATCCAATTAAAATAAGCAGCCAAACTGTAAACTTGTTGATACAGTGACAGCTGACTACACACTGTTTCAAGTAGACAGAATCACTATTTTTTAGGTCTCCTTGATAGAACAGTGATATACTGTAAAAATCTGAATCCACATGCTTTGCAGTGAGGTAAAAAGGTAGAAAAGAAACACTACCTCAAAGTTGGCATGAAGGACCATTTTAATTTTCAGTTCCTCTAGTGTAATACAGACTATTCTATATCTGATTCAAAACATTTTACATGTAAGGGAAAAAAAAAATCTGAAAAAAAAAAAGAAAACCAAAACATTCTCAACCATACAAAAATGCAGCATCTACAGGAAAAAGGAGCAAAAAGAGAAAGCCACATCTTAGAGAAAATGCACACTAAGAAGCAGCAAAAGATTGTGCCACCTGACCTCAATCATCAACCTTGTTCTTTAAGCCAACCTCTGAAATAGCATGCAACTAAGAAAGACTGACAGTCTGGTCTTCTTCATAGTGAACTTAAAGGGCAAATTCACAAGGCAAACAAGTGCAGGCTCTGAATTCAGAAAAAAGAAATCAGGTCATCATTTAGCTGTCTGCAAAATAAAATCAGATCATCATTTAGCTGTCTGCAAAATAAGGAAAGCAAAAGAAGTTTCCACTTAGGTCAAAGCTGAATATGTGCTAACCACTCTTGCTGGACCAGTGATGTTCATAAGTTTTGGCTCTCAGGGGCGGGGGGAATAATTTAAACTAAAGTCCACATTATGTAAAGATGAAAAAATGAAATGGAGTTAGTATCTGCAGGGCAGCCATCCTTTTTCACAGTGCTGATGGGAATGACAACCTTTTCTTTTACTCTGAACATAGAATTCCTTACACAAACTGCAAACATTTGGGAAAGCATTTGCATGGTAGAATAGTACATTAATAATATTGTTGGTGATAGAGTTGCAGTCCCTGCTGAAATGTATATGATTCATATTATCGTAGTTTTACACTGAAAAGTTTTATCTTAAATATATGCTTTAAAGGTTAGTATAATTAGACTGTTTTCATGTAGATGACCTTAGACACAGCTTAGACAATCCACTCTTCTTTCAAAGTGTTTGACAGACTTCACAGAATAAACCTGCCAAATTTCTAAATGAAAAATGTGCATGTGAGGGGCAGATGTCTTCAGATCACAAGTGCCATAGGAATGTTACTTTTTTGACTTCATATTTCATTTAAGTATTTCTCTTTTTTTTTTTTTTTGTTTACATAAACCAACATGCTTTCAGAAGACTGGAAAATATATAAGCAACGAGAAGAAAAATATTGTTAATTAGAGTATACAGTAGAAATTACTATCAAACAATTGGAGAAGAAGAAACAAAGGGAAGAAGGAAGATAGGAACCTTTTCTGCTTCTCCACAATACCCTCTCATTTCAAGTATTCAGTCACAGAAAGTGAGGAAGGAATTTTCCTTTACAAGGCAGAGACAGAATAGTCATGGGGCTTTTTAGTGTAGAGAAGGGAAGACTAAGGGTGGATCTTATCCATACTTACAAATACTTTATGGGTGGGTGTCAGGAGGATGGGACCAGCATTTCTTTCAGTGATGTCTAGTGACAGGACAAGAGAAAACAAACCTGAACGTAGGAAATTCCATCTAAACATGAGGAGGAACTTATTTACTTTGAGGGTGGTAGAGCACAGGAACAGGCTGCTCAGAGAGGTTGTGGAGTCTCCATTTCTAGAGTTATTTAAAACTCATCTGGACACTGCCCTGTGCAATGTGCTCTAGGTAAACCTGCTTTATTTAGCAGGAGGGTGGGACTAGATAACCTCAAGAGGTCCCTTCAAATCCCTGTCATTCCATGATTTTGTGATTTCTCATTGGTGGGAACTGTAAACATGAAGATGTGACACATCAACTGGTGCCCAACTGCCCTATGTACGAAAGAGTCTAATTAGGCCATTTGGACAGCCAGTATCACAGGAATAGAGAGAGCAGAAATATCTACAGCAATCATTAATATGTGTGAAGAGAAACACATCCCAATTGGACTCTGCGGTTTTACTGTGGTTTTTAAATATGCATTATCAGATAACCTGCACAAAATTGAAAGCGGTGAGTTTAAGAGGGCAAACTCCTAATTTTAAATCTCTCATATCTTTGATTTGCACTATCATCAGCTACAAAGGAAGAATTTGAGAAGGTATCAGAGGAGTTTGCAGAAGGGTGGTCTGTTTCTCTTGTGATAACTAATTGTACGTTTTAAACCACTAGGAATAACATTAAGCACTGTTATAGCACTTTATTATATGCAAAAGTCTTTCCAGAACAGAGTGCAAAGACCTGGCTCTTTCTCAAAGCAATCTTTTAGATAGAATAGAATAGAATAGAATAGAATAGAATAGAATAGAATAGAATAGAATAGAATAGAATAGAATAGAATAGAATAGAATAGAATAGAATAGAATAGAATAACCAAGGTTGGAAGAGACCTCGAAGATCATCGAGTCCAACCTGTAACCACAACCTCACAACTAGACCATGGCACCAAGTGCCACATCCAGTCCCCTCTTGAACGCCTCCAGGGACAGAGACTCAACCACCTCCCCAGGCAGCCCATTCCAATGACGAATCACTCTCTCGGTGAAGAACTTTCTCCTCACCTCGAGCCTAAACTTCCCCTGGTGCAGCTTGAGACTGTGTCCCCTTGTTCTGGTGCTGGTTGCTAGGGAGAAGAGGCCAACCCCTTCCTGTCTACAACCACCCTTCAGGTAGTGGTTGTAGACAGGTTGTAGACAGTGGTTGTAGATGTAATAACCTGTATGATCGTGACCAACAGTGAAGAGGAAAAGGATGAGGAAGCAAAGTGTGACAAAGAAAATGGTTGAAATTAGGATGGTTTTGAGTTTATTCTAACCTAGCCTGTCACAAAGGAGCTTTTTCTTACTGCACATGCAGTCTGACTTTCTTTTGTCTCTGTGAGTCGTGTGGTTAGCATTTACGTTCAGATACTCAGCATTGCCGGTCTACGGATTCTCAATATAGCTGTGGTGTTTGCAACAGTGCATGCTAGAATCAGAGTGGGTGGATGCTTGAATATGGAGTGTTTTGCTGTCTGAACTTTTAGTCAACAAAACACTCTATATTTCTTTAAAGTCAAGAGTTACTACACTCAGCGGAACATTGAAGCACCTGTGTATTTCTAGCATGTAGTAGAACACAGTATATATGGTTAAAGTATGTGCTTGAATGTTTCAGTGGATTGTTTTGCAGAGCTGAGTTCATTTTGTCCTTCCATCAGCAGGGATGAAAACTGGGTTCATGTTACTATATCAGCAGCAATTAACATGATATAGAAATACTTTTTTATCTTAAATATGTAAGTAGTTCCCATGCTGTGTTCTGATGACCATCAAGATCAGCCTAAGGGAATGATTAGTTCATGCAGTACAAAAGTTTTGCAGAAAAATGAACTAAAGAAATGGACATGTCAGCATGCTGGCTTAAGAACGGTTAATCACAATTCTACAAAGCAAATAAAGATATATTTTTGCCAGGTGAATTTTCTCTGACAACTAAACTAATGTAGTTGAATCAATTCATAATTCATTTCAAAGTTAATAATTTTACTACTATGTGCTCTTCCCTTCGTTATTCTTTTATTTCAGGACTCATGTCATGCAAATTTCTTTCTATACTTGACCTATCTGCATAAGGCATCATGATCTTATTCTGACAGTCAAATTAGCAGAATTTCATACATGTAACTGAAGGGAAGCCTATGGTTGTAGACTTTATCCACACCTTAAGGTGCCAAGCAAGTGACAAGTGAGAATTCTATAGACAAAATGTAAAATCTTGGAAAGAAGACAACCCGACATCAAGTGGAAAGTTTTCATAAATGGTAAAAACAAAAGAAACATAGCACCTATACATTACAAATGCCAACCTTGTATAAACAAGTGTTCACTGTAAAATAAAAAGCTATATCAATTTTACATTAAAGTGCTTCAATAAAACTGTACTAAGTGCTTTTAAAATCTACTCTTTCATAACGGGTTTCACTAAATAACAGAAGGATATGTCTAATTCCTTCATAAGCACAGACACTCAAACTCACAGCTTAATTATCCTCAAATAAAGCCTTCAGGTGTGGAATTTGGGTTTTCTTAGCAACAACCCAGCACTGCTGAGAAGATTAACCACTTTCTGTTTTTAAACTAGCAAGATATTACTACATCTGAGAGTATTGAATAGGACCTAAAAGAGCATAAAGCATACTTCTTTTGCATCCAGTGAAGAAGTACTCCTTCTGTGCATACCTTGGAAAGAAAAACATGGAACCACTGAATAATGAGAAAGAAGGAAAGGTTAAAATCTGTGTACTCTGTATTATGTCCTTCAGCTGTGTCATGTACCTCCCACTCTGAGTTTTCCCCTTCTAGCAAAATCTTCTTGCATTCATGTATGCACAGCACTGTTCACATGAGAAGTTAATTCAAGCCAAATTATTATGATACCAATGATTCCTTTAACCTTTCCATATATATTCCATCTGGTGGGAAAAATTATGAAAGAAGAATGAGAATGGGCGTTGCATGAGGATATTGAACCTGCTGCCATCTCTTCACTTTCATAATGCATGGTCATATACACTGAGAAAGCCTGCTTCTACCCAGATTCCATTCTCTTCTTTTTTATATATATTTTTTTATTCTGGACAGGGTAATAAAATAAGAATTATATTTTTAGCTCATGACAAATGAAAAAAATATTCCGATCCAGATCCCAATCTCTACAAAACACGGCATGGAGTGTGACATTATTTTCTGTTTCCCTATCTGGTAAACCACAATTGCTTTAAATCCTTGGCAGATGATTAAACCACCAGCTGCATTAAAGCAAAAACTCCCACAATGTATTACTCGCAACCACCTCATTATGATCACTCCAGAGACAAAAAGCATTTTCAGATAGAGTTATAGACAAGCCATAGATATCTTATTCCCATAGACTGTGAATTAAAGCTTGTGTATTTTTAGCTTCCCAGTTTATCTGAGCCAAAAAGGGAAGGGGTGGAATTCTGCTACAGAAAAATACCACAACTGATGGAGAGGTCAAAAAGCTAAAGATGTTGAAAATTACTCTTGTGCACTTAAAATTCAACAAACTGTTCCCAACAAAAAAAGAGTTTATCTAGTCTTACATTTCAATCTTTTGTATCTGAATGGTCCCTGGCATCGTAAAATTTGCAAGGAGTGATAATGTATTTATCCTCATAGCACTGCTGTAAAGGAAGCATTGTTATTTCTTTATACCAGGGTAGAGTACAGGGAAGGGACATGGATGGGATTCTTACTGCAGAGAGCATGCAGTGGAAATTGTCATTTCTAAGCACTGTGAGTGTTCTGCATTGAATTCTGTGAAACTGAAACTGCAGTCCAGGCAACTTGTGGATTGCTAAATTATTATACTAACCTTTAACAAAAGCCCCTTTTCCGCTTATGTACTTTATCATGCAAAGTAAAACCTAGTTACGCTGTTCTTTCATCTACTGATATATATCTGCAGACCCTGGTTTGTTCACTTGTACTCCATCATCCATATTCTGTAGAAGATTCATCCATTTCATAATCAGAAGGGTCAACAAAGATAACTTGTTCTGTTTTCCTGTATATCTCCAGCCACATTTTAGAGTGTGTGTTATTTATAGCAAGGAAGTCCAAGTATTTCAACAATTGGTAACCAAATTAAACCAAATCTTTGAGAGAAATACTTGATCTTATTCAAAGAATTCAGACAATGAGATATTTACTAGATCTCTTACTAAATTATACCAGCAGTTAATGACCATGCTGGTTCTTTTACGGCAGTTCTGAACTAGTACACATAGTTCAGTGGTTTGTTAATAGTCTCCTTTTGGAAATAAATTATGTCAAAGATCACTTCATGCATTTCCAGTACTTTCACCATTTTAGTAATCTTAAGTAGTTCCCTCCAGTTTGACTTCCACTTTTCAAAAGTGACTGCAAAGGCAAATTCAACCTGCAGAAAGTCTGAAAGTTTGTGGTAGTGAAACTCACAGGGTCAGTTTAAATCAATAACACATCTGAATAAGGTTACAAACATATTTCCCTTCACATGCTCTTAAATGAAGAACAGTTAAGCACTTTGCTGCTCGACAAATGTGTTCTCTTGTAATTTGTAAATGTATTTATTTTCCCTGTGTGAATATTTTGAACTGCTGACAGACTGAATGAACCCTGAGCTAGGAGTAATGTGATTTCCCAACTGAAATATTCATTAACTACACAAAACACTAAATACCGTTTAAGTTTTTTTTGTACCTTGATGCACCACAATAACCATATTTCAGAGGAAGTAAAGCACCATTAAAGCTAATAATACAGGATACATTAAGTATGGCCACCAAGTGACAGGAATTTTTTCTAGGAGGTGGAAAAAACTTTGGACTTAGCAGAGGAACCAGTGACCATAAATAAGATCAGGTAATAACAAGTGAGTGTTCTCTACTTTCTGGGAAAGTGTGTTGCCAACTTCAGAAAAGCTTTTCAACATTGCTTGGGGAGACATTCGTACGTCAACTATGAAAATATAGTTTAGGTTATTTCAGTAAAACCAGTCTGAAGGATGAACTATCAGAGTTCAATGTGACAATGAAAGCTGATTTTGAATGAGGCTCCATAGTTTTTGTCCTGGATCCATTTCTATAGTGTTTTCCCCACTGATGTGTAACAGATTGTAGATGGCATTTATACATATTAGAAAAACAGAGGAAAGACCAGATGACTTTTCTAGTCATGCAGAAAGACAATTAAATAAATGGCAGTAGTCTATAAGATAAAAATCTCTGCAAACTGGAGATAAATACATGGGGGAAAACAGTGCAAAAATAAGGAACAGTATAGATCACTATATTAAACCAGGAATAATCTGATGCACAAAACAAGATGGAAAAGAAGTGGTTTCCTTCCAGAAAAGTATGCCTGAGTTTATATTGCATCACACTGATTGTGAGTGAGCAGTGTCTTTTTTTTTTTTTTTAATTAAAAAAAGCAAATATTAGCGTCATGGATGTAAAAAAGAAATCACCAGATGACCTTGCAAGGTCATCCTATTACTCTGTTTAGTACTTGTAAAGCATCATACAGAAGGAAACCATGCTTTAAATATGAAAAAAAAAAAAAAAAAAAGAGAGGGAAAAAAGAAAGAAAGAGGAGAATTTCTAAAATAGAGCAATTAGAAGATTAGAGGCCTAGGGAAAAAATGAAAACAAATCCTATGAGAAAAGGTTAGGTAAATCTTCAGGCTAGGTAAAATGATACTTTTTAAAGTTCTTCTTTAAGTGTGATAGCAATCTGTGCTTTAAAAGCTATTGCAAAAGGAAAGAGAACAATTTGTTTTCTGAGGCAGAATAAACAGGAAAATAAGTATTGATTTTAACCTTCAAATTTCATAGCTGTCTTCAAAGATGTGGAAAGTAAAACATTATATTAGGCTACAGGTTTTTTAAGAAGCAGCTCAGTGTAAGTAATTTGCAACAGTTAGAATCATAGAATCGTTTCACTTGGAAAAGATCTTCAAGATCATTGAATTCAACTATTATCTATCACTACCAAGTTTTGTGTGAAACCATGTTTTTTAGCATATTTATGTGTCTTTTAAACACCTCCAGAGATGGGGATTCAGCTACCTCCTTGGAAAGTCTTTTCCAGTGTTTAAGAACACTTTCAGTGAAGAATTTTCTTCTGATACCCAATTTAAACCTTCCCTGGTGCAACTTGAGCCTGTTTCCTCTGATCTTATGACTTCATAATAGGGAGAAAAGACCAACAGCCACCTCACTACAATCTCCATTCAGGTAGTTGTGGAGAACAAAAAGGGCTTCCCTCAGCCTCCTTTTCTCCTGACTAAACAACCCAAATTCCTTTAGCTACTCCTTGTAAGACCTGTTCTCCAAACCCTTCACCAGCTTTGTCACCCTTCTCTGGACATGCTTCAGTTTGTCCCCTCACAAGAAAGAAATATGGACTAGGGCTCAAGGCCCACTATGATTTACTTAGGCCAAGAAAATAAGGAAGAATTCTGATGTCAAAAGCCTAAGTCACTGACACATTCATGCTGAAAGCAGCACATAAAACTCACTAGAAAAATGCCACATACAAAATTCCCTTACTTGGTAAAAAGAGGTATTGACTTCTGCCATCCAATAGCACCCAAGTTTCTGAAACAAGACCACCATCAATTAGACTGCTAATATTAAAAAATTATATAAGTGAACAATGATCAGAGCCTGTGTTTAACTCAAGGGGCTGTAGAGAAAAACCATGACAACCACACACACACACACACAAAAAAATATCAAAAGAAGTTTCAGAATATCTTGGCTGACCACAGACTGTTAGAGTGGTCCCAGTGATGGCTAAACCCTGGTGGACTTCCCAAACACACACTTTCTAGCCTTTGAACTTCCAGCAGTCACTTACCACTCAAATTGGCACTGTGTGTTTTCTAGTCTGAGACTAGGTATCAGTCTGCAGCCCTCTATTTACTGGCTGTGATTACATCTGCTAGCGTCACTTAGGTTCATGTTTGTAGTTTTGCGCTTTCTGCTGACAACTCGTGGAAGCAGTGTATAAGAAGTCTTAGTAGGGAGTTTCTGCCTTCTTGGTTCCAAGATCTAACAGAATTTGCAGCTGTTATCAACTAGACTACAAAAATACTATGAAAACAGAAGACAATAATGGGAAGTTAAAGAGAACATCACAGAAACCTCCCAAATTAACAATATTGCCATAGATGCACTTCAGCATTACCTAAACACCTACTTATTAGGCATGTTTTACCTCTGAAATTCTCTTCAACTCAGGCAAAAATATGCACATGTTACCACCACTCTTAGCATTAAAGTTTGAACTACATACTTTCAACAATGTACAGCTCTATTGCTATGAAGTTAAAACAAGTGGTAACACTCAAAGTACATTGTCAAAACTCTCCTACTTGATGATCAAAGTTCATAACCATTAAATGAAGTCCTTGTTCAAGCCACACAACTAATATACTTCCCAGTTTCAAGAGTTCCTGTACTTTGAGACCACTATATCTCTGTAATCAAGACATAGCTATTCATCCATTCTCAGACACCAACCTGATCTTGCTGGACTGGTATTGCCTCTCATCATGCAGTAATTCTTTACTGAATATTTGTGAAATAACCCAGATTTTTGTCTGCATATACAACTGTAAGAAAAGGCAGAGAAATTATACCTGAAGAACTTCAGAAGGACATATGAAGGAGGTAGGGAAATAAAATTGGAAATGTCATAAATACTTCAGCAGTTCTGAGATCAAGATATTCTGCAGCATAAGGAGTTACCCCTCATTTGTTCTGAATCCTTTGTGATCGCACTGTGGATTCTCAGCCCACTTATGTAGGCATTTGTTGGATGCCTGTCAGATATGGTAAGAATAACTCCTTACTGTCCCATACCCTTTGGTGGCTATCCAAAAAAACCAAGTGAATTAGAAGGAGGAGAGAAGAATGTGTGAGTCAGAAGGGGCTTTTTAATTTGTAAATGGCATCTGTAAGGCTGATGTTGAAATAAATCATCCCTTCCTGACACTGAAATAGTCTGTTATGGATGTGGGCGATCAGGAAAGGTGCAAAGAAGGGGACTGAAACATTTAGTTCACTTAAGATATCAAGATGATTTGATTGTAACAAGTTATAAGAAGTTCCCACAGGAGAAAGATACTAGATATGAAGTCTGGTTCGTGGATGTGATGCAAAAGCTAGAGTAATTTGAATTAGAAAGGCAATATTTCAGCAGGCAGAAGAATAAATCAGAATTAGCAATCACTGTAAGACAGGTCTTGAGCCCACAGAGTAAAACTGGGAATCTTCTAAAAGATATACCCAAGTTACTGGGCTTTGTACATGGATTTTATACAAAGTTTATATTAGGAGAAGACCAGAGTTACTGATCTAATGGCCCTTCTTGGTCTTAAAATCCATAAATATTTTAGTAGAGAAGTACAGAGTGCTATGGTGTGACTGCTTGTTATGCTTCTGGATTCAAGTCAGTTGAACAAGTACACTCCTGAAGGCTACATGGGCTGGGAAAAGAATAAAGCACTCTTCTATCACCAAGCAACACAGTGTTCTTCGTGTCAGAGGATTTTTCTCTCCCATGAAACATAATACAGTAATATCAGTCTGCACAGAGCTTTCTCAAAACAAGGTTTCAAATCACTTTTGGGACATAAACTAACAAAACAGACTGACATGGGCAGTTTCAGGAGACAGCTGAGATTTTCCAACAGCTATCTGTTGTTTAACCAAAATTGAGCAGTTGCATATATTGAGAAATAGCTATTAAGTGAGACTGTCTTTTAAAGTTTAACTTTTTTGTTAACAGCAAACAAAAATAACTTAGTTTTTAAAATTCCATCACCATCTCAGGTAGAGTTCAATGCAGATATGATTTTTTTACAAAACCAAAGTATATACCTATGCAAGTAAGCATATCACTGAGCGTAACAGATACACAGGGAGGAACTATCCCTTACACTGTGTTCATTGTTCATGACTGTACTCACATTTTCCCGTGCTTCTATTAAGAATCATATAGAATGTTTGACTACAGTGTATTAACATCAAACTTCAATGTAGTGATTGTCCTATGAACTCTATGATGTGTATGAAAAACATTCATCATCTTTACATCTATGTATGCACAGAGAAACAGGACAGAAAAGCACAGAGTGTGGGTGACTTGCATTTAAAGAAAGATAGATTACAAACAGCAACAAAAGTCATTGCTGAAAGCATTCTCTGTTACTCCAATTTCTACAACCAAGTCCTGATTATCTCAGTACAGTTTAATCATATGATTCCCAGGAAATTTTTATCCCTTTTAAAAAAAGTGTATCATGCATACAATGCAGTTATAATAATAGTCAATCCACATGTTCTTCTACACAGAGACCTACACTTTAATAGCATTCTTTCCTAGATAGCCAGTCACAACCTATTTAAAATTATTACTGTCTGTACAGTAAATGGCATGTTTTTCTCATGTATTGTTAATCTGAATATTGCTGTGATTTCATAAACTGGACACAAGGCCAATGGGAACTTGTAATTGCTGAGGCAGTGATCTTGTCTAGATCCAGGAAAAAAAAAATTTAAAATCCCATAGTTCACCCCAGTTGAATATCTATGACTTTAAAAGTCCTTCAGACTGATCAGCTGATCACAGTTCTCTCAGAAGCACTTATATTCTTGAATTACTCTCTTGATACTAGTGGGTGTCGTATTTTATAATAGCTATTAACAACAAAAGAAGTGGATCAACTGGAAAAATTAGAGAGGAGATTAGCAAATGGGATCAGAAGCATGTTCTACTGAAAGAAGTGGGTTTGTTTAGTCTGAAAAAGAGAAGACTGAGGAAAGATATGATAACAGTCTTCAACTATGCAAAAGGTTGTTGTAACAAGCCTTCTTCATGCCCATAAGGAATAGGGCAAGCAGCAATGGGCTCAAATTAGACTTAAAGACCCAGAAAAGCATTTTATGGAACACTGGAAACTTAAGATTTCATTATTTTAATGTTACCAAGTTTAAAATTATATTGTTCAAATGTAGCAAGAAATAAATTTACTAATTGGCATGTTCTGGAACACAAATAGAATTTAGATCTATTGTAGAGGACACTAGGGCAAGACCACCCCAGTGGTGACAGAATCACAAGATTCAATGAAACAGATTAATTTCTTCTTCCAAAATTAACAAAAGCTGAAGACTTGTGCTGTACAATTACTTGATAACTATCTTATTTTTGCTTAGACTCTTTCAATTTTCACTTTGTTGTTGACTTAGTTCGGGTTGGTACAAGGATGGAATTTTTAAATCCTAGTAATATTTTTTTATTTGATCAGGAGAACTCAAACAAAACATAATGAAAAATGCTCAGTAAGGGATCTATTCTCCCTACATCATAATTTTAAGTAAATCTTTCTGATGTTAAGGGAAAAGCATTTCATCCTTACTCCCTCCAGTATTGCTTGTTATTGACCTCTGGCTGTAACCACTCTCTTTTCTGAAAATCATTTTGACACATCTGGAAAAACAGAAATAAAATTAGCTATTAACTAATAACTGTCATTGAAATTAATTTACTGATGTCTAGTCCACAGCCAATCATTCAAGGTGAGGAAAATTCTAAGCTGAATGATGGAAGTCTTATTTAACTGACCTCAGTGATTGTCATGCATCAAAACAGGCAATAATGACACCTTGTGATATGAGGGAGAAAACTTCTTCACTATTTATTTTATTAAAAGGAGAAACGAGTATTTTCTTGCCTATTTATCACCTTGAGATTTAAAAAAAAAACTGTAGCAGCCTAACTAACCTTAGTGCTTCACAGGTTTTCTGTTTGAAAAGGAAGAAATGTGTTTTATTTTCTTCTCACAAATGAGACTTAGATACTGAACAGTACCCAGATTTTCAGTAGACTCACAATTACTTCTTACTCAGTTCAGGAGATGTTGAATAAAGCAAAAAAGTGTCCATTCCACAGGGTGGCTGGGACTTAAATCAAGAATTATCTCAGTCACAGTAATTAACATTGTTTCTGATAGACGTCCTTTAATCCACTGGACATGTTGCACAGAAGGCTTTAAGCCACAGAAGTGTGAAATAAACCATTCTGTGCATAGTTCAAAGTCCTGCTTTGCTGACAGACACAAATTCTGTTTCATCAAGGAAATACTCCCTGTCAGTAGTTATTCTCAAAAGACAGCTCACATCTTAAAGAAATTGAGAATTGGATAGAAGCATGTTCCTAATGGAGCACTAAATTAAGATTAATAAATCAATCAACATGAATTAATCTTCATCTGATAGGAAATTCTCAAAAACCAAAAAAAAAAAAAACACCCCAGAATTGTTTTGGATAAGAACTTAATCATAGACATGAGATACATGTAGCATGAAAGAGTGGTCAGCTTGATCCAATATGGATTTTTAAATTAGATTTCTCACTGCCTCCATGATTAGACATAACTAAAGCAAAGATAACATAGAAATTTTCTTTCCCTTATTAACCTCAGACTAAATAACAGTGCATTACATATCTGCTAGAAGCATTCACCAAATATAGATTTGGTAACAATACAAAGGAGAGTACAGCAGCTGGTAATGAAAACTCAGTACAAATCATTGTCCTGGGATCAAGATGCAATCTTAAGCTGCCACACAGTGTTCTCAAGAGTAAACAGTACAGGTATTTTACTTGAACACTTAATTACCTTGAATACTTCTTTTGAAAAAAGCTTTGCAGCCCTCACAAGACCAGACACCATAATGGTAGCCAGAAGCATAGTCGTTGCAGACAGCGCAGTACCGGGTCTCCTTGGTTGACTCCATCGACAGGCTCGTTTTCTCATTAGTACTGGACATCCTCTCCCGGATGTTATGGCGCCTGCTGTCAGAGCTTGGCCTGTTAACGTCAAAAATAAGCATAATTATTTCAGCAAGGTTAAGTCTCATACACTCCTGTGTCGCAAGTAGTGTGGCCAGCAGTAGGGAAGTGATCGTGCCCCTGTACTCAGCACTGGCAAGGCCACACCTTGAATACTGTGTTCAGTTCTGGGCCTCTCACTACAAGAAAGACAGTAAGTTTCTGAAGTTTGTCCAGAGAAGGGAAACAAAGCTGGTGAAGGATCTAGAGAATAAATCTTATGAGGAGCAGCTAAGAGAACTGGGATTGTTTAGTCTGGAGAGTAGCATAGAATAGCATAGATCAGATCAGCTTGGAAGAGACCTTCAAGATCATCGAGTCCAACCTGTCATCCGACACCATCTAATCAACTAAACCATGGCACCAAGCACCCTATCAAGTCTCCTCCTGAACACCTCCAGTGATGGTGACTCCACCACCTCTCCAGGTAGCCCATTCCAATGGGCAATCACTCTCTCTATGAAGAATTTATTCCTAACATCCAGCCTAAACCTCCCCTGGCACAGCTTGAGACTGTGTCCTCCTGTTCTGGTGCTGGTTGACTGGGAGAAGAGACCAGCCCCCAGTGCCTACAACCTCCATTCAGGTAGTTGTAGAGAGAAGAGTTGTAGCTGTGGAAGAGAAGGCAAAGGGGAGACCTCATTGCTCTATACAACTACCTGAAAGGAGTTTGCAGTGAGGTGGGGGTTGGTCTATTCTCCCTAGTATCAGATGACAAGATGAGGGGAAATGCACTGAAGTTTTGTCATGGGAGGTTTAGATATGATATCAGGAAAAATACATTTGCTAAAAGACTTTTTCAGTGCTGCCCAGTGACAGGCCAGGGGGCAACAGGCACAAAAAGGAACACGGGAAGTTTGACCTAAACATAGGGAAAAACTTCTTTACTTTGAGGTTGAAGGAGCAATGCAACAGGCTGCTCAGAGAAGTGGTAGAGTCACCTTGCCTGCAGACTTTCAGAACCTGCCTGGATACATTCCTATGCAACCTGTAGCATACTCTGTAGTATGTTATACAAGCTAAGGTTCCCAACAATCATTTTTCAGATCAATAAGAAGTACAAATAAATTACAATTCTACAAAACCTAACATTAAAATTTTCTTTTTTAAAAAGCATTTTAAAAACAGTGAAACAATGAAAAATTCAAGTTCCAAAACAATTACATACATCTTATGAAAAACATACACTCCAAAGAAAATAAGATGCACTAACAAGTCAAGAGAAACATATTTTGTTGCACTGCTTGTGGCGAGTCTGATCCACAGGTTCTGTTCATCCTTGGGCAGAAAACAAGGCACTTTTTCAGAGACAGGCTGCAGGCAAAAGCAATGGGACCATACGCTCTGTGCAAGCACGCACAGGATCTGTGCTACAAAGGATCACAGACACGCTAGCAAAGCAATGCCACTGCTCACGTACGTCCATCATCACCATGCGTTTCATATTTGATCTAGACTTCCGTCGCCTTCCTGCACACAAACTTGTTACATTGAAAGAGTGCTATAAATCTATTAATGCAGACCTTCACAAAGCTAAAGGAATGCAAGGATGGCCTTGCTGGCTTCCCACCCCCAAAATCAGTGCCAGCTGAGCACCACTTGAGCAAGCTTTTGCAAACCAACCTTTCAGTCATAGTACTCAAGCTTCTGTGAATCACAGTGGTAAGCACATCAAAGTACCTCCGGCCCCATCCTTCCCAGAAATAACATCCTGCTACCTCTTTATATTTATACAATAGAAGTGAAAGCTTGTCATCAATAAACTGTAGTATTTATTAGAGGAGGTGAGAAGGAAATCTTTTGGGGAAAAGATCATCCCATTACACAGAACTTGCTAAATCAAAATAACGTCTCAAACTGCCAGTTAGTGAACATCGCAGACCACTGATGCTGCGTCCTGACAAAAAACAAGTCTGCTCTTCACTCAGTTTTTACTTAGGTTTCAACAGCTAGCCTTCTGCAGAACACAGTGCAACAACTTAACCAAACCTTAATAGCTTTGGCAAGATCATAATTCCCAAAATACAATAGCAGAACCTTTTCAACCATTTCATTTGTAATCCACACAAACGATAACAAAACAAAACAAAACAATATTAAAAAAAGGACCAAAAATTCTTGTCCACTATGTTTACCAAAGGGGAACACAAATCAAAAAGAAAGAAAACCCTATATAAAGCCCTCCCTCCAAGGCTCCCACCAAAACAGAACAGATTAGAAAGAAAAAAACCCTCATAATTTACTGCAGATATCATACACAAAATGGAAAGTGTTTTGGAACCTATGAGCAGGACAAACTTGTCTTCCACACTCATTTTTGTGTTTTTCCACCTATGTTGCTCTGAGTTTACCCTTCATAAATGTGTTAACAAGACAAATGTATTTTACACATTCACTCATCACCTGAAAGTCAGAACCAGCCAAGAGACCCTTAACCCTATGTTGATTGTAAGGTAAAAACAATGTGTACATGAGGAAATTACAGTTTTACAATGTAAAATGATTTTTTTTTGCATTACAGTAATCAGACTGGCTGGCACAATGAGTTTAGGAAAACCCACGGTACATAATCCATCTAACGTTGAGGTAAGGTCCAATTTATTCATAAGTAAGAGGGCTTAAGGGAAAAGTTATTAAAGCAATACAAGGAGACACCTTGAAAAATCCTAGTTTTCTAAATTTACATTCTTACAAGAAATTTTAATGGGCAGCTGTTAAATCTTTCATACCAGAATGGATGGAAGTTCCCAGCATAAAAAAACCCCAAACTAGTGGCCATTTTACACACAGTCAAGGTTTAGAACAAATGTTTTTCCAAACACTGGGTTTATTATAATACTATTCTAATATTCAGTTAATTAACTATTTCATTAATTAACTTGCTGTTAGAAGGTGAATTCCCATATGGAACAAAATACTTATGAAAGATTATTTGAACAGAATTTAGTGCTTGAAAATAAGACTTCTCAAGAAATACTGCAACAGGAATGACTAAGCATACAAATAAATAGAAAGTTGCCAAGTACATTAAGCACCTTAAAGCTCTACTCTCAGAAAGTAGCCCCAATGAATGTGGAAAAAACATCATATGCCATGCAAAAAAAAAAAAAAAAAATTGTTGGCTTAAAATAAACATTGCCAAATACCTAGGGTTGTAATCAAGCTAAATAAAACACGACAATGGAGAGAAAAAGTCTTACACAGAGTTATATATCAAACAGACAGACTCATAGGGTATTCTGGGCTGGATGTGAGCTCAGGAGCTGGCCCCAGTCCAAGCCATCATTGGCACAAGATGGACTGTAACAATGAGGGTAGGTTCCAGAAATAGGACCCAAAGCTGGCATTGCTCCTTGGCTGATCCTCCACCAGTGAGGAAGACCAGCTGGGGGGTGATTCCAGGTTGCTCCTGATCTTGGGCTCTAAGCAAGTTTCATTCATACAGCTAAACTCTCTTCTTGCCCAAAACATTTGTGCTACCCAGGGAAAAGAACCCTTGCATAGTTCCTATCTGAACTGTGACCTGGAAGAGAGTAACTCATCCAGGCCAAACAATGTCTGAGAGAGTGAAGCTTTTAAGCAGCAAGAGCCATTGTGCTGGTGTTTGTACCCATGCCTGGCCTTGTTTGGATAACGAATGTATACGCACTCCATTCTTGTCCCACTATCCTCCCTTTGTTCCCTGATTGTTAGCAAGTTAACCAAAGTTGTACTGAAGTTGAATAATAAAATAATCTTTAAATATTGACATTATTTCACAATGTATAAGAAAATGCATTTTATAGTCAGATGACTGGAATGTTTTCCTTAGAACCAGAATAAAATACAAGTTTATTTGGTATTTAAAGCAACAGGAAAAATAGCTCAGTATTGTCTAAGAAATGGCAGCATTGAAGACAGGCTCTGACAACAAGATAACAGAAGCATATCTTTTTAGTTCATTAAAACTCCTCATTCAACATAAACTTAAACATTCCCTTTGGCATTAGTTTTATACTCTTCCTTCATCCTTAGCTCAGGTTATTTCAAAATGAGTGAAATACTGTAATTGAATATGACAAAACTAAACCATTCCATGTGTGAACAAAAATCTCCACTAAAGCTCTTTGCTAAAGTTGGTGTAAAAATGCACATCCTTTCAGTCCCTCAAAACTTTGACAAATTTAATATTTTCCTCACATCTGTCACTAATGTTTGCAGACTGGATTAAAGCCTAGAGAGATGTGTCTGTGCTCTGTCACTGCACAGTCAATGGCATCTCTATCCACATTTCCTGGAAGCTGTAGTGATGACAGGGGAAGGCAACCTAGACTCCTCGAATGTTTTCAATATTTCCCTCTCCCATATTTCTACTCCTGGGATTGATTTTCCACAGTTTATAAATATGAGCTAAGGGCAACAGGTGCAAGCTGGAAGCATAGGAGGTTCCACATGAAAACAAGGAAAAACTTTTCCACTGTGAGAGTGACAGAACAGGCTGCCCAGAGAGGTTGACAGAGTCCTTCTCTGGAGACTTTCAAAACTCACCTAGATGCATCCCTGTGTGACTCATTCTAGGTGATCATGCCCTGGCAGGGGGGTTAGACTAGATGACCTTTCAAGGTCCCTTCCAACCCTAACATTCTGTGATTCTATGTGATTCTGTGATTTTACAGCTATTCCCCTTGACAACATAGAAGCTTGCCCAAATTTCTGAAAAATGTGGAAGCTTCTCTTGGGGATAGTACATGGGGTAGGAAGTGGAATTAAAAGAGCTTAGTCTGTTTATCAGCTCAACAGGTCTGAAATTTAAATTCATACCAAAAAAGTCTCTGCAATAAATACTGAGAAATTGGTTGCATTTCATTCTATTTCTCAGTGCCGTTAGAATCCAAACTACAACTCATTTACAGCATCATTTTGGTTAGTCTTAACTGAAGAGTGGTAGCTTAGCTGCACCTTGCACAGTAGCTCAGAATTCAAACACTTCTGAAGCAACAGAAATTTTCTGAATTTTTGGTTGGTTGTGTTTTTTTTTTCTTATGCACAGAAGGTTAATAATTTCTTTCTGTACATAGGGTGAATGCAGAAACACCCACACACCTACTTTATATGAATGCACATTAAAAGAAGGTTATGATTTTAAATATGCCATATGGCTGAACTGCACCTTGTAAGTACAGATGAAACCTTCATTTATCCTTCCTGTGCATATGTATGTCTTAAATTTTATGATCATACTTTCCAAAGGGCAACAGCTCCTCAGTGCCCAGAATAAAAAGAATGTATTAAATGAGCAGCTATTCTGTCTTTGTGGTTTTTTTCCTGACTGCTCTGTGTCTGGTGGCTTACTATCAGCACACCATCTGAATTCAGCTCTAACATCAGAATTAAATTCATTCCAGTATTTCCATGTAGCAGTTCAGTGTTTGACACGTGTTAATGAATGCTTTTTTTCCCTAATACTCCATGAGTTGAAGGAATAAAAACTGAGGCTGAGGGAGATTAAGGTCAAAAGTATATACCAAGTTACATGCAACCTGAGTTTTATAAGTACCCACTATTAAACAGCATTTTGAATGTTCAGAGTGATGTTTCCCTTGTCTGCAATTTCAAGGGTAAACATTCAATACTGTAGGACTTCCATTCAGCTCAAAGAATAGAATAGACTAGACTAGACTATACCAGGTTGGAAGAGACTTTCAAGATCATTGCGTCCAACCTATCATCCAACACCACCTAATCAATTAAACCATGCAACCAAGCACCCTATCAAGCCTGCTTCTGAACACCTCCAATGATGGTGACTCCACCACCTCCCGGGCAGCCCATTCCAATGGGCAATCACTCTCTCTGTATAGAACTTCTTCCTAACACCCAGCCTAAACCTCCCCTGGTGCAGCTTGAGACTGTGTTCTCTTGTTCTGGTGCTGGTTCCCTGGGAGAAGAGACCAGTCCCCGCCTGTCTACAACCTTCCTTCAGGTAGTTGTAGAGAGCAATAAGGTCTCCCCTGAGTCTCCTCTTCTCCAGGCTAAGCAACCCCAGCTCCCTCAGCCTCTCCTTATAGGGCTTGTGTTCCAAACCTCTCACCAACTTTCTTGCCCTTCTCTGGACACGTTCCAGCAAGTCAACAACCCTCCTAAACTGAGGGGCCCAGAACTGGACACAGTATTCAAGGTGTGGCCTAACCAGTGCAGAAAATTACAACACAAGACTATTACAACAAAAATTACACAAGAAAATTACAACACAAGACTGCTTGTGGGGAGTTTGATTTAAATGATTTCTGAACTTCACCAAAGATTTTGTGGCAGAATTAGACAGAGACTTTTTAGTACTTAAGGCCAACAATCAGCTTCTTTCTTGACATTTTTACCTCATTCCTTTTTTTAGTTACTAATATCTGCAGGAAATAACATGTTTATCTACACAAGCATGACACATTTCAGAGTTGATCCTTCCTTTCATACATTGAACAGCAGTCCACTTACAAATACCTTATAATTATAAAATAATTATTATAATAATCACAGAGGCAGAAAAGGACCAAAGAATTTGCACAGGTCCTCTTAATTTGTACTTATCAAAAATACAAGTTTGCAAGTACCATTTTTTTTCTCACCTTCTGAAGAGGACTTCTAGAAAATCAAGCATTGCCCTCATGCCTCATATGTAGTCACAAACATCAAGTCTGGGAACGTCTTTCACTTGCCTTAACACAGCAAGTGATGGCAGGAGATCACTCTCATTTCCAAGCAGCAGAAGAATGTCAGTGATACCTGCTAACAGCTGTAAATAGTAATACTTCAGGTCCTTTATTCTACTCCAGTTTAGGAGAAGCAAAAGCTAGTAAATACAGAGTCTGGTGCCACTGTAGTCAGTGGGAATGTCTGCTCTATCCTCCCACAGCTGTTCTTTGTTGAGTGCTTTCACTTGACCCGTCCAAATCCTCTTGTCACATTCTCACACTGAGGTCCACCTTTGGGCTTTTTCTTCCTTTCAGTCTCCCTTCCTAGAAAGAACAAATTCTTCTCCTCCAGTGTCTGGCCTGACTGCTTGGCTACTTTTCCTCGGCCTAGACTCCCTGCAGGTGCCTCATCAAAACCTTTCCTCCCTCTCTCCCTCCCTCCCTACTTATTTGCCTCATGTCCTGGGCAGGAAGATTCCACTCTTCTGTTCTCTCTCTATGCCTTTTTAACCCAGTCTTCCATGATTGCTTATCTCCTGTTAATCTTAATATACAATCCTACTTTCATTTGACCTGCTCCACAAGTTCCACAAACATACTGAGATTTGCAACTAAAGGACTGGTCTGGCAAATTTTATTTTGGGGTGGTTTCAACCCACCACATTATTTTTTTACCAAAGCTTGGTAAAATTCTGTAGCGAGCAGTTCATTATAAATGCTATGATATTTCATTCATCAGTAGGGCCTTGCCTTGTATAATTTCTGTCTTTTCTTCCCTGGATTAGGACTGCAACCCTTACAAGGCAAGTAAGCTCTTCTATTAGACCCCTGAGGATCTGTGTGTCAGGAGGATGCTTTACCCATCAAATAAAATGGGAGCCAAACCCAAGTCTTTGAAGAACTAACAGAGAGATGCCATGCAAGCCATAAAAAGTGATGAATACCATAATATTTCTTTCCAGAATTTCACTTCTGGAAGAAGAAAAAACATTGTCCCCTTATTTATCTTGTGAAAACGCTGAAATCAGAACAAATATCTAGTTTCTGCAAAGAAACCTTTCAGAACAGAGAATTCCTCCTTTCTTAATTTCAGGGGGAAATATTTATATGGCACTTTCATTTTGCAGAAATTGCAATTTTAAAAGGTTTTGGCAGAAAAATATTCAAACACCATAACATTTACAAAGAAAAATAAACATGTATATAATAAGCAAAAACAATCCACAAACACATCTATAGGTATAGTTTTGCAGTGTTAAGCAGGAGCAGAAGTTCCTACTAACTCTACCAATATTCAGTCTTGATGTGAAAGTGATATAAATAGACCTACAGAAATTACATATTCTACAATCACTGTATACTAACATTCAATAAAGTAGGGACAGAGTATTACTTAAAAGGCTGTATATCTAGACCTGCCCCACAGGAACTTGTTTTAACTTGACCTTGCAACATATCCAATATTTCAGCCTTTTTACATGAAGTGTTTGCTATTTGAGTACCTGATGTGCAGACCAAGTGCTCTCTGCTGGAAATTAAGCTCTTTCGTCCTCAGCTATTTCCAGTCAGCCCAGACAACATGTTGGTTGCTTTTCTCTTAGTACACATTTTGCCTTTGTAAGCTTCCTGCTACACCATCTCTTGGCCTGTAGTTTGCCTTCCAGAGTCTCCTGTTTAACTTTCCCATCCTCTTTCTGCTCTCATCAGGACTTTGCTTGTCCCTGAGTGGACATAAAACTCTGAAAGAGACCTTGTCAGTCTATCCTTAAACAATATCTGTTTTTCTGTTTACAGAATAAAAACTTTTTTCTGCAAAATATTATTCTACTGATTTGTATTTAACTTACAATCTTCTCTATTGCCTAGAATAATTTTTTATTCTTACACTCCTTTTTCCTGTTTAGTAATTTCTCAGTTATTGCACTTGTGCCTTAGATTTCTCCTTCACAAAGTCTGGGCACAGCATTGACCCTTACTGAATTTGAGAAATATTTCATGTTTAAGATTCTGTTGTGGTAAGGAGCACTAGAAACATGTGTTCTTACACACCTACATTTCATGTAGTCCACTTGCAGATTTCTGCTGCTTTTAACAACTGGATTTAAAAATTTATAATTTTTTTTATTAATTTATTAATTTATTTTAAAATTAATGGTACTTTTTTTCTTTGGAACAAATCTCTGCAAGTTACTCTTCTGATGCATTTTTTTTTCTCTGATCACAGGATAATGTTCATACTTCATACTTTTTAAGGAACATCAGTATCCATACTAGTGACTAGTCAACTTGTTCAGTGTTTCTCTGCTCAATTCTGCCTCCTGCCAGGCACAGTTTTGCTTGGACACTGTCTGTCTCTGACACCCTCTCTCTCATTCAGTTAGGCAATCCCACAGATTCTGGTGTAGGAAGAGTCACATAATCTGAGAAAAAAACCTTAATCCACTGTCTAAAAGCATGCCAAATTTGATGGAAAACCTCCAGCAGACAAAGTGCCTCTGGGCACCACAGATATTATTTTCTGGCAGTCATACTGAGTTGGTGTGTGGCTCTGTGGTTCTGGAGACCAAAGCACGAGTATAGGGGCCTGAGTGTAGCAATCAGCTGTGCCCACAAGTGTGTCAAAGTGGAGAGCCCGGCGGGTAAACATTCTGGAAGCATGGACACAGGACATCCCACTTGTGTAAATAATCTGAAGAGCAAAGTATGTTTGAAAAGCTTGAAGCATGATAGCAACAAAAAGCCAGCTTCAGCTGACGGCCTCTAGTGTATATCCTCTACAGCTTTCACACTTTAGAAATCTCTAGTAGCCCTTGTCTTTATAAATCCTAGGCCTCAACTACTAAGCTGAAAAGTTGTACCACTGCATTTCATATAAGAGTCTTAGAATTAATGTATGGCTTTTACGATAAAGTTGAAATCTAGCTTATAAGAATATAACACATCAAGAAGGAGTCTTTTCTCCAGGCTTCCTTGTTCCTAGTGAACTTTCTTCAGCATTACTCAGACACTAAGCTATTGCTTTTTTATTTTCTAATGTTCAGCTAAACTAGCACGGTCCTACCATTTGAAAGGAAAAGGTTAAATGCACTCAAGAGACTGGAAAAGGGTGTTTCAGGAAGTGTTGTCAGATTCTTACACTTACTTCCAGACTATTTCAAAGGTAAATGCCAGGAAAAACACAGGAATCAGCTATAAATCTTCTTTCGCCATGCCTTTATAGGACTTTTATGGGCTCACGTGTTCCTTTTGTTCTTGGGCAAGCCCTCTTTCCAAATATTTCAGATGCACACATTAAGACTGTAGTTTAACCAGTTACCCAAATCTTCATTCAGTTACCCAAATCTTCATTAAGGTACCCAAATCTTCATTAAATTCCTAGGATAATCCTTCAATATCAAACACTAAGCAAGACATTGTAAAAGAAAAAGTATTTGCACGATTTGAATGTTGTTCTTTACACCAAACACAAAAAAAAAAGATATATTAAATAGGAATGAAGGTTTTATAACACAACATCACAGTTTAGATACCATGGTTTCAAAAATTCCAGTCTAAACCAATCTATAATTTCAAATGGTCATGTTTCTTTAAAATGACTTTTTAAACTGAAAATGTAACTTTAAGGAGTATGTAGCATTTGAAAGTGAACTTTTGAAACAAAACACTGGTACAGCCACATATAGTCCCAGCAAAGAAATCAGAGGGCACTAAGCCGCAGGAAAATAAACCCTGGTGAAGTAAAAGACTACTTGAAGTAGTTCTTTTAAGTTCATCAAAGTGCATGCAGACCTCTTGACCCAACTGATACAAGGCAAAGAGAAGAGACAAAAAACCTTTTCCCAAAAAGCTTACCACCCATGACATCTCTAAGCCACTCTATCCCTACTGCTAGCAATACTGGAAAAAGACCAGGCAGAGGTGCCAAGCCCAAAGGCACAACATGGGTAGAAGGGAAAGAACTAGGCACTTGGGAATATCTGACACCTGCATGTATAAAGGATTGCGTACTACCCCCAGGCAATGTGGTTTATCTGCAGCTTCTTACTCTTGCCCCAAAATAGTAAACCCCAAGGAACAGAGCCTCTCCAGTCCCTGAACTGAGTGCACATCCAAGGTCCAGTGAAAGAAAAGAGTTCCTAAACATACAAACCCATTTGTGCTTAAAGCACTTTCATCAAACCAAACTGCAGAGATGAGCTTAAGTGCCTCAAAGCTGCCACAATATAGCACCTCATTAATCTTCTTACTCTTCATTATTAGTAGACAGTAATTTTTCCCTATCCTGTAAGGAAGGGAAATATCTATTAGATAGCAAATTCAGACAAAATTAAATGTACAGCATTATGAGCACAGCAGCCTCCTTCTATCATAACATTTAAAAACATATTTTTACCTGTTCAGGTGGGACACACAATACTAGTTCACTAGTAAGAGGGAGCTTCTGCTGAATCTTACCTATTTTTCATTTTTCCAGACACAAATTCTTACAAATGAAAGGAAAAACAAAAACAAACCAAACTAAAAAACCCAGAACAACTACAACAACAAAAAAACCCACAACCCAACCAAACAAAAAACAAGCAAACAAAACCAATAACAACAGCAACAAAAACCACCCAGGTTTCAACTTCTGTTTGTTGTGTAATATTCTTTAATGGTTATCAACAGCACAAAACCCATCTGGTTACTCATGTCTGGCCAAATATTCTCTGTTGCTTACTTCCTTACCATTAGATCCTTTAATTTTTTTCATTTATGTTTGGCATATTTTAGTTGGACTACCTTATGCTTAGCATTACAGTTTTTAAGGAGTGTTGTTGTAATAAATAAGACAGCTTATTGTGTTCTACTATCCTAGAGTTTAGTTCTGGAACAAAGGGGAGGAACAGCATAGAAGTGAGGCCAATTCTCATACAGTGCTGCATTCAGGTTGCTTGCCTTTTCCAGACAGATACACATTTGTTGACAATAAAGTGAATTAGAGAGGAAGCAAGGCATGCATGAGTCAGAAAATTAGTTATACACAAAACCAGCTTGAAGCTATTAATAACTAATGCTGCCATTTAATAAATAAATAAGAAGCTATACAGCAATGGTTTATGTCATCTTGAAAAGGCATCTTTGGCCAGGGTAATTTTCTTAGAGATTTTTTTTTGGGGGGGGGGAAGGAGGGAGGGGGAGGGGGATTTAATATTTGCATATGTACTGATTTTTCCACTGAAATGCATCTATTTCTCTGAAAAGTGAGATCATGTTATTTTGAAACCAGCAATATCCTTCATCTTAAGAAAGGAATACAATAAAATGAGGGTCATATCTCAGTGCTCATGTCAGAAGTAAATTAGAGAATATGAAAACCTCATGCATTAACTCCTTGCTCTGCACAGGATAAATAAATAAATGCAAGGTAGCTGAATATAAAATTCTATACAAGTGGAATTTTTACTGTATTTCTTACAGCATAAATATTCCACTTGTATGGAATATTTATGCTGTATTTCTTCTGACAAAAATACTGGGTATATGTGTTTAACAAGCCTGTAAGTCATTTTTGTTCCATTTCAGATAGTGTGTTCATCAATACCATTGTTAGTTTACAAAATCATGCTCACTGACTGAGAATCCATCCAATATTTTGACAGGTTTTTATCCTTGCTAATATGTAGCCTTATGTCCTCTTTCGTACTCAACTCTCTTCAGAAAAGAGACTTGTCAATTTTCTATAGGTGATTTTCAATGGCACTCTTCATTATAACAGTTGGGCATTTCACAGACACCAGGTAATGTTTGTTCACAAGGTCCTGCATGGTAAAGCAGTAGTATATTTCATGTGTTCGGACATAAGAGAGATACACACATGCAGGTATAGTTCTGGCTTTAGGAATGCTAACGTTACAATCTTACTGATGTAACTTTATTATATTTTCTCTATGTGCATGAGAAATACCAAGGCTTTAAAGAAATTAAACAATCAACACCCAAGTCAGGATCTCATTGAGCCCTTCCAAGTGGCAGCTGCTATTTCCAGAGTAATAGAAGCTCTTATCCACAGCACTGACCTCTGCCATTAGAGCTATTGAATACCAACATCCAGGCTAATCTGGGTAAATTTACTTCCTGGGTAAATCGGTAATAGACATGAATGAAATGGAAGAGTGGCAAGTATCTGTTGAGAGAAGGGTTGCTCTGCATAGGTCCAGCTCCATATTAACTATTTCCTGCATTAACCTGTTGGGTTTTTTTTTCCCCCCATACTCTGCAACATGCACTTGCTGTGTTTCAGTCCTGTTTATAACCCCTGTCTCAGTCCTTGAGTAGCTTTAAATTCCACTATCTATCTCAGATCTGTCTTCTGCAGTTTGTACTTCAACCTTACTTTTCTAGTCCACCCCAAACTCTTCAGTTCTTTAAACAATATCTACCTTCTCCTATTAGTGCACTCCCTCTTTTCTTCATCCATTTCATGCCTGCCAGTTCACAATAGCCTGCTACAGCTCCTCAACAGAAATTAAAAATTTCTCCCTTGCCAAACCTACCATATGTCTTCATTGGCCTCACTGTGTTCTTCAACAAGACCATCTTTGTTTACACCTTCTCAATCTGCAAGCTTAGTTTTTTACTGCATTTTGATGGCATCTTTTACCTAACTCTTTAGAATGAACACAGATGAAGCAGAAGGACACTAAAAGCAGAAGAGAGACAACCATTTTTCTTATTCGCAGTGTAGCAAGATGTGGAGTTGCACAGACAAACCATAAAGTGGATGGAAAATGACTGGACTGCTAGTCTCAATAGATTTTTATCAGCAGTTCAGATCTGGCAATGCACTATTTCATTAACCACAAGGATGAAGGGGAAAATTGTGTCCCTAGGAGCTTAATGACAAATATCAAACTGGGGGGAGAGGACATGCAGAGTGACGGATATGCTGCACATTAAGGCTGCCATTCAGGGGGACCTCAACAGGCTGGAGAAATGGCCCAAAGAGAATCTCATGAATCTCAACACTGGCAAATGCAGAGCCTTGCACCTGGGATAGGATAACCCTGCAGAAACATGGAAGAGGCTGAAAAGCAGCTCTGCAGAGAATGCCCTGAAGGTGCTGGTGAACAACTTAAATAGAAGTCAGCAGTGTGCCCTGGCAGCAAGAAAGGCAAAATATATCCTGGGTTGTATTAATGTAAACAGAGACAAGCAGCTGAGAACAGAGCTTGTTCTCCTCTTCTCAGCACTTGCAAGACTGCTCTCAGTTTGGAGCTTCCAAGCTGAAGGCAGTCTGACAAACTGGAGCAAGTCCAGTGGACAGCCACCCAGAGGAGGAGAGGGCTGGAACAAATGGCATATGTGGAGATGCTGAGAGAACTGAATTTGTTTAATCTTCTGAAGAGAAGATTAAGACAGGATTTTATTGCTACTCTGATTTGAGCAGAACATTGACCACATAATCTCCCAGAGAGCCCTTCAAATTTACATTACTCTATGATCCTCATCTGTTAGTAACTTGCCTCAGCCCACAGTAATAATTGCAGAGAAAGTCCTGCTCAAAATCCATGTAGCATGGATTTTGAAGTATATGCAATGAAGCAGTCTCACACATCTTGTCAGAGAAAGATGCTTTTGCAACCAAATTAATTATAATCACAGAGAGGAGGAAGCATGCATAACACATGCAATTTAGCTATCAAATTCAAATAAATTCCCACTGTGAGTAGTGAGAGTCATCAAGAGTTTCTAGCTTAAATTTCAACAGGTTTTCTGTGAAAAATCAAACAAAAATAACCCTGATCAATAGCACCCCCCACTACCAAATGTCAGAGCTGTATCTATAATACAAAGGTGTCTAGGCACCCCAATCAAAACGGTGAGGGAAGTTTTGCATGAGTATAGCAAAATACTCTAGAAAGTTTCTGTTAAAAAGTTAAAAACAAAATTATCTGAGATGGTCATCTAACACAGAAAATATGAGCCAAAGCTTGACAACATAAGTAACCAACACAGAGAGGCACCTAGACTGTTACTAGAACTGTCTGCACATTAAGTGCGGTTTTGCTCTAGAAGGTTTAAATTTCTCTGTAGAATTATATTTATTTCCATTTTATTTAGGTTTTTATTGTTTGGATCAAGAAGAAACAGTAATAGCAAATAGTGGTAACTTTTTGATGTGCAACCAGCTTCAGCAATGTCAGACTCCTTAAGCTGCAATATAACTTGCACATATTCTTAATACACACCTCTTACGGTTGTACTGGTTCTGATATTCCTGCCATTAAGATCTTCAGCTATGTTATTTTATGCAGGTTTCTCATATAATATCCATGAACCTAATTAGAATGTTCTTAGATATTTGATATTCTGCTGACCCACCATTTCCAGGATTTGAATGTTTTACCTCTTATTTATACCCTTGTAGATGAAAATGTAGGACTATATTTCTCATAGCATGGCAAGACAAAGCTATAAACACTTTTAAACCCATAAATCTAAATAATCCAAACCGTGTAAAACTGTTGCAAGGTAATAAATATGCTACAGTGGCTCGTACGCTGGCAATATACACATTTTTCCTTGCTTGTGTTTATCAGTTGGGCTAAAGGAGGAGTACATTTTACTTCAGAATGGAAGCAAACAAAAAAAAGCTGTTCTTTGGCATACTAATTCCCGAAAGATATCGAGATTTGGTGCTCATTCTGTGCCACAGTATTCTTTGCCACCACTACAGTTTCCTGGACATAAGGATTGTGTGATATGTAATTTGAAACAGGGATCTTACTGCCAAGCTCAAGCTGTAACTAATAACCAAAGCAGAGAACACTTATTTAAATTAATTTTCTTTAGATACCAGCTGATAAAAGTTACAGAAGAATAACTAGATGCTACTTGATGGAGATCGCTCAGCAATGCAAATGGGTTTTTAATGTTTACTAGCTTTACAACCTGAAAACATAGATAAAAAGGTAATATGTAATATTTTCATTTTGCCAAAGCTCAGCTTTTATAGTACCTCTCTTCAATAGTGAAATTAAATTATGCTTTTAGAGTTAGCAGCTTCTAAGCTTCCATCTGTTTACAGATCAACTTGAAGACAAAACCAAGTTTCTAAAAACCTGGAATATTTTTCATGGATTTATGATTCAATTAAGATCTTGTTTCACAAACCTGAATTACACATGAAGTGAAAAACTTCTACCAATGGCTTCCATGCACTAGGAAAAGGAAGTAATATTTTCCTATTTATATAGGTGCTGACTGTTGTGTCATTAGATAAGTTTGTCATTGTAAAGGTTGAAAGACCACTGCAATTGTTATTCACATCTATCAAACAAAATTTATGTTTAGGACAGTCATATGGTCCTCTATGTTTTCTGAGGACCCTATTTCCTCTTTCTGTCAACAGGTTAAGAAATAAAGCCAGATCACACCTGAATACAATACTGGTATGCATGCAAGGAAGAAGACTACCCTGCAGGGTTATGATCTTGCTGTCTCTAACAGTATCACTGCTACTATTTGGTACATTAAATCTCATAAGCAGTATCTCAGATATTCAGAGAGAGACAGAGACCTGCCAGGGAGAATCCAACAGAGAGCCATGAGAATGACTAGGGAGCTTCAGTATCTCCCCTACGAAGAGAGACTGAGAGGCCTGGGGCTATTTAGTCTTGAGAAGACTGAAAGGGGATCTCATCAATGTCTATAAATATCTGAGGGCTGGGTGTCAAGTGGGTGGGACCAATCTTTTTTTGGTGGTGTGCACTAATGAGACAAGAAACAATGGATTCAAGCTTGAACATAGAAGATTTCACCTCAACATGAGGAAAAACTTCTTTACAGTGAAGGTGATGGAGCACTGGAACAGAGAGGTTGTGAAGTCTTTCCAAACCCACCTGGATGCATTCCCATGCAGACTACCTTAAGTGATCCTGCTTTTGCAGGTGGGTTGGACTTGATGATCTCCTGAGGTCCCTACCAACCTCTTATGTACTGTGGTAATGTGATACTGTGATATTCTTGCACCAGAAGAAGAAATATCTTGAGTCTGATTATGCAAGAGCCCTACCAGCAACTGGAATCTGAGCTTGGCAGAAAAGCAGAAATGCCTTACCTTGGCCAGTGTCACACTGATCAGGGTTCCTAATGAACTGTGTATGGTAAATCATGACCTTTTGCAGTTCACTGGAAAGGCCACCCAAACACATAGGGAGAGTGTACAACCTCAGATGTGACTTCTCTCTGTACAGCAAATTTTATAAACAGCCCTTGTAATAAATGCAATGAAAGAAGCACTTTAAATTAGAATGTTGAAGGCCAGCATTTCCATTCTAATCTCAGTTCTGATGCCTGAAGAGATAACGGAAAACTCCCTGCAGGCAGATGAGGAAGCTTATGATTAGTTTCAGTGCTTCATTGTTAACATCAAATTATCAAAATCTCAGTTTGTTAGAAGTGGATTCATTTCAGTTGCAGGACTCCTATCCTCCCTGTTTGTTTGGAGCCATGCCTTTAGCTCTGATTGGCCTTTCTTGTTGGTTTAATAAAAAATGCTGTCATTCAAGCCACTTTGCAATTGCTAAAGGAACTGATGCCAACAACTAATGCTTTCCCCATCAGAGCAGATATGGCCAGCAGTGTTTGTTGTTTCAATACCCTCAGAGAAAGAGTGATCAAGGCCAATGACATGAAGCCAATTCCCCGTCTTCCTCTCAAGGGACATATAGCAGTGTCTATTTAAGAGAGATTGCAAATAATGACATAGAGGTGGAGCTAATTTCAAATAACATTGGACTTCACTGGGCATCCACCTGCATCCCGTATATATCTGTACCAGAATGAGTCATTTTAGCTATATTTTACAGTGACAAAAGAGAAGCTTGCACTTTTAGATCCTAACGTACCTGGTCTATACTAATCAGGTACCATAGAAAGAGAGTGATCCCACCAAAACACTAAATGAGTGAGTGAGTGGTGTGTGTTTTCACAGTTCCTCTTTCTCTCCACATTTCTGCAGACTAAGAAGAGAGTCCATGTGAAGGCTTGATGCTGCTGTCCATGCCACATGCTGTTTGAGGTGTTCTAGGTGATGACCTAGGTGATGACCTAGGTGATGACCTGACACCCACCACCTAGTTCACAAAAGTATGACTACACAGCAGGCCCTGCATTGCACCCTCAGCAAGTTTGCTTGCACCCTCAGCAAGTTTGCTGATGACACCAAGCTGTGTGGTGCAGTGGACACCCTGGAGGGAAGGGATGCCATCCAGAGGGACCTGGACAGGCTGGAGAGGTGGGCACAAGCCAACCTCATGAGCTTCAACAAGACCAAGTGCAGGGTCCTGCATCTGGGTCGAGGCAATCCCAGGCACAAATACAGGCTGGGCAGTGACTGGCTGGAGAGCAGCCCCGAGGAGAGAGACTTGGGGGTGCTGGTGGACGAGAAGCTCGACATGAGCTCTCAATGTGCGCTTGCAGCCCGGAAAGCCAATCAGATCCTGGGCTGCATCAGGAGAAGTGTGACCAGCAGGTCAAGGGAGGTGCTTCTCCCCCTCTACTCAGCTCTGGTGAGACCCCACCTGGAGTACTGCGTCCAGTTCTGGAGCCCATATTACAGGAGAGATGTGGACGTGCTGGAGCGTGTCCAGAGAAGGGCCACGAGGATGATCAGAGGGCTGGAGCACCTCTCCTATGAGGACAGACTGAAGGAGTTGGGGCTGTTCAGTCTGGAGAAGAGAAGGCTCCGAGGTGACCTCATTGTGGCTTTCCAGTATCTGAAGGGGGCCTACAGGAAGGCTGGGGAGGGACTTCTCAGGATCTCAGGTAGTGATAGGACTAGGGGGAATGGAATGAAGCTGGAAATGGGGAGATTCAGGCTGGATGTGAGGAAGAAGTTCTTTACCATGAGAGTGGTGAAGCCCTGGAATGGGTTGTCCAGGGAGGTGGTTGAGGCCCAGTCCCTGGAGGTGTTTAAGACCAGGCTGGACGAGGCTCTGGCCAGCGTGATCTAGTGTAGGGTGTCCCTGCCCATGGCAGGGGGTTGGAACTAGATGATCCTTGTGGTCCCTTCCAACCCTGACTGATTCTATGATTCTATGATTCTATGATTCTATTATATGTGCTGGACTCATCTGACTGCCTTAGGAGTGGAAAAATGAGTAAAGACAGACCTGTGTGTCTACATTTAATCAGATGAAGCCCATCCATATGAGCTACCTGAAAAAACATGGGGTTTGGTCACAAGTTTTAAGTTCACATGGAAAGAAGATGGTATATGGAGCACTTCTGGGTCTGTGGTTTATGCTAAAAACACCTTTGCTGAGAAGATGAAGACAGTTTTCTTCAATAAGAAGAGAACCCAAAGAGGAAGCTAACAGAAAGCAAGATCCATCTCTCTGTGTTGGCAGAAAGCAAGATGATGAGAAAACGTTACAGCTCTTTATTCATTTCCACCACTGCATGGCCTTATTCTAGCACACAAGGATGCACAGAACACATACTCCTCAGCAGTATGGGTTGGTGAGCTTCTGGTACAAGCATACTTACAGCAGGAACCACATCAGCACATTATCTAAGAAGAGCTGAAGAAACAACTGTAATGTGTATCTTGGAACATTAACAGTTTTATCTCTACAATGTTTCTGTCAGATAGTTAACTCCATGTTTACCTCTCTCTTTCATTACACTGAACTATTGCTGTAAAATTGTCAGAGATATCAGTACAAGCTCTGACAACAGGAACAAGTGTTCAAGAAACTTCCTGAACACTTGAACTATTCAAGTGAGGACCTCAGAACAGGTATACTCTTCACAGCAAAATAAACCAACCAATCAACAAAAGCACTACATGACATAGTACTCCTTCATATCACAGGATACCTCATGCTACATAAAATAAAATAACACTTGAATTTTGAGTTTATTGTAACATTCTTTTAAAATTTGGGGAAATCCTCTCTGTTTTGTGCTCGCCCTTAACAGCTACAAAGATTCATAATGAATCAGAGAAGGTAAATAATACATATCAGGTGAAGTAACTGTTTTTCAGACTGATGGATTAATGAATTACAGCAGAACAGGGATCAACCTACATTTGTAATCTTTCTCAGTTTTAGCAAGCATTAAAATTAAATCTCTGATCATATTGGTTGGAACAGCAGTTTTAAACTTACCCAATTTCAGTATGATAATTGGGAGTAAAGCTAAATACTTTTATATTAATCTAAACCTAGAACCTGAATAACTAGGTACTCACAAACTAGCCACTAAAAGTGAAGAGGGGATGATTTTTCCTCTTGTTTCTGTATGCACACTGATTTGCCCTGCCTCTCTCACTCACTATAGACTGACAGACAACTGCCTTGTCAGGTGCAGTATATTTTCATATGGGTTTTTGACAAATTTGGAAAAATTATTTTACTTCAGATGCAAGTGGTGCAAACTCAGTGGGAATATAACACACTGGCAGAGCAAAAAAGATTAATTTTTGCTGTTGCCTGTAGGAATTTACTGAGGTTAATTAGCTATTGAAAGGCTTCTTGTTTTTTCCCTGAATGAATAAAATCCTGCCCAAAAAAACCCACAATTAGATAACTAATACTCAAATTTAATAGTGAAGAACAAAAGAATTTATTGCAATATCCTTGAATACAAGATTTCCTGCGATAAGAATCAACTACTTGTCAGCATTTAATAAAAAGAGAAACCTAATATGAAAATGATTGAGAAAACAAAATAGAACATGAGATTTCAAGAGAATTAAAAACATGATTAGTGCTATTTCTTCTCCCTTTTACTGGAAGATACAGGCATTGTAAGATAAGGAAAAGGTATTATAGCTTGGCTCCCTATAAAAACAGGCATCAGATCAGACATACGAGGGGTCAAGTTAAAGACATTCATTAATTAGGCCCCTTCTTTTTTGCTCAGATTCTGACGTCCCCTGATTTAGAGACTCCAGAAAGGGAGATTGGTATATCTTTCATATTCTTTACAAAATCATTCTTTAGGTATGATTTTGTTCTTCATCTAGATATAGAAGCCTGTCATAATCTTGCAATAAGAGACAAAGAAAAGGAAAAATTCATCAAAAGAAATAAAATGTAACTTCAAAACAAATACATATGTAGCTACACACAAGCCTATAGTCAACATGATTTTGAATACTTATTAGAAAATCAAATTACATTCAAATTTTGCCTTATCACATACAGTCAGTTTTGTGACTGAAGATTTTTAACATTTTATCCAAGCATTAGCAGAATACTTTCAGTATAATTTCAGAATAATTTCAGTTCCAACCTGTGATTATTTATTGTCCTAACCACTTGTACAACTGAACGCAGCATTTGCATCTCAAACCCAAAGTATAATGGGATAATGAAATGCAAATATTTCTGTCTTAAAAGCCAAAGAGAACAATTTCATTAACAGAAAGGTAAATGAGAATTGCAGAGAAGTCTTTTCAAGGTTAAATTTTATTATAGAAGCAAACAGACATATCTTAAACTGATTATGATCCACTTTAAAATCTGTTAGGGTTTTTGGCTCAAGAACTTTTATCTATACCATTCTTACTTATAGGTTGTTCCAGAAATTCAATATTTTGTTATCTAGTCATTTTCTAGTCTCCAGTATGAATATACTTATTCATCACAAGATAACAATGCCCCATGGTCTCTTTTCTCCCATAACCCAACTGAAACCAATGAGACTATCCAAATGAATAAAGCAAGCAGGAAATTCATGCACTATAATATTTTTTAATCCCATGTTCTTAAACCTATGATTAAATATTTAAATATTTCCCAGACACTGAATACCTATTCAAATTATTTTAACAGACTGTTGAGGATTTAATTCATTGCAAAACAGATGAATAAAGGCCTAATATTTAATGGTGTGGGGGTGATAATTTTGCAAGTGGAATCTTGCAAAAATGAAAATAAATTAAAAAACTAACAGGGTTTATCAATTCAATTCCAACAGTGCTCTGCCTGTTAAAAAACTATAATCATTTCAAAAGATGATAATCACTTTGATACACATTTGTTATTATGGTTGAATGGAGCCATCAAATCGTGTATAACGCTGCGTGTAGAAAAACTACCTGTATATTCATGATCATAGATTCACATAATTACTGCTGCATTAAGCCTCATCAGTTGCACTTGACAAAAACACATCCTCAAAGGAGATACCCACTCTTTATCAAAAATGTCAGAAAATGGGGAATCCAGCACTGGCCCTACTCCAGTAGGTGTTTGGCCCAGTAGTTAAACTAAACAAGTACAATAATTTTATTTTGACATCTTAAACATCAATTCACTGTTTAAAAATAAAAGGACATTGTTTCCATAGCTAACTGCTAATTCCAGGCGATTCTTGGGTTTGATTCCTCTTGAAGTATAACACCCTGACTATAGTACATTTTGTGTGTTTCATCTTCACAAACTCACTACTCTACTGTTTACATATCTAAGGTCACTTACACACTTTTCACCATTTGTTTGCGCTGGTTCATGTCAAAAAAAACCCCAACCTTTAATCTAGCACAAAGTGCAGTTTCACTCTCAATTCATTGGTAATCATTCAAGATCTTTATGTTCTGATATATATTCATTCTTCCTAAAGGCACTGTTTGAACTACTTCAGTTCACAGATCATTGACATAACAGTAACTTATCATTTCACCACTCATTATTTCATCTGCTCCCCAAAACTGTATAACCATTTGTAAAAAGCACAATCATCATCTCTTTCTTTAGACCAGATTCTGCTACCAGATTCTTAGTCGGCCTGAGTTAGACTGTCTTTAGGAACACAGGCTGCTGTTCACAGTAACATGTTATATTGTGCAATTAAGACTGTCAGAGTCTGGCCCTCAACAGAGGCAAAATAACTTACTTCTATTTTTTCAGTCATTCCATTTCTAGAAAACTTATCTGCATCTCTCAAACAGAGACAGAGAGATGGGAGGGGGGAGGGAATAAAAATACTTCTGTTCGCTTTGATTCACTGGGGCCCAACATAATAAGTGAATGCAAATATATTGCAGAAACATGAATGGTGTGGGTGCTGGTGTGTATGACCATATTTTCTGCAAGCTACAGTTTTATCCATAAACTACATTTGCTTCAAAAATTACATAAATGCTTTTGCAACTGACAACAAATATTTAAATCAAGGAAAATCTTTCCCCGTCTTCAAATATACTTTTATCTTTCTATCCCAGACCAAACTAAAGCCCTCCTATTGAGGGACAAAAATATAAAAATCCCCAAAATCCTACCTTTGGAATGTCAGCATGCAGATTTATAGTTGATATATATCACTGTCCAATGAAGAATGCAGGCTGATATGTGTACAGCTCTTACAATAGCTCATGGAGGTAGTTACTGATTGAAATACTGTCCCTGATTCGATTCTAACAGTTTGATTAGGAAGGATACTGTGCTTCTGAAACAGTCCCTGTATAAGTCACTTCTTACACTATAAAGGAACCCAGAGGAGAAAAATACTCTATCAGCTAAAAGCCAAACAACCAATCACTTACACCCAGAAATGTGTGATGGTGGATGCCTTTTAGTACACTTCAGACAGGGATACTAATATATTACAACAGGGAAGTTGTTTGTTATTCTTTAATCAATTATGATTTCATGCTTCTCCAGGAAATATTTATGCTTGTTATGCAATTTGTTTCTCATTTATGCAGTTTTCAAAACTTACAGCTTACTGTCACACTGTGGTCTAGATATCATGTACGATTCAATTAAATCCTATGGACTTTTACACAAAAAAAGAAAAGATTAGTGGACACAGATTTCCACATTCTAATTTTCTCAGTTCATCTGTATAAAGAAGAAAGAAAAATTATCTTTTGCATTTACCTGTAGAAGGCTGGAGGAGCAGCTTCCCTCATCCCAAAGCTGCCCTGTTCATTTTCAAGGTAATAGGGTACCTGTTGGCTGTGATGATGGATGAAGGGTGAGAGTTGGGGTGCCGTTTGCAAGAACACCACCGGGCTTGGCGGAACATTGTTCAGTGAGTGAAATCCTGCCAGACTGCTGGACCCAAAAGATTCCGAAGTAGGGGCATAAGAGAGAGTTGTAGAGCTGTACACTGGAGCTGTAGTACCAAAATCATAAGCGGCTCCTTCTGGGTAGTTAAAAACTCCTGTCTTGTTGCTCTCCACGTACATGTCGCTGAGCGATCTTTCCAGGGGAATCTTCAGCTGTGGTCTGCTCAGTGACTCCAGTTCAGTGCCTTGAATCTGGTGCAGCAGAGTAACTCCAGAGGTTTTGGTGTGAAGGGTCATGGTCAGTGCTAATAGCAGTGAGCAAGGAACATATCTGCTTTTACTGTCAACAGCGAGATCGGCAGCTGGCAATTCACCTAAAAAAAACCAGAACCTATTCTGAGGCTCAGAAGAAATCATAATAAAGCAGCACCACACAGGTATTACTCTAATCTCAGAAAGGAGGAGGATACAAACTAATGCAGAGAGAGCATTGAAAATGCACATTCTCTCTCTCCCCTCCCCTTCCTCTCCCTCTAACTTTTAGGAACTCCTCATCTGCACTAATATGCGTTACAAGGTGCTGGACACAAGCCAGAAACTCTTGCCTTGTGTCGACATTGGTTTAAACATCACTTCAGAAACAATTAGTTTTGGAGTTATACCAAATAATTGTCCCTCTAAATGTTACTTCATTCTTACTAGTCATTTAATTTTTCACTTCAGGGTAGCCAGTGCTTTGCAGCAACTAACGGGAAAGGACACTTAAATCCAAGCAGGAAGATCAGTTCAGTGGTCAAGCAGATTACTGCCTTTTATTTCCTCAGCAGGCTCCAATCTATCTCTGCTTATCTCTCCTCCTGTTTGATTCATTTTCATGTTTGCTAGAAATATGTAATGTGTACATTGTAATGACCCTGGGTAGGACTATGCTGTGACAGAGATAGGGCAAAGCAGAATGTGTATGTCCAAGCCTATGAGTCCCTCTGTGTTTGTGTGTCTGTTTGTGTTTTAGGAACCTCAGTCAATAAAACTAGATAACAAAATTAAAGGGTTTACAATATCTACATAGAAGAAAAGGCTTATAATATAATGTCATGAGTGATAGCAACTTCAAGTTACTGCAGTGTAATATTAACATTAAAAAGTGGAAAAGCTTTAGATTAGCCTACAAATTTCTCTGTGAAATTGTTAAACAAACCATCGTTCAGATTTTGCCACAGGAAGATCCTAAAAGTTAGAGGGGAAAAATATTTGATTGCATGACCCATGAATTAAGTATAGGAAATTGTTTTTCCTAGTCCTGAAAACAAAAGTTCAGCAAACCTGAATCTTTAAATCATATTAGAAAATCAAGTACTCAAAACCAACCAAATAGAATCAGCTCTAAAATAAACTGAAAGGCCTCTCAAAGTTATATTTAGGAAAAAAAAAAGAAAAGTGGGGGTGAGGAGAGAGAACATAATGAAAAGGTGTGGCATGCATGCTTCATCTTGCCATCTCACTCTATATAATTTTAACTTTGCGTAGACTAGTCGTCCTGAACCAGCTAAACGAAAACCTCCAGAAACGGTTTCAAGCTCTCTAACTTTATTGCTGTGGTCTGTGGTTCAGTTAGAGAAATAGGTCAATGCCAACCCCAAACGCATTAATATATGGGCTCCAGTTGGCTTCCTTTGAATACTAGGAAAGACTGTGCTATACTTAAGTAACTCTAGTTATTAAGCTCAACCTACAAAAAAGTTGAAGAAACTGATAAACTGAATATGCAGATCAGCAATACCTTCAAGAAAAGTTTACCAAAATGTTTTTATTTTAGTAATACCATTTTCAGAACTTATCCTGAAATAGACTGCAAGATTATTCTGAAGCAATATACATTTATACCTCTGCAGGCACACAGCTAAAACAGCGCACACATAAATATGTACTTGATAGGTTTCCTCACCCGCCCAGCCACCCTCCCTACCCTGTTCAAATTTCAAATTGTAGACTTTGATCAAAGAGATAAGCTTGTTTAAATAACACTGGACTAAACATGTTCCCAGTTTAAAAAAAATTATAATCAGATGATCATACACAGCAGTTCAGAAAGTCTTCGAAGAGTTAGTCTGAAAATACACCACACAGTGAGAGAGAAAAAAAGTGTGCTCATGTTTGCATAGAGTAGGCGAACATGCATCTGCAGACTCACAAAACAGCAAGCAAGCATAGCTCTCAGCAGCCAATCTGCTGGGCTACACAGACTGAAATGAATGGCAATTACAAGTTTAAGCTCAGTCACTCATAGATTTCATTTCATGCTTTGGTAATACATAGGGGGGAAAAAAGCATTCTTTCGTACTAAACTGCATGATTTGAGAATTACTGTGAATCTGCCTGCCATAAGGAGTACCCACTTCTCAAGTGTGCTACAAAATGGACTTTACATTTGTATTTAAATCATCATCCAACATGTATCCTAAGTTAGAATTGCAATATTGACAGGCAATAACGTACTCCAGCATATTAGCTATGCAGAAGATGGAGCATATACGTATGCACACACAGAGCTGACTTCTGAGTGCATCCTGCGTAACCTCAGCGCTTGCAGCTTACAGTTTTAAAAAACTTAATTCTTTCAGAGGAATTCTGTGATTTGGGGGAGGCAAATGTTTAAAATTTCCACCATATGCAAAGAGCATTAAAACATAGCATAGGCTAAAGTAAAGGCACGATCGCTTTTCTGTACCATTTAAACTGGGGACCCTATGAGCAATTTTCCACAAGATAGTATGGACTTTTAAAGTCCTACTCCCTAAAAGGGCTCAAAAAATGTTAATGCCACCAATAAAGTCTTAGGGGCTGCCTAGGAATCCTGCGCTAGCATCCTGTAATGTTTGACTTTTTCTGTGAAAGAAAGGCAAGAGAGCAAGAAAGAGCAAGGGTGAGTCTGGGAGTTAGTTAAACTAAATTCCATGAAGGAGTTGAATTTTTTATTTATGTGTACTGCAAAAAAAATCCATTCTCCATTTTATATGTGGGATGTTTCATAATAAAAAGTTATGAAGTGCAACAGATTATCAAAAGGGTTATTTTTCATGTCTTGTATGGTCATGACTATCCTACTTGCTCCAAATTTACAAATGCTACTAATTTATCCAGCTTTAGAGGTGGCATTAGATGATTCTGCTTAATGGCTCGCCCCTCTGAAAAATGAGACCCAAGATTCTACAGCCTAATCTTTGTGATTGAAGGCCAGTACTTGCACAACAACCCAATTTAATCACTCTGATCTATTAGATGTAAGGTTTTACATGATATAAGCACAATAAGGAAATGTATACATGACATGACAATAATATTTGGTGCTTCTTACCAGAGGACAACAAGTCTATACAAAAATTTGTTTTTAGTAAATTCTATTTCATACATGCCTTCAAAAATGTGTAGATCTCATAAAACCAGGCTTGTCTCATTCAGTGCATATTTGTGGGGTTTTTTAATCACATATAGTCATGACAGAGATAAACAAAAACATTAATTGTTTGCAGCATCTTCATTTCCATTGCTAGCCAGAAGTGTTCAAAATGCTCTTGGTCAATGGCAAATTTATCTTTTCAGTTTGGGTAATTTCTCTACTACTGTGTTTTCAACTGCAACCGAGCTGCCCTTTGTGCTTCTCTCACATTAATGAAGGCCTAATATTGGTTTGGGATTACCAACCACCTGCCACTGGGGAAAGTCTTCTATCCCAGTCTTCCTCAGATGCACACACACACACAAAATATAGAGGGAAATCAGTTCTACAAGATCTGAAGATTTTCTACATTTTTATCACTTACAGAGGTTTTGGTTTTTTAACCTGTTTCTGAATTAGCTGTCTTTGATCCATCCATGGTATGTATGGTATGTGTGTACACATTAAATTAGAGGCAAAACAGGAAGGAAAGAGAATAGCCATCAATGAATTCGCAAACCATAGGAAGGGACTGTCTACTGTGACTGAGGACCACTACAGACATGTTGGCAAGAAGGTCAAAGCAGAAATTGCTTCATACACAGTGATTTTTAGTGAGACCGAATCAAATCATGAGTTTCTGAAACTGAGCATTCAGACACTGCCTTTCTCATGGAAATATGAAATTAAATGTATTAAATGAATGAAACTGATTAAATCTTGTGTTCCCCTTTTTAAAGTGTCTGCCATCCTTATTTTTTTTTCTAGATATGCAAGAGTTCCAGTGTCCAACTCAGATTTTCCAGAGTGAGGAATTTCCTGCCAATAACACTAACAAAATAACAAATGTAGAAGCATTAAGCCACTTTTCTGTGGTTAAATTAGCATCATTTACAGCTGGAGAATATTTAGATAAATTTCATTTTGATTCATTGGTGAACAATTTGCATCATTTTTATATTTGCTCCAGATACAGATTAACTGCAGGAAGCCCAAGGTTTTCTTGCTAAGTGTTAGATGCAGAATATTTCCCTGGAGGTGTTCAAAAAGGGATTGACATGGTACTTGAAGCCATGGTCTAGTTAGTCATGAGGTGTTGAGTGATAGGTTGGACTTGATGATCTCTGAGGTCTTTTCCAGCCTTATTGATTCTATGATTAAGCTATCAGCCATGCATCCTGAAATTTGGCTCAACTGGACCATCAGTACAACACCCTTACTAGCTCAAAGCAGATGGGTACTGAATCAAGTGCAGGATTCTTACCATAACAGACAACACAAACATTATTTTCACTATGGAAATAGAAACTAGGATTAAAAATTTTTAAAATTTAAAATAATTAAAAAGAAAAGGAAAAACAGGAGTCTACTTGCACTGACTGCAAACAATGGGGCACCAACAAAAAGTGAAGGAAAATACTACTGTAACCTATCTAAATAACCCCAAAGAAGGTCTGAGGATTTCCAGCACCATCTGCATTAAAATTAACTAAAAGCTAATTTTCTAAATTAACTACATGTCTTGAAAGGTAGTCAGAGAATAGTAATAAAATAAGTTCCATTTATAGAGAGAAAGTAAAATGGAAAGGAGGAATAAACAGCCTGATCAGATTCTTGATTCTGGACAAGATAAAATAGCAGTTTGAGGGAAAAGGAGATGAAAGTAAAACCTACAGGAATCTTTAAAGATAGAAAAACTCATAATCCTATAATGGGCTTTTTTCATCCCTAGTTTTAGTAAGTATTCCAACAAAAAATGGTAAACTCAGAACTTAGAACACACACCATAAATTTTCCATAAACCTGCTGACAGTGAGAGATCATAAACTTCGTCGCTTTGGTTCCACAGCTATAAAGATAGAAGCTTTTTTTAGCTGCTGCAATTAAAGAAGAATCTACTGCACGTAACAGGAGGAACATTATGTTTTTCCAAGATTCCACTGTAACATTACAGAGAAATTATATTGTGTTTAGTCCAGTGAGGAAACTTCTCAACATAGACATCTGGAGAACAGCACCATCTACCCCTCTGCTTTATAAATCTTCCCTGAATAAAAAGAAAAATAAAAAAAGTCTAAAGCCCTGGTTACCACTAAGAAAAGCAAGAAGCATGCCTAAAAGCTCCTCAGGATCTTATCAGAGCTAAGTGCTTCACCCAGTTATTGGGAGATTTTTAACATGTAAAGTTTTGTAAACTGATAGGAAGATGTATATCCTTTTTCCCCGTCTCCATATATCGCACAAAAAAAGGCTAGACCAAATAGTTTTAATTCTACATTTACTGTCCAGTTTGGGTTTACTTATAAAACATCTGCTTTCACATGTGAAATGCAGGTAGAGAATTTGAGAACATTTGCTCAAAGTAGTTCTTATTCCAAACAGGGAACTATAAAATACAGTCATTCCACACATATATTTATTAATTTACAACACTTAAATATACCTCCAAGTTTACCTATATTTCACATGAGAAGATCTATTACATACCTTAAAGTTATCTGTGTAATCAAGATAAAAATAAGGCATAGATGTCAGCACAGGTCTTTGGTAAAGTATACTGACCCTTTAAATTTTAAGGTTTTGTTTACAGCTATTTATGATACTATCATATTTCAGTCATTCAGGTGGAGCTCTGAGAGAATAATTTGGATGAATATGAACAAATTGGAAAGAAAGAAATTTTTTGCTTGTCTCTACCTAGAGATTTCCAGAAACCCTCTTTTGAAACAAGGAACCCTTTTTCCTGTAGCAAATCAGGGTTGTGGAGCAGAAACTTTGAATTTGGCAGGGAGGTGAAACTGTGTTACAAAACTGTCTTTTGCTATGATTATTCTGCGACTCCATCCATACTTGGCCAGTGTTTCAATCCTTTTTACAGTGAAATAATTGCAGAGTTTTAAGGAGTAAGATTTCTAAAAGCTCCCTTCCCACTGACCCTGCTCACTCCTCTCTCAAATCCTAGTCCTGACTAGACAGGGCACAAACCCTCCCAAAATAGTAAATTACATGCTACTATTCCAACTAGTATAGGTATAGAAAGACTTCCCCTTACATTAATCTTCTAGGGCAGAGTAAGAATCCAGGCTTAAATGCAGATTATTGTGCCAGTTATAATACTGAAATTCAGATCCCAGATCTACAGGCTGAATTTCCTGACACCAGAATGGGGCACCATCTGCCTTTTCAATTCAGCATTAGAAAACAGCATGTAGAAGTGTTCCCTTTCCTAAAGGAGTAGAAGGCATGCTGAAATACAATTAGCTTGTACATTTCTTCAGATTTTTTGTTGCTAAGATGGAATAAGATAAGATTAAATAATCGTGACCAACTCATACAGAATAAATTACTTACTACATAAATAAAACAGGCCAAAATACCTGAGTACTCTGGACAAACTCACAAGATATTACTGATGTTATACTGATGTTTCAAAGAGTTAGCAGATGTTCTCACAGAGGCATGGGGGGAAACAACAAATTAAAAAGACACATTTCTATGCTTTACTACATTAAATGTTGACTGCATGTGAACAAAGATGTTCACTGGTAGAAAAGCAACAATGCTGTGATTTAACAATAGGAAACATCCCCTGCTTAATCACAAACATTTCTTAACAGACCATTTCTCACAGATCTAGCTTCATCTAAAACCAAAAATGAGCTCTGAAATGCAAAACAGGAGCTTAGTGTATAATGTTCGTATGCATTTGTTCTTTTTATATTAAAACATTGGATTGGCTGATCACCATGAGTTAGCATTCTGAAACCAATCTAGCAAGAAAACTTTGAAAGTCTTCATAGGGAAAACAGCTTTGTTATCTACTGAGATTAGCTTGAGGGGGAGCATCTTTAAAATACATCTTCAAATATTACTATATCTGGGCTCCCAAAAATACTCAGAAATTGGCCACATAGTTGACCCTTAACTTACATTAACTTTAACACTTAACTTACGTGGTGATATTCACAAAACTGGTAAGTTTTGTTTATGAGATTCAAGGTGTGAAAGCATGAGAAAGCCTCTCAGATACCATCATAAATTTGTGACAGTGATACCTGTATTACACATCTGTAAATTCTTTATTTAGTCTAACCTTTAAATACCTCGGGGTAATTTCATGCTAATTGGCACACGCCGAAGCACACTATTCTTGTAGAAGAGAACAGATGAAGTACGGTTAGGATAACACAATTCTGCAGATCACTTAAAAGACAGGTTGTACCCCTGTTGAACTACACAGACCAATTTGAACATTAGTAATACATGAATCTATGTGGAAAAGGCATCTTACAGATATCAGGATTAATTTTTTAAAAACCCAACACCTTCTAGATGTGGAAGAGTATGTGGAACAAATACAAACACTTTTCTTCCCCTGCCTTTAACACCATCCCTTCCCCCGGTGTCTTCCATTGGTTCAACAGTTTTGCTTCGTGGATGTCAGCTTTATTTGCCAATCAGTCATATTTCATCATTAATTGGCCTCACTCACAATATTATTTCTCAAGACTCAATTTCCTGCCAAATGCTTGACTGTATACTGAGCAACAAGAGTCTCTCAGACTTCAGGTTTAAGCATGTGCATGCAAGTATTCTTGTGCATGGGCATGCAAAATGTGCATGCTGAAGTTCTCCTCAGGTAAAATCTCTTAGTTCTCTCAAATACTGCACTGTAACTCTACTTTTTTCATGTCTCTTGCTGTAGTTTCCAATTACACTGCAACTAATATCTTAAATAGGTCCAGTTCTTTTTTTTTTTTTTCTTTCTTTTTCCAGAAGACATGTCTGAAGAACTAAAGAGAAGCACAAGCACTTGGCCATTTTGTAAGCTCCATAATAAAGAGACCTCAAATAGGCTCATCAATGTGAGACTTCCTATTACCCTTACTCTCTTTTAAGATTTCCCCGTACAAGAAGCAAGTCCAGGGGTCCCAAGTGGTGAGGATATAAAGACAGCCTAAGTTAGCAAGGTCTGCTCAAACTGTATGGGGGGGTGGGGGGAGGAGGTGGAGGAAGGGGGAAGGTTCAGGGACACCTTTCTGCTGTTTACAACCATCTGATGAGAGAATACAAAAAATGCAGTCAGACTCTTCTTGGGAGGCAACAGGACACAACCTGGACTATGGGAAATTCTATTAGATATTAAGTATAAATTTTTATCCTGACAGTGGCCAAATAATAGAACAGACTGTTGTGAGATGCTGTGAACTCCCTGTACCTTGAGGATGAGATTCAACTTTGAGTTCAACTGTGCAAGGCTCTGAGCAGCCTGATCTAAAAATAACTTTTTTGAGTAGGGGTTTGGACTAGATGACTTTTTGATGTCACTTCAAATGCATACTGTGACTCTGTGCATCTAATACACAGATCTGCAACACAATACGCAGAAGATATTAATTACTTTGGTGATGGTCTATTTCCCTATTATCCACAGATGCCATTTCATAGGTTCAACCCTTCTGCAGCTCTATCAACAATACATCTGCATTTTTCAACCAGGCTGCTATTTTTCCTAAATTAGATATGAATTAAGGAAGCTCTGCAGGCAAATTCACCCTTCCCTTCAATTAATCTACTCACTGGCCTGATCAATGCAGTATAGTCTCAGTTCCCTTCCATAATCAATGTTGGGAAAAAAATAATCTATTTGCCTCACTTTACCTTCTCAGTATTTCTGTAAACTGCTCCAGTTATCCAAAATGTATTTGCTGCCCACTGCCCTTCTAATGACCTACCTGTTTTCAATAATCAATGGCACACATATGTTTGAACACCCACTAAGACTGAGGTGGTAAGTATTCAGCCATCTTTTGTGTCTTCCATGAAACAAAACCAGCAGCCTCTTTGGATGGATATGACTGTCTTCATCAAAAGACCAATTATGAAGTGTCATTGCTTGCTTCTCCTTCCATCAGTATTTTTCCACACATACATATGATTCATGACATGTACAGTAAAGAGACCAGTGTCCAAATGTTTAGAAGGCAGAGGCTAAACCCAAACCAGAAGACAACATAGAATCAATCTGATGGCATGACCATCACCATTCTTCACTCTATTTCTCTCCAGTAATGGCATTGAGATAAACCATGTTTGGTTTTAACATATCACACATTTACATTTCCTTTCTAGAAGCTGTCTCTTCCAATGGAAAGGTCTTTGTAATGAAGTTAACCCTATCTCCTCAAACCCACCACAATAACTGTTTTTAACCTTTTTCCAAATGGCTCAGAATAGTCTTGGTGCTTCAGCATCCCATTATTTTCTAACAGCTACTTGTAGCAGGAGCACATTTTTTTCCAGTCATCCTCAGAGAAATGGATTTCCTTTAGTTATTTCACTAATTCGTTTTAGTCAATCTTCTGTGTTATTGTGAGCATAACAGCATGTAGCTGTGAATAATCTGCAGCCAGCACATAAAGAGGTACCAGTTGTGTACCTGAGCTTTTCTCTATCCAATTAGATATTATTACAGAGCCACTGAATTGTTGCCAGTGGCACACAAGGAAGGTATGTCAATTTACTTCTAGGTCTGTTCTCACAAACCTCAAGTCCAAAAGGAAAAGTCCACAAGGGGTATCAGCTGTTGAACTAATCGGTGTTGCTACACACTTTTCTGTATCCTCTCCCTGATTTCAAGAACTGACTTGTTATTGCCACCATCAGTTCAGCAACCACTACAACCACATCTGAGTGGCTTGACACTTGTCATCCAACTGGCAAATACTCTGGAAAAGCACAGTCAGGTGGCAAACATTCATTGAAATGTCATGTCCAGCAGGTAATGTACTGGCTGCAGTCACCCCACGCAAACCAGAAGTGAAACATGAAATTCAATATTCAAGACTGAAAAAATGGATAGATGATGTAGTGAGTTAATTCATCAGGCTTTTAGAACTGGGAATTGTATCTTCTGTTCTGCTGTATTTTTTAAAATTCTCAATCATCAATTAACAAAACATTTCTTAATTCTAACAAAAATTCAGCCCTTCTAGAAGAGAAGTCTCAGTAAGTTTCTCTCAGAAGATATGATCCCATCTAGCTAGCTGAAATGTACCATCTATATTAAAAGGCGTATTTTGAAGATAATTGACATCTTCTTCCACAGCAGTTATAGTGAAGGCATACAGGACCAGGAAGATCTGGAAATGAATCCTTATAAGACAGTTTCTGACACTTTTACTTTACTTTTTTTTTTTTTTTTTTAACACATATATATATGTAGTGTATTAAATATGTAGCCCTAAATAAGGCCACACCATAGAGTCATTGTCTGATTATGATGAGCTAAGTTAGAAATGAGTTTAAGTGCTTTGCTGGATCAGGGCCTAAGTCTCTGTTCCACACCTACTTATCATCTCCAGCCCTCAGAGAACTCCAAAATTAACAGCCTCAGAGGTTATATCTCATTCTTTGGGAATAAATTGCAAGCTTTCCAAAATTCTGTTTCTGTGATATAACTTCTTACTCCAGAACAGTCCAATTTTAAAATTGATTTAACAAGCCTACATGCATGGCCAATGGAAACTGAACCAAAAAGCAATGAGAAACATTCAGTTCTGTAGTGATTGTTATTTGTAGTCAGGAGCACCAAAGATCACCACCAGAAATCAGGTGCTGGTTGTGCTAAGTACAATGCATACTTAGGACAAAGAACATTTACTTAATAGACCAGATTTCAATATCCAAGCTTATATTCATAGAATCATAGAATCAGTCAGGGTTGGAAGGGACCACAAGAATCATCTAGTTCCAACCCCCTGCCATGGGCAGGGACATCTCACACTAGATCAGGCTGGGCAGAGCCTGATCTAGTGGCTGAAAATAGCAACCTTAAAGAGTTTCTCCATTTCTTCACAAAATTCACATAGATAATGTATCTTCTACCTCCATTATGAGGTTGTACTGTTTAATAAAACCAAAGTTTGTTTGCTAAACTCTAAATATGAAATCTTTCGATCAATCTATCTAACAAAACAACGACTGAAAATACAAGAAACCTACACAGAACTGAAGAGTTAGCACTAAGAGAAATTGTTCAAAAAATCAGAGAGTAAAAAAATAGACAATTGCAAAGGACACTTATGAAATAGCCATAATGTAACTGATGCATCAATATATGTTACAAATGGTGAAGACTTCGGTTCAGCGCTACGTAAACCAGCATCTAACAGAAAATAGTGTCACAATCATCTGCACTACACTCTGCCTAGAGGAGAAGAGAAACAAAATCCACCCCAAAAAAAAAAGGAAAAACAAAGTGGGAAAAAACCCTAGACTTCTTGTGATGAAAGTTTTGAAAGTCACTTCTATGCTTCAGTAGAAAGAAAAAAATGCATTGTCATCTGTCAAGCGGAACAAATAGGGCCTCAGTGATTCAGTAACAGTTGCGCCGTCTTGGCAGATATTAGCTTGTTTAAGGCAGGGAAGATCAAAGGAAGCCACTAAGTGCCAACAGAAAAAAAGGTCAAAGCAGTTTATTAGTTCAGCATTCCCCTATCTTTATTTGTTCTTCCACCATTTTCACTGTTTTGTGCAACAAGATGGAGGTCTTCCTGAAACAGAGTAGTCAATAATTTAATGCAACGATACTTTTGCAACACAGGCTACCCTATGAGTCCAGAGACCCATGAGAGCAACTCCTATTCCTAGGGGTGTGTGAAATACATAGTTCCACATACTCATTTAACACAATGGTTTACAAGCCACAGGACATAGCCGGAGTGAAGAGGAGGCAATTTTGTCCAGCACTAGCTAGCCCTCAAATTAATTTGAAATTGCACTCAAAATAGAACAAGCCAAGTTAGAAATGACACACACTGCCAACGGGATATTTGTCTGGCACATGTTCACACTGGTTGTGATGAAATTTAGTCAAATATACCATGGATTACGTCTACCTATGACATAGTTTATTTATTTTCTATTATCTGCATTATACTATGATTCCCTTAACAAATAATTTTCTTTTACCTAAAGAATCAGTGTTTGCAGAATGAAAAATGGTCCCTGCATAAGATCAAAAAAAGTATTTTGCTTTCCACAAATTTTTATGAGGAAGTTCCATTATATTTTTTGGCACATTTCTATGCAAAAACACCAACCAAACAAAAAAACCCACAGCCACCAAGCAGTACCGTAAATCACTTTTAACAGGAAATTCTCGATATTTGTCATTAGCTAATGCTGAAAATTACTACTAAAATTACTTGACTCAATTCTGCAATGAGAGTCTTGAATTTTTTTTTAAGAAGAGAAATATTTACCTAGAATTTGTATTATTCAGTTTTAAAATGTTAAATAAAATATGCTGTTAAAGTCAGTAACTGAAAGTTATAGGTTGAATGACAGAAAGATCAAAAATTGTTCACCCGTAATATTAAGAATATTTAAGGCATTGTTTTCTTTCAGAGTTAAATGTAGTTTTTAAAAGGATTTAAAAGGCTGTTGAAGGCAAAATACAAAACAGGGCTTGAAGCTTATTTAGCCCACTACAAAAATCCTGAAAATAGCCAAAGTCCTTCTAATGCACTATTTTTTTTCAGCTTTTCTAAAAACCCCAAACATGCTAATCTTGTTGTATTTTGCAAGTCAATACATCAGGCAGATGTGAGGGCATTGAACCATAGAATCATAGAATAATTAAGGCTTGGAAAGACCTCTAAGATCATTGAGTCGAACCATCCACTCAGATGAGTGATTTACTTCATATTTCAGATAAGTAACTTAAGAGATTCATGTTACAAGCTCCAGTTTTTTTTTCTAAGCCAAAACAGCTCACAGCACGACCAACTTGAAGTGTGATGTACTCTATTACATAAAGTTTCATAGGCTCACACTGCTTAAAATCATAACTCAGAAAGAGGCAATCAGAAGAGTGTAAACAGTGTGAAACTAAATAGTTTAATCTCATCCCAAAGAGAAGGAAGCACATGTAGCATCACAAAAAGCAACCTATAGAAAAAGATATTAGTCCCTTCAAGACAGAAGTGGAAGAAACAGTAATTTTGGTCAAAATTTGCCCCTGATCTTCTTCCAGATGCTGAAGGCTGGAAAACACTACCAAAGTTATTTCTGCAAGTGAACAGAAAGATGCATACTTGCAGCTAAATTGCTAGTAATACCCATCACTGCATCATCTTATTTGCTTTCCAGCATGTTCAAATTCCACAGGAATTCCTTTTTTTTAATTCTACATACTCAGCTCATGCTTAACTTATAACCCATATTTTAAGGAAAAGCAGAAGTCTGCATTTTTAGATGTGAACAGTCACAAAATGTCACAAAACTTTTGCATGTGTAACACATCTAGAGCACTTTGAACACATTAACATGTTGCTCAACAGCCCTGTGTTTCCATGTCTAAATGTTTGTAAATAAAACTTCTGTGGTCTTCTAAATTCTGGATGAGCTTATAATGCCAAAGATAGACTTGTGAATCTACAGATTTATTGGCATTGTTACATCAGTATTTTGTACTGAAGAGAAGTCTGAGGAAATAGTTGAGGAGAGCCAGCCTGTATGGGTGATTTTGTCAATAATTAAGACAGCCTTTGATAACTTCTTTTTACTCACTTCCAAATAGTCTTGCAGAAACTCCAAAACTGTATGCCTCCCTGAGTATAACACCACATCAGGTTAGTAGTTCTTGCTTTAGGGACTACAGAAACTCCTTTAGACCCATGAAAAAATACCATACAAGCCATATAGTTAACAGATACACATGTAACGCTTAACAACAGTCATTTTGAGGCCGATTCAGGGGCCTGAATACAGTAATTTTATGTCACTTGAGTTACCCTATGACATCCAGGATACTACATGAGGCTGGCATACATAACCAAGTTGGTAGAAGAGTTATGATTCAATGGGCACAAACTTGAATGTATGAAGTCTTATTGCTTATTGCTCTCTCTACAACTACCTGAAGGGAGGTTGTAGCCAGGCAGAGGTTGGCCTCTTCTCCCAGGCAGCCAGCACCAGAACAAGAGGACACAGTCTCAGGCTGCGCCAGGGCAGGTTTAGGCTGGATGTTAGGAAGAAGTTCTACACGGAGAGAGTGATTGGCCATTGGAATCGGCTACCCGTGGAGGTGGTGGAGTCACCTTCACTGGAGGTGTTCAGGAGAAGACTTGATGGGGTGCTTGGCTGTATGGTCTAGTTGTTGGGTGGGTTGGACTGTTTGATGGGTTGGACGCGATGATCTTGGAGGTCTCTTCCAACCTGGTGTATTGTATTGTATTGTATTGTATTGTATTGTATTGTATTGTATTGTATTGTATTGTATTGTAAGTCCATCTAAACATGAGATGGCTTACCAGAGAGGTGGTGGAGTTTCCATTTGGAACTGAAGTCTTTCTTCTAGTATATGCTTTATCATTACTTCCCATATGGAAGTCAAGATAAATTTCAAATACATTGTTGGTATTTAATTTCCACCCTCTATAAATTAAAAAGAGCTTTTATAAACATGAATTGATAATAGTACCAATTCATCTCTAAAATGTATATATAAATATATATATATATACACACATATATACACTTTATTTTCAAAACCACTTTTGTTTCTAAAATAGAGCCATGACTAGACTTCCAAATTGAATTTAGAATTTTCTTCTTATATTTACAAAATATTTTACTTTTAAAAATAGAATAATGTCCAAACTGAAATTAGGCATAGAATTCTCTTCTGTGGTCTTACAATTTAATGAATCACAGGCAGAATAAAAGCATCAATTTTCCTTCTCCAGGCTACCATCAACTGAATTATTCACATTGATTCCTATTTTTTAAAAATCTCACTGATTGTCTACAGCTCACTGAAAGATATGATATTGAATACAAACTAAAACAAAATTTTAGCACTCTACCAGTTCTCCAAAGTGAACTCACACTAAAGTGTTGGGGGCACCAAACAGGCTCAGATCTACTAAACTTACCTGATAAAAAGTCAGTGTAAGAAGGCATGTGAATACCTGATATACAGAGGCTGCAATTTGTGGAAAAGTGAAACACTGATTAGTGGAAAACTGATGCCTAAATTTAAAACCTTCAAATAAAAACATTGTTTAAATAGGTATGCAGAACTAATTACAAGAGCACAACTATCTAGAAGCCAGAACAGACTGAGGTGAATATAGGAAGACTGGTGGAGGTGTGAAATATCTGATTGCCACATTGGTTCAGAACCAAGATCCCTGTAGCCCTGTAACCTCACCTTCAGCAATAGTGGATGCTGAATGAAGAGAAATGGATGCCGAGTGAAGAGAAAGAATGGGACAAATATATGTGATAATTCTCTTATATATCCTGCTGTCTTCTGTATTCTGCTCACAGAATTTGCTGAGCCTAATCCACTTATCTATTCAACAATCCTCAATGGAACTACCTTCCAAGCTGTTTTCATTATCCCGTCAACCTGTACAAACTGTTTGCCTCCATAACAACCTTTGTCAGAGAATCTCACAAATCTCTGCTGTGTGGGAAATGACCTTCTAGCCCTGGTTCTAAACATGAGTTCTTGAAGCTTCAATGCATAGTGTAGGAGTCATTCTCAGTTTTTGGAAAAACTACATAATGCTCAATCCCTATCCATTCTCTTCAATAAATACAAAGCTGAAGCTGTCCTCTCTTAGCAGTTTGGTGCCCAATTTCATGACAAAGAGGCAGAACAGAGAGTGCTGAGTTGTTGAAACAGGCAGCCAAGGGAGGTGGAGTCACCATCCCTGGAGGTGTTCAAGAAGCATGCACTTGTGGCACTTCAGGATATACTTTAGTGGTCACTGTAGTTGGGTTATGTTTGGACTCCATGATCTTAAAGGTCTTTTCCAGCCTTAATGATTCTATGATTCTAAAATTCTCTATGGACAGTTTACGAGGAGCACTCTGAGCATGTAAAGCACAGCCAAACACTAAGAGAAAGATTATCAAAAGTCAGTTATTTGTTTTATTTTATTTTTAAGTGATGAAAGTATTAGTAGAAGCAAGACTGTAGCCTGTTTTTTAGAAATTTCACTGGGGAACATGAGGACTTGCTTTTGGTTTGCTTCAAGAAATATTTGCACTTTGTTCCAAGTCTGCTTTCATCTAAAACTTAGGAAAGAAGTTTTAGATGAACGCTGTGATGTGCAACCTCAAAAATACAGGAAGACAATGTCTCTTGGGAGTCTATTTAAACTCATGCATCCTCATGCAAAGTACACATGCTTTGGAGAGTCCATAGCACCAAGAGAGAAGAGCAGGCTCAGAGACCTTCTGCGGATAGCATATATTGCCATCCCTCACATTAGGGTAAAATTTCTGCCTGTGAAACATACAGAATCTGGAGAAATGTTCGTTAGGTCACTAAATCAAAATCATAAGCTACAAAACAAGATTTATATTTCTGATAACCCTCCCTGGACCAATCTTTCCTTGAATACATATAGGAAGTCAAAGAAGCAATTTCCACATTTTCATTATGGTGCTAAAAGACAAAGATGCTAACACATGTGACTCTTCCATTTGAAGCATAGAAAGGCAATTACAAAGTGTTCTCATATTTGCTGACAGAAGGGTTATATTTACATGAAACATGTTTTTTCAACTGCAAAACAGAAAATACATTTCACCAGAATATTTATCTTCACTAATGACTAGCTTCCTGCCAAATATTCAACTAGTGGTTATTTTTATGCCTAAACTACCAGGATAACTTTGATGCTTTTGTGAGTGATAAAACAGAGGAATTCTCAAGTGGATTTGCCACAGCACTCAGAGCTTAAGTTGGGTTTATGTTTGCACTGCAGACTCCAGCAGTACTCCGGAGCTGTAATACCATGAAAAACAATGGGTAGCTTGCTGATCGTTTTACTTGTAGTCACTAAAGCAGGCTGCAACAATTCATAAAAACCATTCATCCATGACTCTTTTGAGCCTGACACATCCAGAATTTTTCACTTCTCTATGTCCCAGTCTCATATACATCCTATGTATGTGTAATACCCTACCTGATCTCACAGTATGATTTATACACGAGCATTACACAGTGTCCTCAGAATGGTTTATAGACATTAAATGTTGCAGGGTTGCTCCAGCACATACCAATTTAGTAATAAAGCAATCTGAAACCTAGAAAAGAAATAATGGTTTCTAGTTTCCTGATCTATGTACTTTCATCATTGAATATCATGTACGTACAAAGGAATTTTCCAGGATCCGAAATTCTAACAAAACAATCTCGAGAAATAAGGCAATTTTTGATAACCAAAAACTATTCAACTGGTATTCCTGCCAGCCAACTTGCAATCATCCTTTTTGCTCAAAGGTGGTAAGTATCAATGGATATACCTCCTGTTAATCAAAGACCAAAGCATGTGATACCACTCTACTATAATCCAGTGATGTATCTCAACATTTAACTGAAGGACCTGCAGCTGAACCATACGAAACTGCACTGAGAAGGGGTAGGATTAGTCAAAGTATTCTTGAAACCACTCTAAATGGTTTAATAAATAAATAATATTTCCCCCTAAGACATATTTTCCAATTGTGCAATTTTCTTCTTGTGGCTACTTAGCAACAGCAGTCATTCTCCATGCAGGAATCCTCCTGGTACATTGAAAGAGCCCCAGACAAACTACCATATACAATATTCATTATTCTAAATGCTCAAGTGGCAAAGAAAAAAGAAGTACTGAGTTCAAAATAACACTTTATTGTTTGCAATTGTTATGAAATATCCTTTTCCTATATTCCAGGCACAATTTTGAATTCTTATTTAAAATGGCCTTTTCTCAATATAAAAGGAAAGAAATTCTAAAAATTTGAAAATCACTGACATCAGTCTGTTGCCACAGCTTCAAGCCACGATGAAGGCCACTGTGCAGTTCAACAGCTCTGTAACCATTTCAGACAGGATTTTCTGTAATCCTAGGTGGAATAAGTGATTCAACATCAAAAATGTCGGCCATGCCTTCCCTAGTGTGTCTAAGGATACCAGATGCAATAGTACTTTAGGGAATAAAATGGAATGTTTAGAAAGCTTAAGGTAGATAGAACCATACCACTTCGTCATCAAAATATATCTATTGCAAGACCAAATCCATTTATAGTTGAGTATAATTTAGCGTTCTGGTTACTCAAAGGTTCTGATTAAAATCTGGCTGCACTGTTTAAACTCCACCTGTTCTCTTTTCTGTCTTACACTGTTTTGAGACTGGTTTGAATATTCACAACCACAGGAGGAAAAAAAAAGTGTTGTATTGTTACTGTGTTATGACTATGAACCCAGTTAAGAAAAATATTTAAGCATGTGCATTATCTACTGGGAAAATTCTTTACAGCTGTTACCAAGGTTTGAAACTTTGACAAAACAAAGATCTTGCTCTGTCTTAGAATTTACAGATTTCAAGTAATTTTTGTCTCTGTTTATCAACTTTTCAACATTCCTCAAAGACAAATGAAACAGTGTTTTCTGTGCTGGAATACTTTGAGCACTCTTCTCAATCCTTCATGATATTTCCCTGTTTCAGCATCAGAGGATTATATTAGCTCTTTTTGTCACAATGTTGCACAGGCAGTTCATGGTTGCTTGATTCCCTCAATACTCATTCCAGAACCATTGTTTCCTTAGACACAGAATAAGATTACAATAAATGTGCAAACACAACATGCTTGGATTGTTCTATGATATACGTTCAATATCCTGCTTACATGACTAGTTGCAGTGCTATCCTTCTAATCTCATTCCTGGGATCACTGCTGGAGTGATCCGATCAGCTCAAGGCAAGAACTGCAAATTAGTTAAGTTTCCCAGGAAACACAAGCACAGGTGACAGCCCCACTTGTTGTAAGGTTTCCTTTAGATAGAAAGCATGTATACACATTCAATTTAGTTTTCCCCTTCCAGAGTATTTTTATTCCCCTTCTATTCATCTTCTTCAGCTGCAACCAAGCATCAAAAATCACTAAAGTACACTGGTACAAGAAAAGATATGTTAAGAATTATGCCTTAGTGCTGCATGGGTGACATGAGTTCCAGCACTATATGGTATTGATGTAATCAGGCCCTCTAGAGTGGGTGGATGTAGTTCATTGGTGTGATCCACAAAGACAGTATGAGAACAACTTAAGGGCCTATTTGCTTTAGAGCAGATGGATCGTTGTACAGTCCAGTACAAGTAAACAAATTTACGTGGACAAGTACAGCCACTGCTCCAAGACATGTGGATGAATTTAAAGTTTCTTGCATGCTAATTAAAGCCTACAGAAAGGGGGATGAAAAAAAGCATTTGCAATCAGGTTGAACAAACTTCTCTACAAATATGTTCGCCTCTCCTTGATCGTGAATCACTGTATATAGGCAAACTGATTATCATACTGATTTCCTGGCCCAAGTCATTAAATGTCTGAAGCACTTGCAGGCTTTTACTTCGAAAACAATACTAAAGTATTACTGTCATGGAGACACCTCAATGACTAAGAGAGAAGCAATTGAAGCATGCAAAGATTTGCCTAGAATTAATGATTCCAGCAGACAAAATTGTGTATCACTGCTACAATGCATCTGCAATCAACATTTATGATAGAGTATTATGACAAGCAGTCAGTATTAACATTGCATATGCAAAACAGCACATTGCTTTAAGTTGGTTGGTTCTGATCCCTTTGAAGATAGTAGTTTGGCTACAAACTTTAATCAGAACTTATTAAGGCCTTAAAAATGAAAACTAGAAAATTGCTCCAAGAATTAGAACACAAACATTCTCTAGGGGAAAAAAAAAAAAAGTGCATAAGAAAGGATTTTTTATATCAGCAAATAAAAGCTGGCACTTGCACCCTATGATAGGACAAGGGGCAATGGATGTAAATTGCAGCACAGGACGTTTCACCTCAACATGAGGAAGAACTTCTGTACTATAAGAGTCACAGAACACTGGAAGAGGCTCCCCTGTGGAGTCTCCTTCTCTGGAGACTTTCCAGACTCGTCTGGAAGCCTTCCTGTGTGACCACCACTAGATTATGTGGTCCTACTCTGGCAGGGGGGTTGGACTCGAATATCTCCAGAGGTCCCTTCCAACTCCTAACATCCTGTGATCCTGTGATAATCATGACCATTTGAAATACAAATTCAAGGGAAAAGAAAAAAAAATCCAACAAAAATGTGTCCCTCAGACACATTTAATTATCAACTCAGACTAACTGTGCAACAGTGCTCTAGGATAAAATCCCATGTTATTTAAGCCAAATCCCATGTTATTTAAGCCAAATCAGAATAAGGTAATTTTACTAGGATGGAGAGGAACCAAGTGAGGAAGTCCACCAATTAAAAAGCTTTCATGAAATGACTAAAGAAAACAACTATTTCAGTTAGGTTTCCTAGAATAAACATATTTACAGAAAATATGATATAGTAGAGTGTCCTCTGGGTGATACCACTGCAGGAAAGCGATGAAGCATAAATTAGTATGCCCTAAAGCAATAGGGTGATAAAGTAAATAAAAGCAATAAGCTGAGCTGTGTCGTATAGGAAAATGGGCAGCTGTCCAAATTAGGAACAGGTAGATGCAAATTACCTGTGCTTATCTGAGATTTTGCCACTGGGAAAGCTGCCTTCGAGTACAGAGGTTTAGGATATTATTATCATAGTGTATTGCAGAAAATCTGAATGTCATAAAGGTGTGTTTTAAAATCAAGATAATGATAGAAGATTTGTAAACTTTGAGAAAATATTTCAGCATATAGCTATCTAACTCCAATTGCTATAGCTCTGCTAGCTGTATATTCGAACAACAATGGACATAACCTTTATTTGGACAAGGCAGGGAGGGGCTCAGTGATAGATAATCGCTTATTAACCACGAATTTAGTTTGTAAAAGGAACCTCCTACAAAAAGAATGAATACATTTCAACCTCTAAGAATGTTGGTCCTAAAGTAACAAGAAGTAAAAAAAAACCAAAACAAACCTTAGTGGATACACTGCATAATGTACCCTTCTCCAGTGCTTCCAAAAGAGAAAGCAAAAAGTAACAATCGCAGACTCAAAAAGGAGATTAGTAAGCCAATGTATCTGGTTATGCATCAAGAGTCTGAGATGAAAAGAAGAGTAATAACTGACACAGATTCAGAGCTGCTGAGTGAATAATGAAATCAGAAAGCTTTATCTTCTCTGCATTAGATTGGTGTTCGTCCAAAACTGACTTAAGTCTATGCTTTTTGCTCATTTAACACTCTCAGTGGGTTTTGACACATACTTGTGCCAAATAGCAACATTGAATTAGTATCATATAGATAATACTGCTTGGAAGAGTGTTTTTTATCAGTGAACACCATTTTACAACTGACTATTTAATGGAAATAAACCTCAGAACTCCAGAGCACAGCAGTAATAACAGTTGTTAGCAAAAATGTTAACCTTATAGGTCAGAGGGAATTAGCCACGGATGGCTATCCCAAGAGCACTAGCCTAACTGGCCTTTGACAAATAAAGTCTCTCAAGTAGAAATCCAGTGAGATTTTGGAACTTCCTTCCTCTGAAATGAGATGCCACCTTCATTCTCACAGTTCATGAGTACAGTTCATTAAAGCAAGGGGGAGGGAGGGGAAATAGGGCGACAAAACCATGTACTCCTCTCTCAGATGTCTGCAATGAGCTGCCTTTCCACAATTCCCTTATTTTTTCATACACAAATGTCTACCATTTCAAATGGTTTTAAGAACAGTATGAAAGTTACAGAGAGAGAGTCTAGTCTGACAGCATGACTTGTTTCTTTTGCAACCACACTTGGGGCAGCAGAGCATATGGATGTCTTTTACTTCATTTCAAAAGAGATAGCTTTCCCATCTTCTACCTTCCTTGACTACCAGTCACTAAAACTTAGCATCCAGCTTTTCATTTTCCTATGTGTCTTTGAGGCCACCTCTTATTCACACCACTATTAATGAATTCGAAAAGACAGATATTAACTCAGGAAGTCTCAGAGCTGCAAATTGCTGGATATTGGAGGAGTATTCTTGGGGAAATATTCTTATGTCCTTGAATATGCATCCACTTCTACCACTGCTGGATAAAGGACATAGTACTACATAAACATTTGGTCTGAGTCACTGTAGCCATTCTGCTGTTCTTGCAGTTCATTTGAATCAAACCATTTGCTTAGCTTAATATATTACTTAACTTCTGGTTTAGAGATTAAATCAACCATCTTTGATATCATGGATTATAGGACAGCAAGGTGTAAGCAGACTGCATCTTACATATACAAGAAAAGCAGCTTAGAAATGCTATGCATCCATTGATGAAAACATAGGAGAATACATTTTTTTTAAAAGCCATGTATATGAGCAGGAATTAATATGCCTATATGATGTATTTTTAACTAGTTCATCAAACCCAGAGAAATCTCAGACTAGAGGGTCGTCTCTGTATCATGCACAGAATTCAGTCTTACAGATATAGCTTTGTAACTACCATTCACCTCAGAACACAGGAAGAGTCTTCCTTTCAGCTTCTTATTGTGTAGAAACCAGAGACGCATTTGAACCAGGTCCTGCGCCACATCCTACAGATGATCTTTTGTAAAGCAAATGCAGCTAAATGCTCTTGGAAACATTTAGAAGTTGCAAACTATGTCCAAGTGATTGTTACCAGGAGCTAAAAGGTTTTATGACTAGCGTGCAATCATTGAGGGCGGAAACAATGCCACAAAATCAAGAGTATTGCTGAACAGAGTCAAGTTCTGAGGGCCCAGCTAAATCCACTCAGTAACTCATTTCCACAGCTACAGGTGACAGGCAGACCAAAGTGACCCATGGTCATAATGACATTCTAACATTCAAGAGGACAGAGGACATAACTGCTTCATGTATGCAAACAGTGCTGAACGTTATGATTAAAATTAAACAAGGGCAAGTGGTAACTTAAAAGAAGTGAAATCAGGGGCATAACAAACACAGGTAAATGAGCCCTTGAGCACAGGAAAAGCAAAATGGCAACTCATCATAAGAGTTCCCTTTATACAACTAAACAGGACAGACACAGGATACAAATTGAGGTCTGCTCAGCCATGAACATACCATAAGACAGGAGCACAAACACATCATAATGAAAAAGGCTTATCTAGCCTACAAGAACTTCTGCAACATCCACATCTAATTGCCCTTTAGGACAGGCTTAGGTAAGTTTTTGTGTTATATTCATTACTGTGTTGTGTGGACATCTTTTAAAATGTCCATGCTTAGGCAAGCCATATTTTACTTCTCTCTCACGCAGTCTCTGTCCTAAATTTCTCTTCTTGTGTCTGTTTTCCACATTATTACCATTTTTTCCCAATCATTCACTAGTATGTTCCTTGCCCACAATATGGTAGGGGAAAGGGAGCAAAAGGTAAGAATTAGTAGAAGAGTTATACCTTCTCTCTGGAAAGAAAGAAGATAAATTAGATTGAGAAAAATGGCAGATACCCTCCTCCCCCCTCCAGGAGACAACTCTTCAGGGCACACAGCAGCACCCAGCAAATTTCCCATTATTCCACAGATTCTAACAAGTTGAATCCACATGGATTCCACCCCATTATGCAGGGAATCCTACAGATTACCCTAAACCCAGGACTGCTCATGAGTTATTTGCATAAGTCAGTAGTGGAAATGGAGTTAAAAAAATATCCATCTTTCCATCTACCAGTGCAGCCAATCTAGTTATATAACTGACTGGAATTCAAAAAGACGTTTACATAAGCAAATTATTTTCATAAGTGATATTTTAGAGTCATGAAAAAAAATCTACTGTACCTCAAGGGGTATTTAGGCATTAAGAAAGGCTGAAGAAACTTTATATGATCATGTTCATTATTTGGTCACTAAAGCTTATCAAAGGATAGAGAGCCTTTTTAGATCAAAAAAGGCAAATCAAATTTGGGGAAATCTTGGGGAAGGGACAGAGAACAGAAGAAAGATCTCTGCCATAAATCTATGGTTTGTGTATACCTGAAATACCAGTTGCAGTTTTGGTTCCTTCCTCCTAAGGAGTATGTGGAAGGACACCAAAGCTTCAAGATAACTAAGGATGACCAAATGTCTAGAATATGTGCAGAATGTTCCCTTTGTGTGATAGATGAAGAACAAAGTAAACTGGGAGTGTGCTCTGGGTGAAGAAAAAAAAAAGTAACTTGGAGGAGTATGATAGAAGATAATCATGTCATCACTGACATGGAGAAAATAGGTGGGCTTTGAAAGTTTACTCCCTACCAGTATAAGAACCACAGGGTATCAAATGAAGCCACTAGGAGCCAGGTTCAAAATGAGAAGAGGTAATTCTTCAGATGATGGAGAACTCATTGCTAGAGGATTTTCCAGATGATGTAAGTTCACTTGAATTCTAAGGGACGCAGAGCAAACTTAGAAGTTCCCTAAATACTCAAAAACTCCATTTGGCTTGGGAAACCCCCTAAACTACCTGAAGGCAGGAAGAATATTAGAGAAAGCACGTGTGTTTATTTTTCTCTTTCATGTTTCTTACCTATCTCTCTCTGTGCAACACGGTTGGGCTACAGGGAAGGGATGTACATCTCATCAGCAGCCTTTTAGTTTTTCCCAAATTACAATCCCCTCACAGTGCATGCTGCAGGGTTCCAGCACATGTGTAGAAAGAAGGTGCCACAACACATCCTTCACCTCTGCAGCAGGACTCTGATTACTGTTGTGTGCCCTAATTAGGCTCTGTTAATGTACAATTAAACAAGGTTTGTCCACACACTGCATAGTCTCAGTACAAAATAAGAAAGGGGGAAAGAGGATAGAAGTTCCTTTTTCTGTTCAGCAGAACTTGATTACAGTGCACCAGAACGGACCTTAGATTCAGCCCATTGTCTTGGAACACTAACATGCAAATATTATGTACAGATAATCATTCTAAATCCATACCTGGTTATGTAAATCCTGTCAAGCACAAGTGTTTAGCTAAGAGTCCTACTGATAAACATGATTCTTTTCCTTAAGTGCTCTGAACTGTAACAGTAGACATGAAATGGTTCCATTCTGCTGCATACTGTAATTCTTACCACTTCATGCGTTTATACATCTGGCTCTAACAATGAAACATTATCAGACTGCATTACAGGAAGTCTAGTGACACTGCCAGTAATTAAAGCTGTGCAACATTACATTTCTTTTTATATTTTCAGTTTCTCATAACATTCTGGACTGAAATTTATTGCAGTGATTTGCTGTGCTCTACACAGGCTAATTTTTTCCATGGTTAATCTACAATGTTCCCAAGGACAGTGCTAAGGAAAGTACATCATTTTGCCTGCATTGTAAAAATGCATTGTCCTTTTATTGACAATCTCATACACTTTTATACTTAAAAGTGGAGACCAAAAATATAGCAGAGTCTGACCTGTATGTCAGGAAGAACTTCATCTTCTCTGTGAAATTCTACTTTGGTTTGAACAAATGATATAGTTCTTATTAGCTAAAATCTCCCAATCTAAGAGAAAAATTATTCTCAAATCTCATTCCACATGGTTTAAGAACATCATCAGCTCTCATATCAACTTTCAGTTCAGTTATTCTATCACTGTCTTTTAACTTAAATAGTACTATTCATTACCTGGAGATTACAGTCCCTGACTCACAGAGCTCTGTCATAGCTCTCATATTTCTTCCAGATGACTTCCTTTCAAATCACATTTTGTACATTTTGGGCTCATTTTCTAGTTCAAACTGATTTTCTAGCACACATGTGACCTGAAAAAAAGCTACCTAGGATTTTATAAAATATAATACAGAATCTTGCACAGTTGCATAGAGATTTCCCTATACCACAGGATATAAGAATCATTGAGGTGGGAAGAGACCTCTAGACATTCAACCCCTATACTCAAGCAGGATCAGCTAGAGCATGTTGCTTAGAACTGTGCCCAGCCAGATTCTTAGTATCTTCACAAATAGAGACACTACAGGCTCTCTGGGCAGCCTGCTCCAATGTTTTATCACCCTCACAGTAATAAAAAAAAATAAATTAAAATAGTAATAATCTTCTGCTTATGCTTATACAGAATTTCTGGTGTCTCAGTTTGTGCCCACTGTCTCTTATCTTGTCACTGGGTACCACTCAGAAGAGTGTGGTCCCATCAGGTGTTTGTACACATTGAGAAGATTCCCCTGAGATTTATCTCTTCTAGGCTGAACAGACTCAGCTGCTTCTTCCTCTTAGGTGCTACAGTTCCCTAACAATCTTTGTGTCCCTGCGCTGGACCAACTCCAGTATGTCCATACCTTTTATGCACTCTGAGATACTGCTGTGGGGGGTCATTACAGACTGCCTGATCAGGATGGGGAAGTTGATGAGGCCTTCTACAGACCACTGGAAGTAGCCTCACAGTCTTGGCTCCCATGAGAGACTTCAAACACCCTCATATCTGCTGAGAAGGCCACACAGCCAGGCATGTACACTCCAGGAAGTTCCTACTGTGTAGTGATGATAACTTTTTGACTCAGGTGGTAGAAGAGCCAATAATGAGAGGTGTACTACTGAACTTAGTGACAAACAAATTAGTACTGGTGGAGGACATTAAGTTTGTGAGGCATATCTTGGTGTAGTGATCATTTCAAGATAGAGTTCAGGATCTTGGGTAGTAGGCAGAAAACAAAAAGTATGATTGTAAATTTGGACTTCAGGAGGGCTAACTGACCCCTTCAAGAAACTCAGAGAAATCCCATGGATTACAGCTCTGGAAGGTATCGGGGCTCAAGAGTGATGGTTGATATTTAAGAACCACTTCCTCCAAGCTCTGGATCAGTGTATCCCTAAGAGTAAGCAATCAGGAAAGGGAAGCAGGAGACCTGCATGTCTGAGCATGGAGCTTCTGAAAAAGCTCAAGTGGAAGAAGAACCTTTACAACACATGGAAGAATGGACTGGCCACTTGAGAAGATTACAAGAGTGCTGTAAGAGTATGCAGGGATGAAACAGAAGCCCAAGGCCTCCTCAGAATTAAACCTGGCAAGAGATGTCATGTCAACAGAAATGGTTTCTTTAAGAGTATCAGAGGCAAAAGGAAAACTAGAGAAAATGTGGGCCCACTACTGAGTGAGGCAGGTGCCATGGTGCTGAAGGATGCAGAGAAAGCAGAGTTACTGAATGCTTTATTTGCATCAGAGTTTATGGCCCAGGTCAGTCCTTAGGAGTTTCTGACTTTGGAGACAACGGGGAAAAAATAGAGGAAGGGGGACTTCCACTTGGTTGAGGAGGATCAAGCTGGAGATCATTTAAATAAACTCCATACCCAGAAGTTCAAGGGTCTTGATGGGAGGCACCTACAGGTGCTGAGGGATTTGACAGAATTGACTTCTGGGCCACTCTCCATCATCTTTGAAAGGTTCTGGAGAACAAGAGAGGTGTCTGACAAATGGGGAAAAGCCAATGACACTCCAGTCTTCAAAAAAGGGGCAAGAAGGAAGACCAAGGATAGTACAAGTCAGCCCCACCTCCATCCCTGGAACTTCTTTACTTTGAGGGCAGGAGAACACTGGAACATTTCACCAAACCAGAGAGATGTATGGAGTCAGCATCTCTGGAGTCATTCAAAACCTGCCTGGACGCTGTCCTGTGCAAGCTGCTCAAGGTGAACCTGCTCTGGCAGGGGGCTTGGACTAGATGATCTGCAGAGATGCCTTCCAAACCATATCACTCTGTGATTCTGTGAAATAGCCACTGAAACATATGTGCATCTTGCTCTGATTAGAAATGCATTAATGGTATCAACTAATATATTGATGTATGCCTATCTAGACATACCTAAATGTACCTGAGCTACAGTACAATTTAGTTGCTTTCAGGCAGGGGTATCTCAGTTTATAGGAGCAAATGACAATACCTCTTGCTAAGCACATGACCTTTCAATTGATACCATTATGATGCAGTTTTGCAATTCAGTAAACTGCACAGTCCAGTTATTACAGACCTTATGCTTTGTGGAGTTTAATCTTCTCCAATTTAGTTAATACTTTTTCTGTGAGTTCCTCTCAAATGTTTCAATTAAGGTTGGTTCAACTGACTGAGTTTTCTTTGTCTGCAAAACCTGTTACCAAAGAAATAACCAGATTGCTGTAGCACAATCACCTTTTTTGTACTTAACTTTAATTCATTTTCTCCTTACCACCTAGCTTTTAATTCCTCTTTACCTCAAAATGTCATCTAAAGCTTAGCATATAGCTGAAGTTAGACTAGCTAACCATTCACAATTTTCCTTTTGAATAACAGATACTGTCTTTGCTGGTATATAATGAAAATTTTTATGACTTTACAGATGATAAAATTATCACTTTGAATCATAGAACCATAGCTTGGAAGAGACCTTCAAGATCATCTAGTCCAACCTATCACCCAGCCCTATCCAATCAATTAGACCATGGCACTAAGTGCCTCATCCAGTCTTTTCTTGAAGATCTCCAGGGACAGCAACTCCTCCACCTCCCTGGCAGCCCATTTCAATGGCAAATCACTTCTTCCTAATATCCGGACTGAACCTTCCCTGGCACAATTTGAGACTGTGTCCTCTCGTTCTGTTGCTGGTTGCCTGGGAGAACAGACCGACCCCCACCTGGCTACAACCTCCTTTCAGGTAGTTGTAGAGAGCAAGAAGGTCTCCCCTGAGCCTCCTCTTCTCCAGACTAAACAAACCCAGCTCCCTCAGCCTCTCCTCATAGGGCTTGTATTCTAGGCTTCTCACCAGTTCTGTCACCATTCTCTGGACATGTTCCAGTACCTCAACATCTCTCTTGAATTGAGGGGCCCAGAACTGGACACAGTACTCAAGGCGTGGTCTAACCAGTGCTGAGTACAGGGGCACAATGACCTCCCTTGTCCCGCTGGCCACACTATTCCTGATACAGACCAGGATACCATTGGCTCTCCTGGTGACCTAGGCACACTGCTGCCTCATGTTCAGCCTACTATCTACCAGGACCCCCAGGTTCCTTTCTGCCTGGCTGCTCTCCAGCCACTCTGTCTCCAGCCTGTAGCACTGCTTGGGGTTGTTGTGGCCAAAGTGTAGAACCCTGCACCTAGCTTTGTTAAATCTCATGCCATTGGCTTCTGCCCACCTATCCAGCCTGTAAAGGTCCCTCTGCAGAGCTCTCCTACCCTCCAACCTGCTCCTAACTTAGTGTCATCTGCAAACTTACTGATGATGAACTCAATCCTCTCATCCAGATCATCAAAAAATATATTGAAGAGGATTGGGCCCAGCGCTGATTCCTGGGGGCACCACTAATGACTGACTGCCAAATGGATATGGCACCATTCACCACCACTCTCTGGGCCCACCCCTCCAGCCAGTTCTTGACCCATTTCAGAGTGAATCTGTCCAAGCCATGAGCTGCCAGCTTTGCCAGGAGTTTGTTGTGGCAGGTGGTGTCAAAGGCTTTGCTGAAGTCCAGGTAGACTACACCCACAGCCTTCACCACATTCACTACACACATAACCTGATTGTAAAAGGTGATCAGGTTGGTCAGGCAGGACCTGCGCCTCCTGAATCCATGCTGCTGGAGTTTCCATTCCTTGTCAAATTTCAGGAATAACATCTCTCAAATTATTTCATCATCCTAATTTAAATACATTCAAATGTAAGTTTTAATTTCACTTTTTTGGTCACTCCCATGTCTGTACAACTTTTTTTCAGCTATCCTACCTGTCCCATAAAGCAGCTGTAAATCATGTCTGATTTACAGAGGAAGTGATAATTGGCTTCTACATTTCCAGTTTAGATATGATTATTTAAAGTTCTTTAGTACTTTAAAGTGCTGTGAAAAAGGGTCTCAAAAGTCTAAATTCTACTATTCTTATTTTTATCCCAGCCATGATCTCTAAAATAGAAATAATACTGCCTTGGTGATTTTGAAATATTGTCTTGTAGTAAACCACCAGAAGACAGAAAGAAATTAATAAACTTAATATGTCTCAAAAATATTTTCATAGCAACGTTTAAAATAATAGCCACATTACACAATCGTGATGAAACACAGAATAGTGGTTCATCAAAGAAGGGAAACATCACACCCATTATTAAAAAGGGTAGAAAGGAGGACCCTGGCAACTACTGTCCTGTCAGCCTTGTCTTCATGCCTGGGAAGATCATGGAACAGATCCCCCTAGATGACGTGATGAGGCACATGGAGGACAGAGAGGTGATTCAAGACAGCCAACATGACTTCACTAGGGGCAAATGCTGCCTGATCAACCTAGTGGCTTTCTATGATAAAATGACTATGTCAGTGGATAAGGGGCGACCTATGGACATGATCTATCTGGACTTCGGCAAGGCCTTGGACACGGTCCCCCACAACATCCTACTTGCCAAGCTGGAGAGATATGGATTTGATGGGTGGATAATTCAGTGGATAAGGAATTGGCTGGATGGTCACATCTAGAGGCTGGTGCTCAATGGCTTGAAGTCCAGATGGAGAGCAGTGACAAGTGGTGTCCCTCTGTGGTGGAGTAGGAAGGTTCCCCCCCCCACACAAAAGAATTCCACAGCTAACTCAGCCGGAGAAGCAGATGAAAGCTGTATTTTACAAGCAGATATGGAATGCAGTGAATATGTACAAAAATATACAATATTTACAATATATACAGAAATATACAGCAAAGTATGTAATACAGGAAACCTTTCCCCAACCCCCCTTCGGCCAGGGGGTTCGGCCTGTCCCTCCCTTCTCCCTCCCTACCTCCCCTTTTTCCCAAAAGGCTTAGAGAGAAAGAGAAAGGAAGGTAATTAAAAGGGTGAAAACTTGTTAAAGCTCAAAGCGAATGCAAAAAGTTAGTTTTCTCTTATCTGTTTAGCAAGAATCATTCCTGCGTAGCAAGCTGTTGCTTCAGGGAGAAAAGCAGGCCAGCTCACAGTACAGGGGGAAGAAGAAGATGACTGCAGACTCCCCCCGACTGAAAGACTAAACAAAAATTTACAGCCGTGTCCCACCAATGAAATTGAATTAGCATATCTCTTGTTTTCATTCTAATATCAAAATATTCGCCCAGAGTGTTCAGAAAGTGTCTCTTTCTTAAAGGCACAGCCTAAACCGGTCACAATCCACCCCTGCTAAACAATTTCATTGGCTGTTCGTACTGTCCATCCAATCTAAAACAATATCCACAGTTTGTAAGTAAAGTTCATAGTCCGTTCCGGCTATCCTCAGGTGTAGATGATTCAGAAGTCCAAGAAAGAAGAAAAATGGAAAACAGTTTGTCTCTTCGCAGACGAAGTGAAGAAAAGGGAAAACAGGGAAACAGGGAAACAGGGACTCTCAGTTGACTCAGGGCTCTCAGGGTTCTCAGGGTTCGTGCACCGTGGATTCCTCAGGGATTCTTCCTTTGGGCGTGATGTATTTGTACAACACTCTGAAATTAAACTCTTTCAGCTAAAGTTAAGTTTCTTTGTGGAATACACTGAATTTCACCATTTTCTTGCATTACCCAATAAGTGTGACCCGGACCTTCAGCTGAAACCACCCCTCGGACAGGTTTAGCCTCTCCTGAGGGAGAAAATACCCAAACAGTTTTACCTAACAGATTCTTTTCTTTAACAACAGGAACTCTATCACCTTCTACACATGGGTTTGATGGATGGACCACTAGATGGATAAAGAATTGGCTTGATGGCCGCACCCAAAGAGTGGCTGTCAACGGGTCCATGTCCCAGTGGAGGCCAGTGACAAGCGGAGTCCCTCAGGGATCAGTCCTGGGACCTGTCTTGTTCAACATCTTTGTGGGTGACATGGACAGTGGCATCGAGTGCACCCTCAGCAAGTTTGCTGATGACACCAAGCTGTGTGGTGCAGTGGACACCCTGGAGGGAAGGGATGCCATCCAGAGGGACCTGGACAGGCTGGAGAGGTGGGCACAAGCCAACCTCATGAGCTTCAACAAGACCAAGTGCAGGGTCCTGCATCTGGGTCGAGGCAATCCCAGGCACAAATACAGGCTGGGCAGTGACTGGCTGGAGAGCAGCCCCGAGGAGAGAGACTTGGGGGTGCTGGTGGACGAGAAGCTCGACATGAGCTCTCAATGTGCGCTTGCAGCCCGGAAAGCCAATCAGATCCTGGGCTGCATCAGGAGAAGTGTGACCAGCAGGTCAAGGGAGGTGCTTCTCCCCTCTACTCAGCTCTGGTGAGACCCCACCTGGAGTACTGCGTCCAGTTCTGGAGCCCATATTACAGGAGAGATGTGGACGTGCTGGAGCGTGTCCAGAGAAGGGCCACGAGGATGATCAGAGGGCTGGAGCACCTCTCCTATGAGGACAGACTGAAGGAGTTGGGGCTGTTCAGTCTGGAGAAGAGAAGGCTCCGAGGTGACCTCATTGTGGCTTTCCAGTATCTGAAGGGGGCCTACAGGAAGGCTGGGGAGGGACTTCTCAGGATCTCAGGTAGTGATAGGACTAGGGGGAATGGAATGAAGCTGGAAATGGGGAGATTCAGGCTGGATGTGAGGAAGAAGTTCTTTACCATGAGAGTGGTGAAGCCCTGGAATGGGTTGTCCAGGGAGGTGGTTGAGGCCCCGTCCCTGGAGGTGTTTAAGACCAGGCTGGACGAGGCTCTGGCCAGCCTGATCTAGTGTAGGGTGTCCCTGCCCATGGCAGGGGGGTTGGAACTAGATGATCCTTGTGGTCCCTTCCAACCCTGACTGATTCTATGATTCTATGATTCTATGATTCTACTTTCTGTAGCAGATCTGAGTGTGCAGGTCCAGCTCGGTTCATTGAACCTCTACTATTTACCAGCCAGGTTGCTTGTGCTAAATGCTTTTCCCAGTTTTTCAAAGATCCACCCCCCATGGCTTTAAGAGTGGTCTTCAACAAACCGTTGTAGCGTTCAATCTTCCCTGCAGCTGGTGCATAGTAGGGGATGTGGAATATCCACTCGATGCCGTGCTCTTTGGCCCAACTTTTTACAAGGTTGTTTTTGAAGTGAGTTCCGTTGTCTGACTCAATCCTCTCTGGAGTTCCATGTCTCCACAGGATCTGTCTCTCCAGACCGAGAATGGTGTTGCGTGCAGTTGCATGTGGCACTGGATAAGTTTCCAACCATCCAGTGTTTGCCTCTACCATAGTAAGCACATACTGCTTACCAGAACGAGAACGTGGTAGAGTGATGTAGTCAACTTGCCAAGCTTCACCATACTTGTACTTGGACCATCTGTCACCATACCATAAGGGCTTAAGTCGTTTTGCCTGCTTAATAGCAGCACAAATGTCACAGTCATGGATGACTTGTGTGATAGCATCCATGGAAATGTCTATGGATCTGTCCCGAGCCCACTGGTAGGTTGCATCTCTGCCTTGATGTCCTGACGAATCGTGAGCCCACCGAGCTAAGAATATCTCACCTCGGTGTTTCCAGTCGAGATCAAGATCAGAGTCCATGTCTACTGGAGAAACTCTTGCAGCTAGATCTGCCTGATGGTTGTGTTGCTGTTCCTCAGTAGCTTTGCTCTTAGGAATGTGAGCATCAATGTGTCTCACCTTCACTGGAATTCTCTCGATTCGATCAGCAATGTCCTGCCACAGGTCAGCTGCCCAAATGGCCTTTCCCTTCCTCTGCCAACCGCTCTTTTTCCAGTTCTTTAGCCAACCCCACAGAGCATTGGCTACCATCCACGAGTCGGTGTAGAGATAAAGCTTTGGCCATCTCTCACGTTCGGCTACGTCGAGAGCTAGCTGGACAGCTTTTACCTCTGCGAACTGACTGGATTCTCCTTCTCCATCCTTTGCTTCTGCAACTCGGCGTGTTGGACTCCACACTGCAGACTTCCACCTTCGCTTGTTCCCGACAAGACGACAGGAACCGTCTGTGAACAAAGCATATTTCTTTTCATCATCAGATAGGTCATTGTAAGGAGGAGCTTCCTCGGCACGAGTTACTCTCTCCTCTGGAGGTTTAGTACAGTTGGTACCTTCAGGCCAACTTGAGATCACCTCCACCAGACCAGGTCTTTCAAGATTTCCCATTCGAGCTCTCTGTGTTATCAGAGCCATCCACTTAGACCAGGTGGAATCTGTTGCATGATGTGGTGTGGAACCTTTGCCTTTGAACATCCAATTCAAAACTGGTAATCTGGGAGCTAAGAGAAGTTGTGATTCAGTTCCAATTACTTCAGAAGCTGCTTTCACTCCTTCATAGGCAGCTAGAATCTCTTTCTCCGTTGGAGTATAATTAGCCTCTGAACCTCTGTTACCTTTCTCGAAGACTTCCTCAGCAGTTTTACCCCAGACGATGATGTCATCGATGAACTGGATGTGTTCTGGAGCACCACCTTCCTCCAGAGCATCGTGGATCACTGCATGACAGATGCTTGAGCTGTGGATCCAGCCCATTGGCAATCTGTTGAAAGTGTACTGGATTCCTCTCCAGGTGAAAGCAAACTGAGGCCTGCATTCCTCTGCTATGGGAATAGAGAAGAAGGCATTAGCAATGTCTATGGTAGCATACCATTTGGCCTCTTTGGATTCCAGCTCATACTGCAGTTCCATCATGTCTGGTACTGCTGCACTCATAGGTGGAGTTACTTCATTCAGGGCTCGATAGTCGACTGTCAGACGCCAGTCTCCATTCGGCTTTCGCACAGGCCACACTGGACTGTTGAAAGGTGAATGAGTTTTGCTGATGACTTTCTGACTCTCCAACTGACGAATCAGATTCTGAATGGGCAACAAAGAGTCACGGTTGGTTCTGTATTGTCTGTGATGCACAGTCTGAGAAGCAACCGGCAATTTAATGTCCTGAATCTTGTGTTGTCCCACAACTGCAGATTCATCAGAAAGCTCAGGTCTAACAGACAGCTTCAGCTTTTGTCCATCAGTTTCTACAGATGCTACTCCAAAAGCCCATTTGTAACCTCTAGGGTCTTTGAAACGCCCTTCTCTCAGAAAATCAATTCCCAGAATACAAGGTGCGTCAGGTCCGGTCACAACTGTATGCTTTCTCCACTGTTTACCAGTTAAACTTATATCAACCTCCACCTTAGTTAACTCTTGAGATCCACCAGTGACTCCCAGAATAGTTATAGCTTCTGATCCCTGATAATTTGATGGCATTATGGTGCACTGAGCCCCTGTGTCAACCAAGGCCCTGTACTTCTGAAATTGTGAAGTGCCAGGCCACTGGATGTACACATCCCAATAGATTCTGTTATCTCTGTTACCCCTCTCCTCCCCCTGGCGGGAGGCAGGGCACCCCTAGTTATGGGGAACATGCCCACATGTGCAATGAGCACATGGTGCGGTGTTAGAACTGGAGCCACTGTTGGAGCTATTAGAGTTGTCCTGGGGAACCGTAGAAGTAACAGCTACCCTTCTGGTATTGCTACCTCGGGTTCTGCCACTTTGCAGTTCCACGCCCCACGCCACGTTGGGCGCCAATTAAAAATATGTGGTGGAGTAGGAAGGTTCCCCCCCACACACAAAAGAATTCCACAGCTAACTCAGCCGGAGAAGCAGATGAAAGCTGTATTTTACAAGCAGATATGGAATGCAGTGAATATGTACAAAAATATACAATATTTACAATATATACAGAAATATACAGCAAAGTATGTAATACAGGAAACCTTTCCCCAACCCCCCCTTCGGCCAGGGGTTCGGCCTGTCCCTCCCTTCTCCCTCCCTACCTCCCCTTTTTCCCAAAAGGCTTAGAGAGAAAGAGAAAGGAAGGTAATTAAAAGGGTGAAAACTTGTTAAAGCTCAAAGCGAATGCAAAAAGTTAGTTTTCTCTTATCTGTTTAGCAAGAATCATTCCTGTGTAGCAAGCTGTTGCTTCAGGGAGAAAAGCAGGCCAGCTCACAGTACAGGGGGAAGAAGAAGACGACTGCAGACTCCCCCGACTGAAAGACTAAACAAAAATTTACAGCCGTGTCCCACCAATGAAATTGAATTAGCATATCTCTTGTTTTCATTCTAATATCAAAATATTCGCCCAGAGTGTTCAGAAAGTGTCTCTTTCTTAAAGGCACAGCCTAAACCGGTCACAACCTCAGGGGTCTGTACTGGGACTGGTACAGTTTAATGTTTTTATCAACTATATAGACAGTGGGATCCAGACCAGCATCAGCAAGTTTGCAGATGACACCAAGCTGAGTGGTGCTGTTGGTACACCAGAGGGATGAGATGTCATTCAGAGGGACCTGGACAAGCTGGAGAGGTGAGCCCAGGTGAACCTCATGAGCAAGTGCAGGGTTCTGCACCTGGGCCAGAACAATCCTCACTATCAATACAGACTGGGAGAGGTGAGAAAAAGCAGCCCTATGGAAAAGGACTTGGGGGTGCTGATGGACAAGAAGCTGGACATGAGCAGACAGTGTGTGCTTGCAGCCCAGAAGGCCAAACACATCCTGGGCTGCATCAAAAGGTGCATTGCCAGCAGATCCAGTGAGGTGATTCTGCCACTTTGCTCTGGTGAGATCACACCTGGAATACTGTGTATGGATCTGGAGCCCTCAATAGAGGAAGGACATGGACCTGTTAGCATGGGTCCAGAGGGGGTCTTGAAAATGATCAGGGGGTTGAAGCACCTCTGCTATGAAGACAGGCTGAGGGAGCTGGGGTTGTTCAGTATGGAGAAGAGGAGGCTCCAGGGAGACCTACTAGCAGCCTTCCAGTACCTGAAGGGGGCCTACAAGAAGGATGGAGAGAGGCTGTTTACAAAAGCCTGCAGTGACAGAACAAGTGCCAATGGCTTCAAACTAGAGAAGAGCAGATTTAGATTGGATATTGTGAACAGGTTCTTTACTATGAGGGTGATGGAACACTGGAACAGGTTGCCCAGCAAGGTGGTTGGGGTCCCCTCCCTGGAGATATTCAAAGTGAGGCTCAAAAGGGCTCTGGACAGCCTGATCTAGTTGAGGATGCCCCTGCTTACTGCAGAGTGGGTTGTACTAGATAACCTTCCAAGGTGCCTTTCAGCCCAGATCATTCTATGATTGTATCAGTTATGCAACTTGCATTTTGTGCCTAAAGAAAAAAAATTAAGAAATATCATGCAACTGTGCAATTACAATTCTATTATATACTATGCATACAGAATAAAGCTGAATTAAAAATGAAACAGCAGTTCTTATTGATTTTGCAATCTTCATATTTTTCCCTTGATATTCAGTATTTATCTCATGAACATATCACTGAAGAAGTAATTAAATGTATCTTTCTCATTAGCGGTAAGATATCAATTATAAGCATTTATGCATATTTTGCTTTGGTTTCCTAAAACACAGTTTCACAGCCAAGAGAACACTTCAATGTCAATGGAGAAAACACACTGTTTCCCAGGCAACATGCTGGAGCACGTGCCAAACAGACATTGTCTGACAAACTTAGAAGTGTTGTGATATCTGCCATGAAGCATCCAACTGGATGACAAAAAAAAAGTATCTTTTCTTATTCTATACAAAACAGCACTTCAGAAACAAATGGAAAGGGTAAAGAAGGCAGAATGAAATGTTGATAGAATAACCGCAACAAACACTATTCTTTTGAAAACTTCCTCTTCACTTGCAGTTGAAAAAAACTGCAGACACCAAGAATTCATTTCAAACTGATCTGTCTAATTTTCCTCTTCCCTTCCTGGGTCAAAGCAGGACATTTTAAAATGCCTTCAAAGCACTAAGATCCCCAGATGAAGCAGTTCAGTTCTCCAGGAAAGTACTGTATTTATACTGTGTTCACATACATACAAAAACAAATAAGAGAAGACATCTGATGCTGACTCTTCAAAGAAAACTAATGTTGGATACTATAATAATAACATATTTTGTCAAACAAAAGATCTATAAGAAGCAATTTGCATTCAGATTAAATTGTAACACAATGTAGCTAATACTGTGATTGCCTTTGGGGGAAAAGGACATGTACACTCATCACATCAGAGTTTGTACACTGGAAACCCTTTCTATGCCAATATGACCAGCAAAATCAGGTACAGTAATTGCTATAAACAGAGAAAAATCTTCCTTATTTTCAGGTAGCAGCTTCCATAACCACTTCTCTAGTGATTGCTACAGTCATCAGCCTAGGACTCTACTCATAGAAATATTGTGTCTTTGTTTTTCCTTTGAAAATATTTTAAAAATTTGAAAGGAGCCTAAAGGCAAATCCTTATGTGAAGAAAATATGTCTTGGACTTACACATCCAGTGTGTGACGCTGAGCTTGCAACACATCCTTCTTGCTGGCTATTTTAAACTCACAGCATCATGGACACCACTCTAACACACTGAGAGGCCCAGTGGCTTCAACGTGACTTTAGGTTTCTCATCTGGTGAAATTCTCATCCAGCTGAGATTTTGACAATGTGTTTTATTTCTGTAATGCTTATTTTCTGATTTACAGGGTTCCTGCCATTCCATTTTCTGGTGGCTTCTTCCTAAACCTAAACTTCTACTCCAGTGAAACCAGAGGAAGTCTTGGCAGGTTCCATGTATTTCTGATCCAGGGTTGAAACAAACACATATACACATTTCACATGCCTTAAGTAATTTTTTTTTCAGATCTGTTCCCCAGTCTGATTTGCAATACATTGCAGTAGACAGTGCAGTGTGCTTTATGGAAGGGGTGATGCAGTAACTCTGTGAGAATCAGCGACAAGAGGACAGGAATATCATAGAGTCACAGAATGGTTTAAGTTGGAAGGGATCTTAAAGACCATGTAGTTCCAACTTCCCCATTCTTAAACAGGTAAATTAATAGTAATAATGTGAAAGTATATTCTTATTAGCAGCAATTTTTTTTGGTCAAGATCACTTGAAGAAAACCAAACCAAAACCAAATTTTGCAGGGGAAAAAAAAAGTTGGTGTAAATACATACACACACACAGACACCTGTGTGCACACAAAGTTAGTAGGCAGCACAAATGTGCTCATGTGCTACCCTGAAGACAGGAAGGATAGGTGCATTTAATCTCCTACTATTGGCAATGGAATATAAAGACATTACTATTTTAATGGTCATCTTTTCAAATCAGTATTGCTTTTCAACAGTCAGCAAAATAATGTAACATATTAGAACAGGAAATGGTAAATTCTAATAAAAAGGTAATCAAAACTTGGTGATTTCAGGATTTTGTGCAGTCTCAAATAATTACTTCTTGAAATATCTGGTGTTGAAAAACACTTGGCCTTGGTCTTTCTACCTACAAACCATTTGTTTAATCAGAGATTCTAACACAGAGACAAAACCAGATATGATATCCTGTATGGGAATTCACTGTTGTCTCCCTGGCACTCAGGCTATATGAACATTCATGCAGACCATATTATCGCTTCTGTTGCAGCCCAGGATGCCATTAGCCTGCCTGGGCTGCAAGTGCACACTGTTGGCTCATGTCCAGCTTCTCCACCAGTAGCCGCAAGTCCTTTTCTGCAAGTCTGCTCTCAAAGTCACCATCCTCCAGCATGTATCAATATCAAGAATCCCCCAAACTAGGTGCAGGACCTTGCACTTTGCTTTATTGAACCTCATGAGATTCTCCTCAGCCCATCTCTCCAGCCTGTCTAAGTCACTCTGGGTGGCATCCCATTCTTCAGTCTTACCAATCACACTGTTCACCCTGGTATCATCTGCAATCTCAATCTCACTGCCTATAACATCAATAAAAATAGTAAACAGCACTGGCCCCAGTACAGATTCTTGAGAGACACCACTTGTCACCCATCTCCATTTGGACATCAAGGCATTGACCACTACCCTAGGATAACAGAAGGAAGAGTGGGCCAGAAAACCTAAATGCTTTGTGGAGTAAATTCTGTTTCTGATTAAATCACGGTGATACTACAGAATGCGCTTCTGGTTTCCCAACAGTAAAAGATGTTGCTAAGGGTACCCAGACAAATTAAGTAGCCAGAGAAGAAAGGAGGAAGAAAGAAAAGAAATTAAAAAAAAAAAAAAAAAAAGAAGAAGAAGAAGTAGTAAACCAAACAGCAAGCAAGGATGGCAGGCAGGAAGAAACAAACAAAAAAAGCCCACCAAAAACCACCCACATAAAAAAAACAACCGCAAGTTGTATAAAGGGTGCTTTCATCTCAGGAGGAGTTTGATACAAAAATTGATTTCCAAACAGCTAGAAATCTTTTTTTTCCTAGTAGACAGCCTTTTAAAGATAAAAATAAACTGAAGACATAATGTTAAAGCATTCAAGGATGTGTCTGTGAACAGAACAGCTGTGCCCAGTAATACTCAGACAACAAGAAATCACATTACTACAACACTGCCGTCATGAAGATTTCAGGAAATCTGGTGATATCCATTACCTAAAGGCATATCACAGCCGTATTTTTTCACCCCTGCTTAAATAAGAAGTGGCAATGGAGAAGACTCCCAGGAGTCACACAAGAAATCATCAAGCCAGGATTAGAGTCAGGGGGCAATGGGTTATGAATTGCAAAGAACAAGACCTAGGCAGAATCTATACATCTGAAAGAGACTCAGGAAACTCACTTCTGAGTCTTGTACTGCAGTCAGACAACTGATTTTATGCCCATACGACGACCTTGAAGGTCTCTTTCAACCTGGTGTATTGTATTGTATTGTCATTTTCATAAATTATAATCCAATATAACTATCTCTGCATCTGAATGGATTGTCTAAAATACAATCTTTGCCTTGAAAATTACTTGAAGAATTGCATTTTTTCCAATGGTTAACTATCTCCTTCAATATTTGCACCTTTTCTCCAAGCTTTTGACCCTACTATATTTTCATCTGCTATCTCAAGGAGATTTCTATTATCAATCTATTATTTGCATATAGGAATTAACAAACCACCACCATTTATAAGGTAGATCACCTTTGGCTGAATCTATGTCAGATGTTCTGGAGCTCTCCTACAACTTAAGGATTAGTTTAGCCTACAGCACCAAACTACAGCTTTCCCAAAGCACTATTTTTGGAAACACATGTAGTATAAAGGTGAGATTCCTTAGTGCCAGCTCTCTTGCTTTCTGTGCCTGCTCCATCCTGCTGCACTACATGCTGAATTGCACACATCCAGAGTATGTCAGGACAAACAAAGTGTGCAGTCTTTATTTCCAGACCAACCACCTTATATGTGGCCAAAATAAAATATGAATTGTTTATTTGAACTACACTCACTCAACTGGCCAGATTAGCCTAGACCAAGATCCTTTCTTTTAGCAGTATTTTGTGCTCTGTAAACTTAAGAGCAGTGCTTTCATACTACTTCTTCCTTCCCAAATGCAATTTTCACTTTCTACTCCAGCTGAAATACTTCCTCTGCTCTCCATAGCAAATCATAGAATCACAGCATCATTAATGTTGGAAAATACCTTTAATATCAAGTCCAACCATAAACCAGCTACCATGACTACTAAACTATATCCTGAAGTGTCACATCTACACACTTCTTGAACACCTCCAGTGATGGTAGTTCCACCACAGCCTGTATCCAGCCTGTTACAACACCTCACCACTCTTTCAGTAAAGAATTTTTTCCTAATATCCAAACTAAACCTCCCCTGGCACAACTTGAGTCCATTCCCTCTCATCATATCGCTAGTTACCTGGGAGAAGAGACCACCAGCAGCTTCACTACAACCTCCTTTCAGGTAATTGTAGAGAGCAGTAAGATCTCCTCTTTGCCTTCTGTTCTCCAGACTAAAGAACCCTGGTTCTCTCAGCCACTCATCATATGACATGCCCTCCAAACCCCTCACCAGGCTCACTATTCTGCTCTGGACATGCTTCAGGATCTTGTTGTGGTTTAAAGCCTGTGGGGGCAGACAGGAACTTGACCACCTGGACAGACCTTGGGTGGACCCTAACATGGGCAGACTCTAACTGAACTCAGGTGGACAGGGAACCCTGACCTCCCAGGGGAGGGGTCCCTAGGTCATGTTTATTCCACTCCTATTTCCTGCCTACACTTTATATAAGGGGGAGCCACTTCCTGCCACACTTGCTCTTGCCTTTGCCTCACTGCCTGCCTAACAGCTGCTGACCATGCAGCCCTGCCTGCCATGTGGTCGGACCTACTCCACATGGTCCAGCCTTTCTCCAGAGAATCCATTGCCATCCAGAGAATCTATTTCCATTTGTGATCTGGTTCTGTATATACCTGGGTGTGTCCCCATCCCCTATATCTCTGTAGCCTTCTTTTCCCTTAAATATCTTCTATTTTTTGTTTAAATTACTTTTTTTATCTTCCAGTTTGGTACAAGTCTTTTCTTTTGTTGTTTACCACTTTTTCTTCTCCTGCCTAACTTTTCCCTACAGGGGGAAGGGAAGGAGGGGCAGGGGAACCTACATTCTGTCCCCTGGGTTTTGGCTTCAGGAAATTCATGTGGAGACAGACCTCAATGTCTTTCCTATACCTTGGTGCCTCAGCCACCTTGAAGAGGTGTTTCTTCCATTTCTTCACTTTTGTACTCTCATTAATTCTAATTTTCCATCAATGGCATGATCATTTAGAAGAAATATATATAGTGTGTGCCTGTTTTGCCAGATTTTAGAAATGCTTTAGCTCATTATATCCAACAACATTCAGCCTCCAATTACCAATTACCTTTACAAGAACTACGTTATTAAGGAATTTTAACAAGTAATTCAAGTGAACCTCACATGTGCATGTTTGTCTAACTAATACAGCTTTGCAGAATGAGTTCTAATGAGAAATGCCAGAGGAACATGCAAAATATATTTCCAAGACGGAAAGGAAAAATGTTGAGGAAACAGAGGGGCAGGAAGAGCCAAGAAGTGTCTCTCCAAAATGAACTTCTTGATATATAATATTAACTCTGCACTAATGGCATAGTCATTATACAGAAGAATAGTTATATATGCACACATATATATATATTAATATATTAATTATAAAAGAAAGCCTAAGTCTTTTCCAGTACTTGTTATAACTCAGAGAAGAATGCAGTTGTTCTCCAAAGGAAAAAAAAAGGGGGGAAAACCAAAACAAACAATCAAGGAACATGGGACAAAAACATTGCTTTAAATGTAATTACAAAAGTTGCAGCTTTGTGATTCACTTATTTCACACAGATTTTGTGGCAGTTTGATTTACTTTGAGGTGAAAATAAGCTGCAAAATTTGAAGGCTATTGAATTTAGCTGAAATTTTTCCTTCTTTGTACTCTCAAAACATTTTTCCAACCAAAACCATCTTTGAACCATTAAATTAACCAAATTTTCCTAATCCATTCAAGACTGTGCAACAAGTCAGAAACTTTTCAATGCCAACCATTTGAACATTTCACTGTTCTGACTATGCTCCTCCTCCCTGCTTAAGAGAGCATGTGCAAACCCTCTCACCACTCACATCAGTTGTGGAGGTGATGGAGCTGGTAGCTGCAGGCTCCAGGGAGACCTCCCAACAGCCTTTGCCTTCAGTGGACCCACTCATTGAAAGGACTGAGGGCCATCCATGAAAGAATCAGGGAGTGGCATGCATGCAGAGAGCTCCCCCATAGGGCAGACTTTGAAGCTGAGAAGGTGCAGAGAGAACAGAAGAACAGTGCAGAGCCTGAAGCCTGGAGGAAAGAAAGCGAGCAGAAAGTAAAACATAGTGATAACGAGAAGGAATAAGCAAGAGTCGAAAACTGGCAACTGTCAGCCAGTAGAAAGCTCCTCAGCAAAGGAACTAAAGAGTTTCCTCTTGAATCAGGCCATGATTGGTAACTGCAACCTTATGCTAAAGAGAAATAGTATGGAAACACACAAGTGACAATGCTTCAGCCTGCGCACTGCAATTTGCAACAACAAAACTGAATACATCCTTCAGCCTAAGACAAGCCAGAGAGCATACCACCAGGGATCTCCACAGCAGCACTGGGAGCAGTTCAGATGAGCCAGTGCTTCCAGGACAAAGGTGGCCACAAATCCAAATTAAGTGAGTTTTCTCTACAAGTACCTGCTATGATATATTCTGCAGGGAGAGTGGGCTCACCAGCACACTGCAAGAAATCCTTCATTGGGATGGAGGAGGCCCCTGTGTCTTGTTTAGTCTGCGCATCACATTGCCTTATAAACCAACCCGCAGGTCAAAAAAACATAACACACACAGCAGACAGGAGGTTTTCTTACCTCACAGGCTGAAACATCTGGATCAACTAAGACAAAAAAGCTGTTGGTTCAAATTCATACCATCAACAACAGAAAATCAGCTTTCCTGCTCTGGTTGCCAGCTAAAAATTAAGAAAATTGCTGAAACCAACCAACCAAGTTCTTTTATAAATTTAAATTTTATTTTAATTAAGGATTCTCAGAACAAGCTAACATCCTCCAAAGTTAGCAGGCAGATATTTGCTATTGCAATTTATCAGCCATTCTCATATGAACAGAACAGCTCTCTTACAAGAAAGGGAGAGAAGAAGTGTTTGCAGAATAAGAGGGAAGGGAGGACAAAAAGAAGAAATGGAAAGGAGAATAGCTGTTGTCAATTAGGAAATAATGTCAGTGTTCTCATTTGCCAAATGGGGGTAAGGTTCATGGCTTAAAGCTCATGAGGCTCAATGACTTTGCAAGAATCTATGATCTGTGACAATACAGAACAGTGAATGCATTTTGTATTAGCTCTTTGTTTCACCTGTAGTATTTCTTCATGTCTATACTGGCTGTTTTTTCAGGATAGCAGCATCAACAGTTTCATGAAGGGCGAGTGAACAAATCACAAAAACATTATGAAACACTGTATCCACAAAGTTTTCTTAGTTCCAATGTCATAACTGAGAAGTTCTACTAGAAATAAGAGCAAGAAAGTAAGAAAAAGATTGAGTTAATTACTACAATCCTCATATTTCTAGAGGTACGTATCATTTCAGCAGTACAAATATTTTCTTGAGGTAGGCTGTTTTAATACTAAGTTGAAACTGTAAATGAATACAATGCCAAGAATAGTAACTTAGATAATGCAAGTCATTCTTGAAAGCATAAAGCTTAGGCTGGAGGTTAGGAAGAAATTCTACACAGAGGGAGTGATTGCCCATTGGAATGGGCTGCCCGGGGAGGTGGTGGAATCACCATCGTTGGAGGTGTTTAGGAGGAGACTTGATAGGGTGCTTGGTTGCATGGTTTAGTTGATTAGGTGGGTTGGATAAGAGGCTGGATACGATGATCTCAAAGGTCCCTTCCAACATGGTTTCTCCATGGGGAGAGATGGAAAAGACTGAAAAAGGAGGGCACAGAAGAAAAGAAGCCAAGAAAGGAAATTGCATGAGAAACATGGGATATGTAGACCAGGTAAGAAAATTATATATAAAGCAGAATGAGGGATAAGAAATTGAAAAGCAAATTAAAAGCGGACATAAAAAAAAAAGGCAACAAGGCTAGGGCCTAGATCCAGAAAAGCTCTTATGTTCTTAACTCAAATACAAATAAAGTTAGTGATGTATTTTGCAAGACAGAGGAATCCATAATCAAGGAAAGCAAAGTAGCACATTGAAGAACAATATCTAAAGAATGAAGGAAAATGGTCACCGGAAGACTATTCAATGACACAGAATCTTTAGATAGCCTAAAAGTGCACAATAATGAAGAGATAATAATTTAACAAAGAACTTTACAATCATGTAGATGCAACCACCTGACTGCAACAAAGTCTAAACAGTGTCAAGTTCAAATCAATGCAATGAGGATTAAAATCAGTTGAGAGCAAACATTTGCGTAGAAAATAGACATTTGAAACATTTCTAAGTATATTTTACTAGCTGTTGGGAAAAGCTATAATTCAGGAGAGTATTCTGGATCAAAAACAACCAAAAAAAATAGGCAAAACAAAGGCTAAGCCTTTGTTTTGGAAGATGAAAAACAAGTGAAAAACTTATAAATTTAATAATGGTCCAGGATAAATAAAATTTTAGATTTTCAAACCCTAATGGCAAGCTTAAACACATGCTTAAATACGTGCAGAGAACATAGTTGTAAAGTGAAAACAGGGATAAGACAGCAATTCAGGAATTCTAGGCAACTGATAGTTGAAACAAAGGACCACAAAGATATGGCAGCAGTTGAAGCAGGGAAGGCAGTTTTCAAAAATATTTAGGGAACAAGAAAGAAACCTAGAATTGGCATCAGGCTATTCTTAAAATGAACCACTGGTATTCTTAATAACAGTAATACAAAAAAACCCCACAGCAACATTCAGTCAGTAAGCCTGTTCCAGGTCGGAAAAATCAAGGTTTCCCTTCAAAAATTAGAGACTAATATAATTATATCAACCAATAAAATTATATAAGTTTATTGTGAATCCTCTCAAACTGACTAACTATTAATTCAAGATGCTTATCTGATGAGCATAGTTATTTTGATATTCCTGTCTGACTATCTGATTAAAGTATGAAACAAAGCAGACCATCATCTATTAAAAGAAAACTGTTCATTATACTTTAAAAATTGTGAAGGTGAATGGGAAAACTTCAACAACCAAACATGTCCTACAGCAATTCACAGCCAATGCTTGGCAGCTATATTATTTTGCATTTTCCTCAGCATCATGAATGCAGCAACAGCATAAGCAACCAGATGTGCAGAAAATATGATATTTGAAAGAAGCATAAATAAAAAATACTACTTGCAATGACAAGAAATAGCATGGAATATTTTATAACCTCCCTTCAGGGAAACAAATGTATTATAGCTAAACATAAAAGCATGTATATATGGGGCGAAAGGGAGAGAACAAAACATGTGCTAAACATAGTGCTCTGTCCAGAGAAGACATGACTGACAAAGATTTGGAGTAGTACCAAAGAGTTGAACAGGAGCTGCCAATAATACTCTGCCTGGAGGGTTAGATTCATCCTCATGTAATAGCGCTCAGTAGGGGAAAATGAAATAGCAAGAAGAGTCACATTTGCCTCTGTTTGTCACTGAAACACCATCTACTGGGATAACACTTATAAAGACCAGAGAAATGAACAGCATTTTTTTAACAGTACAGGTAATTGCCCATCAAAAAACTACTCTGTTCTTGTCCAGACTGAAGGAAGGAGTTGCTTTCCTATACTACCTATCATTTCAAAAAGCTAGATTTGGAGAGCTCCTATAGGGCAACAAGGTTGGTGAGGGGTTTGGAACACAAGCCCTATGAAGAGGGGCTGAGGGAGCTGGGGTTGCTTAGCCTGGAGAAGAGGAGACTCAGGGGTGACCTTATTGCTCTCTACAACTACCTGAAGGGAGGTTGTAGCCAGGCAGAGGTTGGTCTCTTCTCCCAGGCAGTCAGCACCAGAACAAGGGGACACGGTCTCAAGCTGCACCAGGGCAGGTTTAGACTGGACATTAGGAGGAAGTTCTACACAGAGAGAGTGATTCACCATTGGAATGGGCTGCCTGGGGAGGTGGTGGGGTCACCATCATTGGAGGTGTTCAGGAGGAGACTTGATGGGGTGCTTGGTGCCATGATCTAGTTGTTTGATGGGTTGGACGCGATGATCTTGAAGGTCTCTTCCAACCTGGTTTATTGTATTGTATTGTATTGTATTATAGGTTGTGGTACACTGCAAATCACTCAGGATGGTTAGAGTTACCTTTTCAGCCACACAAGCTCTGAAAACAGCACTGTAAAAGCCTTGTGCTTGTACTGTGGGAATTATCCATAAGACAAATCCTACAACAGAGAGGTGTGGTCTTAGAGGTCTCCCTCACAAAGCCTCACAGCACACAGATGCCAAGAGCAAGCAGAACCAAGAGGAGAACATCATGATGGATGGGAGGGAGGTGGTAGAGGGCAAACTTGCTGATGCTACTCTTAAAAAGATGGAAAATGAAACCAAATTTGCACAGAGAGGAATCTTGGTGATTTTAGGCTATGCTTGTAAGAATTTCTGATTTCTCCAACTATGCTGTGGCTGGTGCCTGGTTCTATATTCTACAAACCTCAGAGATGAGAAAAAATAAATTGGCAGGCAGGAAATGCTCCCATATAATCAGGCAAATTTCAAAGTTGTGCATGAATGAAAAGCAAAACCTTTAGATGCTATTAATGAACGTTTCAGGGAACCACTAAATATACAGCCCACAAGACAAGCAAATAATAATTTCACAGTTACTAAAAAGCAAATTTGTAACAGCAGTCATAAAGCCCTTAAATTAAGCACTTATGTAGGAGCAAGCAAAGCTAACCACTCCCCTAAAATACTGGTTGATTTGAAAAGTAGGCATTGCATAGAAATAAGAGAAGTTTCTACAAAGGAGCTAGTAAGTGGGTAATTAGAAGAGTAAAGTGTTTGTAGGTAGCACACAGAACATGCTGAGTGATCCTGAGCAAACATAAGGAAAGTCAACACAGCTTCTAATGTAAGACGTTACTTGAAGCAGCTCTTCTAAAAGCTGAAGTTAGTGTCTTGAGGACAATAAAAGGCAACGAGGACCATGAAAGAGAAAATAAAACTCCAGCAGAGTATATGTGAAAACGCAGTAAGACAAGCCAAAAAGGCTTGAGAAATAACCTGCAAAGGGTTTTCTTGGAGGCAGGGATTATGTAACCTTTTTTTAAAGTACATCAAGATCAGAATGCTTGCCAGAGTGTCCAGAGGTTTAAAACAAAGGTATAAAAAGTGCACCAAGAGAAAATAAGGCTGTAGCAGAAAAACAAAATGAAGATTTTTTCCATCCATGCTTATAACAAGGACCTTAAGAGAAATTCAAACAGAATCTTTCTTAAGGGAGGTTGTGAAAGGATCTGCATGAAAGTTAGTATGGGTAAAAAAGGCTATAGAAGAATCTCCAAAGGCAACAATAAGAAGTCACCAGGACCATATGGTGAGTCCTAGAGGAACTCAGAGGCAAAGGTCACATTATCAGAGGACAGGGGGTGGGGAAAAGACACAAAATGGAATGTCAAATCTTTAAAAGGATTTGAGAAAGGAGGGAGAGGTAAACCTAAGGTAGTTGAGAACAAGTGGCCAGACATCTCTACCAGGTAAATTAACAGAAATTGCTACAAGGAACGCCATTAAAGCATCCATAAATACAATATTTAGAGAACTGTCATCATGGGAGCTTCTCTAAAAGGATTTCTACTCTGGATTCAATACAAATGTGGAAAGAAATCAGATTAAATACATTCACAAACTCAGTCTCCAAGAGCTCTCAGAAAAACTGAGATGCTCAGACAGGGCCCTTGGGGCTAAATAACTGTATGAAAGGACACAAAACCCAACATTAATGGTTAGTATGTTTTCAGTGGAGGAAGACCACAAGAGGCATGTTTCAGCTAGAGCCTCTGTTATTTAATATTTTAATTACAGGCTTGGGAAAAAGGGTGAATACTTATATAACTAAGTTTGATGATGATACTGTGTTAGAGTAGGAAGGATGAGGGCAGGTGTGATGAGTTGGGAAAGGATTTTGCAACATAAATTAAGTGATGAAATTGCAGCTAGAATTCAAAAAAGGTCTGAAGGTTGAGTATGTTTTAACAATGATGGTTTAAAGTGTCTTATTTAGGCTGAAACACAAACAAACAAACAAAAAACACCAAAGGTGCTAACTATTCTCTATGAATACAACACTAGGCATAAACATCAAAACCCAGACAGTATTTAAGCCAAAGAAAGAAAGCTGGCACAAATGGAAATTACAAGCCTCTCAGCTGTGAGAGGCATGAAACTCTAGATCAGCCTCTCCACAAGAGCAAAAACAACCTAAATGGCCTTTAAGACAAATGTGGATAAGCACTGTGAACAAATTACACAATCTGGTTGCTATGACAGCTCAGTTCTGGGTTAGCCATCCAACTTAGGCTGGATTCAATAAATGAAACTAAAGCAAAAACTTAGCAGCACATACCAGATGCACTATGACTCGCGTCTATACAGAAGCAGGTCCTAATGTGTTGCCTATACAGAAATGAGTTTCTGCTTATAATGCTATTGTATGTTTCTGGTCAAGAGAGGTGAATTGCTCTGCATGCAAGAAGCCTTGGAGATAGCTAACAGTAACTCAGTCACATAGACAAGACTTCTATCAATAGAGGCATAATTAGATTGAAAGCATTTTGAGCAACAAAGAATGTTCCATTTTTATCCAAAATGTCTGCTTTTCCTCTTGATTTTGTTTCCATGACAGAAGAGGTACCTTTTAGAGTGAAGGTCCAGTCTTTTGCAAGCAGTTATTCAATACAATACAATACAATACAATACAATACACCAGGTTGGAAGAGACCTTCAAGATCATCGCGTCCAACCCATCAACCAATCCAACCCACCCAACAACTAAACCATGCAGCCAAGCACCCCATCCAGTCTTCTCCTGAACACCTCCAATGAAGGTGACTCCACCACCTCCACAGGTAGCCGATTCCAATGGGCAATCACTCTCTCCGTGTAGAACTTCTTCCTAACATCCAGCCTAAACCTGCCCTGGAGCAGCCTGAGACTGTGTCCTCTTGTTCTGGTACAATACAATACAATACAATACAATACAATACAATACACCAGGTTCGAAGAGACCTTCAAGATCATCGCGTCCAACCCATCAAACAATCCAACCCACCCAACAACTAGACTATACAGCCAAGCACCCCATCAAGTCTTCTCCTGAACACCTCCAGTGAAGGTGACTCCACCACCTCCATGGGCAGCCGATTCCAATGGCCAATCACTCTCTCCGTGTAGAACTTCTTCCTAACATCCAACCTAAACCTGCCCTGGCGCAGCCTGAGACTGTGTCCTCTTGTTCTGGTGCTGGCTGCCTGGGAGAAGAGGCCAACCTCTGCCTGGCTACAACCTCCCTTCAGGTAGTTGTAGAGAGCAATAAGGTCACCCCTCAGTCTCCTCTTCTCCAGGCTAAGCAACCCCAGCTCCCTCAGCCTTTCCTCATAGGGCTTGTGTTCCAAACCCCTCACCAGCTTTGTTGCCCTTCTCTGGACACGTTCCAGCAAGTCAACATCCTTCCTAAACTGAGGGGCCCAGAACTGGACACAGTACTCAAGGTGCGGCCTAACCAGTGCAGTGTACAGGGGGAGAATGACCTCCCTGCTCCTGCTGGCCACACTGTTCCTGATGCAAGCCAGGATGCCATTGGCCTTCTTGGCTGCCTGGGCACACTGCAGGCTCATGTTCAGCCTACAATCAACCAGTACCCCCAGGTCCCTCTCTGCCTGGCCGCTCTCCAGCCACTCTGACCCCAGCCTGTAGCACTGCCTGGGGTTGTTGTGGCCAATGTGCAGAATCCGGCACTTGGATGTGTTCAATCTCATGCCATTGGACTCTGCCCATCTGTCCAGCCTGTCAAGGTCCCTCTGCAAAGCCTCTCTGCCCTCCAGCAAATCAACTGCTGCCCCCAGTTTGGTGTCATCTGCAAATTTACTGATGATGGACTCAATGCCCTCATCCAGATCATCAATAAAGATGTTGAAGAGCATGGGGCCCAGTACTGATCCCTGGGGCACACCACTAGTGACAGGCTGCCAGCTGGATGTGGTGCCATTCACCATTACTCTCTGGGCTCGGCCCTCCAGCCAGTTCCCAACCCAACGCAGTGTGCTCCTGTCCAAGCCATGGGCTGCCAGCTTGGCCAGGAGTTTGCTGTGGGGACGGTGTCAAAGGCCTTGCTGAGGTCCAGGTAGACCACATCCACAGGCCTCCCCACATCCACCAGGCGGGTCACCTGATCATAGAAGGAGATCAGGTTGGTCAGGCAGGACCTGCCCCTCCTAAATCCATGCTGGCTAGGCCTGAGCCCCTGGTCATCCTGTAAGTGCTGTGTGATCGCACTCGAGATGACCCGTTCCATAATCTTGCCTGGCACTGAGGTCAGGCTGACAGGCCTATAATTCCCTGGCTCATCCAACCGGCCCTTCTTGTGGATGGGCACCACGTTAGCCAGCTTCCAGTCTTCTGGGACCTCTCCAGTGAGCCAGGACTGCTGAAAAATGATGGAAAGTGGCTTGGACAGCTCATCTGTCAGCAATCTCAGCACCCTAGGATGGATCCCATCCGGTCCCATGGCCTTGTGGGGGTCCAAGCGGCTCAGTAGATCTCTAACTTCCTCTTGGAGCAGTGGGAAACTATGCAGCTCTCTGGCTCCTTCTGCCAGCTCTGCAGGCCAGCTGTCTGGAAGACGTTCTGCCCTGCTAGTGAAGACTAAGGCAAAGAAGGTGTTAAGTACCTCTGCCTTTTCCTCATTCTTTGTTACAACGTTCCCCTCCGTGTCAACCAAGGAGTGGAGGTTGTCCTTGCCCTTCTTCTTGCTATTGATGTATTTATAGAAGGACTTTTTGTTGTCCTTCACAGCAGAGGCCAGTCTAAGTTCTAAATGGGCTTTTGCCTCCCTAATTTTCTTCCTGCACAACCTAGCAACATCCCTAAACATTCTGTAGGTTGCCTCCCCTTTCTTCCAAAGATAATACACCCTTCTTTTTTTCCCTAAGTTCTATTAAAAGTTCATTGCCCATCCAGGCTGGCCGTCTGCCCCGGCGGCTCATCTTCCAGCACACCGGCACAGCCTGTTCTTGCACCTTCAATAGTTCTTCCTTGAAGTAGGTCCAGCTCTCCTGGACCCCTTTGTTTTTGAGGGCTGATTCCCAAGGAACCTTCTGAATTAGTTCCTTGAGTAGCCTGAAGTCTGCCCTCCGGAAGTCCAGAGTGGAGGTCTTCTTGCTCCCCCTCTTGGCTTGGCTGCATACTGAAAACTCTATTATGTCGTGGTCACTGGTGCCTAAACACCCTCCGACCACCACATCACCCACCAGCCCTTCCCTGTTGGTGAAGAGGAGGTCAAGCATAGCCTTACCCCTGGTAGGCTCACGCAGCACCTGGGATAAGAAGCTGTCCTCCATGCACTCTAAGAACCTCCTAGACTGCCTCCTCTCTGCTGTGTTGAGATCCCAACAGATATCAGGCAGGTTGAAGTCACCCATGAGAATGAGGTCAGGTGATCTTGAGACAGCCTTAAGCTGCCTATAGAATGCCTCATCGACATCCTCCTCCTGGTTGGGTGGTCTATAACAGACGCCAACCAGGATGTCTGCCCTGTTGGTCTTCCCTCTAATTCTCACCCACAAGCACTCAACCCTATCATCCCTGATCTCCATCTCAACAGCATCCAGTGCCTCCCTGACGTACAGGGCCACCCCTCCACCCCTTCTTCCTTGCCTATCTCTCCTGAAGAGCCTGTAGCCGTCAATTGCAGCGCTCCAGTCATGCGAGTCGTCCCACCACGTCTCTGTGATGGCAACTACATCATAACTTTCTTGCTGCAACAAGGCTTCCAGCTCCTCTTGTTTGTTACCCATGTTTCGTGCATTAGTGTACATGCACTGCAGCTGGGCTGCTGGTTTCACCTCTAGGTCTAGCTTATCACCTCCAGACTCCTGCCTGAGGGCACTGGTTTCTGACCCTCCCCTTCGAAGCTAGTTTAAAGCCCTGTCAATGAGACTTGCTAATTCCCTTCCCAGAATCTTTTTACCTTTGGGGGACAGGCCATTCTCGTGTATTGTGACCTTTCCCCTCCTCTGGGACAGATGAACTCCATCTGTTACCAGCTGACCTGGTGCAGTAGAAAGTTCCCCAAGATCGAAAAACCCAAAATTCATTCGTCTGCACCAGCCCCTAAGCCACTTGTTGACTACAGCGGCTGACCTGTTCCTTATTGTGTTCCCTCCTGCAACTAACGGTATCGATGTAAAAATTATTTGTGCACCTGACCCCTCAACCAGGTATTGGCTGCCTGGGAGAAGAGGCCAACCTCTGCCTGGCTACAACCTCCCTTCAGGTAGTTGTAGAGAGCAATAAGGTCACCCCTCAGTCTCCTCTTCTCCAGGCTAAGCAACCCCAGCTCCCTCAGCCTTTCCTCATAGGGCTTGTGTTCCAAACCCCTCACCAGCTTTGTTGCCCTTCTCTGGACACGCTCCAGCAAGACAACATCCTTCCTAAACTGAGGGGCCCAGAACTGGACACAGGACTCAAGGTGTGGCCTAACCAGTGCAGTGTACAGGGGGAGAATGACCTCCCTGCTCCTGCTGGCCACACTGTTCCTGATGCAGGCCAGGATGCCATTGGCCTTCTTGGCTGCCTGGGCACACTGCAGGCTCATGTTCAGCCTACAATCAACCAGTACCCCCAGGTCCCTCTCTGCCTGGCCACTCTCCAGCCACTCTGACCCCAGCCTGTAGCACTGCCTGGGGTTGTTGTGGCCAATGTGCAGAACCCGGCACTTAGCATGTGTTAAATCTCATGCCATTGGACTCTGCCCATCTGTCCAGCCTGTTGAGGTCCCTCTGCAAAGCCTCTCTGCCCTCCAGCAGATCAACTGCTGCCCCCAGCTTGGTGTCATCTGCAAATTTACTGATGATGGACTCAATGCCCTCATCCAGATCATCAATAAAGATGTTGAAGAGCATGAGGCCCTGTACTGATCCTTGGGGCACACCACTAGTGACTGGCCGCCAGCTGGATGTGGCACCATTCACCACCACTCTCTGCCTGAACAGATCCAGTGCTGAGATAAACTAGCAATAGACTAGTTAGCTAGCACAAGGAAGGCAACTAGATAATAAAAATAAACTGGGTCTATGTTATTGGTTCTGTTCACAGAAGCAGCACAGTTTTGAAGTGATTTTGTCAAACTTTGGGTTGGCTTGGTTTGCAGAGCAGCCGGCGTGTACAAAAAACTGATTCCTTTTTGCAGTAATCTATACTGAAATTTCTGCTCCAAAAGTGTGCCACATGCACCCTGGACCCTCATGGGGACATTAGAGTCTGAACATGAGACTGGTTCTTTGGGCCATCTCAAGCCATATATATGGCATTATATGCCACCCAGAACATCAGGCCCTTATTGTCCCACCACAGAATGGGACAGACATTCACAGAGATGGACACCAATGACTGGACACTCACTAGGAAGGCCACACCAGGAGCACCACAAGCATGCTCCTGATTCAACCCTCACACCCAAGTGGAGGGACCTAAACAAGCCCAGTATTTACTAGAAGATCCTAGCTGTTCTACAATGCCTGTATAACACCAGGCAGTTGATCTGGCCCCCTTCATAATGTACACACTTCCCAAGCAAAAAATTTTACCTTGAACATAATGAGTTGTCCAATGTTTTGTCTCATTTTCAATCAATTGGGTTACCAAAGATCAAATTTGCTGAATGATTTATCTTGCTTCAGTTTAATCCCTGAGGGAAGAAAGATTAATTGCTTGTTCCTACTCCTCCTTTTAAAAAAGGTAATCATAACTGACTCACCACCTAATTCAAGAGTTTCTTGAGCCTCTCTTGCCTCAGATTTCCCTAGCTTTTTCTGTTTTATTTCTAAATTTTTTTTTTTAACAATAGCTTTTTGTCAAAAGCACAAAAGGAAGTATAAAAGTAATCTTCTTCAGTTGCATATGTGCTAACCTTCCTTTTTCTGTCCATTTCCTTTTTCATTGTTTGTGAAGGACACCTTCATACAAAACTGTGCCAGTATGCAACACCCAGTACTTTGTTAAGAGGAAGACTACCCAAGAAAACAAGGTACTAAGGGAATAATTATGAACTCACATGTTTCATATGCCATAAAATTACAAAATGTCATTTCAGTGACGCCTTTGATGTCCTCCTGCTTTAAAGCATGCACATGTGTAAGCATGTGCAAGATTTTGTGTGTCTAGTACACCAACATATACAGAAACAACATTGAAATGAGTCATGTTTTCTGCAAAGCAGCATCTCAACAGGATATAGCAACATAGATGACAGATTAGGACAAGAAGCAAATCCATGAGGAATGTGTCCAGTTTAAATTACTGGAAGATCTTAGGCCGACATAACAGTGAACGTGAATTGTGCCACATGAATGACCACATGAAATCAAAAGTTCATATCCAAGAGTGTCCAGGCCATGTATCAATGCCTGTGGAGAAAGTGTCCTTCAGAGAGAGGAAGTCAATATAAGCAGAAATTGAATGATTTCTTGGGATAGTGGGAACATATCCTGGCATCAGATGTGGATATATTTGCATACTGTGCAGCAGCACAGCCTGAGATTAATGATATTGTGGAATGCATAAGCAGGTTGTTGATTTGATCTGCCCAGGGAGGTGGTGGAGTCACCATCCCTGGAGGTGTTCAAGAGGGATTGGACATGGCACTTGGTGCCATGGTCTAGTTATGAGGTCTGTGGTGACAGGTTGGACTCGATGATCTTTGAGGTCTCTTCCAACCTTGGTGATACTGTGATTTGTAACAATATAGCAAGACGAGCCTCCAAATATCGTTCGAGTCCATTACCTCAAAATCAGTGATACCAATAAAATGAGATGTGGCTAAAATGATCATATTTACAAAGACACTATCAGTTTACTTCTGCTTAAATAATACATAAGGCAAAACTAAAGCAGTGACACTAAAGTTACCCACAAGCTTTCAGAAGACAAACAAAAGCTAAAGAAGATTTTTGACTCGTTTGGTTTGGGGTTCAACTCAAGTACTTTGAAAAAAATTGTCAAAATCCAAATCTGAGTAATTTTGGCTTCATGGTATTTATGTTTAACTGTCATAGATGATGTAATGACTGAATAGACAGTTATGTTAGATCACAAGTTCTCTTTCAGCAGATGTAACCTGTAACTGTTGTGCTGTTGAAAGACATAAAAGTTGAGAATAAAAGCTATTTAAAACTGAACAGACACAGCACTAGTGGTCTATATAGAAACTTAATTAGACTCTTAAAAGCACAAAATATTTGAAACAGCTACATAATTGCAGACTACTTGCTTTGCAGATCATTCTCCTGTAACTATTCCATTTTTTAAGATAATCAAACACAAGAAGACAAACAGTATTTTCATTACCCATAGGACTTTGCACTTAAAAAGTGGGTTGTAGTAAGTGCAACAAGGCTGGTGAGAGGCCTTGAGCACAAGCCCTATGAGGAGAGGCTGAGGGAGCTGGGGTTGTTTAGCCTGGAGAAGAGGAGGCTCAGGGGCGACCTCATTGCTCTCCACAACTACCTGAAAGGTGGTTGTAGCCAGGAAGGGGTTGGCCTCTTCTCCCTAGCAACCAGCACCAGAACAAGGGGACACAGTCTCAAGCTGCACCAGGGAAGTTTAGGCTTGAGGTGAGGAGAAAGTTCTTCACCAAGAGAGTCGTTTGCCATTGGAATGGGCTGCCTGGGGAGGTGGTGGAGTCACCGTGCCTGGAGGTGTTCAAGAGGGATTGGACGTGGCACTTGGTGCCATGGTCTAGTCGTGGGGTCTGTGGTGACATGTTGGACTTGATGATCTTTGAGGTCTCTTCCAACCTTAGTGATATTGTGCTACTGTATTTGCACATTAATAAAAATATATTGAATCCTTAAAAAAGGTATTTTCAAAATCTAAGTTTTTTATTTTGCTTTAAAAAAATAACCACACTTTATCATTTAGACTCTAGAGAATACTTACATGGTGAACTGAAAAAATTCTATTCTACCTTTTGCAGCAATGGTAACAATAGAAATTACTTAGAAAGGAAAAAAAAAGATACCAGAGACAACCCAAATTAGAGGTCTGGGAAATTATAAATTAAAATTGCTTTTAGTAATTGATGTGAAAAAAAGGTTTCTTTCATAAATATATAGATATATCTTACAGGAATAGCAATTTGTTTCGTATAAGCTACAAGTGTTTTTAAATCTCTTCCTTTGGTTCTGTCTTCTTTCTCAGACTAGTTACCTAGTATCACCATAAAGCTGCCAGACTGAGCTGCTACAGCTAGTCTCTTTGGAATGCAAGTTTTTTTCCTAAAATTAAGTTACTGTTGCAAAGACAAGTGCTCATATACGTTCAGCAGCAGCCCTTTGCCCTCTGAAAACAAAAAGGGGAAATAAGGAAAAATTTGGTGAGAGAATATATGGTCATATTTTTAAATTGCCTCTTCTTCACAAAAAAAAAAAAAAAATTACTGTATTTACATTCCAATTACACTGTTTAGCCATTTACTTTCATTTAATGTCAAATGATTTCATGTTTCCCTGCACCACTCACCAGGCCTCTAGACAACAACTGCATGTTCAGTACATGAGATTGGGGCTTAATTTTTTTTTCTGTAGCTTCCTAGGGCTCCACCAGACTCACTTCTTCCTGCCTGCCTTCCACACACTCTGGCATGGCCATTGCAAGTTCCTATGCCCCTTCCTCGGCTTTTGGAGATTCCACAGTGCGATTTAAGTAGAGCAGCAAGACGCATAGAGGAGCCCAATCCACACTGGCTCTGTCCCTTCACCTTACTTCTGCATTTCCCACAGTACTCTCATTAATTTGATTATTAATTTTCTCAATCTCTTTCCATTAGTGTCTCCCCCAGCATTGTGCTGCACTGCAGTGCTTCAGGAGGCAGCACAAAAGAAACTTGGAATTAGAAATTACTGTCAGAAGTACCTTTGAATAGCTGTGAGAAAGAGACGAAACAGAAAACCTGCTCAATTTCCACAGCCACTTGTTCATATTTCAGGTGGCACATGTTAGGCAGTATCCACAAACCATGTATGGCACTCACTCCAAATGAATGACTAATGACTGAACTGAGGCAACAACATGACAAGGTCTAAAATATGAGAGTGACAGACTATGATCAAAATCTCCATGTGACTTCTGATCTCCCCACAAACTAACAGTGTGTCTATCTCTGCAAAATGCAGGGAGAAAATTCACATAGACTCACAGGATTGCTGTGGCTACAAAGGACCTTGGGGGTCCCCAATATCTCATACAATCCCCCTGTTCAAGCAGGGTCATCCACAGTAGGTTGCTCAAGGTTGTGTCCAGTTGAGTTCTGAGTATTTGCAAGGACAAAGACTCCACAATCTCTCTGGGCAACTTGAGCCAGTTTTTGACTACACTCACAGTAAAACAAACAAACAAACAAAACCATTATCTCTCTTTTTTGTTCTTTTTTTCTCTCTCTTTAAAAAACATTTTCTTATGGTTTCTTTTCAGAAACAATGACAACAGATGAGCACAAGGGAAGTAAAGCAAATAATCCAGTAGGGGGGACAGAATAAATGCTGCTAGCACACTCATTTTATTTTACTAGTTGCCATTTTTCAGGTTACCACAGAGCCTGGCACATTTCTTAAGATGGAAACTCACAATCACAAGGCTTAGTGTTAAGTTGTGGGAAGCTACAAGGAATCCATGTCTGAGGAGAGGTCTCAAAATTCCTGTAATATTCATATCAGTATTGTGCAAACTCATGAAGCAAGGGCAAAGAGGAAAATCTGGGTCACTACTTGCATTATAATTTTTTTTAAAAGCAGCATAAACTATTTCCTCTGCTGCACATGCTTCGCTTCACCAACAAACCCAACAACATAAACTTTTAAATGTCTGTAAGATTGGTACTGAAGTTTCACCAAGTTTGCATAATGAGGGTAAATTTTTCTAATTGTTTGCAGTTTCTAAGTGAGGTACTTACACATAAATGCTGTTGCACCTCTGACATGATTTTTTTCAGCACCTGTAATAATAAGAGGAACCGCACTGCAAAACTAGCATACCTCACTACTGCTCATTAAGTCATTTAGTGAAATTTCTCTGTTCAAAACAGGCTTTTAGGGAGAAGGGAGGGGAAAGTATTTCAAACAGTCCTTCATCTAAAACCTGGTCATTAGGGTATAGATCAGCAGCAAAGAGAAAATAAAGAAACGTGCAGTAATAGCCTCTGCACCTCCAAGTGATGCAATACAGGGTCCAGGCTACATGCCATAAAAGGAAATTAGGAGATTCCAGATAGTCTAATTACATCTGCTTTCACAAAGAATAATTCTCAAATTTTTACAGGATAGCAAGGCATGTCAATTATGATCCAAGTTTAAAGTAAGCCTTTGAAACTTAAGAGCAAAACCCAAAGAAATTGCATGCAATTTGGAAGAAAGAAAAAAGAAAACTAAATGAAATCAAAACAAAAAGAGCTTAACAATGAAACAGAAAATAAAACATAAATATATTCTATTATAGGGGAGAAGAATTTTTTTTTAAATATTTATCCAAGAAAAAAATTAGTTAAATTAGACTAAATTAGACAAAATATCTGTGCATTAGCATCTACCAGGTAAATTTTATCTACTGGGCTTAGATCCTATCTTAAAAACCAGAAAGTCATGACTCTCACTTTGTACCAGGAAGAGCCTCTACAATTGGATGGTAAATCTCACCAAGCACAGGAGTTCAATATCATACAGTATAAGTATTTCTCAGCATCAACTGAGATCAAAATACAGTATTTCACTTCATTCATGTCAGTAAAATGATACACTGCCTTATGTACATGACTGCTCTTTAACTGAATTAAGTCCTTTCACCATTACGTCTCAGCCAATTGACCACGGCACCAGCATGTGGTTTCAGATCAATTTGTTCACTGTTGTCCTTCTGTTTAAATGATCAGTTTTGGCTGGGGAGGGGAACAAGGTGGGGGGAAGGGGGAGACAGGCAGAGGGGGGAAGAGGAGGAAGAACATCACATACTTCTTTCTCAACAGCAGCGTAAGATTGTTGACATTGTATATACCACACATAAAACAAAGCACCACTACACCTGAAATACACCTTATTAAATGTATAACATACTTCAGGTAACACTTGGAATGCCTTTGGTTTGTTTTCGGTTGCTTTTTAGGCTTCCCAACAACACAGCAGGACACGGGGGAAAAAAGAACATAGTAAGAAAAGTAATGTTAGGAAGAGTAAAAAAATAAACCAAAATTAAGAAAAAAATAATAAAAATTTAACTTCTAAGCATTTCCATAGGTATTACTGGGTGTGCCCGGAAAAGGTCTGGGGTAAAAACAGCATTTAAAACTGAGTGTGAGAGACAGAAACTGCAAAAAACCAAGAGTTTTTCCTGACTTACATTGATCCCAGCAGGCTGTTGCCATTCCCTCTGCAGGGCTCTCACTGGCCCAGGGGATCACATGACATGGGGAACCAAAATAGAAAAGTCTCAGGAGCAAGGAAGCTGAACCAGAAGCACATTTGCAAGAAAAGACGTATCGCAGACACAGCAACACGCCCTTAATAGCAAAAGGTGATGCATTCAGACAGCAGCCTAGGCTGTACTGAAAAACGAGCAGTGCCTTCAACCCTGCAGCCCGCCATCAGCCGCATTTACAACACTCGAGGAATGTTCTCTGCCATAAATCTCAGCCGCTGTCTATACGAAGCTAAACCTGGTAACTACTCTAATGCTGCCCTAATAAATCGCGGTAAATTACCATACCTTAGAGGAAAATAGGATCTATTAAATGTAAAAACAAATAAACTGCAGTTTAAAAATAAACCTCACACCACTGGAACCATTTTCATCTTTGGGCTAAATATTTTAGTGGTATGTTTTCGAGAAAGGAAGCAATTTCTTTTAAAAGCATATGCTCTTAACATAATGGGGAGAGCATAAACACATTTTCAAGATTGCTTTCAGTTCTTTGACAAGTAAAAAATACAGCTGCAGACTAGTAAAATAGGCACCATGAATCTGCAGTTATAAATAAAATGAAGACTCAAAGAATCAGAGGCAAAAGGTGAACGGTAACTAGTGACTAGTGCAAGTTCTGTACAATATAGTCTGATTTTGAAGTTGCTGCTCAATTACTCCTGTTAGAAGAGCAGCTCTTGCAGTTTTGTAAGGCTTGTGGAAAATAACTTCAGCAAAATACTGCAATTAGGATTACAGGAAATACATGTTACCTTTTGTAACAGTTAACTTTCTCACCATTTAGTAGTTTATTTGAAATTAGATCATTACCGTCTTATGTGCCATGAAATGTCAAGCATTTCTTGTTTCTAGTGAATATCATGAGAGTTATTGTAGAGGGAGTCTTTACCAAACAGTGCAAACAGCAGTATGAATGAGACCATAACCAAGGAAAAGAGAAATATCCTGCATATTGTAACAGGAAAAGGACAGGAAATTTGTTGTTGTTGCTCTAATCTTTAAATGCAATCATTTTCACTTTGCGGTAATTCAAATGGCTCAAAAGGGGGTTTGGAGAAACACAGGAGAAAAGAATGCAATGCAAAATCCCATACAGGAATCTCCCACTGTGCAAGAAACATTAAAGTAATATAAAGAGGAGTTGAGAAACTAAATTATTCTCCTTTCGTTAAAACAACAAAACAAAACACCACACCCATATGGTAGTAGCAAAGGGCTTTTCGTAGCTTTCCTGTTCTTATAAACACTTGTGAAAGGAAATATGAACATTGACTCAAAGCTGTAGAAGAGCACATCAGAGCTGCTGTCACTGGTTATTTAAAGGAATAAAATCTGAAATTTAAAGAAATAAATCTGAAATTTAAAGGAATAAATCTGAAACACTATTTTTTTAAGAGTCATAGTACATAATACTGTGGACGTACTTTCAAGTACTTTATGAGGCACACAGCTTTTATCAGTGGGTTCTTATGAAAAGCTTTGCATTGCTTAAGTTGCACCATTTTGTAAATAATGTGGCAGAGCTGAAGCCAATGAGTTTCCCATTGATCATGACAAGATGAACTGAGGCACTGAAGGAAGCACATGAAGCGGTGGATTCTGTCATAGCTCTTCAAAAAAATTACTAAAGAAGATTACTTTCAGCTACATCCCATTCAGTGATTTAAGAAGGCTGAATGGAAAATCATCATCTGGATCAATTCTAAATGTAACAATGGCATGCTTTACCATATTTTGGAGAAGGCCTACATAAGTGCTCTTCTTTCCTCAGAGTATTCTCACTGTACATCCCAAATATACTGCTAGTCATCACAATACCCCTTCTGTGGCCAAACACATAGCTTATTTTATATGTTTTTGTTCTATTTTCCCTCATTTTACTTTTCAGTTTGAAATTAGGAAAGCTGCAAAACACATGTGGTGGGAATATTCCACCATAAGTAGCTCAGTGGAATAGAAATGTAGTCATATAGAAAATAAACCTGCAGGCAAAGGTAATGAATCAAAATAGCTAGAGAAATGCCACAGTAGAGAAAGAAATGTACCCTTGTGGGGAAAGCATAAAGAGGAGCAAGTACATTGTCTACCAGACAGACTAAAGAGCCTTAGGCAAAAACACAAAATGTGCCATTAAATCCTGGCATTTACTACAGAGTGAGAAATACATGGAACAGTAGAATATTTGCTTGCACAGAAACAGGACATCAGGTCTGTATTCTGCATGTCTGCTTCCCCCATTTTCCTTAACACTGATTTAAACAAAAGCACAGAATAATCAAATTATTTAGGTTGGAAAAGACTAAGATCAAGTCCATCCATTCCTTGTGTGCTGCTAGGTGCACCACTAAGCCATGTCTCTCAGCACCACTTCATCTTTTAAATACCACCAGGGATGACGATGCCACCACTTCCCTGGGCAGCCTGTTTCAATGCTCGACAACCCTTTTGGTGAAAAAAATTTCCTAATATCCCAGCTAAATCTCCCCTAGAGCAATCTGAGATCTTGTCCTATCACTTCTTACTTGGGAGAATACCCCAACAGCCACCTCACTACAACCCCTTCAGATAGGTCTAGAGAGAAAGACCTCCCTTGAGCCTCCCCTTCTCCAGGCTAAACAATCCCATTTCCCTCGTAAGACTTGTTCTTCTAGACCCTTCACCAGCTTCATTGTTCTTCTTTGTACTCACTCCAGAAACTCAGTGTGTTTCTTGTAGTGAGGGGCCCAAAACAGGAAGGATGGAGAGAGGCTGTTTACAAAGGCCTGAGGTGGCAGTTATGAGAGGCAATGGCTTCAAACTAGAGAAGGACAGATTTAGATCAGCTATCAGAAAGAAGGTCTTTACTATGAAGGTGGTGGAACACTAGAACAGGTTACCCAGGGAGATGGTTGAGGCCCTTTCACTGGAGCTATTCAAGATGAGGCTCAATGAAGCCCTGGGCAGCCTGACCAAGTTGGGGATGTCCCTGCTGACTGCAGGGAGGTTGGACTAGATGACCTTTGGAGGTCCGTTCCAGCCTGGACCATTCTGTATTTCTAAAACTGAACACAGCATTTGAGGTGTGGCCTCACTGGGACTGAATAATTACACCTGTAATTCTGATGACCACACTATTTCTGATGCAGGCCAGGATGCTTTTGGCCTTCTAGGCTTCTGGGGAACGCTGCTAGCTCATATTCAGCTGTCTGTCGACCAATATCCCCATTACCTTTTCCACTCGGCAGCTTTCCAGCCACTCTTCCCCAGGTTTGTGTTATTGCATGGTGTTCTTGTGACCCAAGTGAAGGACCCAACACTTTTGCAGTGCATTGCTTAAATAGCCATTTCCAAATGAGTAATTTGACCAATACTGCATTTTAATACTCAACTTATTTACTCAAATACTGTCCAATATAACTCTATTATTTTACAAATTTTCTACTGAAAATACAATAGGGCAAACATTAATATGGTTACCTGCTCTGATAACATATTAGACATTCAAAACAAAAAATCAATTACTAGAAAGTTGAAGAATACTATTAAAAACTGTGTGCAACTGTTTAATTGATTTAAATTGCTAGAAGCACACATCCCTATTCCACCCTCTTGGTAGATTACAAAACTCTTGAGGCAGAAGAAATCAATTTTTTTCAAGCTGTGGGCTCCCTTATACAGAAATGGTATCATTAGATTAAACCCATTTTCTATGTCTCTTCACAAATTAATGAAATACTTAACCAGCAAAATACTAAGGCCAGCAAGTTATTCCACATCTGTTTTCAAATACAGTGGTTGGATCCCTTTCTATTCACAATACCAATACATCCTCAAATGGGTTTTCTTCACCATCCTCAAAAAATGTAAATCTTACTGCTATCAATGTCACCAACATTCAATATGGCCCAAAGGGACAGTTTTCCATAAAGTTAGTGAGAAGTTTGGGCACAAATAGACAAAAATAGATTAATAACATGTTTATTCTTCCTTATACACTCTAGTTTAGAGTGGGGGGGGGGGTAACCGACACCCCGTTGGTTGTGCAGCCATCCAACAAGATCTGGACAGGCTGGAGAGCTGGATGAAGGCAAACCTCATGAAGATCAATAAAGACAAGTGCAGAGTCCTGCACATGGGGAGGAATAACACCAGGCACCAGTACAAGTTAGGGATTGCCCTACTGGAGAGCAGCTCCAAGGAGAAAGACCTTGGAGTCCTAGTGGATAGCAAGTTCTCGATGGACAGCAATGGGGCACATCAAAAAAAGTGTGTCCAGCAGGTCTAAGGAGGTTATTCTTCCCCTTCATTCTGCCCTGGTGAGACCGCACCTGAAGTATTGTGTCCAGTTTTTGGCTCCCCAGTTCAAGAGAGACAGGGATCTGCTGGAGAGAGTCCAACAGAGAGCCACAAGGATGATTAGGGGACTTGAGCATCACCTCTATGGAGAGAGACTGAGCAACCTGAGGCTGTTTAGTCTTGAGAAGAGAAGACAGAGAGGAAATCTGATCAATGTCTACAATGTCTGAGGGGTGGGTGTCAAGTGGGGGGGGCAAGCTTGCTTCAGTGGCGTACAGCAATAAGACAAGGAACAATGGATACAAAAGTGAACACAGAAGGTTGCACCTCAACATGAGGAGAAATTCCTTTAGAGTGAGGGTGATGGAGCACTGGAACCGGCTGCCCAGGGGGATTGTGGAGTCTCCTTCTCTGGAGACTTTCAAAACCCACCTGGATGCATTCCTGTGAGGACTACTCTAGGTGATCCTGCTTTTGGCAGGGGGTCAGACTTGATGGTCTCTGGAGGCCCCTTCCAACCTCTAACATTCTGTGTTTCTGTGATCCTTGACTATCATACAAACAAATTATATCACTTTTAAAAAATCTTTCCTGTGTATAACTGCCATCAACAACAATTTGAACAAATGTAGCAATCCTGGTGCTAAAATTGGCCTTCAAGAGCCTAAAGATAATCCTCTGTAACAGATGGCCACTTTAATTTATTTGAATTCATCACACACATCTCTGAAAGTTTACTGGTATGTAGTAATAATCTGAAAGAAACACTAACATTCATGTTACTCACAAACTACTCTCCTGGAAAACACCATCCTTATGTAAGATATTTAAACCTACTTAGTGACCTTCTATGACAGAATATCCAAAGTAGAGTTATAAAACAAAAAGAAATAGAATAATAAAGCCTAACCCTCCTACTCCAGGAATGACAGCTTCTACTAGAGATTGTTCTCTCCTTGTTTAATATTAATTATAAATTCTCATCCTTGTCAGGTAAAACACCCAACAGAAAAACAAACACTACTTGAGTAATTTTGTGCTGTAAGAAGAGGATGGAAGTAGATGTTTCTTAATGTGTTCACATACATAATAACACTTCACACATCAAAGACAATAGTTCTGATACCACTTTTCAGTTAGTATTAACAGACAAGCCAGTTTTATGCAGTCCTTATTTCCACTAAGAGAAATAGCAAAAAGATGGGAAATATGAGGTTTTACAGTATTGTCCATTAACTGCTGTGTTAGCCATCAGGATGTCACAACTACAATCTATTCTGCCAAACTGCTAAGATCAGAGACCCACTATTCATATTATTTTTGCAGATTTCTAGCAGATTATTTTTCAGTTTAAACAAAGTAAAAAGATGCATATGCCTTAGGAATTTTAAATGTCCCTGAGATTTAACTTTAGATTATTTAGGTATAGGGCAACTTTCATGAGACATTTTGCTGTAGTAACTCCTGCAGATTCAGTCTTGTTAATAAGGAAGGTCTTTAGCCACCTCTTTACTGTCATCTAATATAACTAATCAATTTAAACTCTGAACAATTGGCATCTAGCCTTTAATATAGCATTAAAACCGTATGTTCAGAAAAATAATAACAGAACCAAATCACTACATATCTAAGAGCCTAGTCAATGTCAAGAGCATTGAAACTTTTCCAGAAGACTTCAGGTTGCAACAGCTTTATTCAAATACAGCATCCTTGTGATCAAATTAGATTCTTTCTTGATCACCAGCAATCAAATACACTATTTGGGCCTCGCATTTCCCATATGACATTCAATACCAAGCTCATTGTCATCATTATCACCATCTGTTCAAGAAAGGTCAGGATTTATATGAGCAAATTAATTCCTAGAAACATAATATTAGAAATGGTTTAAATCAGAAGGTTGAACAAATTAATTTCCTTGTTACAGCTGTTGAGTATTAAGAGAAACAAAGTCCTTCCATGTCAGGGGCAGACTCATTTCTCATTTAATGGGCTTTATTATGACCTCAAGAGTACTCAGAAGCTCTTTACACACAATTTTCTGTCCCCCGTCACCAAGATTGTGAGTATGTAATAGCAAATAAATAAAAAAGTATTGGTTCTAACAGAGGTATCTGAAGTAGCTGAATAAGCATGATTTATGTTGCATGGGTTTCACTTCAAAAGTGTCCACCTACATAATTTTTTTTTCCTTAATGTCAATACTTTGAATTCAAAAAAGAATCACCTTCATTGGCTTCCACGGAAACTTGATTAGTCCTAAACTGTGAAAACTTCTCCTACTGTTAAAGTGATGTTCCAGGATGTCCCAGGTTGAGGCAGATCCTCCCTTGCCAGAGGTTCCCTCATCAGGAAATACAAGCCTATCTGATTTCAGTAAATTTGAAAATCACTTTATTGCTGATGGAAACATCCAAGAGGCCTATCCAGTTACTAGACAGTTGTAATTTTTAACAATTCAAAATCTGAGTACACTATCAGGCACAGATTAAATAGATCTTGTTTTCATTCAGTCTTATAGGAATTTATAAAGCATGCATTTACCTGCATGGTCAGTTGTAGGGGACTTCCCAAACTCTTATTTCTTTCCTAGCATTGCTGATAGCACTACCAGCTCTTCTGTACAGTCAGGGCAGGAAGAGTGCAGCAGCTAGGACACCCAGCAGCACAGACACCTCATCTTTCTCTGTTCCTGTTTACAACAGCAACCTACACCTCCTTCCATTGGCATAAGGCATGTACTGTCTCTTCCACTTCAGATCCACATCCTTTTCAGCTCTCTTATTTTTACATTATAGAAGTAGAGTATTAAAGGAGAAGAAAGGGTCCATAGGCAAAGAATAGTAAGAGGATTCACAGGGATGGGAGGGAGGAACTGAGTAAACAATGAAAAAGGAAAGCTCCCATCCATCTCTTGTTCCTGTTCTCCTTCCAAAGCTTTGCTCATGTTCATTGAATGTGAATTTAACAAGCTGATATATTGTCATTACCTCTCACCACTTGCTTATGCCTTCATTGAAAGGAGGGGATGAGCTGCGATACAGTCACGCACACATGTGCGGTACCAAAGTTAATCTGTGACTTGCCTAGCTAAACAACCAAACTTCAGCCTACCCCTGAGCACAGAGATTCCTGTGACTTCTATGAGGAAAAAAAAAGGAAATATATACTATTGCCTAGAAACACAGCTGAGGCAACAACCTTTCTCCTAAGTGGGCTGAAGAGCCAAAAGTGTGTAGGTAGGCAGAAACCAGAAACTGTCTGTGTTTGTGAATCTTAAGACACCACCACATTTCCAGCTTCAGCTGCACCACATCTGTTTGCTAGCATAGGCAACCATGAACATGCATAAAGCTCTGAGTCTCTGTCTGTAGTTTCCCTAGGCCCAGAGCTCAGTACCCTGGTTATCAAACAACATCTAAGCCTTTGGGATGCAGATAATAAGAACTAAAAGCACAAGAGGTCAAGTTTCTTCATAAACAATTAAAGACTGCAGGATAAACTCCTAAGAGTATACTGTTAGTAATTTAGATTTGGCCAGCAAACTGGCATGAAATGCTTCTGTCACACCCTTTATCTTGGTACACTGAACTTATCATAGCTACTGAAGCTCTTTATTTTTGCTTTGAAGATCAGATTAAATTAATGGCCAACAGCTCACACACACAAACTCTAGTTTGTGTTTCCAGCTAAACACCAGCCATGTGCCATTGCAGCAACCCTCATACACAAGTCACTTCTAGAACCAGTGTTGGAGAGCAAACCTTCTCCTCTGTATCAAGAGAAATAAAGGCCATCAGGCAGTAGATAGGGCAGGCCATGCTGAGTCAGACAGCTGCCTAGAAGCAAGTTTCCAACACCATCCATTAGGAAATGTCTAGGATAGAGTAGGAACAGGTAAGCATCCATGACATTTCTCCCCACACTTGCCCAGTCTCCAACTTCCTGAGCCAGATGCAGCTTCTGTAAACCACAAGCAAAATATGTGTATGACTTTGGAGAAGACTATTTGAGGATAAAGAACAGGGACCTAGGGACATCCCTCTTATTTCTAGCTTAATATGCTGTATTTTCAGTAAACACGTTCTTGAGAAAATCTAAAAAAAATTTTAAAAGCCAAAACCTCATAGAAAAACACAGAAGATAAATAGAACAAGGATCTTCTGTTCCCTTCTCAGTCCCATTTTGCAGGACCACTTGGCAGAAACAATCAGCAAATTTATCCTTAAAAGCACTCTAAGTATTATCACATCTTTAAACAATTTTTTCTACTAACAAAAAAAACCACCTGATGCTTCTCTCTATATAAAACAGCATATAAGAATAGAAACTGCTTTTAGATTTTAATATTGATCTTTAAGGGGAAAACAAGAAAGAAATCACCAACTTCTCATTTTCAGATTCCATAAAAGTATGAATCAAACCAAATTATTTTGAGACAAAAAAGAAAGAAACACACTGACAAATTTACAAGGATGTGCAAATGAATTGCTAAATTTGTGGGACTGTGCACTTTTTAAGCAGTACAAAGCACTCGCCTCAACAAAGTAATGAATATTTCTTTAATATGCAAGTCAAGGACATTCCTTGAGCCTTGTGCCATGAGTAAAGGAACCCACAATAAAAGGCGCTATGCTGGATCTTGTCTGCACCAACAAGGAGAGGCTGGTAAGTGATGAGAAACAAGGGCAGCCTTGGCTGTAGCAACCAAGAAATGATAGAGTTTAAGATCCTCAAGGTGCCAAAGAGAGTGCAAAGCAAACTCTGGGTTTCAAGAGGGCAGACTTTGTTCTTTTCAGGGATCTGCTTGGCAGAGTGTCATGGGATAAAAGTCTGGAGGGAAGAGGAGCCCAAGAAAGCTGGTCAATATCCAAGCAAAATCTCATCTAAGTCATAGTACACAGTATGTTAGAGGCTGGAAGAGACCTCCAGAGAGCATTGAGTCCAACCCCCATGCCAAAGCAGGATCACTTAGGGTAGGTCTGCACACGAATGCATAAAGGTAGGTTTTTTAAATCTCCAGAGAAGGAGACTCTTTGGGCAGCCTGTTCCAGTGCTCCATCACCCTCACTGTAAAGAGGTTTCTCCTCATGCTGAGGTGAAATTCTCTATGTTCACATTTGTATCCATTGTTCCTTGTCTTATTACTGTACACCGCTGAAACAAGATTGGCCCCCTCCACCTGACACCCACCCCTCAGATATTTGTAGATACTGATCAGATTTCATCTCAGTCTCTCTACATAGGGAAGATGTTCAGGTCCCATAATCATCCTCATGGCTCTCCGTTGGAGTCTCCAGCAGATCCCTGTCTCTCTTGAATTGGGGAGCCAAAAACCAGACACAATACTACAGGTGTGGACTCACCAGGGCAGAGTAGAGGGGAAGAAGAACCTCCCTAGACCTGCTGGACACACTTTACTTGATGCACCCTGGGATACTATTGGCCCTCTTGGCCATAAGGGCACATTGTTACTCCACGGAGAACTTGCTCTCTACCAACACTCCAAGGTCTTTCTCCATGGAGCTGCTCTCCAGCAAGGCAACCCTTAACCTGTACTGGTACCTGCGGTTATTCTTCCCCAGATGCAGGACCCTGCACTTGTTCTTATTGAACTTCATGAAGTTTGCCTTCACCCAGCTCTCCAGCCTGTCCAGGTCACATTGGATGGCTGCACAGCCTGATAGGGTGTCAGCCAACCACCCCCACATGCACCACACACTCCCAGTTTCATATCATCAGCAAAATTGCTGAGGGTACACTCAATCTTCTCATCCAGATGAAGATACTGAACAAAACTGGACCCAGTACTGATCCCTGGGAAACACCACTGGCAAAGTCCAGGAGCAGTGTATTCCAAGAAGAAAGAAGGCGAGCAAGAGTGCTAGGGGGCTTGTGGTTTGTTATGCATCTCTGCCCATGCAGCAATCCCACCAGGCTGCTGAATGAGATAAACTGATCCAATGAAGGACAACTCAGGCAAATTTGCTCAATCAATAGCAACCCTGACATTCTCATCTTTACACAGGAATCTATGAGACATAGTGAATCCTTTGATGGCACACCACTTCATCCATAATATTGCCCATTTATTTAAATCTCTTTTCTCAAATTTAGTTATCTGCTTTTTGCACCTCACCCTGTAACAAAATTGCCTGAAGGATTCTCAGTAATAGGCAAATGAGCTCTGCAAGAGGGAAAGATACATATCTGGGCAGCAGTGCAGGGTGAGGGACGTAAAAGGAAGAGACCTGGGGAGAAGAAAAGACTGGGAGGGCATCTGATCAATGTCTATAAATATCTGAGGGGTGGGTGTCAAGTGGAGGGGGCCAAGCTCACTTCAGTAGTGCACAGTAATAAGACAAGGAACAATGGATACGAAAGTGAACACAGACAATTTCACCTCAACATGAGGAGAAACTTCTTCACAGTGAGGGTAGCAGAGGACAGGAACAGGCTGCCCAGAGAGGTTGTGGAGTCTCCTTCTCTGGAGACTTTCAAAACCCACCTGGATGCATTCCTGTGTGGACAACCCAAGCTGATCCTGCTTTTGGCAGGGAGGTTGGACCCGCTGCTCTCTGGAGGTCCCTTCCAACCACTAACGTACTGTGGTACTGTGAAAAAAGAGAGAGGCTGACACCAAGCCTTACATAACCATGCCTGCTGCTTCTTGGCTGCCAAAATAGCCAAGTGAACCTGGTCAGCACCAGCTGCAAGCTCTTTTTCACAAGAGCCTCTGCCCACTCGGGTATTCCCTCCCTTGCAGGTGAGTGGCTGTGGCAGCTGACCTGCCTTTGCAGGGCTCTGGCACTGTCAAAACAAGCAGTGTAACTCACTTTTGCCCTTATGTGTCTACTCTGAAACCTATAGCTAAATTCTACCTAAAAGGTAGGGAATGCCTAAAAATGAAACTCACAGGTAAACAGAGACTGGGAGGGGAGGGGGAAGAGAGAGAGAAAAAGAAACTGTTAAGTCAGCCTTAATGTTTGTTTTTGTTTTTTTTTTTCAAATGTGTGACCTGTGGGTTAAAGTCAGGTACAGAGTTCAGGCAAGCTGCAGTTACTGGGCCATAAACTTTTCTGATCTGACTGCTAGACAAATTGTTACTCTACAGCTCAGCAAGCTGCCCAGTTTTATGACCTAACTCACACACAGTTCAGAAATACTGCCTTTGGAATCTTAATGAGTTGTAGTACTAATAAGCTCTTTCTCCAATACTATCATAGTTTATATGTTAGACAGGCCAAAGAGCTAAACAAAGAGCAAGATCTGTGTATTTCAGCAAGTGCAGTTGGATGATGTAACTCCATCTTTATGCCCTGTTTCCTTCTCTTCAGTCATATATCTTATCTTAAAGCTAACTCCTCATTCTTCCATGTTCCAAATCTTTGTTGTTTTTTTCCCCCCACCAAAACTGTCATTCCACATGACTGCCAAACCTAAATATCAAAATGTTATGTCTTCTTTCAGAAGGAAACAAACAAACAAACAACCTGAGGGTGTTGGGTTTTTTAACCTAGCTTCATGATTTTTGTTACCTCGCTTCATGCTTTTTTTAACCTTCTGGGAAAAATTTTCTGCATCATTTCTGCATTTGTGAATAACAGAAGCTCATCTTAAACAAAAAAGGAACATAATGTCATCACATTACTCTGCCTTTTTTTTTTAAATTAACAAAGTTCTCCTAATGTGTAACCTGCCAGAAAAGCCTGAAGTAGATCACCACAGAGCACACTCTGTCTGCTACTTGCCAGAAGCCCTGTCCTCCCTCTACTGCCTCCACATCCCATCTCAAGTTCATTCCCAAATTGCATTTTTAAGCCCTATGTCCACACCTTCTACTACTATCTCTTTGTTTCTTTCCAACCCATACCCTTGCTCAATTTTTCTTATGAATCGGCAGTCTAGAATCTTCACTCATTATGCATCTCTCCTGGCCTGAGCTGCCTCTTTCCCACTCCAAGAGAGGGCAAAGCACACTCAGTAAGTGTTTGTCCTTTGCCTCCAGGGTATATATATCCATTCCCTCCCCTCAGTCAGCATTCCCAAACCCTCCCAGTCCTCTGCTACTCCTTACCCTGAGTGTTTCTGAGAGCTCATCCAGGATCATTATGACGCACAATATCTCAAGTACCATTACATAGCATGTACAGGACAAGCAGGTGATCAAGCCCAGTCAGCATGGGTGTATGAAAAGCAGGTCCTGCTTAACTAATCTGGTCTCCTGTGACAACGTGAGCCATTACTGGATGAGGGAAAGTCCATGTAGGTTGTCTACCTAGAATTTAGTAAAGGCTTAACACCATTTCTGACAGCATTCTCCTGATGAAACTGCCTGCTCACGGTTTAGATGAGCATACTGTTTGCTAGGTAAAAAACTGGCTGGATGGCTGGGCCCAAGGGGTGGTGGTGAGTGGTGCAAAATCCAATTGGTGGCTGATCATGAGTGGTAATGCCCACAGGAAGCTTAGTCTTCTTGTTCCTGGACTATGCAGACAGTGAGTCAGTGCTTGCTGTTACATTTGGGTTAGCCTCCCAGAGCAGATCCCAAAGCACTGTGTTTTGCTGGATTTCACTAGGAAGAAGAAGCTACTGCTACACAAGAAGGATGCCCTCAGTGGGAAGAAATATGACCTCCTTGAAAACCTAGTAAATGTGCAATATCATCTAGTCTAAAAGCCTGGATAAGATTAGAGATAAATTTACATCTACTTCTTTATTTATTTTTATTTTATTTTAGTTACAGAACTTAATTTTAATTAGTGAGTCAGAGTTAGACTGCACATCAGCAAGGATGGTCAAACCAAAGCTGACACTCTGGCCTGAGCAACATGAAGGATGAGAGTTTTCTCCACTACGATGAAAAAAGGAAGCAAGTGTGACACAGAGACCAGGAACAGGAAAAGGAAGAAGAATGAAAAGGATGAGAAGAATTCTGTTTACTTTAAGCTAATGGTCAAATGTGAGAAATGTGCCAGGATTTTAGCTTAAGTGGAAAGTAGAAAGAGCTGAAACAGAGAAAATAAAAGTCTGTGCTTGTTCTTTCCTCCTTCCCTTTCTTACATACTCCCAGGAGCATTAGAAAATAATAACAAAGAGGAAAGAATTCATTGGGTGGAGAGGAAAGTGTAGGCAAGTGCTAAAAAAATACATTGCAAACCTATGGGTTATTGCCAGATTTAAGGACATTTTTTGTTTGTTTGCTTTCCAGATGTAAAGTTGATAATTAGGAAGAAAAGAACAGCTTAGGAGAAAAAAAAATTCAGAGTAATGTGCCTGCATAACTGTTAAAAAACAAAGAATTTTCAAATCCACTAGTCATTGAGGATAATGTTAAACAACAACTATTAGAGATAAATACTTAATAAATTGTACCCTAGGGCACTGTTTGAGTAAGCAAAAGCAATCTTTGGCTTGCTAGTGTAACAGCAGAGCAGTTCCAAAAGACACTGGGCACTTCTTGGCACTTCTCAGAAAATATGCACTGCGATCTGTGCACATTGTAGTGACCTGATCACATCAGTTCATCAGAGATGGGGAAGTAAAACCTCAGAGGCCAACGTTTTCAGAGGATTTAAAGACTGGTCATTATGTATTCATTTGGATTATTTCACAGATGAAGCCCTGGAATGGGTTGTCCAGGGAGGTGGTTGAGGCCCCGTCCCTGGAGGTGTTTAAGACCAGGCTGGACAAGGCTCTGGCCAGCCTGATCTAGTGTGGGGTGTCCCTGCCCATGGCAGGAGGGTTAGAACTAGATGATCCTTGTGGTCCCTTCCAACCCTGACTGATTCTATGATTCTATGATACTTTAGGTTTATTAAAAACCAATGAAAGTATCAACTGTGGTTGAAAAGAAGGCTTTATCCTATAAAGTAATGACTCTGAAAAGATTCAGGCCATTCTGTATAACTTCTGTCACCCCCCACACTTAAGTACCTGGTATTAAAGACTCTGCTGTAGCCAAGCTTGCTCTTCAACTCATCCTATCTGAACAGCATGAATACACTACATATGCTTCTGCCTTTTGTCTCCTACCTCTGGGATAACAATCCTCTATCCAGCACCCAGCAAAGCAGCTGAAATTGCAGTAACTGTCTCTATCAATTCTAAAATTCACACTGGATCTCAGCTTCCCTGATTACAGGACCACATATTATCCCAAGACTACAGACTGTTTCGTTCTCTGGTTGTACAATTAGAAAGAAAGGCCTGTTGGAAGGAGGTAAGTGGAAATTCTGCAGTATCTGTACATGAGTGCAGACAATGAAGCCCACAGCAAATTCTGAGAATTATCTTGTAGACAAGAGCTGCCAGTCTTTAAATAAATAAATACATAAATAAAGTTATTAATATCTAGGAAGATACTGGAAGAAAGGACAAAAATAAGTAAATTAGTCCATTAAAAAAAAAAAGGGCAACAGTGTTCCTGGCAAATTTCCTGTAAATTTATGTTCATGGAAAACTAAAAAAACCCAATATTTACTAACTAGCAGTAGGTTTGTGTGAATCAAATTGTATTAACTTACAAAAGAAAAAGCTCATCAGAAATCTATGACTCCTTTAAAAAAAAAAAAAAAAAAGTAATAATAATGAAAGGAGTTAATTACATTGTGAGATTAAGAAATGCATTTGATATATTGTAAAAATCAGAACTTCAAACTTATTTCCAGCTGACCTGGATAGCAACATTGCCAAACTCAGTGAAATTATCTACAGCTACATTGTTAAGGGTATTTAACCTTTGCAAAGAACAAAGAATGCAATCTATAATAGGGTAAGTTTTAAGACATGTCTTGCTTCACATCAGCAAGACAGAGAAGACTACATACTTGTTTAATTGCTGCATTAATGCTCTTCCAACCCTATAAAAGAAGCATTTTTCTCTAAAATCTGTGTTAATGGACATAACTCAGTTTACACACTGCAGTTTTACCACTGCATAATGGTGTTCCTCCTTGGACCTGCGAGCCATGCACTAACCTCTTGACTTCTTGGGGCAATAATATCTTGAATTCGCCAGTCACGTTCCATTTGGCTTTAATTTAAAGATGATTCAGCCCAGCTTGTCCATGGTTACCACTTGCTCACCACAAACCATGTCGATGTTCCCCACAGGAAATAATAGGGGATGAAAAGAAAAAAAGAAGGGGGGAAAAAAATAGGGCAGCATCCTGTGCTGCCTCTACAGTGGACAGTACGTGCCTGACAGCACTGCTCTGAGTGCCCTGGCACATGGAAGGATGGGACAAGAGAAAAACTGGCCACTGAGGTATAATGTGTGTACCTTGTTGAAAGTACATCTTTCAGGCTAGCTGAATGATGTCCACTGAAATTCTGTGCTGCTGTGACACCTATAGCTAACCCAAGAACTGCTAAATCGAGAGGCATATAGTAAAGAGGTGCTTTCACTGCATGCTCTGAACTGATTTTTGTTCAGCTCAAGCATTGCTCCTCTGCTGAACTGCGAGTTTGCAGTGGGAATGATTTGATCTCTTGAAATATGAAGCAACAAACTGAAGAAATGCTGCATTATATCATTGTATTGCAGACATCTGCAATGGAAGTGTTCTCAGAAGGGCTCCAGGACAATGAGACATTATAAGAATTTAGGGAAACTTTTTTTCCCATAAAGATGTTAACAAAGAAAGGTCCCCAGAGGAAGAAGGAAAAGGGGAAAAAGAGAAAACAAACAAACAAACAAACCCACAAAAAACATGTTGGCGCGGATGATCTACAAGGAAGGATATAAAAAGCCACATAATCTATTCTGGCTAAGGGATGTTTAAGACCACCGCAGTACTACATCGCTCTAACCAAATAGTGGCCTAGGAAAAACTTTTGATTATGAATTTAAATAGTCTGAATTCTGTTACAGACAGGATTAAAACATAATTTGCATGAAGCTCTGTAGAGCAGCTTTGCTGTTTGTAGGACTTTGAGTTCTTAATTTGAAAGCTCCCACAACCTCCATATAACCATGAACAATCTTCCTCTTATCTGATTGCTGAGAAATAGCCATTCTGAGCTCTGCCTTCTGTCATGAATTTAGAAATATACACTTTTCCACAAATTCTGTCCAAATATTCTACCTTGCACTGTATGGCAGGCCCAATCTGTTAGTCCTTTGTGCTGGAGAGAAAAAAAAAGGCAGCTCCTTTAAATGATTTGCTGCCCTCTCTGAATTTTCACTGACAGAAAAATTACTTTCTCTGGATTTTTTTAAAGGATCTTTGTATGCAACTCCTCCATCAACAAGCTTAACGAGCACAGACAAATGATTTAAAGTGCCATCTATTTTCCAAGGTCTGAAACACAGATGTCTCTTTTTGGTAATGCTGCATGCCTTTGACCTCACTGCAATTTTGATGTCTTCCATTGATGTACCATACAGACATGATTTGCTAGGTAAAGGAGAAGATTTTGTGAGGTTTTTTTTTAGAAGCTAGTTCAAATTCCCAGCCTTGATTTAGAGTTTATCTTAATATTGTTTCACTTTTCAACAAGTAATTCATGCACAAAGATAAAGCCATTTGTCAGACTCTAAAGGATCTTAACTAGTGAAGAGGGAAATATTAAGTTTTCTTTTCATTTTTTAATCTGTTTTCTGATTTAAGCAGAATCTTCTTTCCTGTGTCTTCCCTTCTTTTCCTTCCTTTCCTTTGTCATTGCATCCATATTTTGCTGAGAAAATTGGAGAGAACAGATCAGGACCTACACATATGATATGTAGGTTACACCTAACTCTGTTCTCCTTTATTTAATAAAGCTTGCACAGAATAAACTGATTGGGGGGGGGGGGGCTATGCTCTTCAGCTTCTTTTAATTTTTAGTGTATTTCTTGTTGCCTCCTAACAATACTATTTCTGAAGAAGGGACTGTTTTCTTTCCTTTTCTGCTAAATCATAATGGTCTTTAATATATTTGATTTAATTTTGTGCCACACCATGGAATATCTCCTGAAAGAAGGTTAAAAGAGACTTTGATGAAATAATGTATAAAGGTGCTGCAGAAAGGGAAGTATTATTTTTCCATCTGTGGGGGGAAAAAAAGTAATTTTCAAATCTCTGGTGAAAAGACAATGCTCTTAGGAAACTTCCTTGGTTTCTGGTAGCATGATGACAGCACTGGAATTGGCCCATTGGTTCAAGGAGAGGGTCCATTTCTTCTAGTGTCTCATCTCCAACAGTGATCAGAAACAGACATTCGGGGAACAAGTATATATGAGACTTCTGAGTACATTAACACCCTGCAGCTATTCTCATCTCAGAGTCCTGGGTGTGGTTTATCCACTTATTGACCTTGGTTTGTCCATTTACTTATCCACTTGGAAGCTATCATACATGTAAATTGCCTATAACATGCTTTCACAGGAATTTCCAAAGTGTATCAAGAGCTGCATAAACAACGACAAGAAATTTAAAAACAAAAATGTTTTCTGTTTGCTTTGAATCTGGCTTCTGTTATCTTAGGCATATTGAAAGAAATTATAAGCCATCAATGCCACTCACAGCTTTGCAGATTTCTATCAAATACCCCTAATTCATCTGTTTTCAGGGTCTTAATCTATTTAATTGCTCCTCATTTTATCTGAGAGTATGAACAAAACAGTAATTTTTTTGTTATGAAGTGCCATTGCTAACAAAGTTCCTCCCTTCAAGTGCATAATTCTGTTAACAAAAGATGATTATTTCAGTCAGATATGTTTGCTCTACAGATTCTTTTATTTTTACCATAGCCAAAGAGGAGATATTAATCCGTTTTCTATATTCATTTTACATTATGGAAAAATAAACTTTGAAGTACTAAGTTATATGATGTAATCAAATACACAAATACAAGACAGAGAGTATTTGGCTAGGCAGTCAAAACATGCCATGTAGCCATAGAAGCCATTCATTTGATACATATGTCATTGATGGATCCTTGGTTGAAGAATTAATTTCATCCAGTTTCAAGAGAAATTAAAACAAATCAGAATTCAAAGGACTGTAATAGTATTAGAGGAGTTAAACAGAAAAGGTGATGAAAAGGTGAAAAAAAATACTCTGAATAAGTGGAGGTGGGGAAGAGGTATGACAATGATCTTGCAGTAATTAAAAGAGTGCTATATATGGACAGTAAAAAATGGCTTACAATGTCCCCCATCAAAGAGAAGAATTATAAAATAACTTAGACTGCATCTTAGTGCCAACAGAGGAGGGAAATGCCAAAATAGACTATCAAAAGAGATCTGGAATCTCCTTCCCTGATGGCTTATAATATCTTCCAGGGTGGCACTCTCGATCCTTTCCCAGTGTATGGAGATAAGTGAGTGATCTTTTAAAGTCCATGTCAGCTCTGCACTTCTATGGTTTCTTATTGATATAACATGTGGCTTTAATGGGATACAGCTGGCTAAAAGCATTTTATGAGTTCTGGTAGCTAGCCAAAGGACCAATATATGGACCTGCAAATAGCAGAAACAGGACATAAGAGCTATTGTTTGTACTCATATGGTTTTATTTGTATGTTACTTGCTTTGAAAAACATAAATCTTGCCTATTCCCTTTCTGCTGATTCTGTCAGTTTATGGTAGGCAAAGTGGCGAAATAACATAATTGAAGCTCTTATTCTGAACTCGAAATTTCCAAATAGCTAAGTGCATCAAAGGACTCTCAGCATAGTGCAAAAAGAATTTGCTCTTAGGAATAGACATAATTGTAACTTTGTTCCAATTAAATCATATTTTTAGGCTGTTGTTTCTCTCTGCTTACCATTACAATTACTGTGACCTAATGGGAACTCAAGCTTCAGCATATTCTCCAAAATTACAACCACTCCACTTCTTCCTGAGTTATAAAATCACACACATTCCATTTGGTTGTGGCAGTATGTGCTCTGATTTCAGAAGCAGAAGTGTATGAGCACTGGCTGCTGCATCTAATGAAAACAAGGCTCATCGTTAAGGCCTTCTCATGGCAGCACTGCAGTGGTAAGTTTGAACAAGACTCTCTCACTAGACACTAACAGATGGCTACCTCAAGATATCACACTGGTGAACTTTAATTTGACAATCTACCTTTATTCTTGATACGGTTGTTCATTTTAGCTTCCTATATAATTAGTGAAAAGAGGTGGGTCCTAAACTACAAACCAAACCCCTTCCACTAAGCAGACAGCCAGAAACTATTCTTAACAGGCAGCCAAGCTGGGTAATTTCATTTAAAAGCCTGAACCTTCTCCTTTGGGTGCAAGCTGCTAGCATCAGGTAAAGATTATACACGAGGATTTAGTCCTACCAGGGAGCTCATTTTCTGCTCATTAAGCAGGCAAAATCTTCTAACAGAAACAAGTCCAAGCTACCTAGTAAGAAACCGTAAAATCTAGGTAAACATTTGCAAAACCAAACCAAAACAAAACAAAGCAACAACCAAAAAATATACACAAAATGTTTCATTATTCCAAGCAAATTCAAGAATTAAAATAAAACTACATGCACACCTACAAACATTGGGGGTGGGGGGAATAAAAAGCACTGTATTTTAATGTGCTTTCATTAAATACTGATCTTGTGGTTAACAAGTACTCATCAGACATCATGGTAGTAATGCAAATTCATATGGTAGGTATGAACAGCTTTTACACACCTTTAGGTAATGTCTACAGGGACACTTAGAGACTGTCAGTTTCACTTTTGGGTGCTGATCCACCGGCATCCGCTCTACATTGCTGGACTGTCTTGTGAAGAAAATCAACAACTCTCAGAGTTGCAAAGTCAGACATTCAAAGTAAAGGAATATCAATTGTAAAACAAATCATCTTTGTTGTTTCCATTTGTACGTTCGCATTACAACACAGCTGCATATGTCTTAACATAAATTTCATTTTCCTCTTGGTTCCAACTGAATAGCTCAGTTTTAAAAATTATTCCTCTCATAATTTATTACAAAATCTGGCATACTATGTAGGTCAGAACAAGAGGCTTTTTGTCACCTTCTTCCCCCCACCTCTTTTAAATACAGTTGTGTCTTATTTGGCAACTCTCTGATAAGCCAGCCAGTGTGAAATATGTATTCAAATCCTTTGCTGTTGGCCTAACAGTAGCATTAGAACTATGACATGAACTTTTACAGACCATTCAGTCCCCCTTTTTTGTGCATGCTTCAGGCAAAGAGAAATATTTGTGGGGTGTAAGTATACAAGATAAAAATTAAGGCTGCACAAGAGAATTTATCTTTGGAATCTACTCATTCTGAGCTTCTGACACCACAGAATTGCTAATGCATTTAAAATAGATGTTATGTACTATGTTATTTTGTTTGGGGAAAAAAATATCCTTCCTTTCACAAACTTCAGTTATGTGCTGCTTTCTGACACTCAATTCATGTGAAAAACTACAAACTGTGGCTCTACCACAACACCATCTTCTGTACCCTCTGTTACAGACTTTCTTAGGCTGTCGCTTATTCACACATAACTCTTCCCACTGTGTCTTTCTTAACCAGTTTTGGTCATTACTGCTTAACCTGATGGGAGTTCATCTTCTTACAGACACTAGTGCAGAACTCATTTTTTCAACTTTCCAGTCCCCACTTTCCAGGAAACACCTGCTTAGGCTATATGTGGCCAACCAGTCCCTTTTCTTCTGTCCAAACACTGCAAAATAGCCTCTGCCTGTCTATGCCTTAAATCCCTTCCTCATTCCTGACCCTAATCTCCTGGTCCAGCTGATCCTGACTGATAAATCCTGGAGTTTCTGACCCATCACAGTATCTCCAATACCCAGCTTCCACCATCCCACAAGCATCCAGTCCCTGTATTTCATGATCTTCTACAGCCAAATCCCTTGTCCCAGTCCTTTGCCCTAGTCTCTGAGTCAAGGCCAGGCTCTTCTCTGTTATTCTTTTCAATTTTATATTATAACTTCATAAAACAGACAATAGCATAGCCAGCAGCACTCCAGGAACTTCAGTTATATGAGAGGTCTGCTCAGCCCTGCACTGTCCCAGCCTGGGCATGCAGAGAAAAACTGTAGGGAGTAAGGCTGAAAACATGCACCAAGCATGAGCATTTTTGAATCATGTGTTCTTTAAGCAGCTTACAGCTTGGCCAGATTTGGGCTGATTTCACAAAGATAAAAGCTGTCCTCCAGCCAGTGGCCACTTCTCTTCCAAGTGTCAGGTCTCCACTCAGAAAGCACAGATGCACTCAGACAAGAAAGTTTCCTTTAGCAAGGGCCAAGCAGAACTTGAAAATACCTTTGGCAGCCCACACAGTATACATGAAAAAATCCATTAAGGTCCACATTTTCTACATTAATAAAAATGCCTATGCTGACTCCTCCTGCTAATGAGATCATGAAATAGTGACCTGCAGATCAAAAATCCCACAAATACATTTAGAGTTCCACAAAGAAGAGATTATCTTCACTGCACAAAATAACTTCTCTAGTCTTATTTCACACACACAGAAAGAAAAGGAAAAAAAAAGAGAAACTACTTTTGATCCATTTCTATATGAGGCATTTCAGCTACAAGACCTGCATCAGCCTTGCCCCCTGAATAAGGAGAAGTCAGATTTCAACTTCCAGCAGTTGTAGTTTGACTACATTATAAGCATCTGAAAACAAAGTCAGCAATGGGAAGTGTCAGACAACTTTAGTAATAGGTGGGGCTGATATAACCACTTTATCATAGGGAAACACACTACATAGACAGGGAGATCAACTGTGAAATAATCTTCCCGTTATTGCCCTGCAGATCCAGTTGCTTCCACACTTCAAGCAACTTGAATTTTGGCAGCCCACTGACTAACAGCCAGAAGCACAATTTCAAGCCAATGATAAAACACGAACCTCTCAAAACAACTCTCAACGGCTTTTCCAGCTTGTCATTTCAGTGGGTGAAATTAACAGTAGTTGCACACTTGTTGCTACATTAAATACTCTAAATCAACAGTAATTTCTGGAAATTTCTTCAAACCTAAACCTGTAGCTTATAAATATTTTCTGATGTACTCAACAGCATATTTGGAATCTAGACAATTGTTGTATTATTAAAGGAAAGGTTATCTCACAGGTACTTCCCCATCCCAGTGCACAGTGTAAAAGTCTGTTTGATGCCAATGGGTATTTCTGCATTTCTGCAACACAGAACTTCACAGGGAGCTATACACAATGTATTTTGCTTGGAGTACAGCTAGGTAAGCTGTCACTGCTGCTTCGGGTAAAGGGCACCCTACATCTTACTGATTATTGCTCCAGAATCCAATTCTCCCAAAAGCAGGCTAAGACTGAGTCCTGCTCTCATAGTCTAGAACACAAATGCACAACAGGTGCAGCACACACAAATGTACATCCACTTACTGTACATATAAATAAAGACATGCAATGAAGTCACAACAGATATGAATCAAAACAGAAACAAGCAAAAAAGCAAATTACCTACTTTGACAGATTCATTACCTGCAGTCTTCTCATTTTGAAGCAAAAAGTCAGGAGAGAGAATATTCAAATTTCTTTCCCATTTGGGTGGCTTCTTTGCACATGTTCCTGAATTTTCAGCTATGATGAGATCCGCTCATTGGCAGTCACCAAGGGGCTGATATGACCATGAAATGAGGAAATGCAGTGAATGAAAAATAAGGTACTAGCACCACCATTTGCTGAGGGCTGGAAAAACTAGCAGAAACTTGAAGTGACCATGTAGACTTGTTTTTTGCAATGATAGCTGCTTCTAACTCACTTACCATTGCTACTATTGGAGACGCTTGATCAAAACATGCTTTCAGCATTAATTACTTGCCAGAAAAATCTTAATGAAGTCCAGATGACTTTTATTCCCAGCACTATAAATCTTCACGTGTAGAAACAGTTTAATACAAGGGGGATATTTCAGTTATTTGAGTTAAAACAAAAATCTCGCTGAGAGCTAATTGCATGCGGGAAGTGAATATACAGTGGCTGGCAGAGGAGGACTGAAACAGTTTAAGACAATTGTTATGCTTTGGGAAACAAATATTTTATTGTTGCCTCTTGCCATCCCAACACTAAGAAATACAGAGCAGAATTCTGCAAGGTGACCCTGGAAGGGATGAGCTCTCTTCTGCCAGTGGGGCCTTTCTCCACTATCTTATGGTGTTTCCACATCTGCCTCCAGTTTCCTGAAGCTATTTCAATTTCTTTTAAAAGGGCCATGCAGCAGAAATTAGCACAGATCTTATTTAAGCAATCTAAGGGAGCACAGTCTGATTTTTTTAAATACTTTTTCAGAAACAGATTTTGACATCTAGATTGCAAAGCATAAATGAGATCAGAATTGATGTAAACTTTTACAATTTAATTTCCTTCTTTCTTCTCTGCTGCTTATTAGTTTTGTGTTGCCTTTCTTGAACAACAACAGCAATCATCAAATCAGTTCATAAAACTAGATGCATTAAACCCTTCACCATTTCAAGGAAAAACTTCTGCAGTGGGGAAATGTTTTAATGTGGGACAAAAATTGCCCTACAATTGGTTTTGTTTTGTGGGGATTTGGTTTTGTTGTACAAAACTAACAGAAACCTTTCTATTGCACTAATATGTTGAGAAACCTTTCTGTTATGAATGTATCATTGCTGGCCCAAATGGCCAAGCAAATGTGTCTTTCACACAGTTTTTAAAAGTCACATTTTTAATTTCTTATTCTGGTTCCTCCTTTCCTTATTAAAATAAAAGAGAAAAATCTTCATTAGATATAGATCTTTGGAAAGGACAAAGACCAAGAGCTATTCTACCTTGTAATCATATCATCTGATATCTGCTTGATGCAAGATAAATTCAGACAGACGTGAGGAAGAACTAACTTTCTCCACTGAAAATTGTTTAGACAAGGTTCACAACCCCAAGATTATTGCTGCTCATCCGTAGTTTAATTTCTTCCTTTGCCAAGTCTTTCCACACAGAGCACATTTCTGTCATCCAAAACCTACAAAAAACCAGATACCTGAAGCTATCAAGCACTCTAAGGCCCACAAACTGGTGTGGATTCTCACTGTCACAGCCTCAGCTTACTTGGTTTAAGAAAGCATCATCTACATTTATGTGTATAATATGCAGAATTGAGACATAGAATAAGGGCATGTTAGGTGATGCAGAACAAAGATGAAAAAAGAGTTCTTTAAAGAGAACTACTAATTATGGCCTTCTGTTTGGCTGGTGTCACCCAGCATAACCATAGGGCAATTAACAGAAACAACTTTGATGTGCACAAGTTGAAGCCTTTGCAATAGGTATACAAAAGGACACAGAAAACAATATTTGTGTTTTTATGTGTAAACACGGCGGGGGTGGGGAAACAACAATAAAACAAAAAATAAAAGGCAGGAAGGCACAGATCAGCCTTTTTTAAAAGGAATTTTTGGATCAAATGGCTGCAAGTATCACGGAATCAACCAGGTTGGAAAAGGCCTCAGAGATCATCAAGTCCAACCTATTACCTAATATCTAACACCACCTGATAACCAAACCATGACTTCAAGTGCCACATCCAATCTTTATTTGAATACCTCCAGGGCAGCACATTCCAGTAGCCAATGACTCTTTCAGTGAAGAACTTTCTCCTCACCTCGAGCCTAAACTTCCTCAGGCACAGCTTGAGACTGTGTCCTCTTGTTCTGGTGCTGGTTGCCTGGGAGAAGAGACCAACCCCCACCTGGCTACAACCTCCCTTCAGGTAGTTATAGACAGCAATAAGGTCTCCCCTGAGCCTCCTCTTCTCCAGGCTAAACAACCCCAGTTCCCTCAGCCTCTCCTCATTGCCCTTCTCTGGACACATTCAAGTGTCTCAATGTCCACCTTAAATTGAGGGCCCCAGAACTGGACACAGTACTCAAGTTGTGGCCTAACCAGTGCTGAGTACAGGGGCACAATGACTTCCCTGCTCCTGCTGGTCACACTATTTCTGATACTGGATAGGATGCCATTGGCCTTCTTGGCCACCTGGGCACACTGCTGGCTCATGTTCAGCTGGCTGTCAACCAGTATCCCCAGGTCCCTTTCTGCCTGGCTGCTCGTCAGCCACTCCGACCCCAGCCTGTAGCACTGCATGGGGTTGTTGTGGCCAAAGTGCAGAACCCAGCGCTTGGACTTGTTAAATGACATCATGTTGGACTCTGCCCATCTGTCCAGCCTGTCAAAGTCCCTCTGCAGAGCCCTCCTACCCTCTAACAGATCAACACCTGCTCCTGCAAACTTACTAATGGTGGACTCTATCTCCTTGTCCAGATCATCAATAAAGATATTTAACAGGATTGGGCCCAACACTGATCCCTGGGGACGCCACTAGTGACTGGCCTCCAACTGGATGTGGCACCAATCATCACCACTCTCTGGGCTCGGCCATCCAGACAGTTCTTAACCCAGTGTTTCATGTATTTTCTCCAACTTGTATATTTTCATAGCATTCAAAATGGATTTAAAGATATTGGAGATTTAAAGATATTCTGAAGTTTTTTCACCTCAGATTTTTCCCTACTGTGTAATAACTTCTAAAGCCACCTTTAAAACCGTCCATTTCTTGCAGAAGATATGTCTGGACTTGTCAGACTCCTTATCTTCATAAACTGTTTCAATATACAAAGCACACTGTCCAATTTTTGGTACCTTCCCCTTTCTTCTAGTTCTGTTGTCTGAGCAGTTATTCTTGTCTTAGATATGCTGCTTCTAACTTCTTTTAGACTGTTTCTGTGGCTCTTTCTGCTCTTCAGCAACTGCACTCTGTCCAAAGACTAACATATCTAACTACATTGAAGTAAATGACCATACTCCACACCATGAAATGCCAGGCCAGGCCCTTTCTATGTTCGTGAAAATGAACAGCAGACACCATTACTCAGGAGGAAATCAGACATCAGAGTGTCTTTTCCTGTCTCACTTCAGTATTTTTTCTGGGAGGACACATGTTTCTGAACCTCTGGGACTGGTGAGGGAGATACCATTACTATTGGAAGTTTAGGCTAGAGGTGAGGAGAAAGTTCTTCACCGAGAGAGTCATTCGCCATTGGAATGGGCTGCCCGGGGAGGTGGTGGAGTCACCGTCCCTGGAGGTGTTCAAGAGAGGATTGGACGTGGCACTTGGTGCCATGCTCTAGTCATGGGGTCTGTGGTGACAGGTTGGACTCGATGATCTTGGAGGTCTCTTCCAACCTTGGTGATACGGTGATACTGTGATGTGTCAGTCCAAAGATTTCTTCTAGATGGATCAGAGTGACCAAGTCCTTCCTTCATAGCCACATGGGGAGAGTCCTCATGGGACAGGAATCAGGGTGCCAACATTCAGCATGTCCCTCCACATCCCTTTGGTGACACAAAGGACAAAGATACCAAGGCACCAAATCCAAAGGTCTATGGAACAGTGGAAAACTAGGGTAGAGCAAGCTGCCAAACAAGAATCCTCTGTGTCCTCCAGAGAAATTGAAAGAGATTGATGCAATGGCTAAAACTGTAGGCTTCAGGCCCCAAAATACTGTCAGCTTGACTCCTGTCAAACTGCTTTAGAAAAGCTGATAACCCCTTAGATGAAACTGTAGCTTCACACACACTGCTCACTGCTCACTCACACATATGTTTAAGAATACTGCTAATATGTGTGTATATACTCATGTATGCTTTCATAGCACAGAGACCTTGTATGAAATGGAGAAATATGCCATCTTGCTTGTTTGGCAGCCTACAGGTACCAACATCTTCTCTACAGTAATGCTGACATTAGCAGAGATTCTGCTCACAAACAAGCACATAAACCATGAATATTTCTGTTGGTCTCCAGCTTAATAAGGGAACAGAAAGAGAAAATAAAACAAGCATGAAATCAGGGTTTAACAGACAATAAAGCTGATGTGTTCAGACTACTGAAATTGGCACCATTAGAGCAATGGAAGAACTAGCAGACTTTTTCAGTAATAATATTTGTTTGCAGGAATTATCTAAGCAGATGTATTGAGCATTATTACTGAGGATTTTTGTGCAGTGCTTTCACACTTCATTTATACATTTTAAACTGTGAAGCAACACATTAAATTCCCATCTATATTAAAATACCAAATCCTATCTTAAAGACTGAATAAATTTTCAGTCCTTTAAGACCTTTTATTCCAAAGTGAGATAATGGATGTAAATACCATTAATACCATTGTCCTTATAAAAGAAGTGACTGCAGCTAAGGGATGCCAGATCTGTGGAAAGTGAGAGGACAAAAATAGGGCTAAACACAGCCACAGCTTAACAGGGGAGGCAGTTTCGCTCTTTCAAATACATAATGTACATCGCTGTAGTTTATAAAAGAAAAAAGGATGCTAAAAATTAAATACATAATTTACCTATTAAGACAGAGCCTCTCGTTTTACTGAGAGCCGTGGGTTCTTGAAACTCCTATATAAACAAGAGCTATGTACATCATGAAATACTATTCATTCCCTGGTACGAGGAATGCTGCAACAGACAGAAAATACGGACAGGGCATGAGGAGATTTAGATCAGTGGGTGATGCAAGTATTGTCTATGGAGTTACACGTGTGTCCAGGTGATGGTATCACAGTCAGCTGCATTTAGAACATGACTTTTTAAAAATTATTTTCTTAAAAGAGATATAAGTAAGACCACGATGAATAAATCGGCTCCTAGCCAAGAACATGAGAGACTCTGTACCGGTGAGTTATTCCTGTGCAAATGTCCTTGTTTAGCAAAGTTATTCTGTAACTGTCCCCTGTCTGTCCCGCCTAGCACTGGCCCTGCCTATCATAAGCACCGCCCACAAGAGAGTATCGATCAGCTGTCTTTTCAGCAGGTCAGTCCCACAGTTGTGTTTTCTAGGCCAACTCTCTATAGAGGGTTAAACCAATTTCAGTCATTTCAGATTTAGGTAATCCAAAAAAAAAAAAAAAAAAAAAAAAAAAAAAAAAAAAAATTTTTATTCTACAATATGAAGTTGCAAATCTCTACCAAAAAATGCTTATCTTAGGAATAGTCTCCATATTCCTTTTTCCACTTCTATCAGTTTTATTTGGTCAGTTTAGCTGTTGGGAAGAGAATGGAATGAAGCTGGAGGTAGGGAGATTCAAGCTGGATGTGAGAAGGAAGTTCTTCACCATGAGTGTGGTGAAGGCCTGGAATGGATTATCCAGGGAGGTGGTTGAGGCCCCGTCCCTGGAGGTGTTTAAGACCAGGCTGGATGAGGCTCTGGCCAGCCTGATCTAGTGTGGGGTGTCCCTGCCCATGGCAGGGGGGTTGAAACCAGATGATCCTTGTGGTCCCTTCCAACCCTGACTGATACTATGATACTATGACTAGAGGAAAAGCAAACAACATTTTAACAGTGTTAAAATATACCGTTTTACTTAAACCAAGTTTGTGCTGTCAAGGTACTTGAAGACCCCACAATGAGCATGAAGCATCACCAGGAAAGCTGAAATTAATATTTCCACCATCAAATATCTTTAAATGTTTTGTAATTGCTGTGCAACAGAAGTATCTATGAAAATAGTCTATTTCCCTTTCAAAACAACAAATTAACTTATGACTGCACAGGTCACTTAGTTTGTGTACTGACAGACTGGGTTTTGAAGAGTTGACCTTTATCAGATTGGCTGACAGCAATTTGGTTGGTCATTCTGTTAAAGGCAAATGTATTTCTTGGCCCCAGAATAAAATTAGTTGGTGAACAGTATATCAGGCTCTATTTCAGTGTAATATCCTTCTGTTGTTGCACTTGCTAGAATCAAGTTTCTTTATCTTGGTGCTTAGCTAAAT